>JAPWDM010000041.1:0-1200000 GCA_035578155.1 Brachynemurus nebulosus | reverse complement strand
TATATTACAACTCTAAGAAAAAAGTAAACGCAATAAAATTTTACAAGTTGGATTTACACTATAGCAAAAAATGAAATAAATTATTTTCAGTACGAAACTGCCGTCTTGCAGCAACATTTATAAAAATATTAGTTTTCAATTCAAAATAGAATATGGCAATACAAAATACGATTTAGAAATGTTAAATTATAATCTAAATCAGGTGTTGTGTGAAATGTCTGACACTATTCTATTCGCCGTGTGTGACACTACTGTGTAAACAACCTCAAATATTTGCTAGAGAAGTCTAGCAACTCGAGTGTATACAACTGTTCTAGCCTGATCTAGACTGCAAATTTAAGCCGCTGCTACACGATGCTACGAACACCTTCCAACATTCGACGTTGGATGGTTCATAGCATCGTGTAGCCGTTGTTCGAACCTACGAGTGTCCAACGTCGAGCGTCAAACGTTCGCATTTGGTCGTGTCCCGTTCGATGTCGGTATTTTTGCACCGAGTCAAAGGGGTGCTTCGAACGTTTGAAGGTCAATGTTGGTTCGTTGGTTGGTTCGACTCAGCAGCTGCACGCTCGTTCATGTGAAGAGAGACAACATCAGTGTATAACATTAGAGATAACATCAGACAGATAACATCGTCCACTGAGTACCAACACATCATCATTCGTATTGGATCAAACATTCGATTCACCGTGTAGCAGATACATTCGTCGCACCAACTATCGAACTTAACTGCCTCAAACGTTCGATCGAATGTTGGAAGGAACGTTCGTAGCATCGTGTAGAACCCGCTTTACTTGAACGTGTAAACCAACGGGCCAAACTACTATATGATAGTTAGTATTCCGACTGTAGCAGAAAGGTGACGTAAAATCTCCTCCACTTCGCATCACTATCCTGTGTAAGTACAAACTGTTTGTAGTGGTTTAGGCTTGATGTTTGCTTCTGTGTGAGTATTTACACACACAATTACAAAACACGTATTATCGGACAGAGCAACGTGCAGGTCAAGTAACAATGGTCTTACAATACATAACAATCGTAGTGGATTCGATGACCGACACCGACTGACTAAATGCCTTAAGCTGTGACAGACCAACAAATGACTCCAAGCGAACTAAACTTTTTTGATATTAGTTTGCTTCTAGTGTTCTATAGTGTAAACATTGCACACAATAATGCTAATTTAGATGTCGCGTTATTTTGATGTCTCGTGTATCCGTAGCTTTATGTACATATGTTGTAGGTACCTATCATGTATTATATACTGTGTGATACAAGGGGACAAACTAGATTGGCTTTGCCTCTGTTCCACTTGTAATGAGTTTGTGACGTAGTCTGTTTGTGTACATACACACTGTTTGCAGTGTATTAGTTTGGTTTTTTGTAGTAGTATGTGTATACACACATACAATCACATCACACGTATTACCAGAGAGAGCTGTTCAACGTGCTCAACTAACAATGGGTATATTGTTAATATAATGGTGTGTTGACTCGACGACGACTACTGACGGACTAATGTCTTAAGCTGTGACTGGCTTACAAATGACTCCAAGCGAATTTCACTTTTTTTATGTTAGTTGGCTTCTAGTGTTCTATGGTGTGACACTTTCAAAATAGAGTATACTCACTATATATATAGGTAGCATGTGTAAATTACGTATGTATATTTTGAGTAAAATTCAAAACGTCAAATGTCAAAAACTAATATATTTAAATAGCAATTAAATTGAATTTGAATGAATTTAAAAAATATTGTTAAAGTTTGCATTTTTTTGATAGTAATTTACTGTTAATATGTAGGTAATATTAAAATCATTTAGGTAATTTAATATGTAGGTAATATTAAAATCATTTAAATATCCATAAACGACACAGTAATAATCATGTACCTAATAGTATAGGCGTCAATTATATTTTTTTTATTTATACCTTACTGCTAACAAGAAAGATTAAAAAAAAATTTAGCAATTAAGAAAAAAATCTAATTAATTTCTAATTCTATACGTTCGATTATTAAACAATTAGCAGTTAGGTCCAAAATTAATGTCTTAAATTTTTTATTTTTGTAATTAAGAAAAATATCCCCTTTACTCCAAAAAGTTGGGGAGCTGAGTTCAGCAAACAGAAATGCAAGTTGGCCACACATTAGAATAGTATTTTTGTGAAACGATAAGGGTAACTCAGAGGTTATGACCTCTGAGCAGCCCTAAAAAGGAACTTAAATAGTAAACTGGAAGGCCTTTATGAAGATATTCTTTCTTTCCAAAAAAATCCAAAATTTCTATTTTATAAATAATAAAAATCCAAAATTAATAAACAGTGACTTTAATAACATTTTTAAATTACTTAATATTTGTATATTGCATTTGTTATAAAAGTAAGTTCATTTTTTTTTAATTTTTTAAAATTACTATTCGCCTACTTGTATTAGAATAAAAATAATGCATTTAAAACACATTTAACAATACCATTGAATTCCGATGTAAAAATGGGAGAAGTGGGGGAAAAGTAATGTGGCACTAGCTAGATACAAACTCAATACAAGTACAAAATTTCAGCCCTTTAGGTTGTCTTAGAAAGTCTGTAGACGTGTTAGAAAAAAAGCAAAAAAAAGGAAATATTGGCGTAAAAATCGTGCGAGTAAGGGTTAAAAGTTGAAACTTCCAAAAAGATATGGCTGGCTATTAGCTTAACCTGTACACAAAATTTTAGCCCTCTAGGTTTATTTGGGGAGATTTTGACCCGAATGAAACTGTTAAACAACAAGAAAAATCTATTGGGGCGGGGTATAAAAATGTTGGGGGTAAGAGTTAAAAGCTGAGATCACCAAAAGGCACCCCCTTGATACTAACTCAATCCGAATACAAAATTTCAGCCCTGTAGGTTTATTTGGGTGACCTGTGCGGGTAGGACAAACTTCGAAAACGTCAAAAAAGCATGAAACTGTAGCTTAAAAATGAGGGGGTTGGGGGTAAAATATTAAAACCTCCAAAAAGCACAACCTAGGTACGAACTTTATCAACGCACCAAATTTCAACCCTCTGCGTTAATTCTGGGGGGCTGTGGGCGTGTTAGATCCCGGCAAAATACTTTTTTCCCCCTCTATTCCCTCTAAATCATCCTAGGAAACTGAATTTTGGATATATTGTAGATAATTCACCGAAACATTATTTCCAACCGGTTTGGAAAAGTTTTATTGTTTTACCGCCCCCCACCATCCCCTTAAAAGTTCGGTCGGATCTAAAATTTGACCCCACTTTGATAGTATGAGGTGCATTGGAAATGAGCCCCATTTACCAAATTTCAGTTCTAAGCTTCCATAGGGGGGCCCTACACATGTCTACCGGGGGCCCGCTACAAAGGTAGCGGGAATATATATATATATATATATATATATATATATATATATATATATATATATATATATATCAGACATTTTTTTTCTGATTTATATATATATATATATATATATATATATATATATATATATATATATATATATATATATATATCAGACATTTTTTTTCTGATCATGATCACTGATCAGTGATATTTTAAGAATAAAAATTCAGTCCAGGCACACAGCTTCCAAAATATACTCTCTTTGGATAGAGTACAATCCCACCACTGTACTAACCTGGTACTGTCAGTGCAAGGTAGGGGCATGACTTGTTGGTTGCTGCGCTCATATTGCCTCCGTAATCTGGTACTTAAGTTACAACAGATATCAGGATCATACTACTCGAAGGGTCCCGTGCGATTTCAAAAAATTTTTAATGGATGCAAATGTTGAAGGATATTGGAGTGACGAGAATGAAGACTAGGTAAGAAGTGTAAAGTTTAAAAATGTTGAAACTTTTAAAATTATCCAAATAAAGTTAATTAATTTCATAATTTTGCATTTTCATAAAATCTTCCTATAATAATGAGATCAATTGAAAAATAAATGATAAATGAGAATATTCCAGCATAATATTTATTCCGTCTTACTATTTACCTTCATGTAAACCTAACGCACATATAAGAAGTCATGGGGGAGGGGATGGGGCGAAAATAAAGCCTTATCGATACCCCTCCTTTGTGTTCTTCAAAACCCCGTTTGATTTTCTAATTTCTGACCACCCGCCGAAGCTGTGCGCTGTACGCCGCAAAAGATGTCCTTTTTTTTAAGCATCAACTTTTACACTACGTATAAAATGCATTGTCATTGGGAAAAGGATAATAACATTTTTTGATACATACTGAAATGCTTGACAATGTGATAAATGTTTCAGATCGATTGCATATAAGGTTTCTCTAAAAAAAATTATTGAAAATGTATTTATTTTTAGCTTCTAACCCCAAATAACACCTTCAAGCTTTTGAAGACAGTCATGATTTTTTGGACTATAAAAACAACGTAAGTATATATATATATTATATTCACATGAGTGTACATCCAATGTAGATACGATGAGTTCCTGAGGGATTCTTAATAGATATGTAAATCTTTTAATAAACAACTTGTTGTCAACATATACATATATATAAATGTTGCATGCATACTATACATGGTACGATAAGACATATTTGAAAATAAAATTGGCTAGATATTGTATTTTAAAGTTTCACATCACATCACGGAGGGTCACTAATGGATTGTAAAATTATTATTTTTAATTATATTATCACCAATTTAAGTATTGTTTTGCTGCAGGAATTACGATATTATTAATAGGAAAATAAATTTAGGGGAATGCAGGGCGTTACGGTCTTGATATGCTTGAATTGGTTTATTATTATTATTTAAAAGTGTTAAGACAATTTTTGTTTTTTTGGAATTTGCCGTTGTTTGTGTTAGGTTGCCAATTTCATAAATAAAACTAAATAACTAATTATGTAGCAACTGATCACTTGTATTTCTGTCTTATATTTCTTGATAAACAGAGCGTCCATTTAAAGATTACGTACAGGAAATACAGAAAATGATTTTTCTAAGGATATTAATTATAACGCTTCATTTTGTCAATATTTTACATTTAAAATACAAAGTAGGTAAATACTTTCTTTAATTGCTCATAATGTATACAACATTATATTATACGCATTTATAAATATTTTATAATGATGTAGGTATGTATTATCATATACAAATTATGTATACATATAATTAGAACATTCATTTTCAGCGTCAAATAGTAACTAATTTAAACGAATAGATTTGGCTTGACTGGGTCTTCGTGGCAAAAAAAATATTTCCTTACTGCAACTTTTTTTTTTAAAATATAAAATCAGAGTTGAATTTGACATTCAGTGCATAAATTTTTGAAAAATTGTAACTACGTACAAGAACAACCCCCAATAAGACCAAATTTTTATATGACCAAATCAAAAGAATCTTTATAACAAAAATTAAACAAATCGTCTGTGCTGCCACCATATTTTATTAAGCGTGCACTACTCGCGAAGTTGTCTGAAGTTGTACCAAGTACGAGAATCCAGAAAGTCATTTCGTGCTTTTTCACTTCGCCTCAGCCGACTTCCACTTCGTGTCTGTTTTTGACCTGAGTCAAAGGGCCTGAAGTCCGAGCACGAAACGACTCATTAAACTACTCGATCTACTTCGTCTATTTTAGTATGCATGTGTTCAAGTGTCTTTGTACGTCCTTACGAAGTTCTATGAATGTGTGTGATGGCGCTATTTTAGCGAGTAGTTTGGCAAAGAACTTCGACTGTGAGTGTCGATGAGGCATTATGACCGATAAATATTAAGTTATGAATATTTCGCACCAAACATAATATAACAATTCTTAATGATTCAGTAAATAATTATGCCTACCGTATGAAATGTTGTCGTTACTTATTGGAGAGATATGACATTAATCACAGACAGACAGGGTTCAACTTAAACGAAAATATAGCTCATTAAATATTTTATAATGAGATCTGTTTTCGACAGTTTAAATGTCTTTTAAAAATATTTTATTTAAATAAACATTAAAAGTAAAATAATTTTAATAGGAAATTTGACAGTAGTTGTAAAAAGACTTATTTTGATTTTTAAGTAATTACATACTTAAGTTATAATAGTACTGAATACAAATACAAATTATATCACTCAAAATTGAATGGGTCAGATGAAAAAGGTACATATTCCAAAAACCTTTATTTTCGGAAAACTAAAGAAAACTGTTTTATATGAAAAGTAATTTTTTCACAGAAAACTTTTCTATAGGAAAAGTGTTCATCTAAGTTAGTAGCCCATGTTTAGCCATGAAAATGAAATGAATGTTTTAAGTATATAAACTATTTACATAAAAATTCCATGGAATATGTTCATTTTTCAAGTCAATATTTACAAGTTGGATAATTACTATAACTAAACGGAAAGTTTCTGAGCGATTAAAGTCCAGTTTACAGTACTCCGCTAAATAAATGAAAGTAAGGGCCTACACCATTAAAAAAAATCGTATTTATAACTACCTAAATGAAATGTATTCAATTTTATTGAACTACCTAATGCAATCATAAAATCTACTTTTGTAATGTTGTTATTATTATGAATTTCTTAATATTAGTTATTTAATTTAAAATTGCTTATTTAAGTAGGTATATCATTGTATTACTATATAAATAGCAAGCTATTTCAAGATCTATTTCAAGTGTATTTTATACATTGTATATACAGTGCAATATTACCTGAGTGAGACATATAAAAACTAATAGCGGGAGTTTAGATATAATTACTCTATATCCATCTTTATTGCAAAAGTATTTCATCTTCTTAATGTAACAAAATATGTATATCTCTTATTAAAAATATATCTTTCCTTTTTGTTGGACTTTGATCCCTCAAGAATTCTGCGTTTCGTTATACTTTTTAATATTTTTACAAGATTTGATATATTTTAATAGAATTATTTTACTTTTTTGCTATTTAGGATATTAAGGCTATGTAAGGTCTAACTAGGTTATATCGTTTACCAAACAGTCTAATTTGGACTATTAATCCTTTATGTGAATAGAATATGGTCTTTTTTTACACCTACCAGATGGAGAATAGTCTAAAATACAAAATGGCTATCTCAACTCATTTTGTTATTTTTATGGAATATGTACCTTTTTCAACTGACCAATTCAATTATAAAAATTTTAATTAAATAAAGTTAATGATGACGTAATCAGAAACATCAATCAGAAATAGCTTACGTTACAGGCTAGTATAATAAAAAATTATATATAAAATTCATATTAGTACGGTGCAATTATTCAAAAAGACGGCCTAACCTCAACATCCAAAGTAACAGTTTCACTCCAACTCCAAATTGTTCTATACAGTCCACATATTTTTTGGCAAAAAAAATACACCATTTTGAACGTCGGGTTTTGGTTGCACCTATCACCAGGTGCAGCAATGGCTGAATAAGAAGAGGAATCCGCTCGAGTGGGGGGAAAGAAAGTTGACGATCACCTGAGACCAATTACAACAGCACGTCCTGCAGCTCCCGAGGACTTACTTTCCCTCATACTGTGCGCTTGCAAAGACGAACCCGTCGGTAACTGCGAATGCAGAAAGAGTGGTCTAAACTGCTCAAGCATACACGGCAATTGCTCAGGGCTAGGATGTGATAACAGGGATACGAACATCATAGACGGTGTTATCTTTGAAGAGATAGCACCAGGTGATTTTCTTGTATAAGAAAAATTAGTTTCCTTAGTGATAATGTGTCATATTTTTTCCAAAAAATTTAAAAATACTAAAAATTGCTACTTTTACACCTTCCATAACTCTGGAACTCTTCACTTCAGCAAGATTATGCATAGGGCTATTTTTGTTCGCAATTTAATGTAGATTATTTTTGTATAGACACTTTTTGCGTTAAACTGCATAGTTTTCGAAATATTTAAAAAAAAAAAAAAACTGACGAAAACCGTTACTTTGCCTACTTCTACCCTCCTCCCCCCAAAACCCGACGCTCAAAATGGTGTAACTTTTCACCAAACAATATGTGGACTGTACAGAACAATTTGGAGTTGGAGTGAAACTGTTACTTTGGATGTTGAAGTTTGGGTTTAATTGCACCGTACTATATTTAAAAAATTTTGAAACCTTGGAAAATAAAATGTAATTATTATTTGAAACTATTTGTCAAAATTTAGCCAAACATTAAACGTAGAATTCTTACGGCGGTATTGACAACTTGTACTGGGTAACTCTTCATTAAAGAAAATTGTTTTTACTAAAAACAAAATTAACTAATTGAATCTGTGACCAGTTAACGCGATTAATGTACCCTCGCAGATAGTAGGTACTATACATATCCTGGATCCGAAATTTTCCATTACTCAACATTTAGGTGTTAAGTGTGTGATTATTTTTTAATTTTTTTGTTTATATTATATCACAACTCAAAGGCGACTATTTTGGCCAAGGCATATTCTCAAATAATTTTTTGATAGTATAGTAGCAAGTATCGATTTTTGATTAGCTTAATGATATTATCTTTTTATATTGGATCAATAATTAAATTTTGCATAGGAAAAGCTTTTAAAAAATGTGTACGCACACATCTCAGTAGGTATTTACAGAGCTTTGTCACAGTTGTCAGTATCAATTTCCTTTTGACATGTATAAAAAAAAAGTAAAACAGAATAGCAGGTTTGTTTGTTTACATCTATATAAAATTAGTAGTGAATGGTTTTTATAGAAAAGTAAACGTATACATTTATTTTCCGATGCGATGCAACAATCTGTAATACAGAATAACTATATTTAACATTGCTTTGTCGTTATCAAATGAAATTATCTTACTAAAACCTAATAAAGCGACATCAACAATACACTGAATGTTTTATTTGTAGATACCTGATAAACTTTTGTAAAATCAGTTTCAGTCAGTGTTAGTATTAATAAATTATTTTTTTTAGTTAATTAATTATTCAGTCTTTCGTCAATTAATTTAATTATTCCTAATTAATTGTAGCTGTCGGTTTCTAGAGACCTCTAAACCAATTTCTGTCATAGTCTCGAACTCGAGTCGCGTTATGAGTGTGGCTGTACCTAATAGCTGAATTTCCAGTTTGAAAATTCGTTAAAAGGTTTTTAGCGATAATGTTAATGATTTGGAAATTAGCTTTAATGTTTACTGTTCATGATAACAAATATCTAGCACAAAAGAGTAAATTCTTGTTTTTTTAAAAAAAAAGAGAAAGTTCGGGCTCACTTTATGCCCAAAAATTAATTTTTGGGATTAGGCATTTACGGCATATGGCTCAAAATTTTTGTTTGAGGAAAAGAAAATGGCGGAGCTAACTTGGTGGGGACATATGATCGACCAGATGGTTTGAAAACGACATTTCATATATCACGATCTAATATCTTTCTCAACTATGGCGGCGGAAATGATTTCAATCTAAATGAATTATAAGTAGTTATTTTACTTTATTGAATTGCTTTTAAACATTTCCTAATGATTAAGAAAGTGTCAATATTATTCTGAATTGTATGATAGATTAAATGGTCGGAAAATGACATTTCATATTAGACGAGCTACTATTATTATTCCAATTAATGGCGGAATTGATTTCAGGCTACAAGAAATCTATTTAAAATTAAATATTTGCTTTTAAACATTTCTGTAATACTAAGTATCGATGTTTTTACAAGGTTTGCCAAGTAGTCGGAAAACGACATTTCATATTAATTATAAATGTAATTTAGAAAACTGATATAATCGTCATATTATGTGATGTCTTTTATGAACTAAATATTATAACTTGTTTTGTCACAATTACTAAAATGTTCGAAAATCACCAAAAACTATTCAACGTTTTAT
The DNA here is from genome assembly GCA_035578155.1 of Brachynemurus nebulosus. Taxonomy (NCBI): domain Eukaryota; kingdom Metazoa; phylum Arthropoda; class Insecta; order Neuroptera; family Myrmeleontidae; genus Brachynemurus; species Brachynemurus nebulosus. The sequence goes on along the minus strand of JAPWDM010000041.1, from coordinate 1,190,182 downwards.
TTAATGGTTGTATTTAATGGTTGTATTTAATGGTTGTATTCAACAAATCATTCATAGTATTGAATACAAATCACATTAACATAAATATTTGTTTGCTGATCTATATTCAACAATCCTAAAGAAAATATCTTTTTTAAGGGAAATATAGAAATTCAACGTAATTGACTTGTACAGTAACACATGTGCATCTTAAAAACTGCGAGAAATTTTAGCTACTGAGAAACCTTGACTGGCCTAGTCCATATTCGACACGCATTTGGAGTTATTTTTTAATTTTGAAGAAATTAGAAATCCAAAACTGATGGTGTAGTTTTTGATTTTTTTTTTACTTATTCTGCAAATATTTAAATATTTACTCCTGAATTACTTCAAAAGCACTTATTGTATACAAATCATTCACAATATTGAATACAAATCATTTAATGTACTTATCACACATAATACACGTGGTATACATATTATAAAATAAGTATGATGTTTAACGTAATCTAAGAGAGAGCGACATCGACATCGCTTATTATTTTAAATTATATGTATAACGTAAAAGCCCCTGTACCGGAACACTATTTTTAGGTGTGTAATTAAACTGGCTTATAAAAATTGACAAATAAAGTAAACACCCATTTTTTTTTTTTAATAAGCATGAAAGAAAGTTTTTTAATCCAGTGAATATGTTTTTAAAAAAATACAACCCAAAAATTTGTATTTATTAATGTTTTTCTTTTACAAAATGTCAACATCTATATCCAAACAGAGAAATATTAATGACACTAGAAGTTTCGAACCGATATACAAAAAGACGTGTAATATGACACACAGAGTGACATCTAGACGTCAAAGTAGGAAACATAAAATGGTTTAAGTATCAGACGTAAATAAAGGATCAGAATACTGTATTCAATAAAAATTGTTTAATATATATTGATTGTTTATAAATAAGTGGAAAATTAAAAATTTTTGATTTTTTCAACGGGAATCTATTTTTTCACCTCTTCAGAACAATTCTACGAAGCAAAAAAAATTTGAGCTTTTTAGTTAAATAATTATTAAGGTTTCTATGTCAACTTTCGGTTTCAAAAATTTTGTTAATTAACAATAGCATAACTAATGGAAAAATACATATAAAAATTTTTTTTGCACGGATTATTGTTTATCAACTTATTCCGAAGGTACGTGAATTTTTTCATTCCTTAATATTGATATTTAATATATTTAAATAATTTTTTTTGTTTACCGTGTTTGAATGACGCGGCGCGCGAGAACACCAAACACCCCATTTTAGCAATAATTTTAGGGCTCTGTTAAAATTATAAATATTGGAGATACAGTTTCGGGAGTCGGGACTTATTTTTGTGAAATTTCCTGCTATTTTCAGATCTTTTTTTTTAATTTCCAAAATCTTTAATAGTTTTTGAGATTTTTCAAAAAAACAAAAACACTCTTTTTTTCTTTCACTCTTTTGTTTATAACAATTGCAATTTTTATGAGCGCATTTTCAATTTTTTCAAAAAGTTTCTAGAGGTTAATACGAATCGAATGACACCCAAATCATAATTTTTGGTGCCCTCTATGAGAATTTCACTAAAATGGCTCTTCTAGACTAGACTATATATAAATGTCAAAACTGTTCCAGTACTGGATCGCGTTCCGGTATAGGGGCTTTTACCCTACCTACATATAATTTGTACTCTGTCATTTGAATGATCAATTTTGTTGTACAGTAGAACCTCACTATATAACGGTCGGTTAATTTCTCCTCTGCGATTATATTTTCCCACCATACACCGAAACAGTAGCCCGACATCGAGTTAAATCAAATATTACACTCACTACACTCACTACACTCACTATACTTGTCTGGTGTTGAGTGAGGGACGCATTTATTTTACGTTTCTCTCTCCTACAGCTTCCGTACAGCGTGATATGGTGAGATCCTATTGTAGGTACATAGTTAATGGTAGCTATGCAAATAGAATGGTAAATTTTCACAGTTGTTCTTCACTGTATATTTCTTCCACAATATTAATTGAATTATTACAGTTTGAAGAGACGTAATTAAACACAGTTATGATATATATATACGTAGGTCACATTAATATAGCTACCTATTCAGTGAATGCAAATTATAAAATAAAAACAGTAATTTTATGAAAAATTGTATGAAAATATTTAAAACGAGAATTATTTAAAAATTGTGAAATGAAAAGCTAAATTATACTTAAACTGAAAACGGGCCTTGATTAATTGAATCATATCAAGGGAAAATAATTTGAAGAGATTTTTGAACTTTACGAGACTATACTCAAAAATAAAAATACCCCTTATTTTTACAAAAAACTGGTTAACACTTAACAACCAGATGATTTAATTAACTATTATATTAATACTAGACAGGCTAGTTAGATTCTACATGTACTTTTGTGGTCCCAGTTTTAAAATGAATAAAATTTGGAGAGACAGGTCTACCCACACTGTCATTGGATGCCCTTAAAGACTAGAGACTAGAGAGAATGCACATGAAAAAATAAACTAGTCGACCAGTTCTGAAAATCTTTTCACTGTCAAAGATCTAAGCTATTTTAGATAGATATAGATTACGTAATGTAAGGTCCGCCAGGGTCTATGGGACCCAAAAGGTCAACAGTAAAGTAACCGACCGATTTTGGAAATTTTGTCACTGTTAGAGAGCTAAACTATTTTAGATAGATATATATTAGCTTATGTAAGGTCCGCTAGGGTCCATTGGATCCAAAAGTGTCAAAAATACAATAACCGACTGATTTTGAAAATTTTTTCACTATTACAGAGGTAAACTATTTTAGATGAATTTAGCTTATATGTTGTATGAGGTCGGCCAGAGTCCTCGGATCTTTTAAGCGCCAAAAATAAACTAACCGACCGATTTTGAAAATTTTTTCGCTGTTAGAGAGCTAAACTATTTTAGATAGATGTAGATTACCTTATGTAAGGTCCGACAGAGTCCATGGGACCCAGAAGTGTCAAAAATAAAATAACTGACCGATTTTGAAATTTTTGTCAGTATTGCCGAGGTAAACTATTTTAGATAAGTATGTTATCTGAGATCCACAACTGTCCTGCGGATGCAAATGCGGCATAGAAAACTACACACCGGGTTTTAAAAATACTTTTACTGTTAGAGGGATAAAATATCCTATCTATATATATATATATATATATATATATATATATATATATATATATATATATATATATATATATATATATATATATATATATATATAAATAAATGAGGTCCACCGGGATCTTGCAGAGCCGGAACCACCAGAAATAAGCTACCGAACCGATTCTCAAAATTTTCTCATTGCTAGAGAACTAACTTATTTTAGGTGAATAGCACTATGTTGTACAAAGTCCGTTCGGGGTCTTGGGTTCCAAATATACCATAAATAAATTACCCAGCCGATTCTGGAAATTCTTTTACTCTTAGAAAGCTAAACTATTTTAGATGGGTATAAATATGAACTACCCAATCGATTTTGAACATTTTTTCACCATCAGAAAGTTAATCTATTTTAAATGGATATATGCGCCAAGCGCCTTATGCGAAAAAGCGGCAAAAATTAACTACTCAACTGATTTTGAAAATCTTTTTACTCTTAGAAAGCTGAATTATTTTAAATGGGTACAGGTCTTAGATGAGATCAACCAGTGCCCAATATTTGGAAATTCGCTGTGTTATGCAGATGCTGCGACAGGGGTATTATAAATATTAATTTTATAATAATTTACTGGCGCTTTTAACATCAAGGTTTTTACGTCATTATATCATAAAGAATAAAGACATGGTAAAAAAAAACATGCTAATCAATGTTATGTTAATAAAGTTAATTCCGTTTTTTTATCTTAAAAAACAAACCGCTAATCCGAATTTGCTAAAAACGTTATCCGGTCTTCATTTTTTAATTACGCATCTAATGAAATTAGTCCGGAGTTGATATCGTCATTTGTTCTCGAGATATACGAGACGAAAAAAAATTCACGAACGAACGAACGCACACACAGCCATCACGCTAAAAACGATGGATTCGGATTACAGTGACCTTGAGACGTGGAGATATGTCCAAATTAGCGATGCGTAAAATCGGACTCATTACAATAATTTCCAATGGGGAGTTAATAAATTCAGTGTTGTAGAACGTAAATATCAACAAATTTTCAAAAATAATATTAATAATTTTAATCTTAACGCCTTGACGGTTGTAACCTATAATGACAAAATGTCCAATTTGTCAGACGCATATAAAGAGGGGGGCAAGGGGTTATGACCCCCCCCCCCCCGAAGAATTAAAAATTTACTTTAGATATTATGTATTTAATTTTGAGCACCATATCGGTAGATTTCGGACTTTTTTTTTTGCAAGTCAACTATATTTCAGACGGAAAACTCGTAACGAAAATTCTTTTAGCTTTTTCATTTTCCACGTGACTTCATTTGTTTCAGGGACGCTCAGCTTTACTAAGATAGCATGGACTCTTTTCACTCTTTAATAAACCTTTTACCGTTTTCTAAACAACCTTAAACGCTAGTACATTTAAATCCAAGCTGTGAATTTAATTGACGACATATTTAACGGTTAAAAATAATTATTTATATTGTTCCGCTTTTTCTCTAAAATTGTACATAATTTATTTTTTTCCCCGAATCTCTCCAACACCCGCAATTTAATGGATAAAACACCGTTAACACCGTTAGTATCCACTGTGTAGTTAAGGATTTCCGACAATTTTTATTTTTTTTTTTAGTGGTAACGGTTGATTAGATGAGAAGACACTATTGGAGTTGAGGCCGATCGCCCGACAGACCAAATAACAACAAATACCTAGGAAATTGTAATAGCAGGGGTTTTCTTTTTTTCGTTTGATGGTTGTTATAATCTATAGATATCTACAACGAGGGGGAATATTGGAATGACGAACTTATCAAATACCTACCACCCTCATATTCATTTTGTTATTGTGGCAATATGATTCATTAGTTTGTTTGTTTGGAAAAATGTTTATATAGGTACAGGTAAATTTAAACATTGAGTATATACAGGACGTGTGAGAAAGTACGTACTATACACTGAAAAAAAATTTTAGTTATTATAACCGAAATTTTCTAGTAGTCCATCAGATTGGGACTTTTTTTGTTTTTTTGACCATTGCTAACGTTAAAATGATCATTACAGACATCAGAAAAGAATTTTTAAATAATGGACTTAAAACAAACCTTAGTCAATTATCAGCTGACATTGAGACTGTTTCGTTCAAGATGGAACATATTAGACACCCTAAACTCTCATCAGATTAACATGTTAACGGAAAAATTAATATAAACAGCCTATGTCGATGGAATATACTTTAGAAAAGACAGCTAAATCTAATTTTTTTTTTAATATACAGCGATCCCCCGAAGAACACGATTAATTGGTTCCGTGTTCTTTGAAACCGTGTTGTTCAAGACCAGCCAAGATAGGCATTCGCTATTACAAGTGTGAAAATAAACAAATATAAAAAAAATTTGAAAGAAATAACGCAACGAAATTTGAATTACATACTTACATACACATTTGTATGTAATCCGTATTTATTTCGATTAAAATAGAATGGAATTGAGCATTCGTTAGCGCTGAAGTCGGTCTATCATAAAAATTTATTAAAAATTTATATCGTAAATATCTCGTAAACGATGCAACGTAGCTCAAACATAACGAAATTTTTGAAGGTTTAAGCGAAGCAAGTTGTGGGTATTCCAAACATATTGCGACAGTTAAAACCTACTTTTCCTTATCGAAAATTATCGATAACGAACTACTTATCATAAATTGATTATAACTGTTTAATATAAGCTCTATTAGTCCCTCTGTTTTGGTCACCAATAGAAAATTTTTGAAAAATTAGTTTTCGATACTTTTCGTAAACGTAAACTTTTGATCGTAAATATCTCGTAAACGTTGTAGCGAAAATATAACGAAATTTTTGAAGGCTTAAGCGAAGTAAGTTGTGGGTATTCCAAACATACTGGGACTGTCAAAACTTACTTTTCGTTATCGAAAATTATCGATACCGCATAACTTATCATAGACTGGTTATAAGTGGTTAATTTAGGCTCTGTTGGTCCCATTGATTTAGTCACTAATAGAATATTTTCAAAAAAATTAGTTTTCGGCATTTTTCATAAACATAAACTTTTGATCGTAAATATCTCGTAAACGGTGCGTCGTAGCGAAAACATAACGAAATTTTTGAAGGCTTAAGCGAAGCATGTTGTGGGTATTCCGGACATACTGGGACTGTAAATGTTTTTTCTTGACGCCTTACTTTTCATAAAATTCTAGGTGTTTTGCAATATAACTTCAACTGTGGAACCGTTCGAATATGTAATTTTCAACCTATTAGCTTTTTTATTGGATTTTTAGGATGGCGAACTTTATATTGTTTGAATTGTCTAAATTTTAAATTTCCGCGATTAAACAAAAATAAGACCATAATTTTTTTGGCGTTTTGAGTGGTTTTTTACCTAGAACATAATAAACTAAAAACGTTGAAATTTATACTATGTCAGTAAAATTGAATGAAGTCTAGTGATTCCTGGAATCCTCTTAGAACTGTTTCCTAATTAACTAAGTATAGATTTATATAAATAAAAATATTTCTTACGGTAGATGTTGGGAATCTATAAAATTGTTTGTAAAGAAACTTTTCTAATATCAAATCATTCGGCTTTATTTTTATCGATCATTAATAAGGACTATAAAAAAATAAATAAACATATAAATTGTAATGACGTGGCACCCCAGAATATAAAATCACCTACGTTCGAAGAGTTAAAAGAACCTGGAACGTACTTACCACCAGGTGTGTTGTATATTTTAAGTAACATTATTGTAATACATATTATTACAATCATAGGTAGATACCTACATTTGTACCTATATTGTATATGAATGGTGGGGTGAATTCAATTATACTGTATTCATGATAAGAAATAACAAATATTTTTAATGATTTTTATAAAACCTTTTTTTAAAAAGCCGACTTCAAAAAGTAAAAAAACAAGAATATAGCTGCCGACAGAAAAGAAAACTTAAAACTATGAAATAACAGATACACAGAGCACTAATATTGCACGACACGTCACCCTTACAGCTACAAATATACTGCTATTAAAACATAAAATCATAAAATCTTGGGCAAAATCTTGAAAGTTCTCATAACCGGCATGCATTACCCATCCAAAAAGCGTCCAACGCGCACATTATACAGTCGGTTATATAGTTATATATAATATGTTGTTGTATATATGTATGTAGGCCGTAGGGTTTAAAATTTAAATAGTACACGCGAACGAGGTGGACAAAAACGGACATAAACAAGACAGACGACAGACCGATGAGGGAGAGCGAAATATGGTCTCAAGACGATAAGACGTGTAAAGATGTTTAATCTTTTCCCGGCTTTAGATGAATATATCCTCCTTTTGCGTTTCCTTCCCGATATATCCGTCGAGATTACTAAACACAAAAACAATTTTTAAATGTTGTTTGAGTAGAAATGGTGACCAAGCAGTGGTTTTTGGAGAGACAAAAGATTGGTCACGTTACTTTTAAGTAAACATCGTAATCAATGATACTTTGAAGTCAAGTAGATAAAATACCCTTGTCGCAGCATCTGCATAACATAACGAATTTCCAAATATTGGGCACTGGCTAATCTCATCTAAGAACTATACCCATTTAAAATAATTCAGCTTTCTCAGAGTGAAAAGATTTTCAAAATCAGTTGAGTAGTTAATTTTTGGCGCTTAGCACATATATCCATTTAAAATAGTTTAGCTTCCTGATAGTGGAAAAATTTTCAAAATCAATTGGGTAGTTCATTTTTATACCCATGTAAAATAGTTACGCTTCGGTTGAGTAGTTAATTTTTGGCATTTTTGGGTCCCCAATGGCCTGACGGATCTCATATAAGATACCTTAAATCCATTTAAAATTGTTTAGCTTTCTAACATTAATGATTAATAGTGAAAAAATTTTCAAAATCGATCCAGTTCTTTAAAATTTTTTTTCTGGCATACAAACATAATTATTATATTATTTTTCTATAGGTAATATTATATTTAATAATATTATATTATGACATTACGTTCATTATTTTGTTCATTTAAAATTCAATAAAAAAAAAAATCTTCATTACATATGGTTAAAATATCTGGTTAATTTTAATTTTAAAAAATGAGACAGAGATATGGTATTATAATACATGGATTTTGAATAACTACCATTTGTTTTACGTAAAAAAAATGCTAGTTTTTATATTTTATAAGGAATTAAGACAGAAATATAAATTACTTATTACCCTGACAAAGAGAGCAAAGTGACCCAAAAGTGAAAAATTACGATTTTCTCGAAAACTACTTAACATAGAAAGAAAATTATAAGAACATTTTCTTCATAATTTTTATTCCTTTTCAACGATGTAAGAATCGAACTGTCTTATGATAGGATCGAATGATAGATAAAAAATGGACAGAAAGCCTACTTCTGGACATCCGATGTGTCTGGCTAACGAACTTAGCTGAGCCAATCCGGAATCCAGTTTGCACACAAAATTTCATAAGCATTAAACGTTTCGTTCGAGAGTTATCGCGCGGATATATATATATATATATATATATATATATATATATATATATATATATATATATATATATATATATATGTATATATATATATGTATATATATATATATATATATATATATATATATATATATATATATATATATATATATATAAATTTTATTTAATTTAATTTTCGTTTTCTAGGGACCTCAAAACATATTTCTGTTATGGTTTTGGTCTCAGGTTGTGCCATGAGAACCGGTGTAAAAGCTGAATTTCCAGTTTTGGAAATTCGCTAAAAACCACATGAGCAAAATCCTTTTGGGGGGCAGCGAGGACACGTGCTCCCCTGCAAGTTTTTAGGGGCGCTAAAACGATGAATTGGATGTTTTTTTTTTGTTCGCCACTTACTTTTTGCAGTGTTAGGGGCGTCAAAAACGAATTTGAGTTTTTTTTTTTGTTCGTCACTTTTTGCAGGGAAAAATTTAAAAGATATCGGTGCACCAAAACGTTTATTTTGGCGTTTTTCTCGGGGAGGGCGCCAACAGCAAAGTTTGCCGTCCCTCGTAACAACTGTAGGTCCGGTCCTGCTCTCAGGAATTTAAACCGTGAAAAAATTATTTCAGTAAAAATGTGAGCATTTTTATTACTCTTAACCTATTTACAAAAAGAAAAAAATATAAACTCAAAAGTTCACATCGTGAAATTTACCTCATTAACGTATAATATAGTCCTAGATCACAATTTAATTTAGCTCGGGAAAAATTAAGACGTTTAAAGAAGTTTAAAGACGGAAATAAAAGTTTTTTAGACGAACTGTTAAGTGTTTTCTTTAAGACGAATTTACTAAAGTTTACGAATGTTATTTTTAAGTTAGCCCAATAGCTATCTAATTTCCGTGAGAAAAAGTATTAAAAATTTAACTTGATGTCATAGTTTTGAATATCACTCGTGCAGAGTTATTGGTAAAAACTAATTTTTTGAGAGTAATTAATACTTAGATAATGTTAACATCTTTATGGTCATTGACGTTATAAGACGTCAAGTGAAACCTTGAAACTAGTGATGGGAATAATCGAATGATTTCAATAACCGATTATTTTTAATCGAGTGATTTTAATAATCGATTAATCATTGGATTATTTTTATCGATTATTTTCATTCGACTATTTTTGTCGATTATTTTCATTCTATTTTTTTTATCGACTAGGTATGTTTCATTCGATTATTATTATCAATTATTTTCTTTCGATTATTTCTAACAATTATTTATGGATTACTTTTATCGGTTATATTATTCAGTTATTGAGATGCGATAAAAAATTAAATTTCAATTTTGTAATTTTTCGGAATCCTTTTATTGTAATTTTTATTTTCAAATTCAAACCTATAATAAAATATTATTCACTTGTATGAACCATAGAACCATAATTCAACTTTCAGTTCTTTTGTTTTTAGGTGGATTATCATATTATCTTCAAAAGTCTTTTTTTATAATATTACAGTATTATCGGTTTTTCCATTTTAATAGTCTGCACTTTAACACGTTGATGGTCATAATCTATAATGACGAAACATTCCACTAGCGCAATAGTTTGACAACTAATACACTTTATATATAGAATTGTTGACGTAGTACAGCGTTGTGTCTTAGTTAGGTTTTACTTGACGGTGCACATACAGTGCCTATGACCATTAAAGTATCAATAAGGAAGCACTCCTGCTAGATTGTGCTATTCATCTGATGCAAAACATCGCCAATCATTGTTATCATAAAACCTTTTTTTTAAATTTAAACTGTTGTCTGTTTTCAATAGATATGACGACCCACTAAATAATTATCACCTGGTATTTGGTAGGATCACTTAAAAGAATCGAATTTGTTTTACCTCGAGATATTTTTAAAACTGTTCGATTGAAAAATAATCGAATGATTTAATATCTCGAGATATTTTTTTAAAATCATTCGAATGAAAAACAATCGAGATACCTCGAGATATTTTAATAATCGAATGATCGATTAATTTTCATTCGATTATGCCCATCACTACTTGAAACCACACCATATCGTACAACATCAATAATTCCATATAAAATATATGTTAAAATGGTGTGCTAGTTAGGCGTCATGGTGTTGTCGCTGGGCACTTTTTAGTTTTACTAACGATTTTGTATTTATTCTTACTTATTGTCAATTTATTTATAGCCAAGCAATATGAAAATAAAATTAGTTCTTACATTATTTTTGTAATTTTGTCCTAATGATTGAAGATTTGCTTTCTTACCCGAAATACACTATAGATTATGTGATATGTAGACTGTAAGTATATAAAATTAAAAATAAGTATTTATTTTATCAAAGTTTCTATGTATAGGCTTTATACCTACAACGAGTGACGTGATGACTGTATGAGCACGTGTGAGGCACGCGGCATTTACTACAGCGGACAGCTGCACGGACTGCACGTAAAATAGTAAACAATCTCGCGAAGTAATACGTGCGTATACACACACACACATAATTATAACTTATATGGTACCATATATTATGCGTGTATGTATGGGTGTTTGAATACTATAACGTAAAAAGTTACGTTCGATTCTTTTCTCTTTGTGTAGCTGAATAAATTCTCCACTGTATCCTGGTTTGGTTCATTGGATCTGTACAGTAGTTGTTGATATTTAGAGAGGAAACCACCGAAGAGCAAACCAATTCACCCTTATTTGTCGGGAAGAATTTATTTTGTTGTAGTATTTTATATTAACAATTTCATCAGGGGTGGGAAAATAATTTGGAAAATTTTTATTTTCAAGTAAAAGTCACTCTAAGATCTTCTAAGCTCAACTTCTGAATTTAGGAGTGATACCTGTTTAATTTAATTTTTCTTATCTTAATGGATGTAAACGTTTTAAGCAGCATTTATTGATAAAGAAAAAGTAATAAACTCGATATTAACTTACGAAAAACTTTTTCAAGCGGTCTTATATCTTGCTGCTTGGAAGGATTCACACAAAATTCGAATGAATCGTTTGAGGGGATGGTAACGTATTAAAATTTTTTATTTTTCATTTTTTTTATTGTTTCATATGATTGTACAACATCTTAAGATTGTTGTGTCATTTGAAACAAATCGGAGTATAACTAACTAAGATATAGAACTTTGAGCGTTTGTTGCTCCGATACGTTTTTGTGTCCCTTCCAGCAGGTACGTGGCTTTATGCTCTCGGAATTCCTGAATTCTTTTATTCATGGATGGGTCTTTGTAAGTATACTAATGTATACTACAACCAATGACGTAGGTATGAAAAAATTTTTCATATTTAATTTTGAATTTTCAGGTATACAAAACTTTAAAGCAATTTACTGACAATGGTCATTTTTGAAACCGGTGAACAGTTTAAATTAAAATCTACTAGACCGATTGTTTTGAAATTTTGTATACAGCTTCCTTACATAAATGACCAGGTATCCCTGGGAGCTTTTTTTTTATTTTTAGTAATTATTAATTTTACAATAACAAATAGGTCAATTTTTTAGACAAAAATCGGTGTTCTCACTTCTAAGTGTCACCAAAAATTAAAAAATCGAAAAAAAATTCCTCCCAGGGATACCTTACGAAAGAGATTATCTAATGATATCATTCATTTTTTAGCGAATTTCCAGAAAGAATTCTGGAAATTCAGCTATTATGGTGTTAGCCATAGTCGAAGTTCAGCCCGAAAATATGGCAGAAATTTGTTTTGAGGTCCCTAGAGCCCAAAAATAACATTCACTAAAATTTATATATATATATATATATATATATATATATATATATATATATATATATATATATATATATATATATATATATATATAAATTTTAGTGAATGTTATTTTTGGTTAGTTTAGTTAATGTTATATATATATATATATATATATATATATATATATATATATATATATGTATATATGTATTTATGTATTTATGTATCAGCACGATAGCTCTTCAGGAAAAACTGCTAGTTTTACGAAATTTGGTGACAACGTTGGAAGTCCAAAAATCTCGGATGAGTTCTTCAGCCAAAAACGTCGGAGCTCAGGAACATGGTTTTTTGAGCATTTTTCGTGAAAATGAGTTTTTAGCCAAAATTTGCTATAATTTAAAAGTTTTTGCCACATTTTTTTACATCATTGCGAAGACGGGAAAAAATCACATAAAAAAGGTTTTTAAACTTTTATTCTATGTTTGCTAGTTTTTGAGAAAATAAGAAAAAAAAAGTCAATTTATTTTCTATAATTTTAGTGTGTTTACAACTATGTTGTATGGGTATAATCATATAATGTGTATGTATGTATATAACAGGGGTGGCCATAACGTGGCTCGCGAGCCGCTTGCGGCTCGCGAGTTGATCTTGTGCGGCTCTTTAATGCATCTCGAAAATTTGTTTTGATCGGTTTATTTGAAATAAGAAAAAAATCTAATTTTGAAATAAGAAATAAAATTTCGCACAAAAAAATCAAATAACGATCTTTTTCAATAAGAAAAACAATATTTTTGATAACTTTTGAGTAAAGTATGTAGGTACATACCTACATAAAAAGATTGTCATTTTAACTCGTATCTCAAAGTTGAAACAGCGTTTGCAGCGCCAACAATGGAGAGGAGAGGGGGTGTCTCTCTCTCTCGCCCCGAGCTGTGGTCTTGCCTGTGTCATTATTAAGCCAGTAACAGAACTAGTAGGTGCTGTCTTGTTTTTATTTTTTTTATCTGTGCAGTTGCGTTGTTAAAACTAGTTAAGTTGTGTTAATTGTGGGCAGTACAATGGTGTCCAGGAAGCGTAAATATGGAGAGGAGCATGGAGCTTTTAACACCGAATGGGAGGAAGAATTCATGTTTGTAGAGAGAAACGGAAAGCCAAAGTGTCTTTTACGTCAGATGACGTTGTTCAGTTCAAGGGCAGTAACCTAAAACGCCACCATGACACTAACCACAGTGAATTCAAAACAAAATTTCCTATCGGTTCTGAGTTAAGAAAAACCAAAGTGAAATCACTAAAGGAAAAATTACATGGTCAGAATATGGTTATGTCAGTTTTTACCAAAGAATCAGACTTGACAACCGAAGCTGGCTTTGTCTTGGCTTTTAACATCGCAAAAGCAAAGAAACCTTACACTGACGGGGAGTTTATCAAGAAAAATATGGCACAAGTTATTTCTATTTTCGATCCCGAAAATAAGAAACTTCAAAAATTGGCAGATCAAATGCCCTCTAGTAGGCCCACAATGGAAAAACGAGTTTCTGCGCTTAGTGGCGACATATTGAATAATTTACAAAAAAAAATATAAAGGAATGTTCTGCAATAAGTCTAGCCTTGGACGAGTCTACCGATATTAAAGATAAACCACAGTTAGCAATATTTGTGAGACATGTATCAAAAGACTTTGAAATCGTGGAAGAGCTCTTAGACCTAGTTGCATTGAAGGATACTGTTCGTGGTTGTAACATTAAAGAAGCCCTGGATGATGTTTTGAAAAAAAAAACTCAGTGCCTATCGAGAATATTGTTAGCATTTCTACCGACGGTGCATCGTCAATGACAGGAAAGAAACAAAGTCTTATTGGGCTTTTAAATGCTGACAAATCATATCCTCCTTTTGTACATTGTATCATTCACAGAGAACATCTAGCAGCAAAATATTTCCAGTAAGTGCTAAAACACACAGACAATTTAAATCCTTCATAGAAGAGCTGGATAATGACGACCTTCCTGATGATGTATCTTGGTATTGCTTGGTGAGATGGCTATCAGTCAGCAAATTTTTTCTTGGCTTGAACCCATTAAACAATTTATGCAAGAAAAAAAAAGAAAATCTTTCCCTGAACTTAGTGATCCACAGTGGTTGTTAGATTTAAGCTTTTTTACAGATGTTGTTGAGCATTTGCAGCAACTGAACATGTCACTACAAGGTACAGAGAAGCTTATTTCTGATTTAGCACAGAGTGTATTTAGCTTTCATAGCAGACTGAGACTTTTTCAGAGAGATCTTGAGACCAAAACGTTCGCTCATTTCAAATGTTTAAAGAAAACTTCTGAAAGCCTTATTGACGATGACGTCCAGATTGAAAAAAAAGATTATTTATGTAAATTGATCGGTCTTGCTGAAGAATTCAATGACAGATTCACTGATTTGAGAAAACTGAAACCGTCTTTTTCCTTCCTAGACAACCCTTTTGCTATTGATGTTGTAGGTGATGGCTGTCCTCTTTCATCTCCAATAACAAAGGATGTAGCAGCAGTATAGTTAGAAATACTTGAACTGCAAGAAGACGGTTGAAAGGAATGAAAAAAATTAGCGGTTCCACTGTTGAATTTTGGAAAAACGTTCCAGCAGAGAAATATCCACTAGCAAAAGAATGTTCTAAGAGACTGATTTTAATTTTTGGAACTACTTACGCCTGTGAGTCTTTGTATTCAACAATGAAGCTTATTGAATCCAAGTATCGATCTGAACTAGCTGATAAACACTTAACTAAACTCATGCAAACTGCGCTCACCAGTTATGAGCCAGATTTCAAACAGCTCACGGCCAAAATGAACACAAGAAAAAGTACACCTCAAAATTAAGTTTTAGGTACCTAGGTATGATGCATGTACTAACTAAAAAAAAAGTATGTTTACATATTACAATTACATTTTTCATTCTTATGTCATAAATATACTTAGTTTCATAAAAATGTAAAACGTGTATTCATTGTGTGAACCACCAATCTCAGAATGGGGTGGCTCTCTCCGAATCAGCTTCATGGGATTGCGGCTCCCAAAGATAAAGGTAGTGGCCACCCCTGGTATATAACTGCAATAGTGAGATATACGTATGTGGATATACATACATACCTACTTATATTGGTCAAAAGATGTCTGCATCTGAATGTATTCGTGAAACACAATCTTTATAGGATGAATGTACCAAAAGTTGGTCAGTAAAGCCTTTTGGTACTTTTAAAATACAAAATCAATTATATAAACAACTATATATTTCAATTAATAGAGGATCTACGGATTACTTATCAATTTTATTGTAGAATCGTTTCCAGGCAGTTCAATTCAAGTGAAATCTTGAAATAAGTAATTAAATTATAAGACTGATTAGTAAACCTGTTTACTTTTTCCCTAAATCGGTCACATGTGTCACGTTGCTAGTTTTGGATATTCTTGACCTTAAGATTGACCTACGCTAAAAAAAGTTAACGTTTATTAGTTGCATAATGTGAATACTAACATGAGTACTACTAATTGATGGCAATCAATAAAGAATAATTTAATTTCTTTGATAGAATTGGTTTAATTTTTGCCGTAAAAAGTGAACAATCCTCAAATAAAATATTGATCTGGAGACGAAAAATACTTTCTAGACGTATTTAATGTTAATAATATAAATCTACAAAATTATTCAAAATAATCTGAAAAAAGCCGAAGTAAACCAGTTAGTGCTTATAATGTATCAAATTGAGGATTTTTTTAATAAAATCATCTGCTTTCAAACATGTACACATTTATAGAAAATAAATTTCTTATTTATAAGTTCTTTTAAACCAAAGTTCTCAATTTTTATGGACTAATATCCTTTGGAAACAAGTCCATAAAAATTGGGAACTTCGGTAAAAAGTTAATATAAAGTTTATAAATTTATTATTATTTAAAGAAAAAATATAGATCCAGTTTGGGTACGTCTACCCCATGGGCTAGGAAACACTACTAGATATTTTGTTTAAATGCATTATTTGTATCATTGATGATAGGTATATTGATATGGAACCAATTTAACGACGTATATAGTACAAAATGTATATATACGTATATCTATGTGTGTGAATGTATTTGTACCTCTAATATACATATTTTTCAAATAAGTACATCACTGTTGACAGTTTTAGCGAATGGAATTCAGCTATTACAGCCACTGTCATGACGCGACTTGAGCCCGGGACTATGGCAGAAATTTGTTTTGAGGTCCCTAGAAACCGAAAAAAATAGTCACTAAAATTTATATATATATATATATATATATATATATATATATATATATATATATATATATATATATATATATATATATATATATATATATATATGTGTGTGTGTGTGTGTGTGTGTGTCCGCGCGATAATTCTCGAACGAAATGTCTTACGTTTATGAAATTTGGTGAAAATATTGGAAGTCCCAAACCGTTGGACGAGTTCGTTAACCAGACACGTCCGATGCCTGGAACATGTCTTTTTTAGCTATTTTCGTGAAAAAAATTAACTTTTTGCCAAAATTTCCTCTTATTCAAAAATTTTTGTAAAATTTTTTTACACTATTGGAAAGAGGAGAAAAAATCACATAAAAAAGGTCTTCAAACTATTATGCTATGTCAACTAGTTTCCAAGAAAAACTAACTTTTATAAACGGAAATTCGCTATGTTATGCAGGATGCTGCGACAGGGGTATTTTTTTATTTCGGATGATCCACTCATGAGTTATATTGTTCACCGACAGACAACTTTTTTTCGAGGCGCCTCCGAAGATTTGCTGCCGTTGGCTTAATTATTTATATTTTGTTTTAAAAAATTAAGGAAGTGTTGTTCGTATGTGCGTACTATAATATTACGATCGATTAATTAAATTTGTATTACCTGTAACGTCTGAAAAAATTCTTAAAAATGGGTCTTTTTTATGCCGAATTAACGTTACCATCCCCTTACCGTATAATCTCAGGTGGAAAAACCGTGTTTGATATAATGAGTAACACCGCAGTTATTACTTTTTAACTCGGTTGCACTCCGAGTAAGTGCTGGTTGACACTACTGCAATTTTTGTGTGGAAAATCGTAAAAACCAGTAGATGCAACGCTAAGAAAGACCTGGAAACGAGTACTGAAGAGTCTGGAAGCCCGAAAGTAAAAAAATTTGCAAGTTTTTATTTTAAAAATTTCGTACGGACAACTAAATCGAGTGCAGCGTGAGTAGTGATAAAACAAGTCCTAATATGGGCTCATATTGTATTTATATAGTGTAATAAAAAATATTAAATAAAAATATTTACATTTTCCACTTTGAATTGATTATAAACGTAATTGCAACTAACACAGAATATTCAGAAACAAACTTCGTATCTCTATATATTAGCTTTCTCAATGTGGACAGAAGCAGACATCAAAATAACATAAATTTCTCTCCCACTCCAAACGCACAATATGTTACTACGTGAATCTCATATCTATATACACGGGATGTATGCGTGTGTGTGTGTGTGTGTCATACGTCACACTCTATCTGTGGAAAGGGGGGACTGCACTGTAAGCGTTTGTCAGTGGTTCGATGCCTGTATGTACTATGTATGTATTCGCTTATTGTTGGGAAGTGGTTGATAATAATGACAAACAATCGGTATTCACACCGCTACAGTTGCTCCAACTAATCAGCTTAAGCGGTATCTGACACACGCAGACACACTGCTATCCACAGTTTTTTAAACATACGCTTAGGGCTTGGCAACTAACATGTCGTTCTTTATTTATCTGTCAACAAAAGTAACGTTTACAGGTTAACCATAAATATTTATAGACCTGTTATCAGTTAGTGGGGCCGTAAAGAGAAATGGCGGGCCCCGGAAATAAAGCACATATCTTAAAAATGTCTCCCCTAAAAAATAAGTGTTGAGCAAATAAAATATTTACTTTTTCTCGGGCCCCTATTTATTGATATGGACCCCCTCTTTCAGCCCGGGTCCAGGGGTTACAACCCCGACTACCCTACCCTCTCATCGGGCCTGTATTAAACTTTGCGAGAAAAATCATCTATTATAATATGTATTTATGAAATATTTACAAGTACGTTGGACACTCCTGTACCTACTAGGGACTAGAGAGTACTTACTATTTAGTATACCTTAGGAAGTTACTGCTTGGTGTCAGGGAGAACCAGTAGAAATGTCAATATTTCCTGTTATTGCTAACACAACAAATAGCACAGCACCTAGTATAATCATTATAATCAACAGGAAAATCTTTTGTCTGTGTAAAGTTTAAGACAGAAAAGGAAATCTGAATGGTGCAGAGATAAATTAAAATAATACATACCATAAAAATTTGAATGAAAAATAGTGACACAATTCTAACTAAAAAATTTTTGCAACTAATAGTACCGTTGTTTTGATATTAATCTACTCATTCTGCATAAACATATTTTCATTGAAAACTTGATAATTTGGTACTTGCCGATATTAATGTGTATATAACATTGAAAAATAGTTTCAGGCCATTTCAACTATGCAAAACAAAGATAACCGCACATAATTCAGTGTGAGTAAGACGGGGTTATCGACAATAATTTATGAATGTTTATATAATTGAAAGTAATGTAATCTGATACGATAATGTACGAGGAAGGTATTCTGCTACCGAGCATTACCGGTCCCCGCTGCTGTATGCAAGCATTATTACCATTACTGGCAGCCACTGGTTTTTGTTACTACTGCTACCGATAATAAACAGTGACTACACGGACGATACCTGTGATGTTATTATTTAAAATTTGCTTAAAGGTATTTCTATGTTAAAAAGTTCGTTGAAGTTCGAGTCAGATTCATGTATTGTGAATTCCGTACAATATTTCTATATTATGTAAAAATACTCCTGTCGCAGCATACTGCTTAACATAACGAATTTCCTTTTTGGTAGTCAAAAATCTTTAAAATAAAAACTTATCGGTACAATACGATAAGATCTGTCTGCCCTCTGGAGTTCGAGACTTATTGTTCTTACACCCTGTATAAACCTATGCAGACAAACTGTTAACAAAATCATATTTTTCAAAATTTTCTCTTAAACTAATTTACATAGAATAATGGTTCAAAAACTTTTGTGATTTTTTCTGCACTCTATGATCTATCTATATATCTATCTATCTATCTATCTATCTATCTATCTATCTATCTATCTATATATACACTAGCGGAAATAATTAAAGGATCAAAAAAAATTTCCAAATTTTTAGCGATTTTTCGAATGGCTGTATCTTCGTGAAAAATGGTCGTATCGGAGTCGTACGCAAAGCAATTCCAAGCAACGTGTATCGCTCAATCCTAATAAGTACACTGAAAAAAAAATTTCCGAAATTTTTCGGTTTCTTTTTTTGGTCCACGGACTTGGAAAAAGATTTTCCGACTTCACCACCATATGGACCTGATAACTTGTTTAGTCAGTTTAATTTGCTTTTTTCTAGACCTTTATACGACTACTTCTCGCTGAGATATCGGACTTTGAATGGAAAAGGATCGTTTCGTCTTTGACCATCGATATCTCAGCAACCAATGATCACACAGAAAATTGAAGGTGTGTTTCGAAAACTCGAATAAATTCTCTACAAGGATTAGCCATTGTTTTTTCAGAAAAAAAATTTTTTGCATACTCTACATGAATTTGAAAAATCAAGAAAAAAAGAGCTTTTGTAGGCTTTTTGGAAAATCAAGCGCTGATTTAAAAATTTCGAGAAAACCATTGATATTAAGTGTGCCTTTTACAGTTCAATATACCCACAAAAACCCCACCGAGTTTCAATTGAATCTATCCAACCGTTTTTCTGGTTCGTTCGATTGAATTTTTGAAAAAATTAATGGATCATTTTTTTACTTTTAAACTTTCATAATCTTGAACAAAATGAAAAAAAAACTTTTTTCAGCTTTTTTCACATTTTTATCAACAACAGTAGGTATTTAAATTTATTAAAAATAGAAAATTTCTTTAAAAATTTTCAAAAAAAAAATTTTTTCTAAAATTTTTCAAGAAAATTTTTGAAAAATTTTTTCGAAAAATTCGTAAAAAAAATCCTTGTAGAGAATTTATTTGAGTTTTCGAAACACACCTTCAATTTTCTGTGTGATCATTGGTTGCTGAGATATCGATGGTCAAAGGCGAAACGATCCTTTTCCATTCAAAGTCCGATATCTCAGCAAGAGGTAGTCGTATAAAGCTCTAAAAAAAAGCAAATTAAAGCTGAATAAACAAGTTATCCGGTCCATATGGTGGTTAAGTCGGAAAATTTTTTTCCAAGTCCGTGGACCAAAAAAAGAAACCGAAAAAATTTCGGAAATTTTTTTTTCAGTGTACTTATTAGGATTGAGCGATACCCGTTGCTTTGAAAATTTTTTTATCGGAAGATCTGAAAACTAGAAACTTCCAGCTTTAAATTGCTTTGCTTACGACTCCGATACGACCATTTTTCACGAAGATACAGCCATTTGAAAAATCACTAAAAATTTGGAATTTTTTTTTGATCCTTTAATTATTTCCGCTAGTGTATATATATATATATATATATATATATATATATATATATATATATATATATATATATATATATATATATATATATACCTATATATATATACCAAAACTGACTGACTGACTGATCGATCAACGCACAGCGCGAACCGCTGGGCCTAGAAACGTGAAATTTTGAACAGAGATTTTTTATATAACGTAAGTGAGCACTAAGAAGGGATTTTTGGAAATTCATACCCTAAGGGGGTAAAATAACGGATGAAAATTTTCATAAATATCTGTAATTTTTTTTTAGATAGAAATATGGAAATTTGTGTTAGGTTACTGGTTTGAAAACAAAAGTTTCAGTGCTTTCAAAAATTCATTCCTTAGGGGGATGAAACAAAGAGAGAAACTTTAAATGGAAGTTTGTCATTTTTACAATTAGAAATGTGGAACTTAACCAATCAACTTGAAACTTTGCAAAAACATAGCTTGGGAGACGGAGAACGTTATGACCCGGAAAAATATATCATTACCGAGGGAAAATCTATTCAGTTATGACAGATGACTATTAAAAAGTGGATAATTGGTTTCAAACTTTGTATATTATTAACGGACGGAATTGGAAAGAACATGAGCGGTTTTTTACCCTGGGAAAGTATCTCAATCCTGTAGGAAATTGCATTCCTGTGGAAAAATAATTTTAAATGAAACAAAAAAAGATTCTTTGAGTTTGTTCGAACTTAGCATATTGTTAGCAGATAGAACGATATACAGCGATAAATATAGGTTAATTTTCACCCCGAGAAAGTATCTCATTCCCGAGGGAAAATATATTTAAAACGAAACAATGAAATAACGACAGCAGACAATTAAAAAAATGGAAGATTGGTTTTAAACTTTGCATATTGTTTACAGAGGGAATAAAAAAGGACAGACTACTTTCTGCCCCGGGAAAATATCTGAAAATATATTTAAAACGATATTGTAACGACTTGAAGAGGATCATTGACTTTATTCGAACTTTACACATTGCTAAAAGTGTGTTATAGTCTACTTTTTACCCGGAGAAATTTTATTTCTGCGGGAAAATTTCCAAAAGGAAACTAACAGTTTTCAGTACCGACGCGATGAAAGTACACTTTAAACATTTTAGCTAGATGTCATAATTTAAAAAGCCACGAATGAAAGGGCTGAGCGAGTTCCAGCACACACTTTTGACGCGGCACTGTACTTAATGTTTTGGTACACTGCCGTGGCAAAAGTATGGGTACCCCTTGGATTAAAATGCGTCCATACTTTGGACGACGTAGAGTGTGCTAAAATCCGCTTAACACTTCTATTGCCACGCGTGTTATAATAAAAATTTCGAAAAACTATTGACTTTATTTGAAAATCCGTTTTTATTTTTCTCGAAAACCAGTTTACTTAGAACAATGACTTAAAAACCTATATTATGTAATTTGTCTGCTCTTTCTGCTGGTGTAAAAAAAAAATTCGAAAAGTTTTGAACTGTAGCAAATTTTGGCGAAAAATTCATCTTCTTTGACAAGAAACCAAAAAGCCACCTTCTGGGCAAAATAAATCTGACATCAAAGTTTTCTTTTATATGTTTTTTTTTTTAAATTTTAAAAGCTCAAAATAACTGTATAAAAATAAATTTTATTTTTTAGTAGAGTTCTAGAACCTATACTTACACCGTTCAAAAAATACTTTATATTTTGCTATATACCTATTTACTTATATGTACCACACTAAAGCCCATGACAATCGAAGAAGCGGCTTTAAAGTAATGAGTAATTTATTGAGTACATGATAGCACACGACTAGCACAATACGACACAGCCTTTTTATTCGAAAAAAAAAAAATGGCTAGGCTAACTTGGTGGCAACATATGGTCGACCAAATGGTCGGAAAACGACATTTGGGTAATTCCATGGTCACTTACATTACAATTTGATTTAAAATTCGGATTAAAATCTTTTGAATTTTCGTACTTAATGAGTAAATCCACTAAAATTTAGTCACATTAAATCGAATACGATTTGAACTTTTAAACAAAGGAAATCAAACAACAAAAAATGAATATAAATTTTTTTTATACAAGATAAAGTACGTGGTCACTTACATTACTCAAAAAGGAATATAATTTTTCATCTTGTACACAATGAGAATTTTCTGTTCTATTTTGATAACAAACAGTTTCATTTAAGTAAATTTAAACAAATAATGCTCCAATAAATTACTTTAATAATAACTTTCATAAAATATTATATATTTTTGATAAAAATGTTACTTTTAATCGGTCACTTACATTACACCTCTTTGGTCACTTACATTACAGTCACTTTAAAACAAGTTTTATCAAAAAGTGTGTGGTTTATTAGTTTGATTTTTTGGAAAATATGATAGAAAACAAAGATAAAAGTTTATTTTTAGTAATAAAAAAAACGTCTGTCGGTTTTGATAGCCTCCATTACTCGAATTCGTAGCTTGACAAAAAATCAAAATAATACTCAAAACGAGTATAGTAATTATTTCAGTATAAAGAAAAAGGTAAATTTAGCTGTATTTTAATATTTATTTGAAAAAAATCACAAGTTACAATATTTTTTTTATTAAGTAATAAATTTTTAAGCTAAATTTACGAAATAAAAACAATTAAAGGTAAAAAAATTAAAAAAAAAAAACGTTGTATATCAGTGATCTAGTCTTCTGAGTATCAAGTAGGCATGATTTTGATTAATTATTTTCATTTTTAAATTTTTACTAAAATTCCATCATTTCATGGAATTGCCCATTTCATATTACACGACTAAATGTTATTCCAATAATTAATGACAGAAATGATTCCAGGATACAATAATTCTATTTAAGATTAAAGAGTGGCCTTTAAACATTTCTCTAATGCTTAAGAAAGCGACGATATTTATCTAATTATGGCAGACCAAATGGTCGGAAAACGACATTTCATATTATACGATCAAATGTTATTTCAACTAATGGCGTAAATGATTCCAGGATATAATAATTTAAGATATAATACAAAATTAATACAATTTTTTTTTAAACTTTTTGTTGTAATTTTTAAATAAAGCTGGTACCTATTTATTATCCATAATAATAATAATTATAGTGAAATATATTAATATACCTATGTATAATTTAAATTTTATTTTAATTTCAAAATTGCCATAATATGAAACTGATATATCCAAAATTGTAAATTTATAAATAAAAAATAATTATGTATTTACGAATATAAAAAAGAATTAAATATTAGGTTAATATAGTCATAGAAATTTATTTTGCCATTGTTCTATTTAACAATATTGTGTTAACATATTATGTTAAGTCAAGAGGTCATATACCAATTTTGTGCTATCCTATGTCCTATTATTTACTAAAAATTTAATGTTACGAAACTGAACTAAACAGATCGATTAGACTTCTTTACGTAGATTTGAAATCTGCAAACATAATTTTAATATTTTTTATTTTTCACTCCCTTTTTGTAAAATTAACCCCCCAGTTGATGTAATTTGAATAGATTGCATATCGATAGATAGCTCTTTTTTAAAATTTCTTACCATTTTCGAGATACAGCAATCCCCCGAAGAACAGGATTAATTGGTTCCGTGTTCTTTGAAACCGTATTGTTCGAGATCACAAAAGATAGGCATTTCTATTACAAGTGTGAAAATAAAAAAATATAAAAAAAGTTCCGTTTAATTTTTTTATTTTATGTACGTACTTACATACACATGTGTATTTAATGCGTATTTATTTCGATTAAAATACAATGGAATTGAGCATTCGTTAGCTCTGAAGTCCGTCTATCATAAAAATTTATTAAAAACTTAGATCATAAATATCTCGTAAACGGTGCATCGTAGCTCAAAAAAAACGAAATTTTTGAAGGCTTAAGTGAAGCAAGTTGTGGGTATTTCAAAAATATTGCGACTGTTAAGACCTACTTTTCGTTATCAAAAATTATCGATAACGAACTACTTATCATAAATTGGTTATAATTATTTGATTTAAGTTCTATTAACCCCTCTGATTTGGTCACCAATAGAACATTTTCGAAAAAATTAGTTTTCGATACTTTTCGTAAACGTAAACTTCTGATCGTAAATATATCATAAATGGTGCGTCGTAGTGAAAAAATAACGAAATTTCTGACGGCTTAAGCTAAGCAAGTTGAGGGTATTCCAAACATATTGGGACTGTCAAAACCTACTTTTCGTTATCGAAAATTATCGATACCGCGTAACTTACCATAGATTGGTTATAACGGGTCAGTTTAGGCTCTGTTACTCCCATTGATTTAGTCACCAATAGAATGTTTTCGAAAAAATTAGTTTTCGATAGTTTTCGAAAACGAAAATTTTTTTCTATAATGACAGATTCAATTTACACGATTTTTATTCGTGTAAATTAAATTCACATGGAACTGATATATTCGCGTACATTGAGGACCGATGTAACTTTATATCAAATATACCTATAATATATTATGTATTTTATTCTTATTCAGAAGAATTACTTCAAAATTGTGTTGTTTGAAATCGTGTAATTCGGGGGAAGGGTACCCGTGCTCTTCGAGACCCGTGTTCTTGGAGTACTGTGTTCTTCGGGAGTTACGTGTATTTTCAAAATTAAATTTTTTATCTCAATTTTTGAAAGGCGGTTTCATCTCTTCACACCGGTTTTCTGCAAGTAAAAAAAAATACGGGTCTCTTAGATTTCAACAAAGAATACCTATAACATTTACCAATACCTCGGTATCATCGAAATTGGGCGGGGCCGCCTGGAAATATTTCCTTGCAAGTAGCTTTCATAAAGACAATATAAAGTAGATAATACGGACAAAAGTGGTTTAAGAGTTTCAACAATACACATTAATTGTGAAGGTATTGATTTTTTTCAGCTCGTATCTTCACCTACTACCTTTTGCCTCAATACGATAGACAATGTTGTGTATAATATTGAGCTTTGACGTATGTTTTGTAGGTAGATATTTACACCTATATAGTGAATATACATATACATTCGAATATATTAATATGGTGAACAATAACGCTTAATTAAGCTAATTTTCAATATCAAATAATTTTAGCTTGATTGAATAATATTTTAACAATATGGATATTATGTATTTATGTATGTATGTATGTTTGTGTGTATTTAAGCATATATTATCTTGAGTTTAAATCAATTGGATGATTATAAATTTCTTAATAACATATAATATTTATTTATTTTAGACTTAATATTGGATTTTTATTAGGTAATTTAGGTAACAGTTAAAACTTAAAATAGTGGAAGCGCTGAAATGATCCAAATAAATAAGTATTTGTTGAAGATGAAGGTAAATAGGTACTGGCGAAGTGATAAGATCCGGTGGCCTATTTTTTTGGCACCTGACCATAATAGCTGATAAAAATAATGGTCTAGAAAATAGTTAGCAAGGGTAATTGTGTGAGAATGTAATAAAATCTGATTCTTGCATTCTAATTCAAATTGGATGGTATATAATAATTTATTATTTCCTGTTTTTCATATTTTTATTACTGGCTTCGTATGTTCATCGATAACCGCGACTGGTTCAATAAAGTCCTATCTATATCTAGAATATAATTATGTAGGTATATTTATATTACTTCGAACTGATTACGAGATCGCCATAGAAGTTTTCACTCCGGTCGTGTGATCATAATTTTTTTTATTCTCAAAATGGCACCTAGGTGGCTCTTGTTTATTTAGGTTAATATATTATACTATTAAGAGCACAGAACAATCAGAAACTAACTTGCTATCTCTGTACTACTGATAATAATTTAGCAAGAGTCTTGCTTTTTTCTTGCTATTGTCTTGGTCTTGCTCACTTGAGTCTTGGTATTGGTCTTGCAGCCATACTTATAGTCTTTGTTTTACTCTTGGTATACATAATCTTGGTCGTGGTCTTGGTCTTGCAAAAAATGCAAGATCAAGACAAGACTGCAAGACTAATTTTGCTCATCACTATACAAAACGTATCTATTATGACATTAGTTGTAGAATACAGCTTTGAAAAGAAATATTCAAAGTTATTAATGAAAGTACTATAAAATGCTAAAGATAATTTTTCAAAAATTACCTTTTCTAGGTTCACCCTTTTCTAATATAACATCTTTGTTGATGTAATTTAATAATAGTGTTGTATACGCATATTATGTATAGGTATAGAAGAAGACATTCTTGTAAGATAAGACATTATTGACAATAATTCAAATATATAGGTAATATAATATAATGTATATCCACGTATGAGATTCATACACTTAGGAATGTTGGGCAATAAATTTAAGATGACGGTAACGTGGGTAACGTGTGTTATGTGAGGAATGTTGATGATTCAATCACTGAGGCTAATACAGTGTCATCAAATTGATATTATTGTAAAAAAAATTTACTAATATACGAATTACACAATAAATGAAAGTAGGTATAACATCAAACATGGTGCCAAAATTAAAACAACCGTTTTGAAATATGCATAGACCGATAATAAACAGGCATGACGAGAAAGGGGGCAGCCGAGGCTACTGCCTTGGGGCCCTTTTTTGAAAACGGAGCCCGGAGTTATTATTCAGGGCACAGTATAAATAATATAGTAATATACTACGTATATTACATACAGTAGCCTCACTCTGATTTGTTCTGGAAGTATGTGTTGGAAGTTGTACCATATATAGTAGACTTTTGCTGATTAGAAACGAGGGGTGTACATATAAATTTATAAAATGATTTTTTCTTTTCGATTTTGTTCAGAGCTGTGGCAGTTCAAATATTATTTTTAAATTTTAATTTTTGATAGTGTTAGATTTTATTGATACCGTATTTGCGGGTTACTTGCAAATCATCTGATAATTTCAAAAATTGAGCGTAACTGTTATACATATTTGGAATAGGAAATTCAGTATATTAATCTATATATGACTATGGTTAGTTTATTATATAATATGGATCTTTTTCTTATGGCTCATAAATTTTATAGCTTTTTAGATTTTGGGCTCAGGTTAACCTCAAGATCGGGTTAGTTGAGCCCAAACCTAAATTTCCAGGTGATTTTCATTTGAAAACAGTTGGAGACCATGTAGGATGTTGGTTACTAATTAAAACATTGTACAAACATATAAGGAACTTTACTTATTCAATACTCTTATCGCATCATCCTGCATAACGTAGCGAATTTCCGTTTGCAAAAATTAGTTTTTCTCGGAAACTAGTTGACATAGAATAATAGTTTAAAGACCTTTTTTGTGTGATTTTTTCTCCTCGTTCCAACAGTGTAAAAATTTTTGAATAAGGAGAAATTTTGAAAAAAATTAATTTTTTTCATGAAAATTGTCCAACGGTTTAGAACTTTTAGGAATTTCTGCTATAGTCTTGCACCATTTCATACCAAAGTTATAATGGGCTCAAGTTACCCTAATTTTAAGGTTATTTTACTGATTTATCAAAACCTTAATTTAAAAAATTAACGGAATGTTTGGCAGATGAACATATCTGAATTTAGTTTAGTAATGAACAAAGTAATAAAATTATACACTTACTTTCCTTTGTAGACTACCACAATTACTTTTACAGTCAAAAGTTAGCAACGTAACAAAACATCAATTTCAAACAGAGAGTAAACAACACGTGCCTCACCTCTAGTGTCAATTTTCAGAACTACCTAAACTTAAACACCGTAAACCTACTGCTGTTACCTACTAGCTAAACATCTAACTTACTTCTACTACTGACTAATATAAGCACAAAACAGAAGATAATACTTTTTCCGTTTTGGGCTCAAGTTACACCACAGGGCTCAAGTAACCCGCAATTACGGTATGTGTTTTTATTAGTAATTGTTTTTCTATTGGTAATTATAGTTTTAGTAGTTTTTTCTTTTATAATTCTAATAATATTTAACTTTTTACGTTACTTATTAATATTTAACCCTAGAATCATACCTAGTCAGAAATGGAAAAATAATTTCAATATATAATTTATCATAAGCAAAACTGACAAAATTCATCATTCTACCATTATACTTGCGATTTCTGAAGCACTGAAAAATTTTAGTAAACTTGATAATATCATCAAATTAAAAAAAAATCCTTCTGGTTGATTAGAGGAAAAATTATGGATGTGATTTGAATTTGAATAATTTGGTACAAATTTTTTATTTTTGCAATCAAAATGACGAAATTCTTTTTAAAAATATGATTGATACAGCAAGCCTCTTCTTCTACGGTTACTTCGTGCCTAATTTTGGTAAAAATGAAAAACATCTTTAAAAATCTATAATTCGCTTCCAGTTTCATCATTCTACCTATTATTTTATTGCTTGTCTGGTTCAGTTATTCATAGCTTTCTATCACATGATAGACAACAACCAAAAAATATATTTTAATTACCAAAAAATTGTATTTGAAGTTCTTATAGTATCGTATATACTACACACACTGGCATAATTAGCGAAACATAAAAAAATATAAAAACCTATTAAACAAAGTTGGCTGTTTTTTTCATTTTCACTTAAAATAATATTGAAGTAGGTAATTGATCAATTGACTTGGATGAGAATTGTTCTTATTTATTATTGATGGAAGTCTTTTTAAGAGGTCTGTTACTTTTTAACTCAAATGCCGTTTCTTCTCAATGTGGTCGAGCTTCAGACTGCTGTAATTAAAGAAGGGCAAAGATTGCCTCAGGAGACTAAAATGCATGATTAGAATAGTTTGAGATGTATTAACGAGGATAACGTTTGTTGTTAAGTGATATCTTTTTAAAAATAAATTTCTTTAAAGTCGTTTGTTATTTTTAATAAATTAAAATTATAATTCTACTAGCAATATACATTATCATATATACAATGATCTTGAAAATGGGCGAAATAGTATATTGTGCAATAAGTGCGGGAAATTGTTGATTGCCCACGAAAGCGAAGTTGAGCGCACGAACGTAGTGATTGGTCTTGCAGCCATACTTATAGTCTTGGTCTTGGTCTTGCTCTTGGTATACATAGTCTTGGTCTTGCAAAAAATACAAGACCAAGACAAGACTGTAAGACTAAGACTAATTTTGCTCATCACTATATGGGGCTGCTCATTTTTCTCCACGGTCCTGATAATAAGATAGAGGCCTCTACATCGATAACTATTTACAGTATCAGTACAATTTTCAAAAAAATATTCCATGTACAGAAATGGTCTCGTTACAGTATATGTATAGATTACAGTTAGGACATGGATTATTCTCGTTTTCGTTTTTGAGAGAATTGAGCGAATTACGACGAAATTACAAACTGATATACTGTTTTGACATCTAATACACTTTATATGAAATTGTCGACACTTGACGACTTACAGCGTCAATGACCGTCAATCGATTTGTTATTTTATGCCCTTTTCTACTAAAATTGTGTTATTTTTGATACCATAATCAGTAAATCGGTTTGCAGTTGCGATTACGGTTCAGTTCGAAGCTCTGATTTAAATTGCATAAACGAAAAGAATTGTATCTGTTATAAAGGGGGACTGTATTTAAGTCAGTTCAAATACTATAAATTTTTTATTGAAATCATCAATCTGGCAAAATGTTGTTTTAACACTGTTATTTTAATGGTTAGCCAAATATGTACATATTTCTTTAATTTAATTCTGCTTAATTTCGCTAAAAGATATACTTAAATTAGAAAGGTTGAGTTTTAAATTGAAAATTACAGAGCTTTACGTATTATAACATGATTTCAATATATTATTGTACCTACTAGTATTATTCTTAATAAGAAAATTATTATTGTAAAGTAACTGTTCCATAGCGTAACATACTCATTCCGTTTAGTCCAGGTAAGTAAGTATATTGTTTGTTTGCATGTTAAAAAACAATCATATTTCCATGTTTGTATACACATACTAATAATAATAAAAAAAAGTTTACAAGCAATGCTCATTTGTTCAGATCAGGCATCCCTCAAGTGGCAACTTTAAAACATTTTAAATATTATTAATTCTATAAATACAAGAAAGAGTAATTAAAGAGGTGTATAAGTACAATTTTGAGTTTTGTACAAAAATATCACCATTTACATTTAAAATGTGTTGAAAAGGCTGAACATTAAGAAATTTTTCTTCTTCATGTTGTAAGCTAATGTTAGCCTGCTGATAACCATTTATTTTAATAAACCTCTCCATCGTTTTTTGGTCTTCCGACGTCTCTTCTATCGTGCGGTGACTCATGTATCTCTAGCTATTATAGAATAATAACCCATCCTGCTCGCCACATTTCCTCGCCTTTCAAATACTTAAGCACAGATCAACTGAAGATCTAGAGCCTTTCATATACCAGTGCTTTTTACTCTATCTTTCAGAGTTTTTCCCGAAATTTTTCTCAGTGTCATCATTTCGGTAGTGTCAAGAATTTTCTTAGCATTTGAAGTATGGCACCGTATTTCACTTCACCGCTATACGTGAGAACTGGTTTAACCATCAATTTCTAAAATCGGCATTTGATTTCAATGTTAAGATGTCTATTGTATCATATGTTGTGACAACTTGATATTTTACACACTTTCATTGCCTGTATTAATACTTCCTCATGCCGGGTACACACTAAGACGAACATTGTTAGCTAACATGAATGTTAGTTAATATTTGTTAGCAAACAATGTTCCTGAACATTTGTTAACTACAAAGTTAGCTAACATGAATGTACACATTGAACTTTCAATATTTTAGAACATTTGTTATTTTATTGTTGTTACATATTTTTTTATTCATTACTTATTAATATAAAAAAAAAATTGGGGGACAAGTCTACCCACACTGTCAACTTCCCAT
Source organism: Brachynemurus nebulosus (assembly GCA_035578155.1). Classification (NCBI taxonomy): domain Eukaryota; kingdom Metazoa; phylum Arthropoda; class Insecta; order Neuroptera; family Myrmeleontidae; genus Brachynemurus; species Brachynemurus nebulosus. The sequence goes on along the minus strand of JAPWDM010000041.1, from coordinate 1,158,372 downwards.
TGGGTGTCCTTAAAGACTAGAGACTACTGTACATAAATAATTCTTTTTCCATTTCGGGCAACTTCTCCCCTGGGCCCCCGATAGAGGCTTTGTGCCTTGCACCATACCGGGGGCTTCGCCTTCTGTACCTAAGGGTGGCGGCTCCACCCTTATCAAACAAATGATAACATCATTTGTTCTCAAGATATGCGAAACAAAATATATTTCAAAAACAGTTTCATATTTCGTTTTTTTTCTTCTTTAAATTTTATAATAATATACTGGCGTTTTTAACATCAAGGAAGGTTCTTAGTCCACTATATAATAATGTTATTGTAAAAAAATCCATATAATCTATGTTATCTTACTTAATAAAGTTAATTCTGTTTTTTTACCACAAAAAACAAACCGCTAATCCGAATTTGCTGAAAACTTTATCCGGTCTTCATTTTTTGATTACGCATCTAATGAAATTAGTCCGGAGTTGATATGATCATTTGTTCTCGAGATATGCGAGATGAAAAAAAATGCACGAACGAAGGAACGAAGGAACGAACGAACGAACGAACTAACGAACGCACGCACAGACATCACGCTAAAAACGATGGATTCGGATTCTATAGTGACCTTAAAACGTGGAGATATATCAAAATTAGCGATTCGTAAAATCGGACCCATTACAATAACTTCCTATGGGAAGTTAAAAAAAATCTTATTAATCTCTAGTTCAAGTACTGATGATGACGTTATAGTATTGCAGGTGTGATTTTGGATTACACATGTCAATCGGGCGGGGAGCCCGACGGGAAAGGATTGAATTTTTTAGAAACGGGCAGGGCATATATGTAGAACTTTTTACGGGATTGGGAGTGGTACTAAAGATAATGTAAAAGATGAAGATAAGACAATCCTGATATTTTCAGGATTGAGAGCGGGCGAGAATGACAAATTAATTTTGGGAGTAGGCGGGAACGGGACATAAAAATTAATCCCAGCGACATCTCTATTTTGGATATCAAATTTTTTGCAACAATGTTGTAGCTTTACAATTACTTAACAAACTTCTACAGAAATGTCTAAAACAGATTTTTAAATATTCACTGGATCGTAAATCATCAAAAAAAGTCTTTATAAAAATTTTAGTAAATAAAAATTATACAAATACATAAAGAATAAACTTGTTCAAACACAAAACAAATATTTTGTTTCATTAAAAAATGTTAGCTAACATTTAACTCTCTGAAGTTTACCGCTCATCAGGGGGAAACACAATAACATGCTAAATAACATTTTTTTTAACAAAAATGTTACTTAAAAATGTTAGTACAACAGAAATCAGACGAACATGTTAGTGAACAATGTTAAGGAATAGTGTTAGCTAACAATTTTCGTCTCAGTGTGTACCCGGGGTCAGGTGTGCATCCATAACTAGTTACGTCAAAATAATTATACATGGACCTCTTCTATAATTTCTCCATCTGATTCTATTATTGTACTGAAAGTTTGCCTGTGACCATACATTTTGTTTTTTGGTGAATATTAAAAGTTTTTGTAAATTTTCTTCGGATTCAACAGCCAACACTGCATCATCTGCAAAAATAACCAGGATATTTCACCGTTCTACATAGTGATGAGCAAAATTAGTCTTGGTTTGCAGTCTTGTCTTGGTCTTGCATTTTTTGCAAGACGAAGACCAAGACTATGTATACCAAGAGCAAGACCAAGACCAAGACTATAAGTATGGCTGCAAGACCAATATCAAGACTCAAGTGAGCAAGACCAAGACAAAAGCAAGAAAAAAGCAAGACTCTTGCTAAACTATTTGAATAGTTTGAAAGTATAATTAATACCGTAAAGAGAGAAAATTCTGATTTTAGAAGGAAAAAATTCGGTAATAAAAAAATGCAAGAAAGTGCAAGATTTTTTAGCAATACCAAGACCAAGACCAAGACTCAAACTGCTCTAGCAAGACCAAGACGAAGATTCTTAATGCAAGAACAAGACCAAGACCAAGACCAAGACTGCCAAGTCTTGGTCTTGGTCTTGCATTTGCTCATCACTAGTTCTACATCTTAAATCCTTTCAACATTTTAGGTCTGATATAATTAGGTCCATAATGATATTGAAAATAATAGGACTTAGAGTCTTAAAGAATCACCTTGTCGTATACCTTTTTCACTTTGACATAATTATACATTTTTGCATTTGTCGTACCTACACCTTTAGTGAAAATGGCGGTTGCGGGAAATTTACACTCAGAACTCATAATATACAAGTAATTGTAACGTTCATGTTTTTACATTTTTGTACAAGCAAATCGGGTGTATGTAGTACCTACTGAACGTTTATAATATGCTTTAAATTGAAGGAAATGATTCGTGTTTGTTTCGTTTGGGTGGTCAAATCAAATCAATTTCATCTACTAGGAAATAAATACACGTAGAAAATTGTACAAACATATCACCTTTTTATTTAATAATCATAAATTCCTTTTGAATATTTCGAAGCAATCTCTGGAGATATGTATGTATGAATATATACATACGTATACGTGTATGTAAATGGGTAGTAAAATAATACTAGAAAGCTTTCTAATAATAATAATATGGTAATCAGAAAATTGAATGAATCGGTATTGATCGATTGAGGCTATGTGCTTAAAAAGGGAAAAAACAACCGATTACCCTTTTCTTAAATACGATAACCGTACTTTCTTACGTAATAGACTCGTCTTAGGTTTCGAAACTGGGTAAATCGCTTAATTTGTAAATATTATAAAGAGTATTAATCAAACATATTTAAAAACTAGCTGTGGCCAGCGTAGAGTTATTTAAATTATGGGGATACACTGACACCATTCCACCACTTAAAAATAAAAATTTTAGACTAATCTTTGCGGTAGAATTTGGAATTACTTATGAGCTTTCGAACTATAGTCTAGTTTCCATTTTTGAATTCACCGCCGTAGCCTTCAAATTACCCTTAATTAATTAAATTTGCACAAGAAATAGGTACTTGAGAAATAAAAAATAGATTATGTTTTAACCGTTGTATGAAACTTCAAGAATATACCTTTATAATACGAACATCCTGATTATTGAGTATATATAGGCACAACTCAATTTCTTTATGAGTCCGCTTACGGGGCTGTAGGAGAATATAATTCTAAGAATTCCTGTACCCCCACTTGTTCTTAGTAGTCGACCGCCGTAACTCGCACTTCCTCTACTTTTCAAACGTGTGAGTATCTACTTATAATCAAATAGCCCGGACGTTTAGTGTAGTATTACCATTCGTTAGAAGCGACACAAAATCTATCTATTTTTAATAAATACATTTACTAATATTTTCTAAATGCATTCTCTAGTTTGTGTTACAGGAGTTTAAACGATACTGTCAACACATAATTTATTTTCTTTAAAAAAATTTTTACAATCTTTTGTAGAAATTGTAAATAGCTATTGTTAGTCAAACAAAGTTTGTAATATAATCCGCGCGATGAACGAATAAAATTTATTTTGGTCAACTAAACATGAATTATGTAAAAAATTATTTTAGTGAATAAAAAGATTCTGACAGGATGATTTATGAATTGCACTATTAAACATCAACACCAATGTTCCGGTCTTATAACGAGAGGCTGAAATAAATTTTTTTCGGTCATGGTGGGGGAATGTTTACAATAGAAATATAAATCGGCTGACTCATAACGCGCTGACTCATAACGAAAGTCTGCTGTACCCCTTATCTCTTCGACATAAGGAAAACGATAATTAAAGTGAAGAAAATTAACTATTTTGTGATTAAATATCGTTTTGCGATTTATCAGCTCAAAATACGGGAATTTTGATTATTTAGTTATAGCCCCTTAACAAAGAAACTATTTCAACATAAGAGAGAACTTTATAAAATTATGAAAATATTAATTAATTATGAAATGGTATTTTAACAGTGACACCAGTGTACGTATTTTTAAGGACTATTATGACACTTTTCAATTAATTTTAATTTAACTCAATAGAAGAATATCTAAACTTCCCAAACAATTAAACTAATATATATTTCTAAAAATAAAATTTATTATACAGATACATTCAATACAATAAATTTATAAATGAAAAATATCTCTATCGTCGAGACCATAATGTTTATAATTTTCAAAATTCTAAATTATTATAATCAAAATTGAATCGAATCGAGTAAAAGCAGATGGACATTAAATAACATATTATTTCGTTTACGTACATATTTTGAAATAAGAACAATTAATGTACAAAAATGATAAATAATATCATGGGATTGTAGGAAGGGTGCATTCACTGCACTGCATGGTATTTATAGGCATTATTATATAGGCACTTTGAATGGTTACACTCGAATGCCCCCGCATATTTATCTATTAGTTTAAAAACAGGCGTTTACTAAAACATTGAAATTGATCAAATCTTTTGAATTAAAATTCAACAATTATCTCTAGCTAGTCGCTAAAACAAACTTTTCAAACTGTTCTTATAACACAACAAAAGTATTTCTTTATTTCTGTAACTTCATGTGTAGCGTCATTCTGACGAGCCTCCCAAGTTTTTTATCTGCAAAAATTTTTGTAAAAATGACGTTTTCGTGTGCCCATCTGCCTTAATTTGGCCATACTTTAAAATCTCTGATCATCGTTTTGTTTTTAAACCTATGTAAAAGTAAATAAAATTAATGATAAACGCTAAAAGATATTTGTCCGAAAAAAATGGTGCACCGTTTAGAGTGTTCACCGTCTGTAACTTGCGAATTAACAGCTTATAATAATTTTATGATCAGTTGGTTGATTTTCTTCATAATTGTTAAATAAATATTTTTAAAATCAGATGATAAGGCAAGGCTCACATTGAGCTGCGTCACGTAGTAAACGCAGGACAGGGTAGAGCAGAGCAGAGTAGAGCAGCCAGGAAAGCACAAGAAATAAACTGTGTGGTCGGGCGCACATTGAGACGCAGTTAACGCAGGCAAGGCAGCGCAGCTTCTGTGACTCTTGTTGTAGAAGGAGATAGCACGATTTTAAAAGCAGAGCAGAGCAGAGCAGCACTGTTTTTCTTCAATTTCTTCAGTTCTTTTCATTTCGGTGAAACAAAACCAACTAAAACTCGAGAACGTGTTACAATGTCGCGTAGCATCGCGCAGTTTCTGTGTCACATTCATGAGTGCCACATCGGTCTCGTGCGACGGAGTGCTGCTTTGCTCTGCTCTGCCTTTCAATTCGCGCTGTCCCATTCTACAACACGAGTCACAGAAACTGCCCTGCTCTGCCTACGTTAACTACGTCTCAATGTGCGCCCGGTCTAACATTGTCAAACAAATTCTGTACGTCATATTTTCAGTACGACGCGACGCTCTAGAAGTGTCAGTTTCGTGATAACATAATCATTTATTACCACTTGTCGAACAAAAATCTCACTTGTAGACTAATGTGTTTTGCGATGAGTTATTACCAGAGATGGGAACAAAAGGTCCCTAACAGAGTCGTCATATAAAATATTTTGTACTGGGGGCCTACGAATAGAACTGGAGGGCTGTCATAAAACGTAAAAATATTATCAATCTTTTTAAAAATCAGTTTTACGACGTTTTACTATTAATACCACATCTTTAATGTTATTTTGTGTCTGTTTGTCTTTTTTAATTGCCAATATTATGAATCATTTTGCTTGTTATATGTACATACATATCTTTATATTTTTCTAATGCAAAAACAAAACCATCTTCAATCTTGTGAGCGACCTACTAGAGTGATACAATCTACTAATACAATCAATTTTGTTTATATTAAAGCAGGTATAAAGAAGGTGACATGTACATATTATTTAAATAATCACAAAGGAAATAGAGATATTGTTTACAATATAAATGTTTTGAATTCGTTTAAATTAATTTCTATTACAGTCGACCACTTATTTATTCAACATTAATTTTTTTAAATTATTTTTAAAATTAAAATTATATATTAAATTATGAAAAATGGGTAATTTTTGATTTTTACTGATTTGTTCTTTAAAGCTTCCTTAGGCTAGTCATCAAATCCAGGGGAAAATCTTCAGCTTTGTAATAAAATTTCTAGCCCCCCAATTCAAAATATTTTATATGGCGATTCTGTTCGGGACCACTGTTCTCCCAAGTCTAGTTATTACAGTGTTCAACAAAAAAATTACGTATTGCTAACGCGAAAAAAAAGAAAAGAAAAACATAATTTAACATAACGAATAACGATGATTAAAATTCCAAATCTCGTAAGTTGATTTTTATCCCTAATTTTAAAGGTTTGTTTTTAAAAACTTAACAATAACGCTAAACGTCAACCCACAAAACCTCGTAATTAATTGTCCACATTTACAGCTTCTTGAGCAGAGATTCCCAAAAGGTGGTCCACGGTCCCCTAGGGGGGTCCGCGAGATGTCATGGTGGTGATGTCATGGATGTCATGTCATTAATAAGGGGTCCGCGAGATGTCATGGTGGTGATGTCATGGATGTCATGTCATTAATAAGGGGTCCGTGAGATGTCATGATGATATATTAATACTGTATCATATACACAAGAGTATCACTAATTGATAGAAACTAAGGATTATAATATTATGTTTATACAAGTATCATTAACTATTTGCGAGAATACAATTTTTTTTAAATTTTTTTGGATTCAGGGATCCCTGTCAAAATAGTGATTAGATAAAGGGGTCCGTGGAAAAAAATTATTGGGAACCTCTGTTCTAGAGACATGTTAAATGCGTAAAAATAAGGTCAGTACCATTAACAACAGAAATGTTTTTTTTTGTTTCCTGTGAAATTTTAAAAAATACTCTTATGATATTTTGGACTTGAACCATTAATAGATGAATATATACACAATAAATTAATTAAAATACATAATACAAAATAATTATTATTGACCATTTTTTAATTCGCTATGAGCTTTTGCTTTAGAGGGAATATGAAATTCGACTACAGCGCTCAAGGTGGACGTATGTGTTAGTTTATCCGGCCGCTCGCGCTGCTTGTACATAATTTTACCATTTTTTTAAACTAAGAAATGTATTTTTTAGTTATGTCGTCCTGAAAAACCACGTAACTTATGCAGTCACTCATTGGTCTACATAAGTGATCATTAATTCCCTATACACATCGGTGGCGCTTTCCACTAAAAAAAGTTAGGCTTAGCTACTAAGTTAGGCTTAGCCACAAAAAAGGAGATATTTTTCATTCAAACGTACATTATCAGTGCACCACTAAATCGTTGTAGTATGTTTGCTCTTGAATTATTTTTAGTTAAAAAAATGACCGTTCGTTTTTGGCCGGATTTTGGTGGCAGCACGTGGTGGTAAGATATATATTATTAAAATCCATACATACCAATATACCTAAATCTATATTATACCGACATAATTAGACCTCCATACCGACACAATTAGATGGCACTATATATATATACAATATAGATACCTGTATATATCAGTCTATCTTTGTGTCGTTATCTAATGATCTTTTACGTCGACCTCCAGTAGGACATCGCTAGATGGCAATACTGACCACCTGTTAGAAATACTATTTTGACATAATTGAATGCAGTACCTCGTATCTCACAAAATTAGATAATTCTCTATTACTTTAAAAGTTTTCATAATTACAGTGGAAGTAAAACTTATGAATGAATAAATTAATTCAATAATTCAATAAAAAAATTAATAGAATTAGAATTAGAATTTTTATTTTGTTTTAAGCATCCGCTTACACAAAAGAGTTTTGTTACAATTATCTTTCTTTTTTTATAAATTGGTACTATAATAATAATAAATTCGCCAAGTGCGTGCCTGCGTGCCAGACACGTATTATCAAAGTTACGTTGTCAATAGCTAATTTTTCACAATTTTTAGGATCAAATGTAGGAAATTTAATAGTACGTATCGACGACTTACTGCTAGAGCCACGTATGTCGATTTTTCACTGTTTTGAGATAATTAGATATAAAGGTTCAGAATCATCTTATACTGATCATAGGCTAATAAAAATTTCATTTTATTTTATTTATCAGAATGAAAGTTATTTAACAATAACAAAACCTCGTATCTCCAAATTTCAAATTATGTCATAATTTACTGGTATGTTATCATACGAGGGTCGGTACAGAAGTGCTCAGTCGTTTAGTCTAATTTTTCACAGAAAAAATTAGAATGTACACCGTCTATACGATAAGAACGGGACGAGGCGAGAGTAGGGGCGCTATCCGTTTTCGGACCCGTAGAACACGACTCTGAAGAAAAAAATATTTTACATATACAGGGTGTAAAGTAAATAAGTTTCATAATTTGCAGGAGAGAAAGGTCTCAGTCTACTAATTAAGTATTGCTAGTTAAATTTTACCGATCAAGTTTCATTTCAGAAATTTTCGATTGTCAAAAACGTGTTAAAAAATGGCCCCTAGAAAAAAAAACTTAATCAGGCTCTGATTACTTATCATTTTTTTCCTTTGCTTTTTTGAATGTAAATTTTTTTGCCAACAAAATATTTTTACCTGCTTGTTTACGGAATCTTTTGAAAATAGTTATACAGTAGTGTCCATAAAAATTTAAACATAATTTTTAATGAGACAATTTACGTCACATATCAAGTAGATCGATTTCGTCAAATCTCATTAAATTATTTGGAAATTTAACAAAGTTCACTAGATATTTATTTTCTCCAATACCAATAATACGAGCCCTTACCGAAAAAAAAATTGACCACCCCAATTTTGAGAAAAACGATTTCAAAGTTTTGTAATTTTAACACGGGTTCTTATGGGAAAATTCTATTTTTTTAGAATAAAATGAAAACGTGTCAAAGGAATTTGATAAAAATTGAATGTTATTTAATACAAAGTTACAAACCATATTTAATAAGAAATAAAAATTATTGACCACGCCGATTTTGAAATATAATTTAAAAACATCATTTTACTACGTTTTTACAACATTTTTTCAACAATTCTTTTAAATTGCTACAACATAAATGCGCGGAAATACAAAAAAACAAGTGCTATACAAATATAATAACTGAAGAATATCAATACATTATTTAATTTTTGATAAAATAAAGTTTTTTTGCTGAGATAAACTTTTGTACCTGACTATCTCAGAGCAAGTACGTTAAGTTGAAGTATTTTTATGACACAACAATTAAATTTTAAAACATTTCTAAAATATACAATTGGTTATTATTCACGCACATACACATACTTTTAATTTTAATACTTTGATTTAAAAAAATTATAAATCGCTAATTTATTTTCACACAGTTAATTCATGCAACAATCACATTGTTCCATCTTTATTCTGGATCACATATTCACATAATCAGTAACCAGAATCACACATACACATTCAACTACAAATGCATATACATACTTATAAAATAAATAGGTTACTGGTGTTTCCAAAACACATAAATATATTCTGTTTGACAGGTAATAAAATATTATGTTTATGTATGTCTTTAAAAAATAATTTTCAAAAATTAGGGTTCCGAAGAACTCTGGAAGTTCTTATAATTTTTTGATTGTAACATTTTCAGAATTTCCACGCTTTTGCATGTATGAAAACGAAATTTTGTAAATACAATACATGCTACAGATAGATATCTCAATTAACCGTCAGTAAAACAATTTCTTTCTTAATTTCTTATGGTACCCATCTTCCGTATTTAAAGCTGGGCATAAACACTTTTAGTACACTCAGTAAGTGAAATTTTACGTCAAAGTATATTCTGATATTAGATAACATTTCCAAAAATTCAAATCAAAATTATTAAGAGAAATTTAGAAGAGAAGAGAACTTACGAAAATTTTTTTTCGTAAGTTCCTTCAAAAATAATTGTTTGCAGCATATCATTAAAAAAATCTTTTAAAATCAAGTTAAGGTTCTTTTAACAACTTCTAATCTTTACACCTTGTTTCAGAAATATTGTATGTCGAAGTCCATGTGGTTTGTAAGGAATCCAATTACCACTTTATTGACCCTTAAGTAACACAAGTACAAATATATTTATTTATTTTCACAGTAAACCGTAAAAAAATATGCTATGCGATGTATTTTATCTCCAAAAATACAAAAACGCAAATAACTCAGGAACTCGGCTTAATGTGTGTTAAATACGCACTTGGCCAACTCCTTGATTATCAATGGTTGATGTGATGATATCATCATGATTGTCTGTGAATTCCCAAGTACATACATATGTATGTGAGCATGTCTGTAATTGTTTATTTAAAAAAAATGTTTTGACGATTTTGACACACTGGGAAATGAAAAGGAATATTTATCAATTTGAATGAATCAATAGATAAGGTAAATGACCCAAAATCAGACAGTGTCTTAAAATCAAACGTTTATATTATTTTAAAGAATTTAAAAAAATTCTGCTTTTAAAACGTTCGTTTTGTATATTTCGATTTATTTTTAACAAATATTGTACTAAAATTAATGATCAATTAGTTATTTTGCGAAATATACAACAAAACAGTATTAATTTTCATATTAGCAGAAATTGGAAAAGTACATTATTAACTAATATGTACGTGTAATAAATAAAGCAATTTTTCAATAAATTATACTTAAATGCATCTTTATCATTTTTTTTTCTTTTTTATTTGAGCTAAAGCGTTTATAGTCAAAATTATGGACACTGTTGAATTTAAAAACACGAAAATAAGTTCACAAAGGTATTGAATTTAGAGCTAAGTTCTTATGGTAGATGTCGAAATTATGTGCCATTGCAGTAGTACAAAAATTCTTATTTTTTGTATTTTATCTTTCTATTTTTCTTAAGTGATAATTTATCTAAAGTAAAAATTTTGGTCTGGTTGTTGACAAAAGACTTTCAGCCTTTCCAACGAATTTTAAATTATTTTAGGAAAATATGTTTGGTTCTTCCTTAAAGTGTCGGAATTTGGGACATTTACCTTACTGTATATTTGCTTACACAATAGACGGACTACTATGTATGTTTATAGTACGTAAATTTTTAAATGTGTTTTGTATCAGCTTGTTGGTATAATAGAACAAATTTGGTAAAATAATTGTACAATAATGATAATTAATGCCGAAGTTTGGAATTCTCTGTTACAGTTTTCCGCTAAAGTTACTCACTTATGAATAAAAATTCACTTTTTAATCTGTGTTGTGTACCAACAATATTAACAACAATGTTTTATGACAGTTAAAGGAAAGTGTTTATTTTGGTTTGTTTAAAAATTCAAGTGTAATTTTTAATTAAATTAATACTTGTAATTAAAGTAATGCAACTAAATATTTGTAATTAAAGAAATGCAACAATACCAGAGTTACGGTTCTTGCAATATTCATAACGTCCTGTGAAATAAAAACATACAAAAATATTTCAAACATATTTTAACCAAAATTTATGAAAAGCAGTGTTCGGTTTTTTTTTTACTATACAGTACCTATCAATTCAAAAGTCGGCAGATGTTTACATATTGTCGTAAAATAAAAAAAAAATTTATTTTTATTTTTAAAAAATTTTTATTATACAGGGTGCGAATAATTTTAGTTTGGTCAGAGGCGTATTCAGAGAAATTCATATTAAACGATGAGCTGGCTGGGATGCGATTTTCTCAGATAGCGAATTCCGAAAAAATTTGTATGTCTTCGGCAATTTTACACCGAGATAAACCATCTCTCAAAAGGATGAAACTTATTTACTTTACACCCTGTATGTAGGTATACATGTATATATATATATATATATATATATATATATATATATATATATATATATATATACAGGGTGTAAAGTAAATAACTCTCCGCCTTTTGACAGATGGTTTATCTCGATGTATAATTGTCGAAGACATGAATTTTTTTTCGGAATTCGCTATCTGAAAAAATCGCATCCCAGCCCGCTCGTCGTTTAACATAAATTTTCCTGAATACGCCTCTGACCAAACTAAAATTATTCGCACCCTGTATAATAAAAAAAAATTTTTTTTAATAAAAAAAAAAAATTTTTTTATGTTACTATATATGTAAACACACGTAAACATGTGTTGATTATCAAACTCATATGTACTGTATTGTACAAAGAAAAACGAACACGTTTTTAATAAATTCTGATTAAAATAAGTTTATGAAAAATTTTTTTGTTTTTAAAATTTTGTAGTTTTTTATATCACAGTACATTCTAAATATTGCAAAAACCATAACTCTGATATTAGTATCTGCATTACACATTATTAATTTAGTAACAAATTACATTAAAAACTACATTTATGAATTACCAAACAAACCAAAAAAAGAACACAACAAAACAACGAAAAGTTACACAAAAAAAAAACTTCCATTAGTTTCAAAAATTAAAAAAAATCTTTTAACTGTCATAAAACACGAATTTTTAATTGTTGGTAATTTGATACTTGGGTACACAATTTTATTTTAGTACTATCTATAAAAAGTAAATATGTATCTGTTTTAGTGGTATCCAAATTCTGTACAGTGTTTTCCATATTCAATAGTTTTGCAAGTAAAGTACATGAGACAATAAACACAAATTAATAACAATGTCTAATAACGCTTTAGTTTTCTCTCTCATTTTCTCAGTAAGATCAAAAAAAAAATTTTTCAATGATTTTCAAAAGTTAAAAGCACAGCTAGTATTATCAGAAGGAACGCAACTATCTCTTTCCTGTAACCGCCAGTGTGCATTTCTAGGCTAACTTTCAAATAACTTTATACTTTCTAACTTTCAATTGGCATAAGTGCGAAAATCGTATCAAATTCCCTTTTTCTATGCAAGTTTACGCAAGAAACTTAATTTTCGATATAAAAGTCACGCGAGCGGAACTCAAATGTATCCTTAAATTTCTTAAAATTTTCATATCTTTCAGTACTCCCCGAGGCATAAGCGCGAAAATCGGAGAAGGTTTTCTGTTATTATCTCCCGGTCTACAATTATAATAGCTTATTACACGGTACATGAGTGTTTGGCCGCTGAAATATTATAAAATTTGTATCATTATACACATATTTATGGACGAACTCAAAAATTTTGTAAAATTTGTGGAGGAAATATATTATTATTATTATGTATTTTATCTGCAAATTCAGAAGAAGTATAATGTCTTGTATGCGTATAATGATAGGTATAATAAATCAATAATGTGGAGCTTATTTTCAAAAAGCAATTTCTAAGAAAATAATTTTGAGATTAATATAGAATTGTAAACTTTATTTAGAAAGCCATTATTCTAAACGGAAATCTTTTTCCAAAACTGACTACGAAGTACCTAAAAAGGGCATCATATTTTAAGTTTATTTTAAAAAAGAAATATCTGATTAAAAATTTGTTTCCAAAACGCAATTTCTGAAATTTTATTTTTAAACTGAAATATCTTTAATTTTTTGAATTAAATAATGACCGTTATTTTGAAATTTTTATTGTGCATAAAGGTACCTCAGTAAAGGAAAAATACAACTGGAACGGAAAACCCAACAGAAAATATTACGCTTTAGACATTTTAACTCATTTTTTGTTGCACGGTCACAATAGCATCAGTTATCACAGGATAGTATGAATAGCGTGTTACTACAATTAGTGTCAGAAAAAAATACCGGAAGCAAAAAGAAGAAAGTGCTACAAGCCGAAGGCAAAGAGAAAAATAGATACGTCTAAATTACTTTATGCTATCCTATATTTTTATAAAATAAAACAAATATTTTACTTAGCAAAAAATCGCGTTTATTTTTTAATTGTGACAATTGTTTCAAACTTAAAAGCCCATTTTCAAACAAAGTAAGATGACTTTATTTATATGAAGGTAGAAAAAATTTTTAAAATTTAATTTTTACAGACAATTTTTAGACATAACAAAAAAAAAGAAATACGAAAATCAAGTTGAAGATAAAAAAAAACGGCAGAATGTGACTGCATTGGGCAAGACTGTGGTGTTAAAATTTAACGTAATACTAATTGCGTGGGAAAAATATGGAATTATTCATTTTTATTTTCATTTTAGGCAATGAATTTCTTACTTTCTTGTAATTTTGTTTTCAAAATGAAATATCATAAAGTTTTATTTTCAAAACGAATTTTCTTTTTTTTGAGGACACATTTTAAAGGGGATTAATTTGAATTAGATTTTTATACTGACTTTCTTCTAGATTTTTATACTGACTTTTTATACCGAGGTTCTTCTCTGTAGCATCCCAACTTTGTTATTCACTGGTAAAAAATCCGTAAAAATTTTACTGGCGTTAGATATAGATAATCTCATTTTACTCGACAATTACATTTTGTTAGAAATTGCTTTTTGAAAATAAGCTCCACATTATTATAAATGTATGCGTGTGTATGTGTTTTAAGTAAATAAATAATACATAGTATGTAGTTTTTATTAAGATCCAAGGTACGTAAGACACAAGTAGGAACTTGTAAATACAGTCAGAGGATGATAGGACGATGTACATTTTAGTATGTATGTATATGTATGTTTAATAACTGCAAGGTGTCAATTTAAAAACATACCCAGGTCTCCTATCATGATAAATTGATAATCATATCTTTAAAACTGTAAAAGATAATAAAATTTCTCAAAACCGTTTTTTAACATGGATTGGGAACCATTATGATCCACATTGGTATCCTCTACAACTAGCTCCTAACATTCTAGCCACCTTTTATCCTTAAATTTCTTAAAATTTTCATATCTTTCAAAACTCCCCGAGGCGTAAGTGTGAAAATCGTGGAAGGTCTTCTGTTATTACCTCCCGGTCTGTAATGTTCGTTTGTACATTTTGATTTTGTAATTTGTAAAAATAAACTGATTTAGAAAATAGGTAATTTGATATTTATAACATTAAATTTGAATAAATTGATTCAAAATAATATTATTTTTTATAATTTTCCAAAAATAATGGAAAAATTAATAATAAGTATTTTGTATCTTTCGATTTTAAGATTATAATTTCTTAGGATTTTATTTCAAATAGGCATGGGATTTGATACTTGTAAATTTGAATAAGGGAAAATAGATCTCAACTTACTGAAATTTATTTTTCGTATCCTTCAAATAATAATCGATAAATTAAAATTATATTCGGTATTAACGAATACCATTTTTAAAGAGCTTTTCAATGCTGTACCATAAGTGAGGTCTTATAACTAAAAAAAATAGGTTCGGAGACGCTGGAGCTTACTGGATTGGTTGCAAAAGATCCTCATGTTGGTCATATTGGTTCCCCCTCCATGTCCTAGAAACGGTTTTGAGAAATTTTAATTATCCTTTACAGTGCTACAGATATAAGGCCGGTTTGTATTTAAATTGACACCTTGTACAAATTTTTTATTTGTAAATGTTTTGAAATATGTATCAGCTGGTTTTATAAACAGACTTTTGAGAACACACTACTGACCTAATTATAAATAAGCTGTTCGTATCATCAGCCACCACAAGTTAATAAATAGGTTTCATGTACAATGACGAAAATAAAAATTTTAATTAATAAATTTTTAGAATTTTTTTTTTTTTAATAAAAGCTTTTATAATCAACATCTTTAATATGGAGTATGCTAAAATTTAACTACTATTGTAGCAATACTAATTTGAAATGAAAGTTTTAACAGGAAAAAATAATGTTAATTTATCTTATTTTTGGAAGAATGAACTTTTGTACGTGTTAACAAAAAGAACATAGATTCTATCTACTTAACGAAAAATATAATGTTTTGTATAATTTTGAATTTGAAATGGTTAATTATTGTTAATTGACTATGATAATTATTTTCTGATAGTATTAAATATGTGAGAGAACTGTATTAACACTTTCAGTCCCATGGCTTCGGCATCCGAAACCAAACAAAACATCCTCAAAGGCCGACCGCGATCAATATTTAGAATAATAAACAAAACACTTAAAAATACATACTTATAAAAAGGATTTTATGTTATTCTAATAAAAATAATTTATTACTACGTACCGGACACTTTCCATTTTTTGTACATATTATGTATTAAATATACATAACAATATGTTTTATTATCAAAATATCTAGGCTGCATCTTTTATTTACAAATAATATTTGTATCCACATACGTATGAATGTGTGTATTGTATGTTTGTATGTATATGTGTATTTTATCAAAAATAATAACTATGTATGTACTCATTTTCTGACCTGCCTAACACGTACATGTTGAAGCATTTAGTGTTCTGTGGAATCATTTTATGTACTTGTTTACATAAATTTGTTTAAAAATATTGTCGGCTTCCGGGGAAGTTTACTGTGAAAGTGCTCGGGCCTCATAGTGTTATAGTTGATGTAAGTCAGTTGAAATAGGTTACAAATGTTTGCTAAATTTAAAATTATGAAATATGACGTAAAATTTGTTTTATTACAAAATATGTTAAAATTGTTTTGTATGCTACTGTACAGTTAATTTCAAAAGATTCCGTAAATAAGTACATAAACATATTTTGTTGACAAAAAGTTCAACATTCAAAAAACCAAAAACAAAAATATGTTAGGCAGTCAGAGCCTGATTAAGGTTTTTTTTCTAGGGGCCATTTTTTAACAAGTTTTTGACAATCAAATATTTCTGAACTGAAACAGAATCAGAACAAATTAACTAGCAAAACTCAATTAGTAAACTGAGACCTTTCTCCCCTATTTTTTCGGAGAGTTATATATTTTACACCCTGTATATATATATATATATATATATATATATATATATATATATATATATATATATATATATATGTATATATATATATATGTATGCATGTATACAGTAGAATTTTAACTAAAAAAAAGAGCATAAATTCCTCGTCGTTACAATTTATCTCTTTTTATTGAATATAAAAGATATATAATTATCTCTCTTTCATTTATTTGTCAGTGTTGCCTTGGTTAACATTTAAAATATTTGTAATCCCCTTACCTCAGAATTCCCTTTAAAAAACTTTCTTTTAGTTAAAATACTACTATATATATATATATATATATATATATATATATATATATATATATATATAGGTCTATATACAGTTAAGTGCAAAACTGAGTCAACCAATATAAGTTTTGGATATATGTACTTCTTGAATATATTATAAACCTTACAATCAAAACAATATTTATATAACTGAAAAGTACATTTATTGGTACATAAAGTTATAAACTTAATTTAGCTTAAAAGCCTATTTTAGAATAAAATAATCATAATCACCTTTGGTTCACTTTTGCACCACTTGTAGCGAGCATCAAATAATTAAACTTTAATATTATGTCCACAGACCTTTTGCCTTTCTAACAGCATGTGATCGTTTTTTAACACTTCTAACAAGTTTTTTCGCAGTAATCAGATGAGACTTTGTACCACTGTTCCCTGAACATCTACCTACCCATAAAACATCTAAATTTGACGGAGGTGATTCATATTCATTCAAAAGTTTATTCTTCAGATATGACCATAATTTTTCGAGAGGATTGAGATCAGGACTTTGAGGTAGCCACATCAGGACTTTGAATTTTTGTTTACTTAAACAATATTTTCTACTAATTTCGAGGTATGTTTCGGATCGTTGTCATGTTGAACTATTATATAAATGGATTTTTAGCCAGTAAATATCGTGACGTTAAAAGTACAAAACCTTGTATTTAAGTCGATTTTTTTTCATACATACATACATACGCCTAATTTTGTTTTCAGCTGATAGATTGGTTTCCGAAAAAATATTTATGGAAAAAATTGTAGCTTAAATAAAAATTTCATTAGTCTTACCATTTTTATAGTTATGCTTGCACATTTTATTCCACAAACATTGAAAAATTAGTAATTTAGTAGATAAGGTAAGTTTTGCTTGAAAAAAACAAAACAACAAATAACTTGAAAACACTAAATAGAAAAATAATTAATTTGGAAAACACAAAAAACAAAAGAACTAATTAAAAACCCAATTTTTTATATGACTACAATTATGTTAGGTACATTATTTTATAAAAGCAGCTAAAAAATATTTCTGATAGATAATTAACAAACCCCAAAAATATTAATTACATGTTATTACATTTCAGTAAAATCTAAGGAGTTTTTCATTTATAAAATTATAAAAACCACTATGTAACAAAAGCACATTTAAATAAAAGTTCAATCAGTTAACTTTTTCAATTGATTATGAAATCAAAACATTCATGTGAGAAGTTTTATGAATTATTAAGCACTGAAAAGAATGTCATCTCTGATTTTTAAAACAAAATCAAAATAACACGTGCTTTTTTTGTTTTGAAATCCAATTATTGAGTTCCAAGAAATATAACAAAATTTGGTTTTTATTTTTTCGTAGTTAGTATAAAATTGAATTACATCTTGTAAAAAGAGAACAAAATTTTCTTTTTAAATCGTGTTAAAAATCAAATTTATCTAAGGAAAGCTCATGTGAAAACAAAATTAGGTGGATTTAAATTAAAAACAATACATATTATTTCAAAATAAGGTAAAAAATAACATCTTAAATTCCTTATTATTATTTATATTTTTAGAATTATTACAATGCCAGCAAGTATTCTATATAAATTTAATTCTGCAAGTTTAAATGATCGTAAGGTTCATAATACCGAAAAACCTACTAATGGTCCATTGAACGAAGCATCTTTTTATTACAAGCTTTTAAATATAGGAATATTATTTTGATGACTTTTTGAAAAAAGAAATTCATTTTAGTTATCGTACCTTTTTTTTTTTATTTAATAAAAAGATAAGATAAAAGATAACTCCGCAATTAAAGATATTATCAACGCCTTTATATTTTTCGTCTTTGTTTATATTTCTAAGAATATAAATTCATAACAATGAATTTAAAAGAATACTCTTATCACAGCATCCTACACATAGCGAATTTCCTATTACAAAAATTATTTTTTCTCGGAAACCAATTTACATATAGAATAATAAATCAAAACCTTCGTTATATGATTTATGCCCCTCTTTTCTATGGTGCAAAATACATTTGTATCGATAGAAAGTGAAAAAAAGCCATCTAATTATGTCAAAACCTACCTTACATTCTATAAGAAAACAAAAGTTCGGGGTTACAAATCAAAAATGAGTAGTTATAGAAAAACTCAAAGAAAATATTTTGCCCGACTATTTCATAGTAAATTATTGTCTTACATTAGAACTAATATTTAATTAAATATTTATTGCGTAATTTATTCATTTCTCAATCTAAATTTAAACAACATTACAAAATATTTTTTTCAATTTTCGAAATTTTTTTTCAAGACAGACATACCACATTATACATCAATAGAAAGCGGAGCAAAAATTCCATTAACTGTGCCAAAATCTATTTCATGTAACGTAAGAAAAACAAGGCTCGCGGTCATACCTCGAAAATGGATAGTTACTGAAAAATTCTAAGAAAATATTCAAATTCTACGTAAAAAGTTGGTATTACAATTTGCAGATGAAAATAACTTAATTCTTATCAGTAAGAAGTTATGGGAAGAAAAAGAAATTTGGAATCATGTCGATAGCTCCTAAACTATTGGGAAGTTTAGAGATAGCGTTTGAGACATTCACTCTAACCAAATTAAACTCATTACCTCACTCTACCGGAAAGGGCAGAATAACCTCTGCCGCGCCAGCTAGTATTTTTTATATATTTTTGTTAGATAGATTTTAAAGGATAAGGTTGGATGTCAGTAGTAAATTTAATATTTGACGAGGGGCCCGGGATAGTTTGTTCCTGGGGCCCTTGATTTCTCTCCACGGCCCTGTACATATTTAGAACTATAAAATTTGACAAAAATAAATAGGAATTGATGAGAGAACACATTTTGCTCTCCTCATCCGACTACGGTCTATATTTTCAAAATTTTTCAAATTTCTATGTTGTCTACAATAACGCCTATAACGATAAAACTATTTAATAAAACAGCGAAGTGTTGTTCCTGTAACAATATAAAAGAATTTAACCCTTTTTAGCATAATATGATACCAGTATAAATAGCTCCACTCATTTTTGATAAGTGTGCTTTTAAAAAATACCATTACAGTCAAATCTTATTCAAAATGAGAAAAAATGAAAAATACCGTTACATTTTAATAATTGTCATACCTGCATCAATTGCACAGTATCAACTTCAAGTAATTTTGAAAAATAATTACTTACGTACTTAAAAAGCATTTGCATTTCAATTGAAGATATAAATTAAGTTCTCATAAGAATTTTTTTACCGTCAGACAAAAAATTGGAGCTCATTGAACTGTATTCTATTAAAATATCGATATCTACTTATATATTAATTATGATACTAAAATGTAAATTTTTTAACAATATGACACTTGAAAATATTTTTACAAAGCTGAGGGTTATTTGAAATTTTAAATTTCCAGGTAATGACTGGGTGTTGATTTAAATGCGTAGACAAAAAATTTGCTTTTGATAATTTAGAATAATTATTCAAATCAAAGGCTCAATGGTCTAGTGGTATGATTCTCGCTTCGGGTGCGAGAGGTCCCGGGTTCAACTCCCGGTTGAGCCCAATAGTATTGTTAATTTTTTGTAATTGGTATTTTATATGATCTATTTCTAAACATCACATAATTTACTTTCGCTTTACAATACTATATTACTGAAACATTTTATGTATGAACTGGGACTTTTTAAATATATTTAGTGGGTCAATAGCCTAGAAGTATGACTCTCGCTTTCGGTGTGGGAGGTACTAGGTTTAAATCCTGATTAGTCACAACTATTGTATTGTTTCTTTATTATATTTTTATACTAATGAAACAAAATAAAAGCTAAATGATTCACTCTTAGCGTGTTATAAAACACAATTGCTATCTTGAGGGTTGAGGTCATTATTACGGGCTGCCATCCGTCCGGGTTTTATCTTTTTTTTGAGGGCGTCCGAGGAGCATCCGAGCACGATTTTTAATACAGTATGCGTTTTAAAAATATTAAAACTAATTTATTACTAAACCGTAATTAGGAAACATTGTCAATTGTCACCGTGCATATATGTATACCCACGATTCCTATACATCAGATATCTTTCATGGCTGCCGAAAACGTAAAGATTAACTGTTAACTTATAATCTGATCCTTTTTGCATAAACTGGACTGAAACTTAAATTTTGTAATACGTAATTTTGGTTAAAAAAATATTATGTAGGTAACGTAAAAGCCCCCATTATGGAATGGTATCTAATACTGGAACAGTTTTGACATTTACAAATTAATGAAGTTATTTCTGAAAGAAACGTCTGATAACAAAAATTATTATTAATAGAATGATTGTTTTCAATTTAAATTCACCTCGCATTTAATGTTTCCTTACTTAATTCAAGAAATAAATATATAAATGTCAAAACTGTTCCAGTATTAGATACCGTTGCATAATGGGGGCTTTTACGTTATCACTAAAAAAAATTGTAGGTAATTGAAAAATGTTCGGGTTTCACGTCCTAAATTCTAGAGTTTTTCAATCCATTTTAATCCAGTTAAAGGTGACAGCCTTAGTCAACATTTTAGGATCTTTCAGTGGCCATAAACAAACATAAATATACTAGTTCTATGAATCTATTAAAACGTACACATAGTACATCCTTGAAAAAAAAAACAATATCGCAACAAAAAAAAAAACGCGAAGTTCATTGTCCAAGATCATTATTATCGATAATACAGTACTCTACATATTCATACGTGTTGTCTTTTCACGTATGTAGGTACATAATTATAACAATACATGTACACACAAAAGGGTGTAAGTACTTCGGTATTTGAAAGAGAAATAATACAGTATATTATCGTGGTTCTTTAAACTTGCTAGACCACTGTGCTCTGTTGCCTGTGGTGAATGATATCATACTATGTTTTAATAATTGTGCGGGTACTTAACAAAAATATGTATGCAAATCAGTTTAAAAATAGATTAGCATTTTAAAGTATGAATTTTGTGAATTATGAATTGCAGGAATATAATAGTAATTTTTGCAAAATAATAATAGTCTTTATTAAGGAGATACTTTTGAAACTGAATACTATTTCAAAGCGATAGTAGGATTCCCACAGAGATTCTTAATGGTGTGCCTATGATACTGATCAAAGAATTATGTAATTATGGTTACGTGTGTGTAATATTGTTGAAGTAATCCAAAAAAATTTCGAATAAAAAAAATCTTTAATTTACAGAAATTAAACTAAAATGCCGTAGATTTTCAAAAATATTTATAGATGTAGTTAAGTTTGAAAACTCGAAGAATTTCTCAAGATACTATTCTTTTGGAACGCGTAGAATTTTAAGCTTCTTTCAGGATTTTTTTCATACCAAAATAAAATACAGTATTTTCAGTATTGCTTCCGAGACTACTAAAGTAGCGGAAGAATTGTGATCACTTTTGAAAAATAAAAAATTTTTCCCTCCAAAATAAAATATTTTAAGCACATTTTACGTTTGAGAGCTTCCTGAACAATTTTGGTTTGGTGTCGGTCCGTCTGTGTGTCGCCAGTTTACACCAAGTGGCATAGTTTATAATTAGATTGTTTATAATAAAGTTTTCAGAAATTATGCAGTTTGGTTCCTAGATGGTCCCCTATGAATTTAATCGAAATCGAAGTAACGGTAGCTACGCATCTACCATGTCATTCCATTAATATACTAAATTGCACCAAGTGGCATAACTTCTGAACTATTCGATTCTTTTTTATGAAATTGTCAGAAATTATGCGGTCTGGTTCCTAGATAATCCGCTATAAACTTCATTGCATTCGAAATAATAGTATCCACGGCGCTACCATGAAATCCCATTAAATGTCAATATCTTATTTACTGCTAGTCCCACTTCGCTCAAATTTTTAATGTATTTTGGAGGTTAGTTTCTAAAATATTTTTGCTATTATTTTATACGAGGAAGCTGTGTGCCACACCCCTTTGGCAGCGTATTTTTTATGTGTTTCTATCTGCCTCTTAAATTGTACGGAAAAATTTTTTATTAGTTAATTTTACAATGCTCTGTTTATGTTTTTTGGGGTCAAAGTGGAGTCCACCAAAAAAAAAATCTATTACGCCTACAGCTCCCTTAATAAAACTAAGAAACTGAAATTTGTTTGAAAAAAAAAAATTTAATCTCACTTAGGTATCTCACTTTTTTATTTCAGATCACTACAAGTTATGATATGCTTCCTACAATCTCATCTTCACCTTCTTCTTCGCGGAGTCCACTTTGACTTCAAAAACCAAAGCAAACTTTCAAGAAAAATATTATAAAATTTAAAAAAAAAACTTTGTACAATTAAGGATGGAGATAAAAATGTATAAAAAAAGTTATATTCCGTTTTGTTATAAAAAAAATTCCCGAAATAAGACTAAAATTTTATGCTTTTTCAATATTAAATCATTTACTAAAGGGGTAAAGTAGACATTGTAGAAATAATTTTTCTGCTCAGGATGAATAAAGGTGAATGATTTAAAGTTTCACTTTCCTTTAGTCTTACTTATTGAACTAATGCCCTCCACATAGTATAATGTAACGCTTTTTGTAGAAAATAAAAATAAAATACAATTTTTAAGAAAATCTTATTTATATATGACAACGAATTTTACTTTCGATTGAATAAAATAAAATAAAATAAATGTACTTATAACAAAAAAGGAATCGCGTGCGGAACTCAATCATAAATAATCTAATACCTTTTTGAAATAAACAGCTGATATTGTGCATTACTCAAATGAAAATATACCGAGAGTTTTCTGAAAACATATTTGAGTTGTGCTGAGTGAAAGGATAAATAATTCAAATCGAAATTGTTAAGGTCTTTCACCAGGTAGGTACCGCAGAAAATTTCTAAAAATAAATATTTTAAATTGTTTAGATTATTTTGCTAGATGGATGCCATTGGCAGTATTGGCACTAATAAAATCAGATAAAATGCAATATTTTTACTATCCGTCAGTTTAAATGCACTTTAGGGTTATAAACTAAGTAAGTATACTAGTACAATCGTATTAGTCAACTGGCTCAATGGTCTAGTGGTATGATTCTCGCTTCGGGTGCGAGAGGTCCCGGGTTCAACTCCCGGTTGAGCCCAACAGTATTGTTTATTTTTTATGTTAGATATTATTTGTATTGTAACTGAATACCATATACCTATATACATTGTAGTTTACTTTTACTTCATAATTATATTAGTGAAAGTACTGTATATGTAACTGCAAATGCTTCAAGTGCAGTAACGGCTCAATGGTCTAGGGGTATGATTCTCGCTTTGGGTGCGAGAGGTCCCGGGTTCAAATCCCGGTTGAGCCCAAGCTTTTATTTTAAGTGGTTATATACAGTCAAAAGGCAGAAAAAACTGATTTTTGAAGAATTTTTCTTGAGAAGACCTTTAGATTCATTAAAGTAAAAATTTGTACACATGTGGTAACTTTTAACTGCATTTTAACATTTTTTATTTTTAAAAATAAATAAATATTTTGAAAGCTGCTATAGCTGATCTCCGGGAACACCTCTAAGAAAAGGTCTATTGCAGTAAGCACGATATCTCTGAACTGGATTATCTAAAATGAAAGGACTAAGCAAAATAATAATTTTTGACAAAATAGCGGCTACTCAAAAAAAAGAAATCGATTTTTGACAAAAATTTCGGCCTTAAATCATTTATAAAATGAAAAATATTTATCGGCGAGAAAAAACCTTCGATTAATTACTAAAAATATACTTAAAAAGCTTGTGTTAAAATTTGAAACTGATCGGTTCAGCCGTTTTCGAGAAATCTTGCTTACCGACTTTATAAACACAGTTTTGAGAAAAGACTGCTGACGCTTCGGGCTCCTACATTGAAACGCTATGTCGCGTCATTACAAATGTGCGTGTAACTTTGAGAATATTCACCGAATCGGCAAAAAATTTTCTGTGTGTGTACTTAAATATATATACATTACAAAAATAAAATAAAATCGATTTTTCGAAAATTCTAATCTATGTTGTAAATAACCTTTTAGGGGGGGAGGGGGTAAGCTTTCTAAACTTTTTTTTGCATTTTTTTTAAACTTTTTTTCTGGATGTACAATATGTCGAGCGTGTTGTGTCAAAATTTCAAGTAAATCCGAGCAAAACTAATGAAGATACAGCGTTTCAAGCGACCGGCCCTCATGCTCGATTTTTATATCTGCCTGGTAGCTGCGCGACGCGCCTACCTGGTAAGTATAAAATTTACTTTAATTTTATACTTACAAATCTTATACAAAACAAATACTTACTATAATTACCCGCGTAAGTATAAATAATTATTTAAAAAACTTTAAATCCATTTTCTCGCAAACAACATTTTTGAA
The DNA here is from genome assembly GCA_035578155.1 of Brachynemurus nebulosus. Classification (NCBI taxonomy): domain Eukaryota; kingdom Metazoa; phylum Arthropoda; class Insecta; order Neuroptera; family Myrmeleontidae; genus Brachynemurus; species Brachynemurus nebulosus. Next base: position 1,133,020 of record JAPWDM010000041.1, on the reverse strand, counting down.
GTTCGTGAACATCATAACTCAAAATCTATTTCACCAATTTTGTTGAAATTTTGTACACTGTTTCTACACATAAATCAACAGGTAATCAGGTCGAGCTTTTTTTTTCTTTGCTATTTTTTTCCAGTTTATAATAACAAAATAACCGAAATTTTTAGCAAAAATTGTGTTTTTCACTTCAAAATGCTGCCAAAAATAAAAAAATCGAAAAAATACAAAAAACTCTTCCTGACTCCCTAGGGAAACATATCGCCTTTTAAACGCATTTCGATTTTTTTCGCGTCTCAGATGATCCGGTACCAAGTTATGATGTTCACCGCAAAACAACTTTTTTTCGAGGCGCCTCCGGAAATTCGCTGTCACGGACTTATTTATCGATATTTGTAATTGATAATTTTTTCAAAGATACTTCAGATGTTATACTATAACGTGTATATGAAATAAATAAGCCAACATTATTCATATCTCCAAAAAAAATAATGAAAATATGCCTTTCTTTCGCTTTTAAAACCTTACCCCCCCCCCTTAAAGAGAAATGGAATGATTTTGTTACTATTTTGTTTTATAAATTACGACAGTGGTATTCATGGAGTATGATTCTTTCAATTAAAATTCAATTTTCTGTGTTTTACCTGTAACGATTAAAACTGAAACATACTATATATTTTTGATATCATTCCCTAGTATTTTTATATGAAAATACTCGTGAATCGTGGTTGTTGCTGTGCTAGAAAGGGAACTGCTGTAATGTTCGCACCTGCCTGTACATACCTAACATAAAGCGCGTCATACTTTACCGGTAGCAGCTGTCCCTTCTTTGGCCCTATATCAACCACATACGAATATATCACCCTATCTTACATACGCGGTGTGCCTCGATTTGCCTCCCTTCACAATAAAAACGTAACTCGTCATTATCTTACCATAGAGGGCACACGAATAGTGACGTAATCATAGATTAAATTCTCCATACGAATAAATATTGTTCTTTACATATTTTTAAATATTATTTTGATAAATAAAATATTTTATTTACTATAAAATAATAACACTGGAATATTATTTTCATCAGGCTTTTTCGAAAATAAAAGGGTTAGTTATTTCAAGCCTTTTTTTACTGTGTAAATTGCCATACTGGAAAGCACTAACATGACGATAAAAATTTATCAGAAAACTTTCAATAAAATGCTAATCTAATTAAATTTTAACAGTTTTTATTTTATTTTTGCTGAAAATTTTTTAATAAACAAACTCACTTACAACTCTAATAATTCGTTTATATGAGTATACCATATAAAAACCAGAAACATTTTCAAAAATTTTTAATTACTGTAAAAAAATAACCATGCTCGCGTAAACTATTAATATTGAAGAAGATAAGTAGACACCCATAAAAGAAATACAGAATTCGTGCCTATTCATCCCAGTTTACGGTACGGATTGATATTGTAACTTTAATTAATATAATATTTAAAGTTATTTGCATATGAATTAGCGGTATTTTTGTTACATTTAATGTGATATTTTAAAATTTTTAAGTACCATAATATATTAGAATTTTATCAATCAGTGCAATCAACATCAGTATGTGTGTAAGTACTTCAAATGTATATTTACGAATAAATCAATTAGATTATCAGTATTTTTGCCAAAAAAATTTTGATGATTATGAAAATTCTCATAAATGTTTATAAATATTGACAAAGAGATAATTTATATAACTGAAATATTTTAACTGAGATTTTTTTTTGATAAAAGTTTTTACCTTTACAATTACTTTAATTAGTTTTATTAAAAGTTACAAAAATATGTATATGTATGAAAATTGTAAAAATTAATTACAAATGTAAAGGTAATTTAGTCGGGAAATCGAAAACTAATTGTTAATGATATTGACAGTTAAAACGTCATTTGATTACCTAAATCAGTTGTAGCGATATAATCACAGTGATCATAGTAGCGATATAATCACAGTTTATATATATATATATATATATATATATATATATATATATATATATATATATATATATATATATATATATATATATATATATAAACTGTGATTATATCGCTACTATGATCACTGCTACTACAAACTGCTCTTTTACTTAACTGCTCTCGGCGATCACAACTCAGTAAAAATCGCTACTAAGCCCACCTCTAGTTGTTTATATTTTTTAAAGAAAGGAAGGAATTTCAACTTTATTTAAAAGTGTTTTTTCGATATTTCGTAGGTACGTAAAATTTTTCATTCCTAATTTTTCAGTCAGGCCCGATGAGAGGGGAACAGCCAGGGTTGAAGCCCCGGGTCCCAGGCTGAAAGAGAGAGCCCGTAGCTACCAGTAGAGGCCCCCTAAGAAAACGTACAAGGATTTCTCTTTTTTGCTCATTTATTTTCTTTTTTTTGGGGGGGGGAGCTAAATTTTTAAAAATTTGGTTTATTTCTGGGTCCCACCATTTCTTTAACTGCTTTAACTAACTTCAAAGAATTGAAAAATATTTAAAAACCAGCAAGTTAAAACATTAAATTACAATTTTCTATTCTAAAAATTGAATAAGGGGTACTGAGTAAACGATAAGGAATGTAGTGCAAATTGTACATAAATATATAATACCTACCACACTAAACTACAATACCATAGCTGAAAATATGTAAGAATACGTAAAAAAAAATTGTTGGTGGACAAAAGACAAGAACAGGACAATAGGATGCTAATAGCAGCGATCACGGTAGGAGGTATAACACTTACCACAATTCAAATAAATATTTAAAAAAAAAAGTTTAAAAGAACAGCTCCAAAAGGGCAGTTAAGAGAACAGTTAAGTTAAAGAGCAGAGCAGTATGTTCTCTGCTCAGTGCAAATCACAGTGTTCTAAGTAACAGTGATCACCTGAGCAGTAACATTTCTATAAACAACCAAATTATCACGTAACTGATCATTATAATAACACATGTTTTTGTGATAAAAACCATAAAACATATATGTATATTTAATCCTGAAAGCTATGAAAAATTATAGCCTCTGAGGAACCCTAACTGAATGCGTGTACAACACGCACTTGGTAAGTTTTTTCTCTAGTTAATATGCTAAAATCAGTGCAAACATTAATCAAATATCAAAATAATCATAATAGAGGATACTTATAATTGAGAGATCAGTGGAAACTGTTGAGTGCACCATCTGTCATTTAAAAATTCCCTGCTCATATTTTTACACACAACTACACATCGGCAATAGACATACTATTATGTATAGCAATGAAAAAGCACACAGTGTGTTATTATGATTATTTATATTTTAAAAAAAAATAATAATACATTATTAGTCGTGTAGAACGATTGAGGAGTCTCAATAACCTAGTTCTAGTGTCTAGTCGAATCGAGAGAGGTCGAACGTGGATTTCGATAATATTTTATTAAGTTTTGAAGTATTATGAACAAAAATAATACGTATTCTGTGCAACTCAATGTAGGTATATAAAGTTAATCAATTGTGTAATGCAATGAAAAAGGGGATTTTATAGGATTTGAATTTATGTTCTCAAAACTCGTTCTGTGCCTTCCATATTTGAAAGTTTATATGTGGCCACAATACAAAAGGCTTTAATACCATTTTTCCTTTTTCCTTCTTGAATATAATTATAAATTTTGATTGCTTCACTTTAGGTAAAAATGCAGTTACCAGCAGATATAAAATTAAGATGAGTGACCCTTGTATTTCGACAATTTTAGTTTGAATGAATTTGAGTTTGATGGATCAGAGCGAACTAAACCTTAAAAAACGGACCTTCCAAAATTTAAAAATTTGAAAGCTACTTATACAGACACACGGATACAGACATCAGAATACAGACAACGCCTTAAATAATTAAGACGAGTTAACTCGTCCAGCAGTATAGCGCCTCAAAATACTTTGATATGTACATATTAACCGAATTAACAGGCAGAAAGGACGCTATCTGTGACAAGTTTTTCAAAATATGATTTAAGTATAAATAATGTTCAATTTTATCAATTTAAAATATATTCATTTATACTGATTTATATTTTGCAAGTTGCCTGGTTAAATTTTTTTTTGGTGTTGACATTACTGTTTTGCTATATGTTTTTTAACTTTGTCTATGATACTTGTCACTGATAGGAATATCTAGTATTTCAACACAAATTATTTTTCCGTAAATTTTAATTAAAGGCGTTAAAAAATATTAGTTGGGCTCAACCGGGATTTGAACCCGGGACCTCTCGCACCCAAAGCGAGAATCATACCCCTAGACCATTGAGCCGTTGCAAGATAATCACTTATTTTAACCTAATTTAGGTATACAAGCCCAGTGAACAAAATAAAAACTTAACTACTGTTTAAGACCTCTTTCATCCAAAACGAGGGTCATACTCTTAACCTAGACTATTGTGCCGCTGTGAAGAAGTTTTTAGATACATTGTACAAACGGTTTTAGTATGTTTTAGTGACTTAAATAAAAAAAATATATTCCCTGTTTGGAAACCACACAGTTTCTTCAAATATGAATCCACAAAAATGTTTTTTAATTGTCAATATTCTCATAGAAATTAAGTCCAGTATAGACAAAATATCAACGCAATAGAGCAGGGGTGGGCAAATTTATTACTGTTATGATCGACATTAATTTTTCTTATTTATGCGCGATCGACTCCAAAAAATGGGTTAAGTTAAAAACAAATAAAGTATCTTTAATGTCAAACGTTCACTAGGGAAATTTAATCGGGGCTATAATTCCAAATTTTCACTGTAATAATAATTTAACACGGGATGTAATGTGCAATGATTAATAAATTTCTGGGATAAATTTTTCAATTTTAATTTTTTTTTTTTTTTGCTAGTAGTACTTTGGAATTAGTCATGTCAAGTGAAGAATAGATACGTATTTAATTTTAAATTCATGTATAATTATAATTATTTCAACTGCAGGTGGAGAAAAATCAAAGCTTAAACGAGGGAACCACAACCTGCAAAACTGTGGGTAAGATCAAAATCGAATTTAGAAGTAGATGACACCATAACTTGAACCAGTTTAAAAGTTTGGAAACTTCTATTTTTCTATTCCTTTTAGTTTCCATCTTTTTAGTTTCTTTTTTCCGCAGTCGAGTTTTACATTTTTTTTTAATTTTTGTCTTTTCAAAAGTTTAGAAAACGGGAAAAGTCGAAAAATAAAAATATAAAAAGTCAAAAAGGAAGAAAAATTTTTTTTTCCTTCCTTTTTGATTTTTTATATTTTTTATATTTTTTGACTGTTCCCGTTTTCTGAACGGGTTCTTCTTTCTTTTGTTTATTTCACTTTTTTACTGATTTTTATTCATTTTTTGGGCCAAGTTATGGTGTCATCGACACTTATATTTAGTTTTTGTCCATTATGATTTTTTTTTTTTTGTATTTTTCGTTGACGATTACTTAAATAATCGAAACATGTCGAGCCGCTACTTCTAAATTCGATTTTGATCTTACCCACAGTTTTGCAGGTTGTCGTTCCCTCGTTTAAGATTTTGATTTAAATTCATGTTTAATTGTCAGCTAAATTTTAAGTACACGTTTTAAATTAAAAGATTTTAAATTAACCTAGTAAATTACTTAAAATGTCTTCGATCGACTGTCGAACTGTTCGCGATCGACCGGTCGATCACAATCGACCGTTTGCCCACCCCTGCAATAGAGCAATCTTATTTGTTTAAATAAGTGTTTTTACTGGGGCAGATGTTTCTTAAATAAATAAAAGTTTTTTTAATTAATTTTAAAACAAAAAAATTATTTGTTTAAATATCCAATTTTGTACTGTTTAAGTATTTAAACATCTTGATAGTAGTTGCCAGTTTTAACTGAAAATTAAGACATTGATGTTAGGTTTGGATCTTAACAAAGATAATAGAAACCACCATAAACATAAAAATTTCTCTTAATTTTCAGGTTACATTATTTGCTAGTATACCCCGTTTCAAATACAATTGATCATGAGTCAAATTTAAAAAATTAAATTATTCTTGTATTCAAAACAAATTAATCTTTTGTTCTTTTCTAAAAACAAACTGCAATTTTAAATTTTACGTAAGTGCAATAATGAAAGAGATAAAGGCAAGAAAACGGATATTATCTAAATTCATAAGTGATAATGAATAAGTGTTTTTCAATTTTACAACAGAACTCATTTAGTAATTTTCTGTAGTTATATATACACACGCATTCATAACGGCTCAATGGTCTAGGGGTATGATTCTCGCTTTGGGTGCGAGAGGTCCCGGGTTCAAATCCCGGTTGAGCCCAACTATTTTATTTTATTGTTTTCTTTATAGTTTTAATAAATTAATAATCATGTATTTGTTCTTACAAAGAATAGTGAAAGTCAACTGAATTAGTTACTTTAATTTATATAACATCAGCTCAAAGGTCTAGCGCAGTGGTTCCCAAACTTTTTTGTCTCATAGACCACTTGTCATGGTTTTCGGTTTAGATAGACCTCCTGTACAAATTCACAAATTCTACAACAACTTCCGAAAATATAACCCGGGAAAAATGCAGCTGGCGAGCAAAAAAAAAGGTCACTAGTCACCAACTTCTCATTTTAGGACAAGCAAAACAACCTACCATGCTGTACATCTACTCTGCTGTTCTAGACCCCTATATACAACTTATGAACCCCCAATTTTTTCCTCCATCGATGCGGACCTCTTGCGGGTCGTTATCGACTCCTAGGGGTCGACATAGACCACTTTGGGAACCACTGATTTAGGGATATATTTCTTGCTTTGGATGCGAGAGATATTAAGATTAAGCCCATATTAGCGAATTTCCAAAACTGGAAATTCAGCTTTTACGCCAGGTGTCATGGTGCGACCTAAGCCCGAGACCATATCAGAAATATGTTTTGAGGTCCCTAGAATACGAAAATGATATTCACTAAAATTTATATATATATATATATATATATATATATATATATATATATATATATATATATGTATCCGCGCGATAACTCTCGAACGAAACGTTTAATGCTTATGAAATTTTGTGTGCGAATTCGATTTTCCAAATCGTTGGATGAGTTCGTTAGCCAGACACGTCGGATGCCCAGAAGTAGGTTTTCCGGGCGTTTTTTGTCAACAAAATGAGTTTTTTGCCAGAATTAAGCAATTTTTCAAATTTTTTTTTACACCAAGCCCTAGTAAAAGGTAAAATTCATAAAAAATGTTTTTATACCGTTGCTCTAAATTGCTTACTTTTCGAGAAAAACTAGGAAATATGTCGTTCTCCATTTCACTCGCACTCGCATTCTTTTTTTTTCTGTCTCATTTTTTACGAGCTAAATTCGAAAAAATCCGCTTTTTAAGTAGCATGTCATGATTTTTTTAATCCAATTTAACGATTCGGCTATATTCTTTTTCTTTGTCAGTTAAATGTTTTTATAATGTATCTCTATTCCATTTTTTTTTAGATAAAAAATTACGGCGCAGTATGTTATGTGATATGATCAGAATTTAGATGATGTTTACACCTTCCTAAAATTAATAAGAGCTTGCTACAATCGCATAAAAATTACGTTAAATCATATTCAAACAATAATATTTTTACGTAATTTTCTATCCAAATGACAATACTACGTTATAATTATATGTATAAACCCATCATTTTAGTGGTAAATAAATTTGCACATTCAGTTTTTTTTTTTCTTTTGACAACAAAACAAATAATTTTAAATTTTGACAAGTTGTATCATACATTTTTGAAAATATTAAATATTTATTTTTTTAAGGAAAAAATGTATTAAAGATCTGAAATTTGTTTAACAAAAACCATACATCTGCTCGTTTTACCTTAAAAATCTCGGAAAATAGAATATTTTTCAATAATTAAATCAGAAAAAGCATATATGAGGTAATTTTCATGATATTTTTTTGAAAATTTCAAAATAGTAGGGTTACAATGTTTTTTTTTTTAATTATTTTGTAGAATTTGGTAAACACACATCGTAAAAAGTACTCGCCTTGAAAAAATCAAACAAGTATTTAAAAAAAAAATACTATTTCTTAAAGAAAATATTAAAATTATGTACAATGCCGTCCTGACCAACTGATATATTGGAACCGATTTTGAGCAGCTGGATTTACTACAGGCAAAAGCTCATAGTGAATACACACATTTTTTAACATCCTTTTGAATTTTGTAATTCAATCATTACAAATAAAATCTAAATAAAAAAAATCTCTATAACCTGTTTTTTCTCAATTTTCTAGCATCAAATCTAGCGATAATTAACTAGCGGGTGATTGTATTGACCACACATTTTAATGTAAAATATATTAATTTTAACCGGCTTCAAAATAACGTTTCGATTTTAACAATAAAAATATTTAAAAAAGTGTTTAAGTTCTGGCAAGATTGTCAAAAAGGGACTGAAATATTTAATGTGTTAAGTACTTACTAGACTTATAAACTTTCATTTTCGTATACGCTTTCGGTTTCGGATATTTAATTATTTCGGATATCGGTAGCTTTAGTTACGGTTACGAATATCCATAACATCCCTAATGTAAATGTTTGTCAATCCAACTTCATCGAGAGAAAGTTAATTAGGTATTTACGATTTTCGGAAGAACACGTATATAAATTTTATAAGTACGTATTATCATATAAACACATTTGGTTTGCAATTTTTTAATAATTAGTTTCTACGCTACTGAAATTATCTATCCATTTGAAAATTGGGATCCAGTGATGTACATTGACACTACAAAAGTGTGGGTGAAAAATTTCATTTTCACTTTTACTGAAATTATGTCATAAATTCATATTTTCAGAATTTATTCATTTGACAGAAAAATTCTAAATTATTAAAAAAGCCAAATAATTAATAACAATTAAAATAAAAAAAAAAAAAAAACAGAAAACATTTATTTATATTTGCATTTTTATAAAAACATGTAGGTATTATATTTTATATGCACTTTAACTAAAATGTCAAATTTCACACGTTCTTAATTTTCAATTTCACTCATAATGTGCTTAAAAATCAAAACTTAAAGTTTATAACATTCACAATCCGTGTAGAGTGTCCATACGTCTTGGTTTTCCCGGATTTGTCACGGTTCTAGCTCCGTTGCTCCGGTGTCCCGACAGACTTTTTCAAGACGTCGGTCGATTTGTTTCGGTTTTTCAAACTACTCATTTTTATTTTCATCATCTAATAAGTACACAATTTTTCATTTTAAATCATGAATAGTTCAGTATCATATTAAAAGATCAACAGTAGATTCATTTACAACCAAACCTAAAAATATTTAAAAAAAATTAATTACTAATTAAATTTTCCAAGTTTTTTCGATTTTACCTTAAACACGAACTTCCAAAAAAACATTTTCTTTTCTTAACTTTCCATCATATATGTATCTACATAAATAAATTGTAATATTATTTTGCTTGCTTTTATGATACTGAAGGTACTGTAGTTATTGAACAATTAAAAATTAAAATGACTGGAATTTTATTCGAACTTTTAAATAAAGTAGTTAACTAACGCGCTAGATAGATAACGCCACAATACAGAAATTGCCAACATTTAAATGTTCATGTTTCACATTAATACAAAATAAAATACATTAATACAAAATAAAATTGTCTAAGAAGCTCACTTTCATAAGAAATTTTATAAAAATTTAAAAAATATATATTTCCTAGAACAGGGGGCGATTTATTTTAAAAAAAAATTAATATTTTAAATAAAGAGCCATTAATAGGTAATCTATACATATAATACAAATGTAACGAGATCGTTTCTGTATAGGGAATATTTTTTAAAAATTGTGCAGATACTGTAAATAGTTATCGATGTAGATATCAAAACAGCGATTTTTTAAATTTTTGTCTGTCTGTCTGTCTGTCTGTCTGTCTGTTCGTCTGTTCACGCATCACACAAAAACTACTGGATGGATTTTAATGAAATTTGGTGTGCCGACAACTTATTACCCGGATCAACATCTAAGATACTTTCTACTTCGAGAAAATGTCTCATTCCCACGGGAAAATGGAAAAACCATGTTGAGCATATGCATACAGTACGCAAAAACTATTGAACGGATTTTGATGCAATTTGGTGTGGTGATAACTTATTACCTGAGTCCGCATCTCAGATACTTTTTATTTCGGGAAAGTGGCTCATTCCCACAGGAAAATAAAAAAACTTTTTGAGCATGTGCACATATTACGCGAAAACTATTGAACGGATTTTTATGAAATCTGGTGTAGTGATAACTTATTACCTGCGTCAACATTTAGGATACTTTTTATTACGGGAAAATATTTCCTTCCTTCAGGAAAATTCAAAAATTATTTTGCTTATGTGCATGTGTACTTAAAACTATTGTTCTATGCGAATGCTTTATAATTACTATACTTATATACTTGTCATTTATTACATTAAATTTACCATAATACAAAATTTCTGGAGACTAACTGTATTTTAAATTAATTTAGAAATTTCGAAAATTTAAGTGCCTATATATCCGAAAAATTCATTTTGGATGAAACTTGTTATATTTATAGGATAGATACTAGTTTGGGATGCAAATATAATAAAACAATAAAACGTTGGAAGTCCAAAAATTTTGTATGAGCTCTCCAGTCAGACACGTCCAATTCCAAAAACCTCAAAAAAATGAGTTTTTTTGCAAACAATTTGCCAAAATTTAAAAGTTTTTCCAATTTTTTTTACATTGTGGTAAAGAACCAAGAAAATCACAGAAAATACATTTTGAACCATTATTCTAGGTAAGCGGGTTTTCGAAAAAAAGTAACTTTTATGATTGGAAATTCGCTATGTTATGCAGATGCTGCGACAGGGGTATTTTTTATTATCTAAATTTTTCGTAAAATGTGTCGAAGCAAGAGTTTAAGATTCGAAAAACTGATAATTTTTTCGTCCTGAAGTCAATTTTGGCGTTTATTCTTATTAATCTTTTTAATAAGATTTTAAAAAAATCACAAAATACGAAACCCTTTTATTTATATGAATTCAATACAAAGAAAGAAATGCTTGAAATGACGTCACAATTCTTCTGACTGAACCTGTCACATCGGCACGTCTATAGTAAAAAGAACCATTGTAAGTCAATGCATAACATGCATGAGTAATTCCTTGATGACGATTGATGAATCATACCCCAAACATGTCTCCCTGTTCCCCTTATTTCTTACGACTACCGTGTAAGTTCAACATTATGAATGAAAATACATATTCTTAAAGAAAACAACACAGGTAAATTATACATAATATGTACGACGTACATGTAGACACTGCGCTGTCGTGTCACACGAATCTCATGTATCTTAGAAATGATAGTTTTGAGAAAACTTGATTTGAATAAAATATTAGATGATCTTAATTATCTTAGACATTATTAAATATCTAAGATAATTGATTTTTATTATGCATTATTGATTCAACGATGCAGCATTGATTTAATAATGTATAAATATACTATTTGAAAATATAGGAAATAGGCAATGTGATACATTCAAAATAAAAATTTAAAAATACAATAGATTAATTATTATATTATTACTAACAAATTAATTAGTTTTATTGTCAATATATATACTAGGGATTAAGGAGAATTCTTTAAACGTTGTTACGCGTAATTGTTTATCTCAAGATACATGACATTCGTGTGACACGGCAGTGCGGTAGCAGAGCCCTATATATATACAATATACATACATATACATATAAGTAGTGTATTTATATGTTTGAATGAATCAATGAAGGTGTATTCGAATTTCTTTAAACCGCATGTTTGTTAAAGTTTTTCATTTCATTTCTAGCACAGCTGTGTTATCGCTAACGTAAGTTAACAAATGGTTTATTGTATCAGTTTGATCAACAAAACAAGTTTATAAAGGTGTTTACTTACTTAAGACGATAGTTGGTTATACAATGTACAGATAATCTATGATCTTTTCAGGCAAAAAATTTAAAAAAAACAGAATTTAACTATTTTAATGGAGAATAAATGGAAAATTTAACCCACAGTATAAATAAATGCCCCCTACATAACAGCGAATTTTCGGTTAAAATATTACTTTTTCTTGAAAACTCGCTCACAAAGGATAGTGGTTATAAAACGTATTTTATGTGATTTTTTTTTGATAAAAATTTATCTTTGCGACCACATTAAGTACATTTCATCGTATTCTGGTCAAAAACTTCGTAATCAAAATTATATGGTAATTGGTAACTTTTTATATCAAGAACTAATATTTGCAGGTCTCTGGACATCAAACTTTTCATTACTGACAAAATAGAAACTATGATTAACTAAAAACAGATCTCTCGACGGATATGTCATATTTTAAGACTTAATTTCTTCATTTATGTTAGAAAAAGAAAAAATGTAGAAGGTTATTTGAAAAGTTTTTAATTTCAGAAATGCCACAGTTCATTTTTATGACGTCACTAATTGCCTTTTACCCTTTTTAAGATACGTTATATAAGTATAAGTATTTCAATGTATTCTCTATCTTGATCTTGGTTAAGATGTTATAATATGCACTTATTATTTTTTGAAACATCGTTTTATTTGTTATATTTTTTAGTATATTATATCAGGAATATTGCCACAAAATTTCATTGGAAAATTGTTTAGAAAGTTATGTATATTTAAAAATATAATTACAAGTTCAATCTCTCGCATTCTGCCCCATCGCACAGCTATCGCTGTTGAATAGATCTTTTGTATACGCCTAAGTATGTATATAATGTTTCCAAAACATTAAAACCGTTTTTGTTTTTTTTTTTTTTGGAAAATTATTTTTACGCGACAATGAGTTTTCATGAATATTAATTTGTTGCCTACGAACTCGTATAACAAACTCATATTCGTGAGAAATAAGCCACTTTCCCCACTTATTGTACAATATACTATTTATTTACATCTACTACCAATTTGTGGAATATTATAACCAGACGATTTTGTTAACAATTGCTCATATAACAGACCTCCGCGCGTTAATTGTTTTAAAGAAAGTCCCGCCATTAAGAAACTAATAAGAAAAGAGTAGACAGACAGATACGATAAGACTAATATACATAGGTACATAGAACGCTTACCAGTATATGAAAAATGGCTGAAAAAATATTAAATCAGAGGACAATAATTGTCCTCTGATAATCGAGTAGAGTCAAGTGGGGCAATTGCGAGTATGATAGCTAAATTTATAAATTCAATTGCATACTGCTCATTTACTTCTTAGAAATTAAGAATGAACATACATGTCTGCCATAAAGCACATATGAGGCTATTATTTTAAGTATTGAAAAAAAAGATATAAGTAGATTTTCATAAACATGAGATTTGAAATTAAGTACCATGTCTTATTATTACATTTACCCCATCAAAAGGGGCAAATGTAATAATCATAACTAATTTTTTAACAGTGTGTATAGACTGGATTCTGGCACAATAGCAATAATAAAAAGAGAAAAAAAAAATTTTATTTTTATTTCAATGAGATCGGGCAATTGTATCACAAGTTATGAACTTTTCAAAAAAAATGTTTTCATTTCTTAATTAGGTAGGAAAATATTTTGAATCAAAATTATGAAATAATCATATTAGGGAACTTAAAATAAAATGATATTATTCCACGTCTAGTTATTTCAGAGTTAGGCAATATCTGAACGATGGAGTCAGACGTAACTAGATTAGTATCATCCATTATTGGCCATGCAAAAACACTACCCTTGTGTCGTACAAATTTTACTTCCCAACGATCGTTCACTTTTTTCTGTACAACGCCTACGTAGTGTTTAATTCCTCTTTTGAGTAAATGTAATAATGCCTATATTGCAATTACCCCAAGGTAGCAAATTTCTGGGGCAAATGCAATAGTGGCTGTACCTTGTAAGCTGTAGTAGATATGATAAGAATATATAATTAATTTATCTTTCTAACGCAAGGCAACACCATTAGACAAAAAAAAGTAAAAAACTTACATTAGAAATGTAGATGACACTCGATGAAAAGTTAGATTATAAATTTTGGAACCACGTTTCTTGAACACTTTCCGCGAAATGTAATGGTTACTCATTCGTCCGTCGGTAAAACAGTATTGACAGGTGGTTAGCTTTGAGTGAAGGTAATACTTTCTTCATATCAGAAATGGCAGCCCCGTTTACAAAACAATATGGCTAGACATAGTATGTTATCACATTTACCCCGTTATTGCAAATGCTCCACTTGACCCTAATCGAAATATTGATTTAGGTAAAATTATTTTAAATCAATATTTCGATTATTTACTAAGAAGCCTGCAAAAAAATTAAAACGTATAGCTCATTATTTTGGTCTATACTTTCATTTAAAATAAAAATGTAGATTATTAATGCATATATCTCAAATGCATAATTACTAAAAAAAAAAATTGTGTAACCGTTGGGTTCCCGGTCCGGCCACTGTAATAAAAAATAAGTATGTTTGTAAGTAGTAAGACTATGCCGATTCCAGCACAAATGGGTTTATTGACCCCTAGCCCACTGACCCACATTGTCCCGTTAACCCGCTATATTGACCTAGTCCGATTCGCCACAAGTTTACCCAGTTTTTTGACACCCAATTTTTGCATTTTAGTGAAAGCGAAACTTTTTAATTTGCATACACTGATTAATTTTGAATTTGAAAGAAAGTGAAATTTTTTTGTAGATGAATGAATTTGTTGTTTATAAAAATGAATAAACTTTTTTTCTGTAACGGCCTTGTGTAGGTTGAACGAACGAATGAATGAACTTTTTTTTGTGTGTCGTTGTAGAACTGGTTTTTGTACAAGTTTTTTATACAACATTGCGTACGTGAAGAATGTGTTGTACACATAACTGTTTGTCTCGTTTTGGATATCTGAAATTGAATAGGACAAGAAAAAATAAAAAAAAGATGTTTATAGTAAAAAATGATTTATTTATATACTTATTAATATACTTAATACATTTATATCTCTAAACTAAAATTATATAAAATATACATATAAAAGAATAATTTGAGAAACTTATTGGTAATATATACATAAAATTATCGCTAATAAATTATCTTAAAATATAAATAAAAAAATAAAATAATAGAAAATATATACAATAAAAAAAATATACACTTTTTTTAAAATCACAAACTTTCTAGTGTTTTTTTATAAATTTGAACGTTTTTGAATGCACATCTTTTATTAATCGTGTATCTGTGGTTTATGCATGTCATTTCACTTCCATCACTGTGTTTATCAGTGGTTATTGTCTCTATGTTTACCGCACTACAATTGAATATGTTTTGCATCCATTTACACTTTTCTTCTCCCTTGACTATTATTATATCCCCCAACCCAAGATTGTCTTCGATAATTTTTTGAATTTTTTTTATTCCCTCGTCGTAGGGAACATATCCTTCCTGCCAATATAATTGGTGCACATTTCTGCTTATGTATAAATTCGCATTTTTGTATTTGCTCGGCAAAATTTCCCAGTCGTACGGCGGTTTTAAAATTAAGTGCACTATTGCCTGGTCCTTTAACAGGGCAAATTCTTTTAAAACAAAGTCACCATGTTTTCCTCGGAACCCTTGTACGTCGATAAAAATTGACTCACTCAATTTGTTCATTTTTAAAATATTAAACTTTTCACAAAAAAAAAATTAAAAATTTACGTAACTTGTCTCGTTAAAAAAACAATCAACGTTATCGTGTCAAAGCCTGTATTTAAGTTGTTTATATATAATTTCAAATACCCTCACTTCTCTGTTTTAATTTTATTTAGGTCACCCAATACGGTTTCTTCTAAGAGGTTAAGTTTTTCTTTACACTGTTTTAATATATCGAAGAGTAATTCTTCGCTCTCTTTTTTTATTTCTTTATTGAATTCTCGACCAAATGAGACAAAATTATCATCAATGAAATACCGTTTTTTATCCAAAACTTCTTGTTTGAAATTAAACATAAACTCCACCAATGGTTGAAATAATTTGAAATTTTCTCGAGTAAAAATCATATCAAGCTCTTGCCCAATTGTTTTCTGATTAGCAGAATTTTCTGCATTAGTTAAATAATCTGGCAGCATGATGTTTATTCTAACACTTTCCAATTTCAACTATTAATTTTCTGATTGACTTACTTTTTTAAGTACTAATAGTTCTCGTTTAGCACTGTCAATACGATTTTTTAATTCTGCCAAGGAATTTGTAAAGTTTTCATCAATCACTTGAAAGTAACTGGTCTTACTCTCTGCTATCGAGTCTCTTAAGATTAATCTCATATGATGTTTAAAACCTTTAAATTCTTCTGAAAAATCGTTTAACAATTCCTCAAACTGTTTCCGCCATTGGGAAACATTTTCTTCGTTTGCTTTTCTTAAATTACTTATTTTATCTTCAATTAATTTTGTTATAAACTCTCTTTGCTTTTCCAAAGGAAGGGAAGAAATGGCTTGAAATTCTCGTTGATTTTGAGTTACACAAATTGTTTCCAACCTTGTAATTTCACCATTAATACGACTAACACTTTGATCAATGTTGTTTTGTAAATCAGATCTTATTTTAATTATTTGATTTGCGATGTAATCATAGACTCTTTTTTCGTATTCTTCAACTCTATAAATCGAATCACTCTTCAGCTTAGCAAATTGATCCTCTAAAATCTGTAATCTGTTTGTTAACAAATCACGAAATTCATAACTTAACTTCTTTTCGAATGATGTTAAATTACTTTTTATACGATTTTCAATAATTCTTTCAACATCAAACTTGAATTCGTCAAATTTGTTTTTTATTAACTGTTCCATTGTAATTTTAACAAAGCTTAGTAAAAATTGAACAACTAATAAAAAGTTCACATACTCATCTTATATATAATTTTTTCTTTAGGGAGGGATGGTTGCTAAAAAAATCAACAAAATACGTAAATTGTATTATTATTTATTGTAAAAAGGTTTGTTATTACAACAAAATGGCAATTAAGCACATATAATATGTATTAATTATAAATTTTTTTAATACAGTAAAAAATGACTTTAAGTTTTACAATTACGTTAATATTTAATAATAATTGTTAATAAACATTAAAGGATAATAATGAATCATTTCTAAAATAAATAGTTTAAAATTCATGTTGCTTTCAGTCTGTGCAAAATTCTCAAGTAATTTTATTGTACACAAGTTGTTGTATGGGTTATTTTTAAGAAATTCCAGGAGACTTTTGTAGTAATTGTATATGTACAAACTATTCAGTTTTAACACTTGCGTATCTATTACACCCTTTAACCGTTCCATTTCTTGAAATGTTTTCATCGCAAACATAATACAATTCGTTTTATTAAAAATTTTAATCACTTTTACATTTTTTCCAAAAATTTCACTTTTTAAAACGGTTACATCACTTAAATTTTCACAAAAATCCTGCGGGGAGTCTGTGTAAAAATAATCATTAATCTTCTCACGAAAATCGAAAATTTTGTCGAACTGTGCCTTTTCCAAGTAAATAGTTTGACAGTTGTTTCCACCACTTAGTTTTATAATTACACGAAATTCTTCACTTGCAAGCACACCAACTTCGATTGATTTAGTTTGACTTAAATTAAGAAAGTATGTTGAACTTAAAATAAGCTTAAAATTTGTCGTAGTTGATTTTATTCTATTTTTGCTTGGTGTAACATTATCATCTGTTTTATTAAGATTAATAAACGCTTCTGCCATTGTTTTGTATTTCTTGGTATGTTTGAAAATAAAACTGATTTCGGCGAACATTTATATATGAAAATTTCTCCAGGAAAATGTTTCCTTTCCAATATTAAGCAATAAGCCAACGTCTGACCTTGGCCTTTACGTAAGAAGAAAAAATCGTTTATTTTCAATGTACATGTATTAAATTATTTTAATCCACTCATTTTTAAGCCTGGTTATAAATTAATGTCACTTCTTAATAGCGTTTTTATATTTTTAAATAAAAATCCGTGGTAATGATATTCTTTGTTAAATCATATACACGTGTAGTTCAATGTCACCTGACCTAAAAAAACTAGAAAGTTTAAAATAAACTCTTATAGAAATACCAATAAAAACACATCACACGAGTACTATATTCATTTAAATTGTAAACCTACTGAACACTTTCCATAATAAATTATTGTCATAAAACCAATTATTTTTTATATTCTCAGTTTAAAAGATTTTAATATTCTTATGTTAATAAAATTTAATGTCAATTATTTTTTTTGAAATTGGTTATGTAATTTTAAGAAGATTTTTATTCCTTTTTTACAACCTACGTTTTATTTTAATGAGAGTTTTTAAATTTATGTATAATATCTAAATTTATACAGTAGGCGTCCGATAACTTCTCATGTTCGGGTGGATTATTAATAGACGAATTTTACTCATTCTAAATTTATATAATATATTATCGAACTCTAATTATCGAAAATAGATATCGAAAAATTAATAAAATATTTTTACTTATTTAAAGAAAGCCATCCCTTTATTTTGAGTATTTTTTTGTTTAACGGAATTTGTACAACTAGTTAGGATACATTCCATATTTATTTATATTTAGTTTTTAAAAAGTTAATTAGAAAAACAACGTCACTACGAACTTTTTTAGAAGTAAAGAATATAACGAAATATCAAGTGACGAAATATCGAGTTTCCACTGTATAGTGTTAATAAACTGAAATAAACTTTTTCAAGGTGATATTTTAATAAAATGAATATTAAGAAGATAATTTTTTTTATTTCCAAAACATGTTTTAAATGGAATGATGTAACATTTGATATAAGTTTTTGAATCAATTCCCACACGTAAGAAGATGATAGTTAAACATTTAAAAGTCGCTTGTATGCTTTTTTATTATTGTAATGTGGGTTATTTGAAAGTTAAAAAACCAGACGGGTTAATATTCTCAAATAAACTTATCAAGGTAAAAAAGACAACATTTTTTAATAAATTCTAACTTTATATG
The DNA here is from genome assembly GCA_035578155.1 of Brachynemurus nebulosus. NCBI lineage: Eukaryota > Metazoa > Arthropoda > Insecta > Neuroptera > Myrmeleontidae > Brachynemurus > Brachynemurus nebulosus. The sequence goes on along the minus strand of JAPWDM010000041.1, from coordinate 1,114,015 downwards.
GAAGAGAAATTTTTTTAAAAATTGGGTCAAGTTAACTTGTTTTAAAATTAGATTGTGTATGCCTCCACTATTTCGATTTTAAGTCTCCATTTTTTCAATTTTAAGTGTATATATATGATTGCAGATACTGTTTTCAACCATATTTATAAAATTTTGATCAAGTCTTTCTTAGTGAAATATAATTTTTTGTGTGTTTTGTGCTATCGGTGGTTCACTGCTGTTATAATTTTTTATATTATTACTGTGTTTATAATTTTTTAAGGTAACTTAATTTCTTAAATTATACGTAGGGTTAGTTTATATACATCTATTTTGATTATTTAAATAGGCTTGTACTTGTTTAAATAGGTTATACTTGTATAGGGTTTTATAAATGGATTGGGAAAATGAAATAATAGATGATGAATTATCAAATTTAGAAATTTTTAAAGAATGTATTCCGAGAAAAATGTGTCTGTGTGAAGATGTGAAGCTTTCTTTACTTAAAATTTTTAATAATTATTTATATAATAAATATAGAAACACCAAAAATAGCGACAATTATAATTTTTGCAAGTTTACAAAAAGCATTTACCCTTATGCAAAAGATCACTCTGTTAAATTTGATTATTTATTATATTTTAAAAAAGATTACCCAGAAATTAGATACTCTACTCCAGAATTTATTAAAGACGCAATGTTTTGTTTAGTTAACGGTTTAGAAACAAATGATTATATAAAAATTATTGAAAAAGATTCACCAGAGATAGATATAAAATATGTATGGAAAAAATTTGTTTTACACACAGATTTTCAAAAAAATTTATACCCTTCACGTAATAATGAAATCCGTAATATATTAGAAACTGAGTTTAAACCATCCGAGGAAGTAAAAAAACATGTGCGCGAACATCATTTATATAGAAATTGTAAAATTATTTCTTATTTTGATTATTCACCAAAAAATATTTATAATAGAGAAACCATAATTATTTCTGATGACGGCAGTGAATCAGACGTTAGTATCGATTCACAGGAAACATATTTCAATATATCACCAAATAGATCACCTTACCATATATTTGAAAATAATAACAGTGAAATATATCAAAGTCAAGATATAATAGAAATTGTCGATTTGGAACAAAACGAAGGTAAGAAAAATTGATTTTTTCTTTTTTAAAATTTTAATTATTTTATATTTATTCTTAGTTTCACCTTCAATTCAGCTAGAAGTGCCAATACTACCTGAGGAGACACTAGAAAATTTGGAAATCCTTCCTGGACCTTCTGGAATTGGAAGAAACAATCATTCCTTTAATCTTCAGTCGTATTTGGATCGTATACAATGAAGAAAGCAGTTAAACGTAGATGGGAGCAAACTACTGGTAAGAAACAATAGTCTCTTTAATAAAGAATGTTTTACTAATTTATATTATTTTCAGACTCCACGTCTATTCAAACAGAACAATCAACAAACAATTTACCTGGACCATCAAATGCGTTACATGGAGAAACAACACACACAATTTCCGAACCGAGTACATCAACAGCTCCTCTATGCTGGTCACAAGTCACCAAAACCTTCAATAACCGAATTTTTGTTGGGAAAATTTTAAATACTCAAGGGATAAAAACAGTAAGTCAATTTTTTGAAAAGTGTTTTCCGTTAATTCAGGCAAAATACAATGAATATATTAACAAATACAAATCTGTAAAAATAAATTTTACCCTATGCTGTGAATATAAACTTTTAAAAAATCAAGGAGAAATACTTGACGATTTTTATTTTCAAAATAAATTAACTACTTTAAATTTATCTGACGATCTTTCAATTGTATATGAAGAACATTTACAAGGTATACTTACAAAAATGGATGAATTTGAAAGACGGGAAAGTGGAAAAACTTTAAATAGAATTTTATATTTACAATTAAATTTGGCTAAAAATGACCCATTAAATGGAGGAACATATATCCCCTTACCAAAGAAAATTCTTAGAACAAATTCTGTAATAAATGTAAAAAATAATGACGAATATTGTTTCATTTGGTCAATATTAGCTCATATTTATCCTCAAAAAAGGAATCCAAATCGGGTTTCAAATTACCCGAAAAATTTTAGAGAAATTTTTAATTTGGAAAACATTTCATTTCCAGTAACTTTTAAAGACATAGCAACTTTTGAATCAAAAAATCCAGTGTCTGTCAATGTTTACACTCTTAACGAAAATTCACGTATTTGTGGACCTATCTATTTTACAAAAAACAGAAAAAATATACATGTTAACTTATTATTAATTTCTGATAAAAATAATTTTCATTATTGTTTAATTAAGAACCTAGCACGTTTGTGTGGTTCACAATTGTCACAGAATGGTCATAAACAGTACATATGTGAAAGATGTTTAAATTATTTCACTTCTAACACATCATTAAACAGTCATTTAGAAAAGTGTAAACTCGTTGATGCAGTTAAAACAGTTTTACCTGAAAAAGGTAAAAATATTCTAAAATTTAAAAATATTAAGCACATACTCAAGCTACCAGTTATTGTAATGGCCGACTTTGAATGTTTAACGCAAAAAATTAGCACATGCAAACCAAATCCTAATGCACCATATGAGGAACGAGTTGAATACCATGTACCATATGCAATAGGTATGCAAGTTGTTTGTCATTTTAATCCAAATCTTAATTTTTACCACAGTTATATAGGACCAATGGCAGGTAAACATTTTATAAAAAAAATTTATGAACTAGCTCAATATGTTGAACAATTTTTAGAAACAAATGCACCTATTGTAATGTCGGAACAAAATGAAATTGATTTTCAAAATGCAAATACCTGTTGGATATGTGACAAGCCATTCTTAGAGGGTGATGTAAAATGTCGCGATCACAATAGACTTGACTGTTCCGGTAATCCAAATTTTAGGGGAGCTAGTCACAGAGATTGTAATCTTGCACTCCAGGTGTCGAGATTTATACCAGTTTTTTTTCATAACGGTAGCGGATATGATTTTCATTTATTCTTGAAGGAGCTTAACTTTTCGAGCGAGAACATATATGCCATTCCAATTAATTCGCAAAAGTATATAGCAATACAAAAAAAAATTGGTAGTGTTTATGTACGATTTTTAGATTCTTATAAATTTTTGAATTCGTCTTTAGATGAACTTGCTAAAACATTAGAACCTCATCAATTTACAATTTTAAAACAACATTTTTCTCAACAAGAGGATTTTAACTTGTTAATTAGGAAGGGTGTATACCCGTATTCATATGTAGATAGTATTGAAAAATTAGAAGAAACACAGCTTCCACCAAAACATTGTTTTTTTAATGATATAAAAGATGAAGAAATTACAGATGAAGATTATATACATGCACAGACTGTATGGCAACATTTTAATATAAAAAATTTAGGTGAATATACAGAATTATATTTAAAAACGGATGTTTTGCTTATGGCTGATATATTTGAAAATTTTCGAGAACTTTGTTATAACACGTATAAATTGGACGTTTGTCATTCGTTTTCCCTTTCGGGATTTAGTTTTGATGCCATGCTAAAATTTACAGATGTGGAACTTGAACTTATTACAGACATAGACATATTAAACTTTTTTGAAACTTCCATAAGGGGCGGGAATTGTTTTGTTTCTACAAGATTTTTTGAAGCTAATAATCCGTATATGGGTAATCTTTATGATGAAACTAAACAGGAACAATATATTATGTATTATGATGCTAATAGTCTCTATGGTTTTACCATGTCAAATTTTCCATTGCCATATGGAGGTTTTGAATGGTTAGATGTAGAAAATTTTGATTTAGATAAAATTGATGAACTAGATCCGAATTTTGGGTATGTTCTCGAAGTTGATTTGCTTTACCCGGAATATTTACACGACGAGCATAACGACTTTCCATTTTGTCCGGAAAAGTTTGTACCTCCTTCATCAAAGTCACATATACCTAAACTTATCGGTTCCTTTAAACGTAAACAAAATTATATAACACACATAAGAAATTTAAAACAATGTTTAAGACACGGATTAGTTTTAGAACGAATACATAGGGTTTTAAGATTCAAACACTCCTTTTGGCTCAGAGCTTATATTGAATTAAATGCAAAGTTGAGAGGACAATCTAAAACAAAATTTGAATCAAATTTTTTTAAATTTATTTTAAATGCTATATTTGGAAAATCTATAGAATCATTACGAAAACGGTGTAATAATAAACTTTGTTGTAAATGGGATGGAAGATATGGTGCTAGGAAAATGATTTGTAGTCCACGGTGTAAAAAATTCACTATTTTAGCAGAAAATTTAGTATTAATTGAACAAACTCGAGACGAAATATTTTATAATAGACCAATATACGTGGGATGGACAATTTTAGAGTTATCAAAGTATCATATGTACTATTTATATTATGATGTTTTTAAGAATATTTTTGAAAATAAAGTTAAACTCCTTTACAGTGACACAGATTCCCTATTAATTGGACTGGAAAATATAAATCCATATCAAGTTATGAAAAACAATTTGAATTATTTTGATACATCAGGTTATGATGATAATAATATATTTGGAATTCCGAAAGTCAATAAAAAGAAATTTGGTTTATTAAAAGACGAATTAAGTGGAAAAATAATAACTTGTTATTGTGGTTTGAGACCAAAAATGTATTCATATATTACGTTAGATGATATTGTAGATAAACGTGCTAAAGGTGTTTCAAAATCTTGTTTATCGAAAATTACGTTTGATGATTATTTAAATACTTTATTTTACAATAATATATTGTACAGAGAAATGACTTTAATACGATCAAAGTATCATAATATTTTTACAATAAAAGTTAATAAAAAAGTTTTGTCAGCCGAAGATGATAAACGTGTATTGATAAACGGACAAATGACTACTTTAGCATGGTTTCATAAAGACACATTACAACAATAATTACTATTTAATATTGTAATACTACACTCTTGTAAAATACACAGGTCATTGTTTGTAACTATGTTAGATAAGTACTTGTACATATATATACTTACATAAAAATTTGGTATAAAATTTAAGGGTTTGATAAAGGAGGGTTTTATAAAGTGGGGTTCATTACCCCCAAAAAATCCTCTTATAATATGGGGACCACTTGTCAGCGCAATGAAATTGTGTATATTCAGGAACAAAACATTGTCTATGTTGAAGCATTACTTTAAATACTAATTTTAATTACTTTAAGTTGTAATTTTATAAAACACTATTGTGAGACTGAAAAAAAAACAAATGAGCGTTTTTCTTCAGTCGATTTTAAGAAACACTTGTAACATTTATTTATAATTTTATTGTAAATATTTGATTTAATAAAACTGGAAAATAAAAAAAGTCTTGTTTTATTTTTACTTTCTTTATTAAAAAAAAATACATATAATTTTTTATTACATTTAACTATAGTATGTCATCTTGTTTAATCCAAGTAGGATTTTTGAAACCCAACCATTTCACCAGTGCTGAATCACCCTTTCTTTTAATAATTTTGGAAATTAGATATAAAGACGGGTTCTTGGTTTTTTGCAACTCGAAATCGTAGAATTTGCCTTCTATAGGTTTATTTTCATAGTCTATTAACGAATATGTGACTGGATCAGTTTTGTGTACTTGAGAAATTTTAAAAATTTCAGGAGTCCAGTTGAATGTATAACCTTTTTCAAAAGTAGTTTTAAATTTACTAATACGAACATGATCATTTTTTTTGAATCTTGGTTGTTTTTTATTTTGATACTGATTGTAATTATAAACGGTATGTCGTAACTGCTCTTCGATTTTCTTTGAATTGACTTCAGCTGGTTTCATCTTAATAGTGTTATGGTAAGTATTATTATATTGTTTCACCAATTCATCGAGTATATCAATCCATTTGTAAGAAGAGCGGATGCTGAATTGTTTCCAAATCAAGTTTTTTAAAGTTCTGTTAAATCTTTCGACTATACTTGCTTTTAAATTTGAGTAAGTTGAAAAGTGTTTAATACCATATTTTTCCATTAAGCGTTTAAAATGAGGATTTACAAATTCTGAGCCTTTGTCTGTTTGAATCAGGGCCGGGCTTCGATTAAGCTTAAAAATTGATTCCATAGCTTTCGCTACTTCTTCTCCCCTTTTGGTCTTTAATGGTACACACCACGCTTGTTTCGAAAAATTGTCGATGACAGTTAAAATGAACTTATATTGCTTATTATATTTTGCAAATTGTGACATATCACAAAGATCAGCTTGCCATTGTTCATCTATTCCAACCATTCTTACTCTACGTCGTTTAAATTTTCTTCTAGCTGGTTTATGTAATTCATTCACGATGTCTATTTTGCTCATGATTACTTTGATGTGTGTTCTTTTTAATTTCTCCACGTAGATAATTTACATTAGACTGCAACAACTTTATTATATACTCTTTTTCATTGTCAATTTTCAACTTTATACTTTTAGAAATATTGTTCATTAGTTTTATTAGATTTTCTGTTTTTTGGTTAATTAATACACTAGTTAAATTTGTTATTTTTTGAATTTTTGCATCCATTTCTGACATTTTTGTAATTACGTAATCAACATTATCATTTTGAAAACTTTGTAATAAAAATAAAACAGTTCTGTTGAAATTTTCGTCAATTTTTCTTGAAAGATTTTTATTAAACTCATCATCAATTTGGGTCAACGTGTCTTGACACTCCCAGTTTATTAAACATGTACTTATTCCAATCAATACACACACGCTGATTACAACAATAATAAGCACTTTTCCTTTCTTAAATAAAACTTCTCTCGGGTCCATATTATTTACTTTTTTTATTCAATTATATCTAACTCACGTAATTGTTGGACTATTTCATGAAATTGATTTTCCGAAAATGAATTTCCCGCTTCTCTAGCGAAAAAAAGTAATTTTAGGCGACTTACAAGATCGTTAACATTATCGTAATAAATAAAATTGGTTTTATGCAGCCGCTTAAAAGCTAAATCAGACATCCCACTTCCTTTTTGACTGGCAAACAACTTGCGAAAAATATTTTTGTATTTAAAAGTATTCATATTCAAATCATCTGTTGCTTTTGTATCTTCAAGAATTTGTTTGTAAGTTATTAAATCATTTTGAGTGTATCTTTTTGGTACTTTTTTAAATAATAGTTCGTATAAACCGGGTGTTCCTTTATATACATTATCTTTAATAGTTAAATTATCATCTGAATCAAAAAATACTTTTTCTTTACCAATTTTCCATTCATTTTGATCAAATCTTATTCCCAAATCTCCTTTGTCGTGACCTTTCCTTGATAACACACTCTTCATGTACTTTCTAGAAAGTTTACCATAACTGACATTCTGAGGTGATTCAATAGTTTTGCTCGAACTTTGTGGTGATAATAATGTATCTTTATCATCTAAATCTTTTCTAGGTGTTACAAAAGACTCATTAAAACTACTTTCTGCTTCATCTTCACTTTTTTCTAATTTAAGTTTTCCATTCTTGCTTTTTTCACTATCATCTTCAATATCCACTTTCCTAACACCAATCTTTTGTAAATCTTCTGTAAGCGGTTTGTACAAATCTTTAAGATTTTTTTCCATTTCTAAACGACCTCGTTTTATGTTTAAATATTTATTTCGAATAGCATTGCTGGTTTCAATAATTTTTCTTTTAATTTTTACTGATTCTTTATCCATAATTCTGGAGTAGATTGAAAATTTTTTAAGTGTATTCTTAAAGATCTGATCTCTGTTTGAAGTAATATTACAAATTTTACAATATTATATATTCATCGATTCCTCTACGATAACGTCCATCATTAAGTCCACATTCTTTGAATATTGACAAAAAACCATATGGATTATTTTCCCAAATCTTGTTGCACATTTCTGAAAATTTTTCAAAGGGCATATCCGAAAACGCGTGATCTCTATATGCATTAAAACTATTTCGATAATCTGATTTGAATAATATTACAACATTTGCATTGTCTCGTAATAGATGTTTACTGGCTGCTGAATAACTTTGACATGCATATATGACATCTGTTAAAAAATGTCGGGAATAAGAAAAAAATAATTTTACATTACTTTGATCAGAACAAGAAATATCGTCAAATATAACAATTGAATTAGGTTTAACTTGATTCGGCTTAATCACTTCATCATTTTCCGTAAACGTGTAAAATCCAATACCATCTATATTTTTCAAAACCTCGGCTAACCACATATATTTTGGTTGGTGTAAAGTTTTTGAATATATGTATAAATTTTCAAACGATAAACCATTCTTGCTTTCCAACAATGATAAAATCAAATTCGTTTTACCACCCCCAGATGGTGCAGCAATAATACATCTTACTGTATTAGGAAAAAGTTTACTATGTCGTTGGTAATTTTTATTATTAATTGTAGAAAGTTTATTGTCGTTGTTATTCACTTTTAAACTGACGGGGTGTTTTACAAATTTCATTTTTACAATACACTGAGACAGAACAAGTCTACACGAGTATTTATACGTTCATTTACTTTTAAACTCACGGGTTGTTTTACAAATTTCATTTTTACAATATACTGAGACAGAACAAGTCTACTCGAGTATTTATTCGTTTATTTACTTTTAAGAATGTGTCTACGAGTGTTTTACTATTTATTTGCGAAGAAACAACGAATTGAAGAACAACACTGTTTCGAACACTACAATTTACCAACGTGGTCGGATCATTGTGACGGACCTTTACCATTGAAAAAAAATTGTCATATATGTAAAACTAAAAAATTTAAGTTTTTTTGTAAAAAATGAACAAGCAAACAAAAAAAACAATCAGTCGATTAAAAGATATTCAAGGAAAAGGTTTACTCAATACACTAATTGATAAATTACCAGTGGAGATTCATTTACCATTTTACAAGTTTTGTGGACCAGGAACAAAATTACAGAAACGTTTAAATCAAGGTGATATTCCAATAAATCAACTAGACAAAGCGTGTCTCGAACACGATATTGCTTATTCTAAAACATCTGATTCACTTGAAAGGAGGGAAGCCGACAAACGTTTAATTGAAAAAGCTTGGGAACGCGTTAAATCAAAAGACGCCAGCTTGGGTGAAAAATCAGCAGCTTGGTTTGTGACAAACATTATGAAGGCTAAAACAAAGATGGGTGGGAAACTGAAAGTGAAAACAAAAAAGAAAATTCCGCTAAGTAAAATAATACAATCGTCTCGCAAAGCATTAAGAGAAAAAAATGCAAAAAATATTAATCAAATTATAAAAAATGCGTTGTTGGCAGCTAAAAGAAGTGTACATAAATATGGAAAAAGAAATATTTCAATACCAAGAGTGTTACCGGTTCCTAAAAAAATTGGTGGAGCGTTACCATTTTTAATACCTCTTCTTGCTGGGCTTTCCGCTGTTGGTAGTTTAGCAGGTGGTGTTAGCAGTATCGCCAAAACGATTAGTGATGCTAAAAAAGCTCGTGAATTTTTAGAAGAAAATAAACGTCATAATAAAGAAGTTGAATTAAATTTGAAACAAGGAAAAGCAATTGTTTTTAAGCCATATAAAAAGGGATATGGGTTATACTTAAATCCACACACACTAGGAAATAATAAAAGAAATGTGTATTGACAACAACAGTATTTTGATACATTTATAAAAAATCATAAAAATCGTTTTTTAAATATTTTACCTAAAAAGGCTTTAACAAATAGAGAGTTGATTTATTATGCGAGGAATATCCCATACTTCAGGGGGGTATTTATGAGAGATGAACTACCACATAAACCATGGAAAATTGAAAGTGGTATCATTAACCTACAAACATCTAATTTGCCTGGATCTCATTGGGTGTCGTATTTTAAAAAGGGAGAAAAAAAGTTGTATTACGATTCTTTTGGACTACCCCCTCCGAAAGAACTTATAAAATATCTTGGTAAAAACATTCTATACAACGATTACACTCATCAAAAAATTAATGAAGTTATTTGTGGGCATTTGTGTTTAATATTTCTGTGTTATTGTTACGAAAAATATTTAAATCAAAAATGTCATATAGCATAGCACTAAGCGGTAATACATCAAAATTGGAAGCACATTTTTTCCCACCGATAGATTGTTCAAATGGGGTCTATGAAATTGGGCTTATTGAATTTTTCTCATACAACTCAATACCGAATATTGATACGCATCGTAATAAGATAACCATAGGTAATAAAACAATTACATTACCAACTGGATGTTACGAAGTTGTTGAAATTGAAGATGAAATTTTAAAACAATTCAACAAACTTTTTCCTCCACCACCTGCACCTAAAAAGGGAGATAAAAAACCACAAAAACCAAAACCATTCTTCAGTTTAAAAGTGAATACATGGACTTTAAAGAGTGAAATTCATTGTTCAGAGAAAATTACGTTTACGGAAAAGGAATCGTTTGGAAAATTACTCGGTTTTACAAAAACAAACGTCTTAGAAGCAAATAAAAAGTATACATCTGATGAAATTGTTCGCATACAAGCAATTAATGCTATTTTTGTGAATTGTAATTTGGTAAAAGGAGCTTATTTAAACAATAATACAACACATCATTTATATTCTTTCTACCCTGATGTGAAAATTGGTTATAAAATTATTGAAACACCAAAACTCATTTTTTCCTATGAATAGAAAATACATTGATGAAATAATTGTGACTATCACTGATCAAGACGATAATTTAGTAAATTTTAATGGTGAAGAGATTACATTAAGAATTCACATCAATAAGAGAGGTTGAAAATGTTAATTTTAAGTTCAGATGCAAAACTATTGTATAAAAAGAAACAACCAAAACAACAGTCGCTCAGTGTTTCTAAGAAAGTAAATAAGAAGAGAAGTGTGCTTAGCAAAGAAAATAGAGAATTTTTAAAATCATTAGGATTCAAAATTAAAGAAACATAATTATGGATATTCTTAATATCGATGAAAAACCACTGTTTGATGACAGTGTAACACGTAATGAAATACACTCTTACAATCCTTATGTGAACTCCTTTTCGTACGGAGACGAGATTCGTATTCCTATTCACCAGGTCGATATTAATGTTTTGCCATCTGAGAGCTATATCCATATTGAAGCTCAAGTCGTTTTAAAAGAGGATGAAAGTAAAGCAGCCGAGTCAAAAGACTGTGTTCTTAGTGGAAACTTTGGTGTTAGTCTTTTTGATGAAATTCGTTATGAACTGAATGCTACAGAAATAGATAAATGTAGATGTCCTGTTATTAGTACGTCTCTTAAAAATTATATTTCCTACAACAGAAATGAAAGCAAATCTTTGGCTGTTGCTGGGTGGACTGGAGGTGAAGAACTTCAAATAGTAGATTGGAGTTATAGTTATCAAATATCTATACCACTAAAAATGATTTTTGGATTTTGTGAAGATTATAAAAAAATTATGATAAATTCAAGACATGAACTAGTTTTAATTCGTTCAAGAGATGATACAAATTGTTATACCAAAAAAAAAGATGGAAGAGATGTTAAAGTAAAAATTTTAAAAATTCAGTGGAGAGTGCCTCACATTTCAGTTTCTGATAAACAAAAATTACATCTCATGAAGATTATTAATACTAATAAAATGATTACGGTACCTTTTCGTTGTTGGGAACTACATGAATATCCATCTTTGCCAAAAGCAACAGATCACTCATGGACAGTAAAGACATCGAGCCAATTAGAAAAGCCTAGATTTGTAATACTAGCTTTTCAGACAAATCGTAGAGATATTGCAACTGGTGTGGTTAGTCATTTTGACCACTGTAAATTAATTAAAGCAAAACTGTTTTTAAATTCTGAAGTATATCCATATGATGACATTTCAACCGATTTTGATCGAATGAAATATGCACAATTATATGATATGTATACAAATTTCCAAAACGCATATTATCAACGACGTTCGGAGCCGATGCTAACATACAACGAATTTCGTACAAAAGCCCCCATTGTGGTATTTGACGCTAGTCGGCAAAATGATTCATTAAAAACTGGTCCAGTTGATTTGCGATTAGAATTCACATTTAAAGAAGCGCCGGCAGAAAAAACTACCGCATACTGTCTTATTATTCACGAAAGATTAGTTGAATATTCAGTGTTAACGAGTAATGTGAAAGTTTTAATATAAGATTTTTTTTCATAAATATGTGTATACAATGTTAGTAATAACAATATATTATATGTACAATCGTAAAGACAAAAAAAATTTGTTTAATTTTAGTGAATAAGAAACATAACATAGAAAGAAAAATGTGCACTTTTTTCAAATTATTATTTTATATGTATATTTTATATAATTTTAGTTTAGAGATATAAATGTATTAAGTATATTAATAAGTATATAAATAAATCATTTTTTACTATAAACATCTTTTTTTTATTTTTTCTTGTCCTATTCAATTTCAGATATCCAAAACGAGACAAACAGTTATGTGTACAACACATTCTTCACGTACGCAATGTTGTATAAAAAACTTGTACAAAAACCAGTTCTACAACGACACACAAAAAAAAGTTCATTCATTCGTTCGTTCAACCTACACAAGGCCGTTACAGAAAAAAAGTTTATTCATTTTTATAAACAACAAATTCATTCATCTACAAAAAAAATTTCACTTTCTTTCAAATTCAAAATTAATCAGTGTATGCAAATTAAAAAGTTTCGCTTTCACTAAAATGCAAAAATTGGGTGTCAAAAAACTGGGTAAACTTGTGGCGAATCGGACTAGGTCAATATAGCGGGTTAACGGGACAATGTGGGTCAGTGGGCTAGGGGTCAATAAACCCATTTGTGCTGGAATCGGCATAGTCTTACTACTTTTGTAATACTTCCAAACAATCGAAGCCACCCACAAAAAGACGTTTTGGAACTTCGGCTATAAAATCTTTGTTTCCCAATACCTATTTTTTATAACAAAAATTAAGTGCATATAACCTCTTAAAAATTTTTTCCTGTTATATTTCTAAAAAATGCAATCACTTTCTTCTTATTTGTACAAACTGTAATAAATTTAAGTCTTTTATACAATTAACTGTTCAGTTTGTAAGACGACACATGCATACATAAAATTAACAAAAAGAAAACGAAATAAGTAGTTCCGAGTGTTAATGAATGATAAAATTACGATTTAGGGTCTTTGCCCCCGTTTCTTTTTTCAAGACCTTCCATAATATATTTTAATTCATTCAGGTAGGTATTGAAAGGTGCTTGCGTATTATATCTTACGATAAGGTAAGTACCAAGTACCTTACATATGTACATATATATTACAACCTGAAGAACTTGTGTATTAAATAAACGAAGTTTTAATGGCTTCTTTGATCTACACTTACTTATAAACTTTTTTTCTTGAATTAGGTACCGTATAAGTACTTACAATGAAGATATTATATAACAAACAGGTAGGGTAGATTAACTGGCGGTGATATCCAACGAAAAGTAGGTAGAGTATTTTGAAAGAAACACAAATGACCTTGAGGAAATGATGAATAAAGGAGGAACCTGTGGCAACAAAAAATACGGAACTTAGAAAAGAAAAGTGTATTTTTAGTGCAGGTGTAATGAGCGAAATACAACTTGGAAGTAAAAACAGAAGCCGAAAGTCTGTTGTAGAGAAGGAAATTACTATAAGATACTTGAATAACAAGCAGTATAATTTGGAATTTGATTTTGATATCATTTAAAGTCAATAAAATAAGTTATTTGTAAGTAATTTATAAAATCTGTTAATTTTTTGTTATGAATAAATTAAGATAGTTGTGGTCAATCAGATTTTGAACCGGGGGTCTCTCACACCCAGAACAAGAATCAGACCCCTAGATTAGGATTGTAACAGAGGGTATAGCTTTATTGGACGCGAAGTCGGAGTTGGAAGTCTTTTACCAATCTCTGCGGAGTTGAAGGTGAATCGAAGACAAAGTTGGAACTGGTGATGCAGAATTAAGTAAACACCATGTAAAATTAGCAGTAGAGATGTACCGACTTAGCCGACTATTTTAGTAGTCGGTGTACAATTGATGACTCGTTAACAGCAAACCTCGACTAGTTAGTTCTGATTCTGCAGTGAATATTTGTGTAATTTCATGATAAATACCTCAGTGGTCGAGAAACAACATTTCATATTACATGACCTAATTTTATTCCAATTAATGGCGGAAATGATTCCAGGCTACAAGAATTCTATTTAAAATTAAATAATATGTCAATATTTGTCTGAATACTCTGAATTATATGATCCGACCCTAGTGGTCCGAAAACGACATTTCATATTATACGTTCTAGTGTTATTCTAATTAACAGCGGAAATGACTCCAGGCTATACATGAATTCTATCTATAAAATTAAAGAATTGTTTATTTTTAGACATTTCTGTAATGGCTAAGGTGGCAATAGTTATCTGAATTACATTGTAGACCAAGTGGTTGTAAGCCGATATTTCATATTACACGACCTAATGTTATTCCAGTTCATATAGCGTAAATAATTCCAGAACTATTTTTAAAATCAAAGAGTTATTTTTAACTATTTCTCTAATGCTTAAAAAATGCCAATATTTATCTGAATTACTTAGTCGACTAAGGGGTCGGAAAACGACATTTCATGTTAAATTTGAATGTAATTTAGAAAACTGATAATCGTCATAAGTGATCCTATATGTGACTGGTCCGCAGCCCAGGATCTACGATTTTTTAGAACCGGGCCAGAAACTTGAAAATGGCGTCCCCCCCCTTTCGAACGCTTGACATAAATTCCATAAGTATATAGAATTCCTTTATAAAATTCCAATTTTTCCCGTTACGGCGATGATAAAAATTGAGGATTTTGTAAAGGATCAGTATAGGTACAGGTTGATTTTTTATTTTAATAAATCTGCTCCGAAAGCACTACAAATTGTGCAAATTTCAAATTTTTATCACCAGCCCCATCAGGGACACAGAGACGCAAAATTCTAAAATTTGGAAAAAATTAAGTTTTCGGAAGTTTGTAAAAATTTAAGTATTGAAATAGTTAAATTGAAATACACACTATTTCACAATTGACTGAAAAAAACTATCGATATAGATATAGAGAATAAAAGATATCGATAGTTTTCGATAGTCAAAACTATGAATAGTTATCGATAGTGCTATCGATAGTTCTCCACCACTAGTAGTTGTACTCGTATAGCTATTCTCATAAAAAATACTCAGCGAGGTTTAAAACATTCCTTCTATAAGAAAAAAAATGTTTTTTTATCGAAAGGACGAAAATAGGTTAAATATGGACATCACTTAAAATAAAGAGCCATTTATTACCTTTAAAATGGTTTTATTTCAAACTTTTAGGATGAACGGTTTATGAAATATGTGCATTGGCATAAATGGCTACAGACACAAAAATCAGCGCAAATTGGAAAACAAAAATGGCTACCAGTACCACGCTTAAACGATTCAAGATAATTTTTTTAAGAATTGTTTTCTCAATACTTCAGATACAATAGAAACAACTGGAAGAATATTAATTTTTTCTAAAATAGTCGAGCAACCAACTTTTTTTAAACCATTTCATATAGACCGACCTAGTATGATTTTGGCGCCCCCTGAAACTGACGCCCGGCGCAGGGGTCTTGGTTTGCCCCCCCTTAGATTCGGACCTGCCGGTCCGTACAAGATTATCTGAAATCTTGCCGGGCCGTGACTAAAAAAAGATTGAGAAACATTAGACAATTGAGCCATTGTGTTTAATTCGACAATAATAATTAATCTATCAGCTTTCGTTTAATTTTTAACATAAAATAATTAAATATAAATAAAATGGGCTCAACCGGGATTTGAACCCGGGACCTCTCGCACCCAAAGCGAGAATCATACCCCTAGACCATTGAGCCGATGTATTGGTTACGAAACGTAACTAAAATATACGTTTAGAGACCGAGAAAATATGTAGGAACATCTACTTGTGGGGCAAGAGGCTTAACACGCTCTGTAATTTTTATTACCTGCATTTTAAAAATTTTGAAATACAAGAAATATATATGGCGGCAAAGTCTAAATATATTTATTGACCCATGAAAAACCTTTGATTTCGACTCATTATATTATTTAAAAAAAAGTATTTTATAATTATAGAAATTGTAATAATTCGTCAAATATTACTCCAGTTAATACTCCAGTTTTTAACCACTTGTAATTCTATATCTACTCTCTGTACTTTTAGAATTAGTTCAATTTTGGCCCTCTTCCATGGTTTATTGATTTCAATAAATTAATAAATTAGAAGTCATTATTTTCTAAAATTAATAATTTTATATACATATCTGTCACCTGTCGAATATTATTGCACGCTTTTCAACGCAGCAGAATTGTATGCTTAATGATTATGCTAAATTTATCTTAAAAGTTCGTTGCACAATAACTCAATTCGTGAAACCAAACATAAAAATTGTGAGTGCGCTTAAAACCACACAAGCAATGTGAAAACTTCTATGGTGTTTTCGTAATCAATTCCAATGACAAAGCGATGAGCCTGCGAAGCCAATAACAAAAATGTGGAAAACAAATAATAATAGGTTATGTGCTTTTAAGTTAGAATCCATAAAAAGTCCTAAGAATCCATAAAAATATATACCTCAGTTGAAATTTTCATAAATATTTTTTGACAATTTCTAATGATCTATTTATTGCTTATTTCAAATAAAATAATTTATGACAGAAAGTTGGCTTTGCAATAATATAATATATCAATTAAATGCGATATAAAATTTAATATACATTTGAACGTTAATTTATCGTATACCATATTTGTAAATAATAATTAATAAGCAAATATTTGCTTAGAAACAATTGTTTCATTTTCTGTTTGAAAATGAACTGACTGTTCGCAACAATATTGTCACAGTTTCAAAAATAAAAGTGATACAGTAGAAGCCCCGTAAACTTGCGCTCCATAAACTTGCTGTCTCTCTAATCTTGACTGGATAATTTCTCTGCTCTTGACAATATTTTCTCCCACCATGATTCTTCCGTAACCAATTAAATTTGTAATTAATGACGCGTATAGCGTATATTCGGTATCCTTCTCTACCTATCTCTTTTTTTAGATTTAAATTGCGTATGTTGCGCATTCAGTGCGCATAGGGGTAGTAAATAGTGAGAATGTCAAGACTAGAGAATGGTCCTGGACATGCTTGTCAAGATTAGGGAGCTTTTACTGTATTTTGTGAAGTAAAATATTTGTTTATTATTTATCGTAAAAGCCCCCATTATGGAACGGTATCTAATACTGGAACAGTTTTGACATTTACATATTTATTTCTTTAATTAAGTAAGGAAATATTAAATGCGAGGTGAATTTAAATTGAAAAACAATCATTCTATTAATAATAATTTTTGTTATCAGACGTTCCTTTCAGAAATAACTTCATTAATTTATAAATGTCAAAACTGTTCCAGTATTAGATATCGTTCTATAATGGGGGCTTTTACGTTACCAAATTTTAATTTTGTTTATTATTTACCGTCTTAAAATTTTTTTGATAGTTTTCATAGATTTGTTGAATTTTAGTCTGACCAAGATAGAAACAAGAGTAGAAGTATTAAAAAATACGCTGCCAATAGGGTGGGCACACAGCTTCCTCGTAGTCGTAAAAGGCTTTAAAACAGTATTCTACCAAATATACATATTATATACCGTGAAATTATATTTTCGCCTTGAAGTTTATAAAAAACTGTTGTAACTCAAAAGACTTAAAGGCTAAATTATAAAATAATAGCAAAAATATTTTAGAAACTAACCCCCAATATACCCTAAAAATTTGAGCGAGATGGGACTAGCAGTAAATAAGATATTGACATTTAATAGGATTTCATGGTAGCGGCGTAGCTACCGTTACTCCGATTTCGATTAAATTCATAGGGGACCATATAGGAACCAAACTACATAATTTCTGAAAATTTCATAAAAAAGAATTGAGTAGTTCAGAAGTTATGCCACTTGGTGCAATTTTGGAATGACATGGTAGCGGCGTTGCTACCGTTACTCCGATTTTGATTAAATTCATAGGGGACCATCGCGGAGCCAAACTGCATAATTTCTGAAAATTTCATTAAAAACAATCGAATAGTTCGGAAGTTATGCCACTTGGTGCAAAATTGGAGACACACAGACGGACGGCCCAAACCAAAATTGTTCAGGAAGCTCTAAAACGTAAAATGTGCGTAAACAATTTGATTTTGAAGAGAAAAAATTTTTTATTTTTCAAAAGTGATCACAATGCTTCCGCTACTTTAGTAGTCTCGGAAGCAAAATACTCAAAAATCGCTTTAAATAAGTTGAAATAATATGAAATCAAGAATGTTGTGGATAAATTAAATACAAAATTTAATCAACAGAGAATATCAATCATTTAGTAATGATTGCCGTTTTCATTCCACTTAATCATTTAGGTTATATTCTCACACAGAGTTACCCTCGCTATAGAAATTTTTACTTTAAAAATTTCAATATAATGGTGGCAGTGCTGGGAAACAAATTTAACAATAAATTCGTCTATTTTGAAACATTTAACTCACTACTGCGAATTAAACTTTTTAAAACTGACAAAATATATTATTATATAATTATCCAGCATTTTTATTTACCATTATAGCAGCACAAAACACACGTAATATGTAAAGTATTTTATCTACAGGTTTTTTTTTTTAATATTTCCTAATATGTATGAAACAATAACCCCTAATTTTAATTTTTTTGATAAAATATGCAATTTAATCAAACTTGGTACTATTTTTAATAGAAATTTTCGTGGTAACACGTGCCATGCTCTCTATCCTATCGCGATATGGACAATACGACACGTTGGAGCGGGCAGCAGTGGATAGTGCGCCAGCCATCAGTTCCGCTCCAAGAGAGCAAGACCACAAGATGTTTTTAGTTACAATTGACACATTTGTATGTAGATATGCCATGACGGTATGCTGACTTGTATTTTAAATTAATTATATCAAAGTCATATGTTTATGGTATGTATATGCTAATTATGGTATGGTTTTGAGTATATATGTATAGCTATTTACATTGTTTACTAGTTTTTTAGGATTTCGTAGCACAGAAACGAAATTCGTATAAAGTAAAAGGTTCAGATAATCATATTATTAACAAATTAGGAGCTAACTTTAATATAAAATATTTTACCCCGCGAATTGTGACAAATTTTAACTACTGAACTACGATATTCTGACTTAGTGTGTGTCTAGTCGCACTTGCCAACTGTTTTATTTATTTATTAATAGATATGTTGTTGTTTTTGAAAATAACAATAACCTGCAGCTTTCAATTTTGAATTTTGAAGGAAGTTTTAAAGTTATCAAAATTATACAAATAAGAATTTATTGTAATACACATTGCTGAAATTTAGATAAAAGAACCGCCATTTATGAAATACGGATATAAATACGGAATAAAAAATTTGTCACACCAAAACTTTTGAGTCGAGTGTAAAAAAAAAAAAGAATATTATTTACAATATTTTTAGTAAAAAGCTAAGATAACTCATAAAATAAAGAAATTTAATTACCCACCTCTTAATCTAAAACAAAATTTTTGATATAAAAACTGATGACGATATCATATCAAAAGTTAGGAGAGTGTTTGTTTACGGAGTACAGTAAAATATAAAGTAACGTTATTTCCTAGGCTAGTGCCGTTAAATAAAATTTTTCATGACATTTTGTTGTTATTATTTTTATCTGCGAATAGAAAAGTATAAATATCTTCAGCGTTTTAATAAAAACCTGATGCGAAAAATTTAAATAGCTTGAAAATAATATTATTATATAATATTTTATTATATTGTACAATACCTTTTTACTATCATGAGACGCGTGACTTAATAGTATATTACTCGACGAGCTAGTAATGATAGCTATTATTCACGAAGATGAAATTACGACACGAGCCGAGCTTGTGAGACGAGTGTCGTAATGCATCTGAGTGAGTAATAGCCATTGCAAGCGAGTAAAATACGATATTTTTTCTACGACTTTTTTCCTTTTTGATTTAAATAAAATTGAATATAAATTTTAATTCAAATTTTTAATCTATTTCCAATTTCGTTAAATGTTTGTATAATATGTATAAAGCGATCAAAACAAAATATATACTACTTTGTTTACTTGAACATTACTACGCAACATACATTAAATTAAAACTTGATACATACATCATACATAAAGCAATTACAAACCCATCGATTAATGGTTAATACTGTGATTTCATTGGTCAAAAATGTATTGCGTAATGGTCATTCCTCCACACCTTTGAATAATGCTTAACTTTCTCAAAATTAACAAATATATAATGAGTGTGTTCTTCAACAGGAGTAGAAAAAAAATTTAAGAACATATAGAAGAAAAGGAATAGCTATTTTAAGGAGAAAAATACTTTTTTCTACTCCTGTTAAAGAACACATTCATTACAGATCCGTTAATTATTGAGAAAGTTAGCCATTATTCAAAGGTTTGAAGGAATGATTATTACTTAATACCTTTTCACCAATGAAATCACCGCATAAACCATTATTCAATGGACTTGCGATTGTTTTGCGAATAATATATCTATATAAATTTTAATTTCTTATATGTTGAGTAGCAACGTGTAACTAAACAAAGAAATTTATAATTTTATTTTGATCGTTTCCAGATGCATATACAAACATTTAATGAAATTAGGGATAGATTAAAAATTTTATTATTTAATTTAAAATTTATATTCAATTTTATTTAAATCAAAAAAGGAAGAAAGTCGTAGAAAAATTATAGTGAATAGTAATTAGAATAGTAAACTACTCGCTTGCAATGGCTATTATTCACTCAGATGCACTACGACACTCGCCTCGTAAACTCGGCTCGCGTCGCAATTTCATCTTCGTGAGTAATAGCTTTCATTACCAGCTAGTTGAATAATAAGTTGGTATACTATTAGAACGAAAAAAAACCACTGAACGTGTTTTTTTATGAGGTATTAGTAAAGTATCTCAAAAATATATTCCTAAATTTCCAGAGCGATATTCGAAGCTCTTCGTATGTTTTAGCCTCAAACGATAGTTATATCGCAACTAGAGCGCTTAGCCATTTAGGAACTTATGAAATGGCATACACTCTAATGAAAAACTTTTGTAGCTGTCATTTTTAGGTGTATAGCAAAGAAAATATATATTGTAACAATTCAAGGTCATAGTAAATAAAATGCCAAACCTTAAAAATATAGACTAATATTAATAGATTTGAGCGTTACTTTATGGTATTCCATATTTGTAAATAATAAACAAATATTTTACTTCGCAAAAATACCACTTTTATTTTGAAACTGTGACAATATTGTTTCGAACCCTCAGTTCATTTTCAAACAGAATGAACTGACGGTTCGAAACAATATTGTCACAGTTTCAAAATAAAAGTGGTATTTTTGCGAAGTAAAATATTTGTTTATTATTTACAAATATAGACTAGTTTTTTCTTCGTTAAAATATTCCTATATTACCTTATTTTCGCCTGTCTAAAGGTATTTGTTTCCTTAACAAAATAAAATTTTTATCTTATTATTCCCAATTTTATAATCAGAATATTTACTATTATGTAACTTGTGATAATTTAACATTAGTCTGTGTATGTATTGAAATGTTCGATTCATTATAAACAATGAAAAAAATGCGGAAATGTATTCTAATTAAATTCCGGTTTTAATAGTTTTGGCGAACAAAAAATGGTCTAGCTTAAAACGCTATAATAAATCCATTTAAAATTACTGTTACCCTAAATCTTTTTCAGATTTTAAATTCCACTTTTAAATTTTAGAAATATTTGCATTTGAATAGAAATATTTGATTTATAAAATATATAGTTACGTATAAAAAAAATTATAAAAATTTTAGAGGGTAAGATTCAAAAATATTTTAAAAATAAAAGTACCTTTACACTCATTCATACGCATGTCAGTACCCAAACATATTCCATACTTAATTTAAAATTATAATAACATAACCTCACAACATAACAGTACCTACCTTTCGAACCTACAAAACAATCCCTCACCCTATATTTTACATTATTATATTTTTCTATACAAAACCGGTCATACATTAATCGCAGCGACCAGCGCGTTATTATTTGTAAAATTTAGCACGTGGCATATGTGACGTATATACATACAAATGTCTGTCTGTTTGTCTGTCTGTTTGTTCAGTGCATGAATATTAGTGTAGGAATAAACTTTCTATTATAATATTATGTCTCGTTTCACTGTTGAACAATGAATTTAATACTGCACATGTATACATACAACTTTAGTACAGTACTACAGTATCTATAGTATTTATAGTATTACAGTGCTTGCTTACTTACTTATAGTGAAATCTAACGTGTCTTTTGTTCCATAACCAATTGAATGCAACTGATTGTGAAACACTGAATGCAGTGTACATTCAACCCTCGTATAACGCGATCAATTCATCTCACGTTGTAAGAAACACAGAACTACCAAAAATAAAATCTTTTTCTACTGCCTCTATCGAAATAGTGTTAAAAGAGGTTTAAAATTGTACCACACTTTACTACTACTTGTAGCAATAAAATTTTACAACTAGATTACATGAAATTGTGCACATTTGGATGAATATAACTGGTCTAAAATTTAATTTTTCGCCATTTCGCAAGAAAATTCAGAATGGTTTATCATAGAAGAAAAATAACGAAATTTTTGAAGGTTTAAGCAAAAGCATGTTATAAGTATGCCAAACGTACTATAATTGAATGTTCATTACAAGACTATCTATGGTACGTAGGGGAAATTTTTATTAAAATTTGAGTGCCCTCACTGTCTTTTTTAAAAAGTTTAATTCGCAACAGTGAGTTAAATGTTTCAAAATAGACGAATTTCCGGTTAAATTTCTTTCCCGGCGCTGCCACCATTATATTAAAAGTTTTGAAGTGAAAATTTTTATAACGAGGGTATCTCTGCGTAAGAGTGTAACGAAATCTGAAATGGTTGAATTTAATGAAAACGATAATTATTAGTAGTGATGAGCAAAATTAGTCTTGGTCTTGCATTTTTTTGCAAGACCAAGACCAAGACTATATATACCAAGAGCAAGACCAAGACCAAGACTATAATTATGGCTGCAAGACCAATACCAAGACTCAAGTGAGCAAGACCAAGACAAAAGCAAGAATAAAGTAAGACTCTTGCTAAACTATTTAAATAGTTTGAAAGTATAAATAATACGTAAAGATAGTAAAAATTCTGATTTTAGAGGAAAAAAATTCGCTAATAAAAAAATGCAAGAAAGTGCAAGATTTTTTAGCAATAACAAGACCAAGACCAAGACCAAGACTGGATTTTGCAAGACTAAGACCAAGACCAAGACTCAAACTGCTCTAGCAAGACCAATACCAAGACTCTTAATACAAGAACAAGACCAAGGCCAAGACTGCCAAGTCTTGGTCTTGATCTTGCATTTGCTCATCACTAATTATTAGTAAAGCCTCGATGACATTGAGTGAGTTTACAAGCTACAAGCCAGCGAGTTTAGAAGCTGGCGAGTCAGCTAGTGCGATAGTAATGATGACACAAAACTTTTCACTCGCTCAGAAGCCAACTAGCTATCGAGTTTTTTTGTTAGTTAACTTTTTTGAGTATTCTAACGTTAAAAAATTAAGCGAAATGTAAATATATAGTGGATACTTTTTATTTTTAATATCATATTTCTCACATTTCTTTTCCATGGTTTTACCCACAATTTTCTATCATTTATTTTTGCTTTTCTTTTCTTTTTAACTCCTTTTTGATAATATGATCTAAAACAACAATTTCTGCACAAACTAGTTCCGCCGGCTAGACAATTATAGTATTTTTTTATTTCTTTTTTGTCGCACTTAATTTTATCGCTCGACTACTCCTTATAAGACTATTTCATTTCAACGTTGCATTCTTACACTTAATTTATAGTCTTATGAGAAGTAGTCTGGCACAAAACTCTGAAAAGTGATCAAGTGGGGAAAGTTGCAACTGCTAATTGAGGCGAATAGTCTTATAAGAGGTATTCGACTGTACGATTATCAAAATCAATTTTCGAAATCGAAGGCTCTCAATATTGAAAATAAAGATATTTTCAAAATGGATGATATACCTATAAGAAGAGGAAGTATTTTCTTAAATATATCATACCTACTAAATTATACCTTTCGTTATCAAAATCTTTCGATAGAAAACAAATCACGAAATAATTCGATAGAAACTAAATAAACGCCTTATTCATTGATATTAGGTGCGACCTCGGGACGTTAATTTATTAAATCCAACCGAAGCTGAGAAAAATAATAACATATTTTTAAAATGTTAATTTTTCCTCAACATTTCTTTCTATGTTTATTGTTTACTAGAGGAATATTGAGAGAAATTTTCGTAAGGTACTGTAACTGCAATACGATTCCAAAATAATACCTACATGTCCTACATACAATCTATAATACTAAATACCCTAAATACTATTATATATTTCTTTACTTTTGTGCGAATTTTGAAATAGGTGAAATATATAGGCATACAATAGACACACACACACATTCATGTTATAATGTAATTCAACCGTGTACTGCATCTAACTATATATAGTACACATACACATATTATCTGGTTGCATACACCAGCTATGCATGTGTGATTGGAGATGTGCAATCCCGTCTAGTGTCAGCCGTGTCCTTTGTATCCATTAGAGTAAATCCCGGTGTTGTATTCCCGGTATATAGTTTGGTACGTACCTACCAGATTATATGCATTCATGTAGAACGAACAAGCTTTTATACGACATGATTAAGTGTGCCTCTAAAATTAAGTACGTGCGGTAACCAATCAATAAAAAATACTCATATGTTAAATACATCTAATATTGAATAACGTAAAAGCCCCTATACCGGAACATTATTTTTAGGTGTGTAATTAAACTGGCTTATAAAAATTGACAAATAAATTAAACATCCATTTTTTTTTCTTAATAAGCATGAAAGAAAGTTTTTTTAATCCAATGAATATGTTTTTAAAAAAATACAACCCAAAAATTTTTATTTATTATTGTTTTTCATTTACAACTGACCATTAACACCAAAAGTTCGGAATCTATAAGCAAACACATGTGCAATATGACACTTAGAGTGACATCTAGACGTCAAAATAGGAAACATAGAATGGTTTAAGTCTTAGACATAAATAAAGAATAAAAATACTGTATTTTCTACAAATAAGGTTTCACTATCTAGGTGATCTTTAAAAAATATCGTGTACTTTCTAACTGAACTTAAATCATAGTAAATTTTTAAGTAGTTCAGTTAGAAATCTCTCTAAACTTAAGATGGCTATTATTTTCATTTCATAATAAAAATTTTGAAGTTTTAAATCAATATGTTTGATTTATGAATGATTATACGTTTCAGCATAAACAAAATTATTATACGTGATAACACATAAAACAGTGACTAAGTGTTTTAGAAGCAAAAATAAATTAAAAATGTTTATAAAATACATATTAATAATAATTACAATGGCAAAATACACACAGTCAAATTTCGAACGTACACTAAAACACTTCTGCAAATAATATTTAACCAATATAAAGAGATAATTTAACTATCCTAGTCTCTTAATTGGACTAATAAAAATTATTTGTATATTTTTATTATGCTAACTTGAAAATTTAACTGGGAAATGTTAAAATTTATAGGACATGTGTTTCTATTAATAAGAATTTAAATTGAAAAATAATCATTCTATTAATAATGATTTTTGTTATCAGAGGTTTCTTTCAGAAATAACCATTAATATATAAATGTCAAAACTGTTCGGACATATGATCGCGTTCCGGTTTTGGTTGTTAACTTGTTTGTTATTCTTGTTTGTCTGCGCAATTTAGATGCAAAGTTATTCTTATCAAGTTATCAATGTCGTTTTGTTAATTCAGCTATTTATTTAAATTCGTGTTATAATTATTTGTTTTTGTACATAAACGTTTATAAATTGAAAACTGAATTCTGCAATAGTTTTAAACGGTAACAGTTCATGTGATTCTTTTTTCCAAAACGTTATTTAGTTTATTCTCAAACTCATAATTTTGGAAATTTTATTTTATGGAAGACATCAGAAAATAGAATTCATTAAAATACTCTAAATTGATAGTCCATAATAAAGACAGTGATAATTAAAAGAATGTAGTACCGTATAATTTCATTCGGTGATACAATTTTATAACAACAGATCAAATAAAAAGATAAAAAATTCGGCGAGTGCATGTTGTCTACGCACTAAGTCAGGATTTCGTAATTCAGTACCTAGAGTTTTTAATAATTCTCGAGATACTTTTATTTAATACTAGCTGTACCCGCGACGTTGTTTGCACAATTATTATAAAATCAATGAGAAGTATAATTATAAGTGTAATAATTATACGGAACTTGCATAGAACAATAATTTTTACATAATGCATCCACATGTTTAAAATGGTTTTTATATTTTCCCAAGGGAAGGAGACATTTTACCGGAATAAAAAGTATCTTATGTGTTGACCCAGGTAATAAGTTAACATTAAACCAAATTTCATAAAAATCCGTTCGATAGTTTTTGCGTAATGTGTGCACATGCTCAAAATGGTTTTTCTCTTTTCTTGTGGGAATGAAACAATTTCTTGTAATAAAAAGTATCTTCGATGTTGACTCAGGTAATAAGTTATCATCACATCCATTGAAATCCGTTTAGTAGTTTTGTGTGATACGTAAACAGACAGACAGACAGACAAAAATTGTAAAAATCGTTGTTTTGATATCTACATCGATAACTAATTACCGTACCAGTACAATTTTCAAAAAATATTCCATGTACAGAAATGGTCTCGGTACAGTTTTATTATAATATTAGTTTTTACAGTTTTATTATGTATAAATTAAAATTATCTTTTAATTTATTAATAATATGATTAAGCCTTTTACTTTCTATATAACTTAAAAAAATTTCAGAAGCGACACTGTCTTTTAGATTGGGTAACATCCGACACTGACTATTATAATGTGGTAAAGTGCGGATAGACCACCTAATGCGATGACAGAAATGACGAACTCATAAGTATTTCGTTATTGGAACTACGAAACCCTAAAAAAACGAAAACTGAATAAGACAATAACATAAGAAAATAATGCGCAAATATAGCAGCAAATGCAGCAAGTGTAGATCATTCAAAGGATGCAGACAGACTCAGCCCGACGAAAAACCAAGCCCGGTGCAAAATTAAATTGTGGGGTTCTGAAACAAATTTCGTACAATAATAATATAACAATTTATTGCATTTTGCTACTTTTACATTGTACAAATTCGTACAGTCACAGGTTCAACAAATTATAGACTCTTATGTTCAACCAAGTTACCGGTATATTATGTTTTCGTTTTGATATGGTTATTCTCGTTTTTTTTTTTATATTATAAAGTTACAATTGTAATGAAAGAACACATATTCATATATGTGATTTTTGTTTCATTTTCGTAAATTTTTTGGTATCACTGTAACTTTAATACTTTTGATATAGAATCGCTATAACCTTACTACTTTTGGTACAGAACTGCTGTGACCTTACTACTTTTGGTACAGAACTGCTGTGACCTTACTACTTTTGGTATAGAATCGATGTAACTTTACTACTTTTGTTACAAAACTACTGTGACCTTATTATTTTAAGGGGGGAGTTCACGCCAAAAACGGCTAATAAACTAATTTTTTTCGAATCTCGTTTTTTGTTTTTATTTTGTTCTGTGGTTCTTTACAAACACGGTGATATTTTTTTTTCAAGTATAAAAATATTTATTTGTGAGCCGCTGCACAGTAAAGTTGCTGCTCCTTATCAGACAAAGCTCGTCCCCCCCCTTCGCGATTTGATCAGTAATGTTTAGTTTTGGTGTGTACATGAGTTATGCTCTGAGATAATATTCTTTTATTTGTATGCCTTTGTAGACGTTTTAATAAACAGTGAGTAAACCGCTTCTTTTATTATTATTTTTGTTTTTTACCGTTTCCCGAAAGTTGTATTTTTCCCGACAAGGAAAACCATATCGCAAATTCTAGAAAAGATAGAGACTTAATTTTTTTAAATTTTGTTCATAAACATATTGCGCATAAAGTGGAGTATGCTTTTTCCATTTGAACAATTGTAACTATTTTTAAACACTTTTTTTTTTAATAAAAAATTGGGTTTTATAATTTTTAGAACTTTGGGATTACAATTTTATAGTTAATTTTTAAAATTACCTAAAACCCATACTCAGCTTTATGGACAGGTTATTTAAGAATAAAATAATGAAAAAATATTTAAAAAATAGTCATTAGTTTTTGAGATATGGCGTTCCTTGTAAACGCTTAAACACTTGTGAAAAGGGACCCCCTCCCCCCACAGGGAAGAGTAATGAATGTTTCAAAAACAAAATTTTCTATTTGAACCTCTCCCTAATTTGAAAAAAAATTTCAACAAGCAAAATAATCACAAATAGCCCAAGAGTCAGTGGTCGGCTACCTGTATGTATTTGACCAGACCTAGATTTTTGTGCAGTGAGTCCTCTATACCTACCATACATGAAATGGGGACTCGCTAAGCCCAACGCGCTGAGAACAGCTGGAGCTCAGGTAGGCCAGGTATCAAAAATAGACGAAACTCAAATGTATTTGACCACGTCTGCCATTTGAAAATTTAAAAATACATTGTTATTATTATCGGAAAATGACAACGGCAGACCATTATCGGGCGATAAGCATCGTGGCCGACGATTTTTAATGTGCAAAAAAATATGTAATTTTGAAATTAATTGATCACGTCTGCCGTTGATATATTTTGTTTATTATAAGTAGTCTTAGAAGGTTATATTTTTCACGGCAGACGATTTTAATGTGAGCAGACATCAGTAGTCAATAAAATCTTAGCTACTGCCCGAGCAGATTTATGTATGGACAGACTGCATGCTGTTTCACATTTATGTTTATAAATATTGATATTGTAGCTCCAGCTGTTCTCACCGCGTTGGGCTTAGCGAGTCCCCATTTCATGTATGGTAGGTATAGGGGACTCACTGCACAAAAATCTAGGTCTGGTCAAATACATACAGGTAGCCGACCACTGGCTCTTGGACTAAAATAAGAAAGTTGCTTTTTTATTTGAACTCCCCCCTTAATTGGTACGGAACTGCTGTGGCCTTAGTACTTGTGGTATCGAATCGCTGTAATCTTACTACTTTTGGTAACGTTATTACTTTTGGTATACAACTTCTGTAATCTCGTTAATTTTGGTATAGAAATTTAATGGATAAAATTACTGAAGAGCTATGAATTTCGTCAGTAACGATTGGTTCAAAGTAATATTTTACTATATTCAGTCTTCAAAAAAGTTTGTATAGATACAATGATAATAGTTTAATTGATAAAGTTAATAGTTTTCAGAATAATAACAAAATTTGGATAAAGTTTAAATAAATTACATATTTTTAAATAAATATTGTAATACATGTTTGTAAAGTTTTGATTCTGAAACGCAAAAATCTATGACAAATTTTGATTTCATTAAATAAGTCAGTATTATCTTTCAAAGTTCACATTTATCACCATCATAGCATCCTAGATAACATAGCGAATTTCTAAGGATTTACGAGCGAAAAAATTTTCAAAGTCGGTTGAATAGTTAATTTTTGGCGCTTTTAGGACACCAGACCCCGTGATATTTCATGTACCGTGTTTGCGGGTTACTTGAGCCCAGATTTGCAAATCATCTGATAATTTCAAAAATTGAGCGTAACTGTTATACTTATTTGGGATAGGAAATTCAGTATATTAATCTATATATGATTACGGTTAGTTTATTATATAATATGGATCTTTTTCTTATGGCTCATAAATTTTATAGCTTTTTAGATTTTGGGCTCAAGTTAACCTCAAGATCGATCCAGAGCCCAAACCAAAATTTCCAGGTGATTTTCATTTGAAAACAGTTTGAGACCATGTAGGATGTTGGTTACTAATTAAAACATTGAACAAACATATAAGGAACTTTACTTATTCAATACTCTTATCGCAGCATCCTGCATAACGTAGCGAATTTCCGTTTACAAAAATTAGTTTTTCTCGGAAACTAGTTGACATAGAATAATAGTTTAAAGACCTTTTTTGTGTGATTTTTTCTCCTCGTTCCAACAGTGTAAAAATTTTTGAATAAGGAGAAATTTTGGAAAAAAGTTAATTTTTTTCATGAAAATTTCCAAAAATAACATGTTTTGGGCATCGGACGTGCCTGGTTAACGAACTTGTCCAACGGTTTAGGACTTTTAGGAATTTCTGCTATAGTCTTGCACCATTTTATACCAAAGTTATAATGGGCTCAAGTTACCCTAATTTTAAGGTTATTTTACTGATTTATCAAAACCCTAATTTAAAAAAATTAACGGAATGGTTGGCAGATGAACATATCTGAATTTAGTTTAGTAATGAACAAAGTAATAAAATTATACACTTACCTTCCTTTGTAGACTACCACAATTACTTTTACAGTCAAAAGTTAGCAACGTAACAAAATATCAATTTCAAACAGAGAGTAAACAACACGTGCCTCACCTCTAGTGTCAATTTTCAGAACTACCTAAACTTAAACACTAGTGATGGGCTTTATAGTTACTTTTAGGTACCAGTAACTATTAGTTACTTTCAGTATAAATACTAGTTATTTTATGTAGTTAGTTAGTTAGTTACTTTTGCATTGTACCTATACGTATCTCAAATAGTACCTAAATACAAACATCCTGATACTATGTAACTATCTTATGTACCTATGGTGAAGATCGTTTACCAGTTACAAGGATTATCGGTTACAATGAAATAAATACTCAATATGTAACCGTAGTATATATAATAAGTAGTGTAATGAGTAGGCAGGACAACATAAAATAATAAAAAATCCACAACTCAGGGACAAAAATATAATTTATTTGCCATGCTTTTGTTAAGTATTTTTTTTCTTAAAATTGTAAACTCTTTTACCTCAGATGTGAAACATCTGGACTCATCATAAACTGATAAATCGTTCAAGTCAGTCTTGTCCAGAATCTTTATGAAAATGAACAAACATGCCATACATACATATTGGAAATACGTACACAGGCTAGAAGGTGCTATAAGTAACTTATACATACTGTGCTATAAGGACTATAAGTAACTAACTATTGTGCAGGTATGTCAGATATGTATATACATAATTTATTGTATAATACATCCATGGTAACTACCTAAGTAACTAAGGGTATTCAAATGGCATCGCTAGTTAGTTAGTTACTTTACAAGTAACTGGTATTTTTTAACAGTTAGTTAGCCCATCACTATTAAACACCGTAAACCTACTGCTGTTACCTACTAGCTAAACATCTAACTTACTTCTACTACTGACTAATATAAGCACAAAACAGAAACTAATACTTTTTCCGTTTTGGGCTCAAGTTACACCACAGGGCTCAAGTAACCCGCAATTACGGTAACATATACTGTGTTTATCTAAAATATTTTGTATTAAATAACGCCTAAAATATACCTATTTTTTAAAAGCTTTTATTGAACTTGCTATGTTAGTATGTTTGTTTAGATCAAATCTTGCAACCAAAATTTAGACCACTTCTAATTGAGCTAGAGGTTTCAAATTTTACGTATGTGTATAACTTTGATGATAATGCAACATCGATATAATTAGTTTTGCCCTAAATTCTCTCAAAACTAGAATTGTTAGTTTTTAGTCTTGTACAACTTTTTGACATTTCAAACTGTCAAATATTGTCCCTTGATTTTACATTTCAGTTTTTAGTTTCCATAGTTATGTTTGATTAGGATAAAATAACCCATTAATAAAACATAGGTAAAAAAATTACTTCTTTAATTATTTTTTTTATTTAATTGTGATCAGACTAAAAAGTATAAAATAAATTTAAGTAAAAAGTTTTTTAAAGCAAGCTTTTATTTAAAAATGAACTAAAATGTATAAAATAACTTTTGAGTGAAGTTTGAAGCAATGTGCAATATAATTTATAAAAGCTTGAGACGATTAACCGAGTTTGGTAACTACTGAGAAGTAAAGTAGCTACCCACATCTGAAATAAAATAATATTAATAGATTTGAGCGTTACTTTATGGTATTCCATATTTGTAAATAATAAACAAATATTTTACTTCGCAAAAATACCACTTTTATTTTGAAACTGTGACAATATTGTCACAGTTTCAAAATAAAAGTGGTATTTTTGCGAAGTAAAATATTTGAAATAAAATAATTAATAATAACGCCTCAATATTTTATAAATTATGTTGCACATTGCTTCAACCTTCACTCAAAAGTTACTTTATACATTTTAGTTCATTTTTAAATAAAAGCTTGCTTTAAAAAGGGACTAAAAAATTTACTTTTAGTCCCAAGGGACTAAAAAATTATTTTACTCCCGCTTTTAAACCAATCAGCAGGCACAGTTTACAGAAATTTAACTTAAATTAAATAGCGTTGCTAGGTAATTGAAAATAATAAACAAATTCTTCTAGATAATAGTATATTATTGAACCAGCTAGTAATGATAGCTATTACTCACGAAGATGAAATTGCGACACGAGCCGAGCTTGCGAGGCGTGTGTCGTAATGCATCTGAGTGAGTAATAGCCATTGCAAGCGAGTAGAATACGATATTTTTTCTACGACTTTTTTCTTTTTTGATTTATGTAAATAAAATTGAATATAAATTTTAAATCAAATTTTTAAACTATTTCTAATTTCATTAAATGTTTGTATAATATGTATAAAACGATCAAAACAAAATACATACTACTTTGTTTACTTGCACGTTACTACGCAACATATATTAAATTAAAACTTGATACATACATTAGTCACAAAACAATCGCAAACCCATTAAATAATGATTAATACTGTGATTTCATTGGTCAAAAAGGTATTGAGTAATGATCATTCCTCCACACTTTTGAATAATGCCTAACTTTCTCAACAATTAACAGATATATAATGAGTGTGTTCTTCAACAGGAGTAGAAAAAGACAGATATAATATTTTATTGTACAATTCGATTGATTTATCCAAAATATACTTAATGGAATATTATTACATACAATTTGAATGACATTTAAGTAATTTTTTTGAATTTTTATAATTTTAAATTATCTGGAATTGCAAAAAATAGTATGTTATACACCATAGGACTAAAGTGTTTTGTTTTTCATCTCTCGTGTGATTTGTTGCCAGGGGGCCTGTAAAGTTCACACTCAGGATTAAAACTCACACTTTAGTCCCTTGTATAACATACTATTTTTTACTTAAATTTTTTATCTAATAGTCTTTTGAAAACTTTGCGTTAGGAACGACTAACTTTATTGAGACTAAAAAAAAAAAGAAGACTTTATGGCATCATTAAGTATACTAAGGTTTCAACACAAATTCTGTAATTGTAACGAAAGAAGAAAATTGACTCGTATAATATTTAAGTCTTTGCAGAAATTTTGTTATTAAATAGTAGAAAATGAAAAAAATTCTTGAAATTTTCTCTTACTACCCACTCTTAATTATTATCAAACAATTTTTCCTAATTATCCTTTTATTAACCCTTTCGAAAATAATAATTAACTCACTGTTATTCAGTGTCAGTGAATATTTTAAATTACATTTTAAAAGGACATGTTGTTTCCTTTCATTCCTTTCAAGAAGGTGATTCCTTCTTTGCAACAGGTGGTATGTGTTTCATTTACAAGGGTGCCCGCTCTGCTGTGTTTCATGTGTTTTATTTTATTACACGACACGGGCGCACACCACGGCTTTCTTATGTTCACTGGTGTGTTGGTTGAATGTTTAGTTCTGGATGTTTGAATACGATATTTATCGACTTCGATGTAAACCACATATATTATGTAGAAGGTTGTAAAACTTGTTCCAGTTTTTAAACAGTAAAGTAGTGTGTCTTGAAATAACAAGTGTAAACTACACCTATTTCCTTTCAAGAAATAAATAATAGCTTTATAATAGGCATACTTTGAATGAAAGTGAGAGTCGTTTTTAACCGATTCAGTGCCATTGGCATGTTAACATGCCAAAGGAAACAAAGAGAGAAATATATCTTGCAATAAAAGACAAGACTATATGTATTTTTAGAGTCATTAATAATTTTGACATTTTTAAGCCGCACTGAAATGGTTTAAATTGAAAAATATTGTTTCTCAGTTTTATAATTTATAAATAGTGATCGAAGAAGTTGCGGGGCTGACAGTATTGTCTTTATTTTTTTAAGGTATTAAAAATTGTTTATTTTTTTAGATAAAACATTTTGATGCGATTTTAAATATATACAACAGGTAATTATGGATGCCTATATACGGACAATATCCTCTTATATTGATATGTTTTGAATATATTTTAGATATGTGTGTATACATTTGTTGTCATAACTTGCTTGGTCCGATTTTAATTTTATGTATTGTGTTAAGGTATGTTTTGATGTACAAGTGAATGATTTATGTGTATCAATTGTCTTTTTTCTTCCAGTAAAATGTCAGAGAGACAACACATTATTTTGTTTTCCTAAAAATCTTTTTTTAAATGACAGCTTATTTTTTTATTAACAAGTTTTAAGTTACAGTCAGTCAGTCAAATTTTCAACAATTTTAATTTAAAAAAAGTTAAAATTTTTGTACTTTTTTAAAATAACGCTTTTTTGTAATTTGAAACTAATTTTTATTAACAGCTGATGGTTAATAGAGAATATACCGTTACAATTTTTTTTTAAAAAAAATGTATTTACCCCGATTTTTTTACGTTTTAAATTTTGAAAATATAAGTACGGTCCTGTCAGCACCGCAAGATTTCGAACATTATTTATAAATAAATAATAAAAATAAATTACAAGTACACTACAAATCTACACTGGGTTATTTTCTAATAAAAATTTTTCCCAAAAAATGAATTAAAGTTAAATTGATACCTCTCTAGTTGTCCGGCTTGTTTTAAAATGAAATAATAATAAAAAGATAATACTGTGGATAATTTTATATATAGGTATAGATATTTACAGAAATATATAAAATTTGCTTCTAATAATTTTTATTGAATGTTTTAACATAATTGAATTTATAGTGTACTATAAGAACATAAAAAAAATTTGTTTATTATTGTCAGCAAAAAAATTTTCGACGGTTTGACTCGTTTGACTAATACTAGTGAATACTCATACACATACTGCATACATATGTACCAATACCAAAAATCAATAAATTATCCTTTATCCAAATCAACATTCATGTTGTCAACTATAAAAACAACGTAGACTTCTTATAAAGTCAGTGTTATATATTATAATTTAATAAAATTAAAAGTACGCAAGATACTGTGTGATACACACAAAGTGGGAATGTCAAATTATAAGAATGGTAGATAATGGTTTCTTCATTCTCTTTACTTATGTTTTTGTAGAATGTATTTTACTTAAAATGAATATCATAATGACATCTGAAATAATTTTAAAAAAATTATTACATGTTCCAAATATTAGTTTAATACCGACTTTACAAAGCATACATAACAATGTTTATATTTTATGAAGGAAACAAAAATCTTACAATTAAAATAATATATTTCCAGAAGTACGCAGATAATATGTAAACAATTTTCTCTCTTTATCAATGTTTTTAAACCTGTCTTTTACAAACAAAAATTGTTTGGCAGCCATTGAGTTAAACTTATTGTATTGTACGTATTTATTTGTTTATGAGAATAAAAAGTATGAATTAAGCACCGATCCCACCAACACGATGTTTTATACGAACTGTCCGGATGATTATAAATAAAGTATAGGTATTGAATTCGAGCAAAAATAATTTAATGCAGTAGTGTTTGAAATTATGACATCGCAAGCTTGCGTCAAGATCAAGGTAATATGTATAGAGTATGTCTGCATCATGTCACAATTGTGAGCTGTTATTTTTTTTTTTTTTTTTGTTATAAAGACATTATATTTTTGTTACAAAGACTTTAGTTTTGTAAAGACATTATTGATGATAACACTGATTTTCGATTAATAAGCCAGCTTAGATTACAACTGTTTTTATATTTTTTCTATTCCTGTTGAAGAATACACTCATTATATATCAATTAATTGTTAAGAAAGTTAGATATTATTCAAAAGTGTTGAGGAATGACCATTACTCAATACCTTTCAACCAATTAAATCACCGTATTAACCGTTGTTCAATGGTCTTGCAGTTGTTTTATAAAAAATAAATCTATCAAATTTTAACTTCACCAAACTTCATATTACCTAATATGCAGTGGCGTAGCGTGCCTTGGGGGGGCCTGTATCAGAATTAGTTGGGGAGCCCAAATGAAGGGTAAAAATTTCTCACAAAAGAAACAAAAATCCTTGCATTAAATTAAAATATTTATTGATTATAAGTTATCGCTTCCTCCTAGAAATTAAGCTAGCCAAACAATTCATATTAAATATACACTTTTCTTGTGTATATTATTTAATATAATTATAATTTTTTTCGATAAATTGACTTATTAAATCATCTGTAGCTGAAGACGGTTTCAGTTTTTCTAAAATTTCTGCCTCTATAGAAATAGTGACAAGTCTGATAGCCGTTCTTGTCCCATCGAAGTCACATTTTTGAAGTTACCCATGTTGCCAACTCTTGGGCGCACACTTAACCCGGGAAAAAAAGAGATTGCTTTTTTGATTTTTGTCATTTCTGAAGTGAAAACTCTATTATAGGCACGTATGAAAGTTTTTTTATATGTTTTTTTCCCAGGAAGCACGAGATTAAGTGACATTGTGGATAACATTTTACTAATTTTTGCTTACACACGTTAGGGGCCTCTGTAGCCCGGGGGCCCCGTATCATTGATACGGCTGATACGGCGGTAGCTACGCCCCTGCTAATATGTTGCCTAAATAAACAAAGCTATCTATGTTATTTTAATCGTTTCCCTAGATACATATACAAACATTTAATAAAATAAGAGATCGATTAAAAATTTTTTTTAAATTTAAATTTTGTATTCAATTTTATTTAAATCAAAAAGGGAAAAGGTTGTAGAAAAAATGGCTACTGTCGTGCTATGGCTATTACTTACATTTGGGAACTTCATAATCAGCCCTTACAAACTATGAAATTGATTTAAAAGGAATATTTTTAATTTTAACATTCAATAATATATTCATTATTCAGTAAAAACTACTGCTTTAATTTTGCTAATAAACATTACGCATAGCGTCATTGCTACAAAAAAATTGCAATCATTTGCATTTAAAATTTACATTCTCTAACAATAATCTCAAAAAAAAGCTACAAGTGCTGCAACATGCATCCAAAAAAAAAAATGTATTTATTTGAACGTGTGCCACAACATACAGCACATCACATCAGCTGGAATTCTCCAGCAAACAAAGCCCAAAAAAAAAAAGAAAAAAAAATTCAACCAAATTTACATACTCTTTCAAAAACCATATACTTAAATAGTGTGGTTCATATCCGTGGCACCCTCTTATATTTATTTGATTTGTACACTAGGCATTGTTGTCTATCCCTCATTCCCCTAGTCTTACATTTCACCCCTTTCGAATCCGCTGTTGTAATGGTATGATAAATGCACCACGGTAGGTTGCCTCGTGCTTTGGATCTTTTGTTCAACAATACTTGTATTTGGTACATAGCCGGTTTTTTCCGATCAAAAAAAAGCTATAGTTTTATTATTATCAAGGGGGGAAATTAAAAGTAGCAGCTGCCAGTCATTCACTCATTCAGGGTCATTCATAGCAAACAACAACGAAGACAAAAATAAATCGTCGTCACCAAATAAACGTAATGGACAGACAGATAGACACAGTCATGGATTCAATTTGAAAAAAATTGAATTTTATAATTCTGTCCGGTTTTGTTTTTTTTTTGTATCGAAATTTAATATTTTATTTTGATATTGTTGAAGAATGAGGTTGTTGCTAAGGGGATTGCCCTTAACAAAAAATACTGTTTCGATTAAATAAATTAAATGTTTATGATTTCTGATTATGTTGTGCTGAAAAAGACATCTGGTATAATTCCGAATAAGTGTCAGAATTCCTTAGCATCTCATAGGGAATTTTAATAGACAAAATGATTTTTAGATTTTAAAGTAAAGAATCTTTTGAAAACTGCGTTTAGAATTGAAAAAGTTAACTCGGCATTAGAACCGTCGCAAAGAAAGACACAAGTATTCATTACTGGATACAAAATTTTCAGTAGATACTCAATTTTGTTAATTCCTGGTTTTAGAAATCGTTTCTAATTCTTAAGATAGTGCAAAAATATACATAGGGGAGACTGGAAGCACTTAATCCCTTGGGAGACTTGATCCCAAGGCCATATATAGAAAACTACACCTTATTTTTATTATTAATATCAATACGTGCAACACTGATCTTAACTGTTATTGTCAATGACTAAGTGTCATTTTGAAAGTTTATAATAGACTACTTTAGAGCAGTGACATCTTTTTGTTTTTGATGGTCAAACATCTTTTTTGTGAATATTTTGATCGCAATGTTGTCAGTATGATGACATATTCAGCATGGCATACACAAAATATTTTACTTTTTTATTTTTTACTAAACTAGATTTGCTGACATATTTCATGCCAAACAGACTTTTTATTCATTCATATTATGCAGTAAGGACGGGTCATGTCTACGCAATTCCGGGATGAAGTCTCCCAACACAGAGGACACTTGATTTTTTTGAAGTGTTCTAAGAAAATGGAAAAAATAAATGAAAACGCAGATGATGCAAGAAGATAGAAGGATCTATTTTCTACTTAGTCATGAAAAAATATCCAGAAAAACAATATTATTTTATGAGATTTGAGCGACAAACTAATATGGGGATCAAGTGTCCCTAGTCTCTCCGACCGATATAATAAATTAGCTAATGTTAAAGTACTCTAATAAATGCCGATTCTACTAATGCCATCCTAAAGATAGAGCCAAATTCGTTTAACTGTTTGTCGGACTATTTTCTTTTGGACTTTCGGATCTTAGAATTTTTTAGATTTTGCTTCAGTCTAAAGTCGACGTTTCCTGTTTTATTTGGTACTATTTATGTAATTTTCTTTACTAAAGATTTAGATTTTTGTGACAATTCAGATATATTGTACATTTTATCACTTATTATTACACGAAAGGTTTGTATTTTTTCTAACGAAAATTTGTTGCCTAGCAATTTAGCGAGAAGAACTGTCAGCTAACAAAAACACGACAGTGAAGCTGAAGCGTTTTTGGGTTGACAGTTCTTCGAGTTAAATTGCTTTAGGCGAGAAATTTGAGTTGTAGAAACGCAAATTTATTCAGAAAAAATATAAATCTCAAGTGTAATACGGTAAGACAATTTAACGAATAAAATAAATTCGTATAATTCATATTATTATTTAATACAGTGTTACCATGCTTCTGAAATCATTTAACTTTACCAATACGAATTTTTGTTTTGTTTTTATCGTGTTTATCTACAGTGAAATGACCAATGAAATGTTTTGTACCATTTTTTTCGCTGTAAAAATTTGTCCTAACTTTTTTCCATGCTAAAAGTGAAAAAACTACAATATTCTTATGGGACTTGATACACATATGTTAAATTGTCTTCTATAAAATTTATACTTTAACCTTTTTTCTCTCAAATATTTTTTCCCCATTTTTTTTCAGAATCTAAACAAACAAAACATCTACTAAAATATCTATTCGTTTGACATTTAAACGTTGAAAAAAAAGTCGAAGCGGAAATACATCAGGTGTATTAAAAATTTATGTAATTGTTCAGAAAGAAAACGAACAGAATAAAATTATTACCGATCTTTATAATATTATATTGAATTATATACCCATACGACATATATTTGTATGTCTAGTTTTAAATATCAAGTCTCGAGAACGAAAAGAAAAAAACTTATATTTATAAAGGGAAGGCATGAATAAAAGGAGGTTATACTTGCTTGATCTATTTAAAGAAGAAAAAAAATGATTCTTATTCTCGGTTACATAATAGCACCTTAAAAGAATTCCAACCCATAATATTACAGAATTTGTACTGTAATATGTATTTTTGTTAAGAATGATATTTCCCCAACTTTTATAATATGC
Source organism: Brachynemurus nebulosus (assembly GCA_035578155.1). Lineage (NCBI taxonomy): Eukaryota > Metazoa > Arthropoda > Insecta > Neuroptera > Myrmeleontidae > Brachynemurus > Brachynemurus nebulosus. Next base: position 1,073,732 of record JAPWDM010000041.1, on the reverse strand, counting down.
CTACCTATATTTATTTGTGTGATAACTTTCCGATCTTCAACAGGGGTGGACTAAAAAAAGATTTTTTCTAACATTTCAAACTTTTTCAATATTCTTATCTTTGAATTATTTGTTCCTAAATTACTAAACATTCCTCAAAATTACTGTTACCCCCTACTAATATTGAGAGTTCTAGATATTCTGGTAACGCTTACACTACCTCACTAATGACACATAAGTGCTTATCGCTAGTAAAATCACGACGGTTACAAGAGTGGCTGAACGCTTGTTACTTTTTGTGTAATGACTATATGTTTTGTTGTGGTAACTTAAATGAATAAAGCATTAATTATGTATATAACGAAAAAAAAATACTAATTCTATTCTGTACACTATTTTTTACTTGTAGCTACTTACAGCCAAATTAGATATCCCTACTTACTCTTTTTGTCACTGACCGTTCATACCATTTAAACTAAGCTTGCCAACTGTCTCGGATTTGTTAGGACGTCCTGTTTCTGAGGAAAATTTAAACCATCCCTTCAAGAATTTCTGTGCGAACAATCAAGGGAATTCAATTCTTTTCTTCATGTCTTCAACGGAGATAAAGTTTGAAAGTACATATGATTATTGATTAAAATTATTACACTAATCATTAGTTTTTGGTAATCTTGTATTTGTTTTGTTTAAGTTGTTCTATAAAACTGTGGCCATCAAAAATTCGGAAGTTTTCTTTAAAATAATTTTTACTAAATAAATAAATTTAATATTTTTAGATTTTAAGACCATAGCCAAAAGGACCCCTCCGGATAAGATAGGTGAATCTGCCTAAGGTCCAACCTGGGTCGGGGGTGCCATGGTAGGGTTCGCCCTTGCACATGTATTCCATAGCTGCAATATTAGGTCAAGGTTGCTTTGCGTTTTCGAGTTGTAGCAAAATGTTCAATTTTTGACTTTTTCTCGATTTTTCACTTTCCTTCCCCCTATGTGCATAAGTATCATACATATGCATGCAGGGTTCTAAGAGCTCCATAAGACAATGCATGCAGCTCTCCAAAACACGGTGTTTAGAAGAAGATATTTGCAAAAACCTCTACATGACCTATAAAAACATACGAAATGCGATCTTGGACCAAAATGAGACATAGATTTTTGAAATCTACGCCTTTGAATTAGTAAATATATGTCTAATGTGTCTAGGGCAAATGCTCTGTAAATGCAAGGAGCTCTAGACACGCGGCTTTATAGTCGTTTTAATGGCTTTATCCAACCATAGAAAATCACAAAGCTTTCCTGTCGTTTTAAGTAAAAGCACGTGTGCTGTGCGTGGTAAAATCTCATAACCAGTGTTTCCTGCTGAAAAGGTCTTGCAAAACATCAAAAATTAAAAAAAAAAACACCCTCACTAAGTCCTCGTTCTACTTCCTGGACAATGGCATGGTTCGGTAAGTGTGGATAAAGATAATTTGGGGATAAGAAACCTTAAGAAGCATGTGCCCTTAACAAAACTGTTCAATAACTGCGGTAAGAATTCAAGGATAACTTGTATTTAACTTTTCAGTTTACCTTTTTGTGACGGAAGTAATGTTTTTTGATTTATGATATATTGTGAGACCTACCATACTGATGAAAACATTGGTAATGAGCCTTAATCGCACACGCTTGACTTTTTTAAGGGTGAGAGGAAGGCGTCGCTATATTTTATGGCTAAACAAGCCCACTAAGGCGGCTGCAACATTGAGTGTCATTAGAGCCCCTTGTATTTAAATCCTTAAATTAGCCTTACTTAGTCCAATTTTGTGAAATATTTTTAGACATATATTTACTAATTCAAAGGCGTAGATTTCAAAAATCGATGTTTCATTTTGGTCCAAGATCGTGTTTTGTGTGTTTTTATAGATCATTTAGAAATTTCTTGCAAATATCTTCTTCTAAACACCGTGTTTTGGACTGTCTTATGGAGCCCTTAGAACCCTACACGCATATTTATAATACTTATGCACTTGAAGGAAAGTGGAAAATCGGGAAAAGTCAAAAATTGAACATTTTGTTACAACTCGAAAACGCAAAGTAACCTTGACCTAAGATTGCAGCTATGGAGATACATGTGTAAGGGCAAACCCTACCATAGCACCCCCGACCCAGGTTGGACTGTAGGCAGATTCACCTATCTTATCCGGAGGGGTCCTTTGTTTACTGGTTATTTTCTTGTCAGATAATCAAAAATTAACTCAAATATTTCTATAACAAATTAATTAAAACTAATTTATTTTTGGAACTTTTTATTAATTTGCCTTTTTTGGGGGAATAAAATAAATTACATATTTACGTCTCTGCCATGAGAAAAAAATCAAATTTTAATGTATGTTATATTTGTGAGTAGTTACTTTGAAGATTTCATATAGGTATGTATACTATAAATATAGGTCTTATTATAATGGGGTTTTTAATATAACAAAATCTTTTCATAAAAGTCAGTCACATCATCATACTTACTTACAGTCTAGTACAAAACTAAATGGAACTTCTTCTTTTTTAGCGAATTTCCAAAACTGGAAATTCAGCTTTTACGCCAGGTGTCATGGTGCGACCTAAGCCCGGGACCATATCAGAAATATGTTTTGAGGTCCCTAGAATACGAAAATGATATTCACTAAAATTTATATATATATATATATATATATATATATATGTATCCGCGCGATAACTCTCGAACGAAACGTCTAACGCTTATGAAATTTTGTGTGCGGACTGGATTCTGAAATGGCTTGGCTAAGTTCGTTAGCCAGACACGTCGGATGCCCAGAAGTAGGTTTTCTGGCCATTTTTTATCATTCGATCCTATCATAAGGCAGTTCGATTTTTACATCGTTTTAAAGGAAAAAAAAAATTATGAAGAAAATATTCTTATAATTTTCTTTCTATTTTAAGTATTTTTCGAGAAAATGTAAATTTTCACTTTTATTCTTTCTTTGTTAGTCTAATAAGTAATTTATATTTATATCTCAGTTTTTAATAAGTATAAAAATATTTCACTTTTTTATTAAAAAATTTTGTGAGAACAAGTGAAAACTATTCACATATATGAGATATAACACACATACATGTATAGAGTTTTGTTTCTCATTTATTGCATTATAATTAGCATGGTTCTATTCCATGTTAAAAAATGTAAATTAAACAGATTTTCTAAGCTAATGTAATGAAGAATTTTTTTTTTTTTTTATTGAATTTTTAAGTAAACAAGAAATTGAAGATTATGTTATGATATAAATATTATTAAATATAAAACAAAACAAAATCTGTACAATGTACATATGTATGTACGGAAAAATATTTTGAATCGATTTTGAAAATTTTTCCACTAATAATTAATAATGTTAAAAAATTAAACCATTTCAAATGGATTTAAGGTATTTTATGTGAGGTCAAGGTTTTCGGGACCTAAAAAGGCCAGAAATTAATTAACCAATCGATTTTAAAAAATTTTTCACAGTTAGTAAGTTAAAGTATTTGAATTAATTAATTAAATGATGTCCGCAAGAAGCTTACGGACTGCCATAAGTTATATGAGATCCTTAGAACCCTTTTCTTACTGTTAGAGTACTAGACTTGTATGAGATTTACTGATCCCATAATTGTAAAAAATAAACTAAACGACCAATTTTAAAAATTTCTTCGCTGTTACAGAGCTAAACTATTTTAGATAGATTTAGAATACATTATGTAAGGTCCGTCAGGGTCCACAGGACCCAAAAGTGTCAAAAATAAACTAACTGACCGATTTTGAAAATTTTTTCACTGTTACAGAGCTAAACTATTTTAGATAAATATCGATTACGTTATGTAAGGTCCGCCTGGGTCCATAGGACCCAAAAGTGTCAAAAATAAACTGCCTGATCGATTTTGAAAATTTTTTCGCTGTTACAGAGCTAAACTGTTTTAGATAAATATAGATTCCGTTATGTAAGGTCTGCCAGGGTCCATAGGATCCAGAAGTGTCAAAAATAAACTAACTGACCGATTTTGAAAATTTTTTCACTGTTACAGAGCTAAACTATTTTAGATAAATATAAATTACGTTATGTAAGGTCCACCAAGGTCCATAGAACCCAAAAGTGTCAAAAATAAACTAACTGACCGATTTTGAAAATTTTTTCACTGTTACAGAGCTAAACTATTTTAGATAAGTATAGATTACGTTATGTAAGGTCTGCCAGGGTCCATAGGATCCAGAAGTGTCAAAAATAAACTAACTGACCGATTTTGAAAATTTTTTCACTGTACAGAGCTAAACTATTTTAGATAAATATAGATTACGTTATGTAAGGTCTGCCAGGGTCCATGGGATCCAAAAGTGTCAAAAATAAACTAACCGACCGATTTTGAAAATTTTTTCACAGTTGGGGAACTAACTATTTTAGATAGACATACATTACGTTATTTAGGGTCCGCCAGGGTCCATGGGGCCCAAAAGTGGTAAAAATAAACTAACCGACCGATTTTGAAAATTTTTTCACTGTTACAGAGCTAAACTATTTTAGATAAATATAGATTACGTTATGTAAAGTCTGCCAGGGTCCATCGGATCCAAAAGCGTCAAAAATAAACTAGCCGACCGATTTTGAAAATTTTTTCACTGTTGGGGAGCTAAGCTATTTTAGATACATATAGATTACGTTATGTAAGGTCTGAAGTGTCAGTAGGACCTAAAAGTGTCAAAAATAAAATAACTGACCGATTTTGAAACCTTTTTACTATTACGGAGGTAAACTATTTTAGATAGATACAGGTTGTGTTATCTGAGATCCACAACTGTCCTGCGGATGCAAATGCGGCGTAGAATGCTACACAACGGGTTTTGAATATATATATATATATATATATATATATATATATATATATATATATATATATATATATATATATTTTACATAAAGTCCGCCTAGAATATACGGTCGAGCTGATTTTTTAATGAGGTCCACCGGGATCTTGCAGATCCGAAAACGCCAGTAATAAGCTATCGAAAAGATGCTAAAAAATTTCTCACTGCTAGAGAACTAAATTATTTTAGATGGATACAACTATGCTGCACAAAATTCGTTCGGGTTCTTGGGTCCCCAAAATTACCAAAACTAATTACCCAACCGATTTTAAAAATTCTTTACTCTTAGAAAGCTAAACTATTTTAAATAGGTACAGGTCTTAGATGAGATCCGCCAGTGCCCAAGATTTGGAAATTCGCTATGTTATGCAGATGCTGCGACAGGGGTATTTTTATTTTAAATTTTAATTTTTAGTGCATATTTTAGGATGGTGGAGGTATTAAGAAAAAATAAGATTTTTATGACACGTATACCAGGCAGCTTCCTAGAAATGTTAGCATGGTTTCTATTTAAATGGTTTCTATTTAAAATATTTAGTACTTGAAAATAAGAAGATGGGCATTAGGTCGTGTAATATGGAATGTCGTTTCCGAACCACTTGGCCGACTATGAAATTCAGACAAACATCGACACTTTTTTAAGCATTAGAGAAATGTTTAACAGAAATTTTTTAAAATTTAGATAAAACTCTCGTAGTCTGGATCATCTTGGCCATTAGTTGGAATAATATTAAGTCGTGTAATATGAAATGTCGTTTTCCAACCACTTAGCCGACCATGAAATTCAGATGAACACTGACATTTCGTTAAGCATTAGAGAAATTTTTAACAGCAATTCTTTGTTTTAGATAGTATTCTTGTAGCCTGGAATCATTTCGGCCATTAATAAGGTCGGAATAACATTGGTCGTATAATATGAAATGTCGTTTTCCGACCACATGGCTGACTGTGAAATTCAAATAGATATCAACACTTAGGTCCGGTTCATCGCATAGACTAAATAATAATGTAAATACTATAATAACTATATTCTATTATTGATGTAATCAAAACTAATCCAGTAACCTTGTCCTATGAAAGGGGGTAAAGGTACCTTGCGTCAAATCCGGTAGTTCTGATTTTTTGTTTACTTATTTATGATGTTGGCCCAATGAATAATTCAAGTTTGTGACCTCGAGCACTGAACGCAACCTCATCAAAAATCGAGAAAACTGCAAAATTTTCGACTTTTTTAGTTTTTGGTAATTTTAGTCCTTAAGAGCTAATTTTTAGACAATGCTTATAACAAACAGGATGGAAGTAGATTGAATATAATTGGAGACCAGAACCGTCTCTGTAAACCCAGTTGTTACCGAGATAAAGCCTTTAAAAAAATATAAATTTTTCGAACTTAGCAATTTTTAGCGATATTTTATTGTTTTGACAATGAGTGAATTTTGAATCTATTTCTTCGGGAAATCCGACCCTATCATATTCTAGTGAATCTTGAAATTGTTTGAGGAGTCCAAAGACCCCCTTCCCCCTATACGTTCTTCACATTTCTAATTTCAATCCCTGTTATATTATCTAAGTCTCGTCTCTAAGAGTACGTTTTATGATGGGATGTTAAAAAAGAAAATGAGAAGTGTGAAAGATAATTTTTAATGATAAGCAATGAATTATGAAATAACAAATATTTATTAAGTAAGTACATCAAGCGTTACTAGGTACATCAATTAAGTTATTTTATAATCAATTTTTCAATTACATTATTGAAGGTAATCAATAAGGTAATAAATTAATTTAGCCCTCTTTGAAACTCTCGGTTGAGGTTCGTCCGTATCTGGGTCGTCGTATCTTGATGACATATCCTTATCTAGGAATGGTGAAGAGACATCCTCCATCATATCGACATCGGGCAGAGCGTCGCCTTCTGTGAAGTCATTTATTTCTACTACAACATCCGATACGTTGTCACAAGAAGCCCCACTGCAGAGCCTGCAGACTGATGAGCATTTAAACCCTGCGTTCCTGCAACTGCACGCGTTCCCACAACCCTTCTTGCAGCCACAAGAAATCATCCGCAAGAGGTGTCGTGGGGCCGCATCTCTGGCCATCATTTTGGGACTATTTTTCGAAAAGCTTTATCTCGGTAACTATTGGGTCTACAGAGGCGGCTCTGATCTCAAATTGTAGAAAATGTAGTCTACTTTAATCTCGTTTTCCATATTTATTGCCGAAAAATTTATCCTTAAGGGTTAAAATCATCAAAAACTAAAATAAAGTCGAAAATTTTGCGGTTTATCCGATTTTTGATAAGGTTACGTTTGGTGCGTGAGGTCACAAACTTGAATTATTCTTTGGGCAAACATCATAAACAAGTAAGCAAAAAATCAGAGCTTTTTAACGCAAAGTCTGATGTATAAGGCTACTGGACTAAACATTAAACATACATCAATTAGCAAATAATTTGACAGACAACCTTTGAGTTCTACATTTTTTACATTTTTTTATTTATTTTTTTTTTACGTTTTATTTTTGTACATAGAACACTAGAAGCAAACTAATATCAAAAAATTCGTCAAGTGCGTGTTTGACACGTACTAAGTAATGTCCCTCACCATCAGTGGTCATAACTAAAACTTCTTAAAATATAACAGTCCGGACACATACGTTCACGATGTGACACATACGAACACGATCGTTCTGAAATCAAAAAATGGGTTATACTTTAGGAATAAAATTTATTTATTAGGAAAAATATTTTATCCATCTTCACATCCCGTTATAAAAAATTCCTAGAAACAACTGATTGTACGGAACACTGTTAGCGCAAGTACAACTTGCACTTGACGACTTGTTTTTATTAAAGTTAACCCTAGAACGACAAACTGGGGTAGAAATCTACCCCAGGTAAACTTTAAACTACGTTTTTAAATTAGTCAGTAACATTATCGACTGAATACCTATACCATAATTTAGTTCAAGGTTCTAACAGTAGAGTGAGGTCGGGAAACCCTGCGGTTTCTTGTCTATGTGACGAAGGGAAAACGTGAAGCTAGTATGGGGTTGATATGTAGCCCAGTTTGTAGTTTACGTCAGTGTTTTGTTTAAATAAGTTATTTTTATTTTTCTTGCTAAAATAATTTGGATTCACTTATAATGACCTTATTTTGCAACAAAACATTAGATATAGCCAACCCGATGCTGCTTGTGTCCTCGAGGAAGACCGCAAAACGCGAATATATTGCACGAAGTGCAAGCGACCGACCTGCGAGAATCATGGAAATATATATTGCAGCGATTGTAGTGCCTTTGAATAAGTTAAATTCTCCTTTTTTTTTACATTTTGTATGAAAAAAAATGAAATATATTCTTAAAAACTAAAATGTCATGCATTTTTGTTTGATTTTTCCACATATCAAATTCCCAATTTTTTTAATTTTCAAAATCCAAAATAAATCGACTTTTTTGGGAAAACATCATGATGTCATTTGTATGCTTGAAGTCCCTTGTGTCCTCTTTAAAATACCGTCTGAAATTTGAAAATCGGTTCATTAGAAAAATAGTTATCAATTTTTGTTTATTAAATGACAATTTGAGCGTTTTTGAACACTTTTAGCTATTTAAATAGATTTTTCACCGACTAAGCTTTGAATAAATTGAATTTACTCTTCACCATTCTCTTCAGCATGAAAAAACGAACAAATTCGCGTTCTTATAAGTGAAATTGCTGTTGTCAGATCGATTTTACGACCAAAAATCCCGTGGGGTAAATATATACCCCAGTTTGTAGTTTAAGAGTAGAAAAAATAAGTTTGTCGTTCTAAATTTTCAGGGTTAATTATGTATATAATAAAAATTAGAAATAAATAAAGGTTTAAAAAATATTAACTACGATTTTTTTTATTAGAAACACAAAATTACAAAGACAACGTATTTATTATATCACAAAAGTTATTTCTAATGAGTTTATCGTAACTGGAAGATTTTCTTGATGTAGATTTTATGGTTCCAAGGTAGATAAATGAAACACAGGGAATATTTTAAAAAAAAATATATAATATTCTCTTGTAGGTTAAACACGAAAGCACATGTATTTTATTAATTTTGTTTTCTTTTTATTGTAATGATAATATTTTATTTATAGGTTTTCCTTTTGTTTTTATTATTTCAAATATATTGGTTGATTATTTTTTATATTATTTTATTTTTAAATATTTTTTTTAATATCAATTTTTTGTTAATTTTCCAAAACAGTTTCTAACTTAACTCATTATCAATCCGCCATTTCAAACTTTTTTTTTACTCTCTCTCTCCTCTCATCACTCCTTTTTCTGTTCGTCATTACTATTCACTACTTACTCGGGGTTTGCGTCCCCAATACCAGTTACTTTGAACAATACCAGTTACTTTGAAATACTTATATACATCGCTAGATAGCAGTACTGTTACAAGTCTTAATCGTTTAATCGAACTATAGAGTTCACAGGTACATGAAATACATACAATACACAAGCAATACCTCTTGCGTTTATTCAATATGGATGTAAAACTCAATAATTATTCATTCTACACAATCCAATCTTATTATGTACCGAACTTACACGAAGTTGGTTCGGTACATAAAAAGTGTAGCTCGCTTGGAGTCATTTGTAGATCTGCCACAGCTTAAGGCATTTAGTCAGTCGGTATCGGTCACCAAATCCACTACGATTGTTATGTATTGTAAGACCAATTGTTACTTGAGCTGGACGTTGCTTTATCTCATAATACGTGTTTTGTAGTTGTGTGTGTGAATACGCACACAGAAGCAAACATCAAACCAACACCACTACAAGCAGTGTGTACCCACACAACATAGTAATGCGAAGTGGGGAGGATTTTACGTCACTTTTTTGCTACAGTTGGAATACTAACTATCATAATAATAATTTGGCCCCTTGTTTTTGTATTTTCCGACACTGATCAAATATCTGAAATTGAATTTCCTCGTTGAGCTCAATTGTTGAATTACTAGAGAATGAAAACTAATTTCGATGAAAGTGCTATAACTTGAAAATGATGAAAGATAGAAACATGAGATTTCCATGAGGAAGTAGAGATCAAAGAGTAATATAAAAGTCGAAAAAATATTTCAGAAGCCTTAAAATGTCGTGATAGGCAGGGTTTGCTACTTTTTGAATTTTAGTTTACTGGAATTTTTTTTTATACTCTTGCTTAAATTTATTCTTGTCAGTCACTGTATTTATTTCCCTTCTGCAATATTAAATATCCTTCACTGTAAGTACACTCACTACAAGCACAAGCAAGGTGGTACCGCTCTGCGTTTCAATAAATAATATTTTCACATATGGGAGGGCCGGATTGTGAGTTTTGTTAAGCAATTTGTAACTATGAATTAAATAAGCTCCTTTGAATAGCTTCTCATATAATAATGTTATTTCTTCATCTTCTTCAACATTCTTGTTCCTTTTTTATCCTGCATCTGTGAATATGTCTATGTCTACTACTTTATCCTCGACCAAAAGATTAAAGAATTCATTGAACAGGTTGAATATCTACTTGAATACTTTAAAAATAACCTGATAAATCTTTGGTGAAATAAAATTTTATCATTAACAGAAGAATAAGAAAAAAAATGAAAAAAATTTTTTTTATTCAGAAGACTTACATAATAATATGAAAGAATTAGATACGAATGAGTACCGCTATTTTTCGAATAAACCTTTTATCGATTAAATCATCGAATTTATTTTTGTATTAGTTAGTTGTTCGTGAAGGTGAACGTATAAACAAGTGAAAATCAGGATTTTTGATTAGTTGTTTGAAAACTGTGAAATAAAGGTGTATTCACACAACAAATTTATATGTGAATTCTTTATAATGTATTTATTCTTTGACACTTCCCCCACTACCTGCATTATAATATAATGTAAACTAGTGTAGTTAATGCTGACATGTATACATTTTAGTTTTGTGTGCGTTTTGAGTTGAGCTTCCTAATTAAAGAATTTATAAACAACAAATATGAAGGTTGAATCCAACTCGGGCGCTCTTATTATCATCCGTAGTGGTTGTAAAATGTAATTATACAACTTACCTAACCCAAACCAAGGCCCAAACTTAAGTTCAAGTAGGTCATAATTTCTGAGAAATAAGCGCTAGACAGCAGTTAATAATTAATAAACGATCCAGACAATACTTCATCTATTTTTCGAAACCTACCATTTACTCAGTATCTCTATATGTGCTACTTAAGTTTTTTAGTTTTTCCACAAAAAAGTAATATTTATTTACCATTGTTTGATACGTCGACCGAAAAAACATACTGCCAAGAAATGTGGCACATCGCTTCCTTGTACCTATAACATGCTTATATAACCCGCATGCACAGCGGCTACCAATGCTCCGACTGTGACGAATTTATAGAGAACCTTCTAGGCGTAAACTCGTATAACTATAAAAATCGGTCGAATAGTTATAGACGGACGAATAGAAGAATAACGAACCGGATTGACCAGAACGATCACTTGGACTGTTGCCGTAAAACGTGAAATCTAAACGAAAATTTTGATTTTGGAGGCCAAAAATTTGTCACTTCGAAAAATGATGAGTCTACCGCCTTACCTTGGTAGCTTTACTTCAAGCAAAATGGTTTAATTTGGATTATTGTTGTCAAGCTGCGGATTAAAACGTGAAGATACAATCCTAGGGTCGAAAATGTCAACTTTGAAACTAACATTCTTCAAAATATTCAACCAATTGCTAGTAAATGTAGTAACGCACGTTCGTTAATAATAAAATAAAATTAATTTTGCAACTTTTATTGTGGAAAAAAATAAAATAAAATAAAAATGAAAAATAATGTTTATAAACCGACAATAGGGCGATAATTACAGAAAAATAAATCAAACATTTTTTAACGGATTCGTTAATAATATACCCAGATAAAAATCTGTCGAATCTGCTGTCTGTTGATTCATATATATAGTGAACGCACGTATTCGTAATAAACTGAAAATCGAAGTGTCCAACGTATTATCCCCCTTATTAAACATCTAATCGCCCTAAAATGTGTTTAGTTACTACACGTTATATCACATACATAGGTACTATACGCACCTTTACTTTGTTTCTATAAATCATAATTTTACGTTCGTTTTCAATGATAATTCAAAAATTCCGTTACACATTAATGAACAGAGAATGAACATTATTGTTTCTGAGACATTAACATATATATATGCACCTATACAGAGAAAGACAGACAGACAGATGTAACTCAATGTGTGTTAATAATTGTATTTATTTTCAAACGGGTTTTTATTATCGAAAATACCCTTCTTTTATAATGATTTACTGTTGGTTTTTATATTGAGTACAGTTGTGTAAATTGAAAATTTAATGGAGCCATGATTTAGTGAATAATTGAGTAGTCCTATAGCCAATGCCCTATACCCATATATAGATGGTATCTGTGGCGTAACTAACCCTGAGAGGGCTCTGTATTGAAATTTCTTGGGAAATGAACAGAATTACTCCCATAAACAAAACATATTTGAAAGTTTAGCCAAATTTGAAACACATAGCCAAATATTAAAGAACTGGCACTTGTTTTGCCTTTTTTCCGGCAGACATATATCATCCGTGCTGCGAAGACGATTTCAGTTTCTCAAGTTCTTTTTATATAACCAGAAGGGTCAAAAATAATAAATATCTTGAGATCGTCGAGAATTGATGGAATGATCGGCAAATTGGGGCGTGCGGACAGAGTTCAGAGAAAATAATGTAGAGTTATAGCGGAATATTTTACTATATTTTTTAGAGTTCTCCTTATCAATAAGAGTGTATGGAGGCTCCGTATCATTGAAACGTCCGCTATAGCAGTGACTACGCTCCTAGATGGTATTACTTACAACTAACTGGTCCACCTTTGACATGATGGTGGAAGTGCAACGTAAAATGTTCAGGATTTTAAGAAAGTTTATAGATTTGAAGAAGACACTAGCATTTCTTAAGTAGGTACACCCTCAAAGAAGTGATTATTTTGTGTATATTGAAAGAAATTCTTTGTTGAATCAAAAAGTTCTTTTTGAGAGTGTATAGATATAAGAAATTATCAAAATTTCTTGAAACAAACTCATCTACCCGGCCTTTCCACCATATATTTTCTACAATTCCTAAATAAATATATGTGAGCTGTTAGGCAAATAGGTGACATACAGGAAGAATTTTTAAAAATTGATAACTAAGTTTATTGTACAAATGAAGACATGAGTGGATGAAGGTGTTATGTAACATTTTTTCAAAAATTCATTTTTTGCCAAATTTTGAAATATTTTATGCTGAAATCATATACCTATTAAAATTTGGCTTCATTAGTTTTGTAGAAATTTAATAATAAACATGTAGATACTATTGCATGGAAAATATATGTAAATAAAAACTTTCAAACGCTTCTATTGTAAAATTATAAAAATGTTACATAACATCTTCATCCACTCATGTCTTCAAATGTAGGTACATATACTTTTTCAAATATTTTATTTGTAGTGATCAAATTTGTTCGGAATCGTGTGGCCAAAGATTTTTAACCGATTGACAGTCATAGGCTGATAGGCGTCATAAGACGTCAATTGAAACCTAATTAACTCAAACACCAAATTGTACACATTAACAATTCCGCATAAAGCGTACACCAATGAGGTAAACAAACATAGCTCGCTCTCTGTCTAGTTACCATCAGTACCCACCGAAGCAGTCCAATCTGATCTATATAATACATTACGTATTGTGCAACAGATCTGTGATCGTTGTCGAACCTATTTGGCTAGACAGAGAGCGGACTACAGTTGTTTATGTATTGGTGTACTAGTTGTCAAAACAGTATATCAGTTATGGTCATTTCGTCAAAATTCTTCATGACCGTCATCTTCAGAGTTGTGCGTGTAATTTACTTCGGGTAAATTACACAGTTTTTCACATGTAAAAGATTTTGTAATTTACACATACTTGTTTTGATAAAAAACTGTAAAAAATGTAAAAAATGTAAAAAACTAAATTTTTTAAATTTAATAGATATGTAAGCGTTACTGATGGTATTCCATATTTGCTATTGAAGTATTTGCTATATTTGCAAAGTAAAACTTAATAATTAAGTAATTTTTAAATGAAAAATATAAATGGGGACAAACAGGAATAAACAAGGTTAGTTTTGATAGAATAGTTTATTTAACAATTCAATATTAAAAAGATTTTTATTTATTCAGTTAAATTTTATTAAAGGTATCAATCATCTTCATCATCATTATCATCAGTGATTTTATTGTTATTATAATTTAAAATGAGATAAATATGTAGTAGTTATTTTGATCTCTCAAAAACTCAGTTTGTTAATTTGGAAATTTAAAGCTCTGTAGTCAGTTGTGGATGGCCTTCCACCAGCAGAAAATCATTTTTGTGTGGACATTTTGTTTACATGTTATTTCATGTGAACTTGTAAACAAGTAATAACCGTCAAAATAAATTGTTTGTCAGTGATATGACAAATGATTTAAGTATTTTACAGTTTTTACAATTTTTTACGGTTTTTTACAGTTTTTTACATATTTTACAATTTTTTACATAAAAATGTAAAAAACTGATTTTTACATCACATGGCACAACTATGGTCATCTTCTTATGCAAAATATTTCTAATAAAGAATTATTGTTTTGAAACCTTTTCCCCGTAACTGTACGTGTCACTCAGCACATGAACGTGTAAAGTAATGATTGTTATTATTTCCCTGATGCTATTATCTATAATTCTATAATAAAAATAAAACACTTTCAATACTTAATTGGTTATTACCTACTTCCATTACGTACCTACTAGCATTATGACCCAATGCGCTATGATTATCTACATACGTAGTAAGTTGATGAACTCTGTTTCGAATTTTGTTTAAAATTCCTGTAATTTATGCAGATGTTTTTATTTCCACCAATGAAATTTTGTATTTGAAAAAATTCGTTAAAAATTGTATTTAATGAAAATTGAAGGTTGTGAACGAATTTCATTATGTCATATTCACACCCTTAGAATCAGTGGCGGACTGACACCTTCGGAGACCTACAAAAATGCTATTAACGAGCAAAAAAAAAAAAAAACCTCATGCAAATTGCTTAAATTACCAAATACCTAAATTACTCTGACACTGGCTCAAGGCTCCCTAATCTTTTTTAGGGCTCCCTACATCTAGTTCCGGACCTCATAAATCTGGTATGGCGCATAAAGTTTAAGAAATTACAACTCCTTAACGAAAAAGGCATTTTTAAAAAAAAATCTTATGGACTTGGTTCACTTTTACACTGACCCCTCCATATATAGGTACCTATGATATTAAGGTGGGTCTTACCTTAGGTACTATTATTTTATTTTGTTGTTTTTTTAACTCACTATTAATTCAATATAAAATTTAAGAAGAATGAAAGGTAAGTGACTTATTACGGTCCGTCTTAGTGTCGTTAAGAATCGAATACCGTTAGTCCTTTAAAGTGAAAAGTGAATATCGTATTGACGGTAATATTTTTAATAGTTCAAGAAATATAATTTTTAAAAATTGGCGACAATAAAAACAACAAATAGGACAAGTAGGTACTTTACGAAATATAGACAGTTTTAAGATATTTGATTTACTTAATTTTTACGAAACTATTGATTGAATTTCTAACAATTTACATTTTTATTCAAATGATCTGAACTAATTTTTTATGCACATCGTCTTAAATTATAATATAAAAAAAAGTTTCTTTAAATAGTGGCAAGAGCTTTACAAAAACAGATACATCGACATATTTTTTGCTTTTGCTCTGATAAAACGTTTGTTCTGTATTTTTGTTAACCCAATAAAAAAAAAACTGTTACATAACTGTATTTTTCTATTTAAAGAAAAATCAACGAAAAAAAATCACGATACGGTTTATCCCTGTTTTGTACCAAAACAAAATTCCAAAAAAAGTACCTATACAAAAACAAAAAATAAGTATACATTCATCGGGCCAAAGCAGAGTATAACAATTTTTTCAAAAAAAGAAATACTAATACACAAACCAATCATGAACGATACCCATAGATTATATACCAATAATATAAACGTTCTAAATATATTCAACACATGCGCACACGTGTAAAAAAGGCGTGGTGTATATTCTCATTGGAAGTTTATATAAGCAAGGCGTTTTATGTTTATTGTAACAAGTTTTGTTTTGCGCTGCGTCGCGCAAACAACAGCAATGTGTGTGTATAACAATCGCAATAGTAAACGTGCTGGTGTTTTCGATCGTGTTATTGTTACCGTCATCACATCACTGCAGGAGTTTGTGGTGTTGCGACCGTTTGTCTGATAGCCGTGTAACCGGTGCGTGGTTGTCATGCCACGCGGTAGTGGCAACTATTTAACCGCGCTACCACCACATTCCGTCTACGCCAGTGAGTACATCCCAGCCCGTGGATCATCACCAGCTACCGTATCCTCCACATATCTACCACATCATCCACAAACCAAGGAGCTACCATCACCCTACTACACCGCTGCATATCAACCAGGAACCGCTGTTTCGGTCCTCACCCAGCTACAGTATCTTCGCTACTCCGAACCTCTGGAATTGACACCTCCATCCCTATGTCCTCTCGATCTATCGATCAAAAGTCAACAACAGAATCCTATTACACCCCCGACAACCCCTTCACCGCTTACTCCAACAACTTCCGTCAAACGTAAACGCTCCGAATCGCCAGAGAATCTATCAGCTGCATCCAAATGGATCAAAACACGGGAACGGTCGCCACCTTCAATACCGTCACAGCCTTCCTCTTCATCCACTTCATCTTCCTCCTCAGTTTCACCACCTGGACCACCACGAAAAATCAAAACCACTTGTACCATCATCCCCACAACAAGCAACGGTACCACAACCACAGTACCAACGAAAAAACCAAAAGCCGCCCGGAAATTGAACTTTGATGAGGATAAAAGTTCACCCGTCTCTGGCACAATCATTCGTGAATTGGGTCCAGATGAGACATTGGTGGTCCGTAAAGGTGATATCGATCCAGCGTATAATGTGGTTGAAGTAACGGAGGAAGCCAAAGCGGAATTAGCCAAAATTGAAAATCATATTGGTGATTATGTGTGTCGATTATGTAAGGAGTTGTATGAAGACGCGTTTCAATTGGCTCAACATCGATGCAGTCGAATCGTCCATGTGGAATATCGTTGTCCTGAATGTGATAAAGTATTCAACTGTCCAGCCAATTTGGCATCCCATCGCCGATGGCATAAGCCACGAACGCAATTGAACGCCACAAATAACAATAATAACACAACATCGAAAAATCAATCAGAAAAATCGAATGATCCAGAATTTGAACAATTCCCATGTGTAGAGTGTGGCAAAAAGTTTCGACGTCAAGCTTACCTACGGAAACATCTAATCACCCATTCACCGTCATCAACGCCCACAATCTCAATTTCGCCACCGATAACCGGTACCCAAATCGTCCACCATCATGCACATCATCCAAACCACATCGCTGAAATGGCTGAAGCTGAAATGAAACTTGGCGAATTGAACTGACAACGACTCTTACCGGCCCCAGTGCCGTTATGGCCTCAAGGATCACCGATGCTGTGGCGACCACCCGGACTCTTGCCCGCTGGTTGCGGTACGGGAACAAGTGCAAATGGACTGGCACCGAGTCATAATCTATTTCAACAACACCCGGCGCATATGCGAGGATTTGGAAGTACCAATGAACATTCTGCTCAAATTGCCAGGTATGTACAACATGCTAATTCTGTAACTTCGGTTTTCCCACCACATCAGCAACATGTATTCGATTTTACTCAAACCGCTGCGTCGTGGTACGATTCCATCTGTAATAGTTAAAAATTTTAGCTTAATATTTGAAATGTAAAATACTGTAGAAAGTACTTTAAAATTGTAATATCTCTATATTTTTGGTGTATTTTGGAAAATCAGGAATATTTTTCTTCCAAAATAGAACCAAAAATTTAAACAGTTAAAAGTATAAAATGTTTTAGAAATCTTGTTGTTTTGAATGAAAATTACGAATTTTTTTTTTTTTTTTTTGTTAACTACGATTACCTGTATGTTTTGATTTTACATGTGCTTATTTTAAAAAATTAAAAATGACTCATATTAAATGGGATAAGTCAATGAATCATAGTATTTATAAACAAATGAGTAAATGACTCATTTAATTCACTTACAAAATTACTTCATACTCATACAAAATTTACAGTATGTTTCTTATTTTCTCATCTAATAGTAACTTTTAAAACTCTCAAATCAGAAGCTCAAAAAAGATATCATTATTTATTTATGAGTTTTGTAAATAGTTCCAAATCGAAAAATGCGTTTTTGGTGATAAAAATGATAATTCATAAATGTTAATTTTGTAAATAACTTTGTATAAACTGACATTTTACACAGAACAGACCATATTGAATAAAAATCTTTTCTACTGTCGCCTTCCAATTTTGTTCATTATTGGATTAATATTTTTTATTATTTTTTTTTTTTTTTTTGTAAAATTTGAGATTTAAATTAAGAATTGTGGATTTTTTTAAAAACTAGAAATTCTTTCTTATAGCACTGAAATCACAACAATATATTTGATTTTAATTTATATTTGTACTAAATTCAGTGTATTTGCTTACATTTTTGTACTTAATTGAAAACGGTCTATTTTTCGTAGCCACTTCTAAATTTGATATTTCGAAAATGAGCAAAAACACTTTCACAAAATTCTCTTTCTTACTGTGAGTTATATCTACAAATTGCAGTCCTTTAACTACATCGCTAGTAAATTTCAAAAAAAATGTAACATATTCAAAAATCAACAACTGAAAACTTTTCATTGTAAGTCTGATTAAAATTTGTTTGCATATATTTACTATTCACAATGTGAACAATGTTTTAGCAATTCAAAATATTTTTATTTTAAGGGGTAAAAACAATTTTTTTGAACGAAATTTTTTTTTTTTTTTTTGAAATAATATTAGGCTTAATATTTATGAATAGTTTCTTCGGAGATTAAATTTTAAAAAAAGCAGAAGTCAAAATTTTGTGAAACTCAACCATTGGAGTCATTGTGCATACTAGCATAAGTCCTCTAAAATTTCAGTTGATTTTGATTTTTTCCTTTTTTTTCATAAAGGATTTAATCTTTCATAGTCCTGAAATTCTAAAATTATATTAAAAGTTACCAAAAATTAAATACCAATTTTCTTTCTCCTTTTATTAAAATTACGCTTAATTTTCTAGTCAAGCATCTGTCTATACTAAAATACGTACATATGTTTTATATGTAGAAGGTAAAACTAAATAAAATTAGTCTAAATGAAAAATCTAGTCAATTAGAAAAGTATATCTAGTCACTAGTCATATAAAGTTACCTACCAATGTTTCCCCCTTGATTTCAAACTCATTATTTGATTATAAATCTTGTTTATAAATATACCCAGTGTTTTACGTAAAATTATCCTATTCTATAAGCGTGCATTATTACTAATAACATTAATAGTAAACTAAAATATGGACACCTATTTTATTCACCACTAAAATTTTCAAATTACGAATTTAAGTTTTCAGAAAGATATAATGGGTCTCAGAAATTTCTTTCCAGCGCCCCCCCCCCATTATCGTATAATTTTTTAAAAATAATTCCTTGTTGAAATCAATCTAAATATGTACCTAAATCATATATAAGGGGGCGTGATAAATTACGTAGTTCCATTTTGGTCAATTTTGAATCCCTCCCCCTTCCATGTAGATTACAGGTGACTTTTGCCTTGACCCCCCCCTAAGGAAAGTAGTTTTTTCTTACTAATTCCAAAAAACATTAAATTAAAAATAATATTAACCTTTTTATTATAAAATATGAAAATTAAGGTACTTTTTTACAGTTTAGCAGAATATTTCCTCAAAAAACACATCCCCTGACAGTAATAATTTTAATGTAAAGACTGTGTGACTACATGGTTGCATAATTCGCTTGAGGAAATTTTATCAAATTCAAAATATCCAAAATATTAAGCACCTCATAAATAATTCAAAATTATTCGTGTATTTTCAGATTCAAATTTATGTTTGCTTAATTGTGCCAAATAAAACTACTACCCTCCCCCCAATGTAATCTAGCATAGCTTTTTGCAACCCCCCCCCCCACCAAATTCGGCAACGTAGTTTATGGACGCTCCCTAATAAGGTATTCAAATGTTTTAAACTAAAGACGAATGATTTCAATTAAAACACACGGTATATTGATATTTTAAATTGAAATATAAGAGGGTTGGTCACGCAGTTCTATTTACTTGCAATGATTAATTTTTCATCAAATTTACTATTTACAGTAAAACCTCATGATTATTTACCTTTGAGACTTACATATTCATTTCTTTTCAGTACAGATTCATTTTTAATTTCATGGTGGAGGCACCGATTAATAATAGTTAATAAATTGATTTTATAAGAAAATAATGTTTTATTTATTTATATTTTATTTCTTGGGAGCAAATTTTCAAAACTTTGTACACTGTGTTATATTGTTACGTCTACTATTTTATAGGTTCCGTCGCTTAAAAATTGAAGATTTACGAAAACGGTAATAATATAAAAAATCATTTATAAAATGGTCTTTAACATTTTTTTTTATAATTATAGTATTTTAATTATGTACCGTGGCGGTGGCGGTGCAAGACAAAAATTAGAAGTGCGCAAAATATGTTTCGCGAGGCTCTACTTTCCCTAATCACAAGACCAATTTTATGTAACAAGTTATTTTTTAAAGTTTTCATGAAAAATCTTGGAACCCTTGTAGTTTTGCCAAATTCGTCTATCTGTCTGTCCGTTCGTCCGCCATATTCCCATAATTCCTACATCTTTCAACCTATTTAAGCATTTTTCTTGTACATACCACCGATAGGTACCTATCTCAATTATCCCTAGACAATAATTGCTAATTTGCTAATTTCTTGAGGTAGGTACTTCCTAGTAGTAGAAATTATTATTTTATTCCCTATTCGGAAATGTTCTATATTTTATCCCGAAAACTGTGCAAAATTGTGTCCATCACACACTTGGCGAATTTTTTCAAATTAGTTTTGGTTCTAAATACCACAATTCTAAAAATTGATCAAATGTGTGATGGAGCAAAAGAAAGAAGCAATAAGTAGTTAGTACCTACTAAAAGCGTTACACAACTTTGAAAAAAAATCCTCGGACCTTATAGGAACACTTTTACACGATGTTTGCAAGCCCGGATAGGGGAGGATGGTGTTGGGGATCATGACCCCCCCCCCCGTGAAATGATATTAATTCAAATTTTATCATACTTTATTTAATTTGATTAAATTTACTAAAATTTTTAATGACTTAAAAACCATTAATAAAATAATAAAATGATGAAATTGAATTCGAATTAGAAGCATTCTTTTCACTTTTACAAAATTCAACACGTTAAGCAGCCCCTACATGCTCAATAATATTGTACAATCAACTTGTGCAATTTATTGAATTTCCCTCCAGATAGTTCAATAATTTGTAAAAGAAATTTGTACAATAAACTGAATGTAGAAATTATACAATAATGCAAAATTGTAGTTTAATTTTATATATTAAGTGATAAAGATGTTGCGAAGCAGTAAATAATTACTCTTGCAAATTAATAAGTCAAACTGACTCAATGACTAGCCATCAAATATGGTATTACAAAAAAATTAATAAATTGGAACTTACATAAATAAAGTCTTATTGCGCAATAATATTTGCAAAGCCTACAGACGTTACAATATTCATTCATTGCACAATATATTTCAAACTGTTTTTGATCAGCACAATAATATATTGTACAACCCTTCAATATAACCTACAGACGATCAATAGTATTGTGCCACCTCAGATTTTGTGCAATATTATTGAGCGTGTTGGGGCCGCTTTAGACTACTAGATAAATACCGTATTTTCCGGCGTATAACGTGCACCTTGAACACCAAAAATATTATCCAAATTTCGTGGTGCGCGTTATACGCCGGATATAAAATTGAGTTATATAAAAATTATGACGGTTTTTATTTTATTATAAGTAATATTTTTCTCTCAATAGTAAGAGGATTATCAAATAAATAAAAAAAGAAAATTTAAGAACAATACAAATTTAATAAGATAGAATAAAAAAATAAAGTCTTTTCCGATTATTCCATACAATTAGTTTATGTATTAAAATTATTTTAGTTAGGTAAATGATTCATTGTTTTATTATCAAAGTTGGGGTGCACGCTATATGGCGAACATACAAAATACCCCTGTCGCAGCATCCTGCATAACATAGCGAATTTCCGTTTATAAAAGTTAATTTTTCTTGGAAACTAGTTGACATAGAATAATAGTTTAAAGACCTTTTTTATGTGATTTTTTCTCCTGTTTCCAATGGTGTAAAAAAATATTACAAAAAATTTTGAATAAGGGGAAATTTTGCCAAAAAACTAATTTTTTTCACGAAAATTGCCAAAAAAATCGGACGTGTCTGGTTAATGAACTCGTCCAACGGTTTGGGACTTCTAATATTTTCACCAAATTTCGCAAACGTAAGACATTTCGTTCGAGAGTTATCGCGCGGAAATATATATATATATATATATATATATATATATATATATATATATATATATATATATATATATATATATATATACTGTGTGAGTTTTTCGAGAGTTGCCATTTTTTTGCAGCCAAACCGTTGATTTAATCGAAAAATTGTTCAAATAAGAGTTGTAGATATCGACGGGGGCAACCGATTGCTATAGTCAGGAGCTTTATAGCTCTTATGGATTTCGAACTATGATACAAACTTACAGATTTTTAAATGAGACTACATATTAATTTTTCGATAAAACTGGCATTAATTAAGAACATAAATGAGCAAAAAAAATTTTTTTACCCAAGTTTTATTTTTAATTTTTCTTTAATTTATAAGTTAGGCGGTAAAAATATGCATATGTACTTGAGACTACTTCAACCAATAGTGTTTTTCTTGGTTACAT
Organism: Brachynemurus nebulosus; assembly: GCA_035578155.1. Lineage (NCBI taxonomy): Eukaryota > Metazoa > Arthropoda > Insecta > Neuroptera > Myrmeleontidae > Brachynemurus > Brachynemurus nebulosus. The sequence goes on along the minus strand of JAPWDM010000041.1, from coordinate 1,050,777 downwards.
TTCCATTACATCCAAGAAAAGAACCTTTTCCAGTACCATTTCTATCATAAAAATTTGGTTGTAATAAAAATGGCAACTCTCAAAAAACTCACATGGTATATATATAAATTTTAGTGACTATTATTTTAGGTTTCTAGGGACTTCAAAACAAATTTCTGCCATAGTCCCGGGCTCAAGTTGCGTCATGACAGTGACTGTAATAGCTGAATTCCATTCTGGAAATTCGCTAAAAACTAAAAAAAATTATTCAAAATTTTAGGGTGCGCGTTGTACGCCAGTGCATGTTATACGCCGGAAAATGCGGTATTTTTTTCTAATCAGTCATATTTTTAAATGGGATTCCATTATTTTAATACACAGTGAAAAAATTTGTGTTAAAATTAACACATTTCACATGTCCAGAACGGTCCACTCAATTTTTTGTGTTATTTTAACACAAAGCATATGTGTCAAATCTTTACACAAGATTTGTGTCAATGATTTAACACACAAGAGGACATACATTTTGTGTTAATTTTACACAATTACTTAGTTATAATTTTACCACAATGATGTGTAAAATTAACTGATTTAGAATGTAGAAGTTTACTCAGTAAATGTGTTGGTAATTTACGCAGTAAATTTTGACACTTTTTTTAAGTTAGTATTTTTTTTATTTATTTATGATATAAATGAAAGGAAATAGTAAAAAATAATTTTTCAGTACTTAAACTTTTTTAATTAATATTTCTACAAAGTTGTGCTCTGATGAAAATAATGTTGAAGCAATACCCAAAAATTGTGAAGATCGTGGAAGGCAAAATGGAACGACTACTCTTCTTTCTTTACCTGATCTTCTCTGACCTTTGAATGTGTTTTGGAACGTCGAATATTCGATAATTTTTTAATTAATTGAAGTAAATTCTGCAAACAAAGAAAAAAATTCAATCCATAATATTTTTAATTAACTTACCAATATTTAATATCTAAATAATTAAAACCAATTTAACGTTAGGAATACGCTTTTGATTTTGAAATATTCCATCTGCTTCTATACATAGGTATATTTCTGTTGAACGCACGTCGCACAATGTCCAATACTCCAATGATTGGCAATGATGCTACCGATGGTATCAGAAACCACTACCCCCGCTCTTATAACTAAAGCATTAGATGCCATGAAACCATTTTTTTTGGTGTTGGAAATACACAAATAAGTGTATTTATGACATTCTTTCCCATGTAACACAAACATTGTGTTATTTGTGTGTTGTTCAAAACAGATTAACATTTTAATTCTGTTAAATCAAAATTTTTGTTAATATTTTCATTTAACACAAACACTAAATGTTACATTAACACAGGGTTGGGTTACTTATTTAACACAAAAATTTTAAACCAGTAGTTTTTTTACGCAGAATACAAATTTTTTCACTGTGTAGCAAAATTAAAAAAATCACATCCAGATTAGCCTAATTCAATCAATCACTCCAATTCAGATCACTTGAATAAAGCTTAATTTGACAAAAAAAATTTAATTTGGTGACGTCAGTAAGTTTACTAAGATTTTTTAATGCCGTTAAAACCGTAAATGAGGTGGCAGAACAATGAAATTGGAACCGAATTATAGGTTTTTGCTGCTGTTATGTCCATTTTTACCAAACTTAAATACGTAGAATTATTAGGAAAGAAACTTCTATTAAATCACTGATATTTCTACGAGGAATTTAATCATTTTGATAGCAAAAATGAAAATTTCACACGAAAATCACCTTCCAATCACCCTAATTCGAATCACTTCAATAAAGCTTGACTTGAGAAAAAAAATCTTTTTTAACTTGATTTGACTTTCAATTTTTCAGGGTCTTAAAAACTGAAAATAGTATAACAATAAGTGACAAAATTGAAGGAAAATTATAGGCTTTCAAAGTTTCTTTTGTAATGCTAGTTTAGGCACGTTTTCTCAAAATTTGAGATCTGGATCCGACCCTGTGTATACAAATGATTGGCACACTATTTCTTCCACTCATGGATCCAACAAAATTTTGGGCTTCACCCCTGCTTACATTTGTATGAACCAAATATAAGCTTCATTAGAGTATTATAATTAATACAACTGAAAGGTAAAAAATATTGGGTTTTGACATTACGGCCAACAGCACCGTGGAGAGAAATGGCAGGCCTCAGGAATGCACTGCATTTTAAAAAAATTTCCTCCCCCAAAAAAGTTGTGAGCAAAAAAGAACTCTTAACTTTTTTCCGGGCCCTCTACCGACAGCTACGGGCCCGTTCTTTAAACCCGGCCCCCGGGGCTGCAGCCCCGGCTATCCCATCCTCTCGTCGGGCCTAACGGCCAAGCAATATCTCGAAAACAGCTTGAAGAATAAACTTAAATTTTGGTGAAACCTTATGAATCTGAAGAGGCATGTATTTTTTTATACTTAGTTTTTATTTCTGGTTCTCAGATTCCTGTCACGTGACGCCAACTCCAAGATGTTAAAGGGGATTTATTTCGATAAATATTAATTTTATATTTTATTTCCACTTAAGTTTCTTTAGAATGTTGTATACCTAAACCTGAAAAATACTAATTCAGATTCATCCTTCAAACCGTTTTCAAATTATTGCGTAACTAAAACATCCATGTGACACACCGTCTTTAAATAAAGACAAAAAATTTTTCGAAGTCACAGGCCCCCCAGTTCTCTAGTCCTCTAGACCTGAGCCCACAAAGCACATCCCTAAATTCAGTCCTATAAAGATAATTATAGGTACAAATATTTTAATCTAGTCAAACAGAATATTATCTAGTCAAATTTACGCTTTTTACTAACCTAATTATTAATAATATTAATAATAATATTAATTAATTAGCCCTATTAATAATATTACGAAAACTTACCTATAGATTAAGTTTTTAAATATTTTTAACATACATATTTTAAGTTTAATATAGTTTTCGTTGCTAGTCCTTCAAAAAATTAGAATAACTCTAGTCTTGATTCTTGTCATCATAATCGCCGTTATTGTGCAAAAATACGAAGCTGACTCCAGTTTTGTTCGAATGTAAAAGGCAATATTTCATTTGTTTAAATAAGTAATTTTCATTCGGAGTCTCCTTCTAAAATTAAATTCATAACAATTTTAATGTTGAATTATTTACAAGGTTTCTATCCCGCAGATTAAACTTAGACTTTTATATAGTAGTGTAGTAGTAGTAGTAAAGAATAATGTATTTGACTAAATGTCATTACATACTTTTATATATATACCTTATTTCTTTTAAAAAATGGTTAAAATCATGTATTTTTATATCTTTCATGTAATCTTTCAAAATCTTATCAAAAAAAAAAAAAAGTTTAAATTTTTACTTGTAACTCAAAGTAGGTATAAACAAAAATTAATAAAGTACAAATTTATTTCATATCTAAAATCTAAACGAACGTATCAGGCCAAAAAAATTACTAGTCATATTGCAGTTATAAGTTCAAGGGCTCACTCTAGCTATTTTAATATTAAATTAGGTTTTAATTTTAAGGTTTACTTGCAAAAATTTATTTAAGACTCATAAAGAAGATTACACAAGCGTTTCTCATCGAAATCGCTTTACAATATTACTATATCAGGTATTTTAACTTATTAGTTATTAGGACTACACTATCCGGCGTTGCCACCAAGCTTTTTTAACTTGTATTTTCTAAAACCGTAGTGCATACTTTTAGTCGTAAAATCTAGTCATTTCCAAAATATTTAGTGAGATTTAGTAAAATGAAAGTGTGAATAATTTTAATAGTCTACTCTAGTTAAAATCTAGTCATTCGGTAAAGACAAGAAACCTGAGGTACAAAATAATACTTTTCTATAAAATTACGCAGTTTTTTTTTTTTGAAAATTATATCTTTAAGGCTTGGGTTCTTTTTAGTCGTGTAAATATCTAGTCAGTTCTTATTTTTGGTAAATTCTAGTCATAAAGTGAAACAAGTCTAGTCAATTTAATTTAGTTTTTTAGTCTAATGTTTAGTGTCTGTCTAGTCTCATGAATATATATTCTAGTCAAAATAGTTAAGATTTTAATCAAAATTGCAATAAATCTAGTCCCCATCAAACCCCTGTTTGTATCATTTATTAATCTTGAAATTCTTTAATCGGAATAGCTCTAGTGTTCTAATCAAAATATCAATGCATCTAGTCATTTTTTAAGTCAATGCATCTAGTCATGTTTTAAGTTTACAGTGAATATCAAAAGTATATTTTAGTCAGAATAAAAAGAATTCTAATTATAGTTTTGACTTCTCTAAAAAAAGGGAAAATAATGTTAATAGTTTCAGGTTCGGTGGAAATAAAATAAAAAGTGGTAGTGAAACTCTTTTGCTCCCCAATTCTTCTTCTTCAGGGAAAATAAAAAGAATTGAGATTACTGCTGCCGGGTAAAAGTTTTTTTCTTCGCTTCCGAGACTACTAAAGTAGCGGAAGCATTGTGATCACTTTTGAAATTTAATATAAAAAATTTTTTCCTCCCAAAATAAATTTTTTTACGCACATTTTACGTTTTAGAGCTTCCTGAACAATTTTGGTTTGGTATCTGTCCGTCTGTGTGTCGTCAGTTTGCACCAAGTGGCATAACTTCTGAACTATTCGATTGTTTTTAATGAAATTTTCAGAAATTATGCATAATAATAAAATTTTCCCCTTAAGGACCCACAAAAAATAAAGTGGGTCCTTAAGGGGAAAATTTTATTATTATGTATAATCCAGCCCACAGTACGGCTCAAAACAGTGATTTGAGAAATTATGCAGTTTGGTTCCTAGATGGTCTGCTATGAATTTAATAGAAATCGGAGTAACGGTGCTAAGCCGCTACCATGTCATTCCATTAATATACTAAATTGCACCAAGTGGCATAACTTCTGAACTATTCAATTCTTTTTTTATGAAATTGTCAGAAATTATGCGGTCTGGTTCCTAGATGGTCCCCTACAAATTTCATTGCATTCGGAGTAATAGTATCCACCGCGCTATCATGAAATCCCATTAAATGTCAATATCTTATTTACTGCTATTCCCACTTCGCTCAATTTTTTAATTTTTATAAATCGTTTTATTTATTTTGATTAAATTATACAAAATATATTGGGCATTAAATTACCAAGGTGCTTTTACGAGTACGAGGAAGCTGTGTGCCACACGCCATTGGCAGCGTATTTTTGCTTGTCACTGATATTTTTAAGAAAAATTTTTGGAAAAAACTGATTTCGGTTTTCGGGTCAAGGTTGAAAAAGTTTGGGAACCCCTGTTTTAAGCCATCTTACTTATAAGTATTCGTATTTTAATTCTAAAAAATAAATCCATAATCTTGTCGAACGGTTTCGTCGAATATTTTAAGGTTTATTTTAAAATTCGATTTTCTAGTCATTATTTTACAATTATTTATAATATAATAATCTAGTCATTTTTATACAAAACACCCTAGCTAGTCAAATATAAATAAAAAATCAAAAGCTAGTCAAACCTGAATAATTTCTAAAAAAATAAATCTAGCAAGCTAGCCTCGAAAAAAAAACAATTCTTAGAAAACAAAAATAAAGTAACCACGAGCATTTTAGTGGCTAGTTTTGTTTTTAATTAAATCAAAATTTAAAATGGCATAGAAAATTAAAATACCATTTCTTGCCGGGGTCACTATAAAAAATATGATTAACGTAAAATTTATTCTTTTATTTATTATTATTATTCTATAGGGTAAAAGCCCCTATACTAGAATGCGATTCAATACTCGAACAATTTTGATATTTTATATATTAATAAAATTATTTCTGAAAAAAACCGATAAATATCAAAACTGTTCGAGTATTGAATCGCATTCGAGTATAGGGGCTTTTACTTTATATAGGTATTATTCTTTTAGTAATATTTTATTCTTTTTCATAAGAATTTACTCGAAAATCGTGTAGTTTGAAATCGTGTAATTCGCGGAAATGTATCCGTGTTATTCAAGTACCGTATTCTTCGGGGGTTACCTGTACTTCAACTTTATTTTTAAAAATTGCCTGTTTATAAGTTATTTATAATACTTGTCTGTCCCTAATAACGTGTACATAAAGTCTTTCGTGTGTAATATAAATTACTTGTCCTCATCCTATGGTATCTCTTAAGTCTTTAAGTTCCAAAAAATATAGTACACTTCCGAGAATTGGAACTAGTTTCATTTTCAAAAATACAATGTTAGTCCAATTAAAACGTCTGCGTGTTTAAACTGAAACATTCTGTATATAAAATCAAAATTAAATAAAAATAAGAACAAACAAATTTTTCATAAATTCTTAGCTAATTATTACCGCAATATATACATATAGGTACAACTTTTACGTATATACCTAAGCGTAATAAACTAATATATTTATTACCATAGAATTTTTAATAATGTAACAAAAAACACACTTTTAGCACGCAATTTTTTTCAGATATGTCAACATATTTACATTTACCTTAAAAATTACATTAAATAAAAATAATTAATTATTTTAAATACAGAAAATATGGTAAAATCAAAAAATAGAATGCGTAAATTAACACGGTCAAGTATTCGAGATAAAACGTAACATTGTTAACCGTGAAATCGCACACGGGATTATAGAATTTGATAAGATTAATATGCAAAAAGTGTAAAAATACACATTTAAAAAAGAAAAATTGTAACTGCTAGCTAGGTACGATAATAATTTTGTATACAGAATGTCCTATTACTACACAATTAATTATCAAATTCAATGATACTAAACATAACCTCAAATAATTAGTAGCGCTTAAAAAAAATTTTTTATTGAAGATTGAAGTTCTATTAATAGAAGAATAATTTTAAAATTGATTTGTATAATAATTCTGCATAAAAATTTTTTCCTCATTTTTTATTTACACGTCTAATGAATAGTAAATATATGCAACCTACTTTACAATAATGTATTAAGCAACAAGTGTGTTGCCTATCTACACCCACTTTTCTATACGTAAAAAGAGTATATCGAATATATTATACGTGTCTGTAAATGTGTGTATGTATATAAGGAAATTCAATCGTAAATAAATTTCCCCTCTAATAACAGTAAAATAACATGTTAAACGTAACTTTTCTCTATGCTTTTATGTATTATATTATAATCTTGTTTTATCTTAAAAGTTTTAGTTTGATTTTTTTCCGTCAGGCTTTCATATGATCTCATTCTTTTTCAGATTATGTTCTATTTGTAATTTGTTATAGTCAATATAATAGTCTGTTAGTTTCTATCATTTCTATTATGGTTTCTGTACACCCTGTACATTTAAATACATTATAAATATACTGATACATTTTCACATAGTAATTGTGGATAAATATAAAATATTGATAAAAATATTTAGTTTAGGAATAATAAAATTGTTTAAAAAGTTGTAACTGTTACAAAATTTAGTCTTCAAAACTACATATCCTTTTGTAAATCTACTTCATTTTATGTAAATAATTTTCACTAATTTTCATTTTGTAAAAATATTGAATTATAAAATAATTTCAGTACTTATTTTACGAACCATTATTCATCGATCATCGTATAGTATCCCAAAACTGACAATTTCAAATTTGAAATTACCGCTAGTCTCTTTTAAGTCTATGTAATACTATACTTTTTGTAATGTTATCAAAATGGTTCATAAAATAATTGCAACCAATTTCTGCAAGTAATTTTCCGTAGTGGCCTTAAATATTTTAGTATGAGAATTTTAAAAATTTTAATATTTTTTGGAAATAATTACTGTCATCATTTTTATTTATAAATTCATGTTTTTGTATTATTTATGAGATTGTTTTGGTATTTTATAATGAACTGACTGACCTCTATCGCTTATTATTTTGATGTTATTCTTTTTTACAGTCGTAATAATAATAGTAGGTTATTTAAAAATGTAAAATCAAATATAATCACGACATGTAGTTCTATTTTATCTTTCAACATTTAAATTTTTAATTACGTATTTTATTTAATAAAATATTATTTCAGAAACAATTTTTTTCTTTTTATATTTTAAATTTACGTTTTATTTATGTCAGGTTAAAAGCGCGGGCGTGGGGAATAAAGTTTGCAATATGCTCAAAGCAGGCAACTTGTAAATAACAATATTTAATTTAATATAAAATTTAAAATTATGTATATAATAAAAAGAAAACGAAATAATTCTCATTAATTATGTAAAAAATTTTTCTAGGATACATGAAAATTAACGAAAATAAAAACGAAAATACTAATTAACATTTTTCTGTGTACGCAAATTGTGTTTTTGTTAATTTAAGGAATTGTAAAAAAATGTGATTATGCCACGATTAACCGTATATAAAAAATACTATATTAATTTTCATATTTTTAAAATTAATTAAAATATTTATTACATAAATTAGAATAAATTAACAAAACTGTACCACACTGCATTTATTATTTTAAGTAAAAAGACATAGTAACAAATATTATATTTTCCTTTGATAAAATTTTATGATTTGTGTACGTATGTAACTAGTGTTTTTATTGTAAGTTCGTATCGAACATTTTCACAAAACGGAATATTTAAAAAATGAAATTTTTTTAAATTATTCTCAAACTTATATTTTTAGTTTTTCGTTCATTAATAACTATTATAATTACAGATATAGGTGTCCGATATGGATAAAATCTTATGTTTATTTAATAGAGCTTTTGCAATGGACGGTAAATTAATACGACAATATTATTTTGATACAAGTACATGCAAAAGCTCTTTGACATTTAATTATGAGTTTTGTAAATATAAAACGTTTTACTACCGAGTAGCTTTCATTCAATTTTTATTTTCTGGGACATACGTAGCCAGTACATTAGAAATAAGTTTGTACGTAAACTGAAATTCTAGTCAATAGATGATAATATATTATATAATAATAAATTTTATATATATATATATATATATATATATATATTTATTTATTTAAAAGATTTAAATATATTTTTAATAAATTTATTATTACGTAATTTAAATGTGTCCACAATAGTTGTAAGTTATAACTATAGAGCAGAATAAAGAACAATTTTTGTCTATCTGCTCTTCGGTTATATTGGACAAACTATTTATTTATTTATTTATTTATTTATTTATTTATTTATTTATTTATTTATTCGATTTATTCGAAGATGTATTTTATCTGTTTAATAAAATTTATTGTGTAATAAGCGGACCTAAATTATCTAATAAATAAACAAGAATAAAAAAAGTTGATTACGAATACGGTGGCTTTTTTGACATTTCAAGAATTTTACATTAAGAAACTTTTACAATAGGAAACCAAATTAATACTTCTTTTAAATTATTTTTACCATATTACACAATAATTTTTATAAAATAGATAAATAATATATTGAAGAGAATGTAATGTGAGTGTGTTCTAGTCATTTGTAAATAAAAATGTTTTCAAAAAATGTTTATTCTATAGCAAGTATTCATGAGTTAAGATGCACAGGGTTGATAAATAATTATATAATAGATTTATAAAAAAAAATTAATTTATTGTAAATTTATTGAAAAATGTACATAATTAAACTATTGTAAATTAATTCGAAAAATAAAGAATATATTGAATTAAATAAATAATATTTATTTTTATTTTATTTTGCAAACAACAAACTCTCTCTTACTAAAGCATTATCTGATAATTAGTTTGATTTAATCAAGTATACAATAAAATCTGTATCTAGAACCTGTAATAGTATATTATTCAACGAGCTGGTAATGATAGCTATTACTCACGAAGATGAAATTGCGACACGAGCCGAGCTTGCGAGGCGAGTGTCGTAGTGCATCTGAGCGAGTAATAGCCATTACAAACGAGTAGAATATTATAATTTTTCTACGACTTTATTTCTTTTTGATTTAAATAGAAATGAATATAAGTTTTAATAAACTACCTAAAAGAATAAAATTTTAATCTATCTCTAATTTCATTAAATATTCGTTTATTTATCTATGGAAATGATCAAGTTAAATAATAAATTGTTTTATTTACTTGCACATTACTACGCAACATATATTAAATTAAAACTTGATACATACATTATTCACAAAACAATCACAAACCCATTGAATAATGGTTAATACTGTGATTTCATTGGTCAAAAAGGTATTGAGTAATAATCATTCCTCCACACCTTTGAATAATGCCTAACTTTCTCAACAATTAACAGATATATCATGAGTGTGTTTTTCAACAGGAGTAGAAAAAACACTTATTGGAACTGAATATTATCAACATTGAAATTATTTCGAAAGTTAATAATCCACTTAAAAGAGTCAGATTCCAATAATTTGCGAATTGGAACTTATTATTGAGACTCTAGTTTATCAGATTAATTCATTTTGAATAATTAATTCGGGTATTTATACGTTCCTGAATCCTTAACAAGAATGAGTAATAAGTAAAATTGTATTAGTCATGGTACCCCTTCAGGAACCCATTCTACACATAAATAAGATAAATTTTCACTTATTTAAGAGACAAGAGTAATAAAGACTAAAATTTTATTAGCATTTGTACATTAGTATAAATATGTATAATTATATATTAAAAAATTGGTTCTTAAAAAAAAAATTATACGAAAATTCTTTTTATTTTATTTTTTTTACGTAATATTTAAATAAAAAGTTGTGTCACCAAATAAAAAATAAATATTTAAACTTAGTACTTATAACGGGTCGACATAATATGATACCTCTCGAGCGCATATGTGACATCATAATGTTTATTTACCTGAAAATACATTAATATTTTTTTTATTTTGAATTATTGTTGCGATGCAATTATTGCTTGCTATAAACATTTTTGTGTTGAATATCATACTGAAAATGTCTAATTAAAAGAGTTATCAAGCTTGTTTTGTACAACTATATGGTAGCAGTATAAATGTTAGATATTCTGTGACCAGAATTAGTCTTTATAAATCCTTTGTCGCACATTGCTAATTAATTCAATAATCACCAATAACCTTTCAAACTAAACTTTAATAATTTTGATGATACCTATGCACATATTACCATTATGACGTCACAGATATCGCCATCTTTTGTGATGCGTTTATAACCAAATAAAATCTTTTAAAATTTTATAAATTTTAGTTTATTTATTAATTATTATTTATTATACATAGGTATATCATTTTTAAAATTTTTTTCGTAACGATTATCAATATTATTTATGATACAATATTGAAATAAAACAAAAAATGATTATTATTTTTTATTCAAAAACTCAATTATTATACGAAAAATTCAAAAATTATCCACTATCTATGAAACTTATTAGAAACAAAGAAGTTATGAAATTGATAATGTAATATCGCCTTTAAAACCACGGTCGGCAAAAGACAGTTAAATATCGTAAATATCGTAGTACTCTACGTACTCAAGTAGGTAGTGATCTCCAGTGGTTAAATACTATAATATTTAACCTATTATTTTACATATTTAAATTAAATAAGGTCGATAAAATAGATGACGTTGGAGAAGTTAAACTTCATAAATATTTCACCACCTAAACACTTGGATACTAGATGGTACTAGTATCGCAAAAACAGCACTTGACAATTCACTACTAAAATGACATGCGTTAAGTTTAAATAATTATTACACAAGTTTGTAAAATTTATTTTAATTAATTTTTTGCAAAGAAAATATTGTAGTAAAAATGACAGGTTCAGGTGTAACAGCAACTTCCAAATTAGTAACACCCACAGTTGAACAAATTAATGCTGATATAATAACACAGGTTTGTAAACACTTTTTATAACCTAGAAAAACAGTTGTTTTCATACTTACTTTTATTAAATTTAGCTCGCCGAAGAATATTGGGCACCACATTCAAAAGATAACCATAAACCATTTGATCCGAAAGTAATAGAAGATATATATAATCAAGAAATATTAGGATACAAGTAAGTTTCCGTGTTTCTGAAGTTCCGAGACCGGTCTACAATTCTTTAGTTTTTAATACAATTTTTTCTGTTTTTAGTTTATCAATACGTCGTATTATGGTCTTAGAATTTAGTCAGTATTTAGAAAATTACTTATGGCCCAACTACACGCCAGAATCATCTCAAGCGCACATGATGTCAATCGTTGTTATGTTAAACGAGAAATTTCGAGAACGGGTTCAAGCATGGCAGGCCATCATAAAACAACCAGAACATTTTGGTGATTTTTTCCAAAAAGTGTTGGCCGCTTGTTTACAAGAATCTGGACTCTCACTAAGAGAAAAAACTGCCCTTTTAGTTTTTTTAAATCATTGCTTCAGTAGTATGGAAGTTACAATTTGTCGAGATCAAGTTAAAAGACTGGTCTCACTGTCAATGTGGGCTTCATTGCAACCGGCTCGACGTGAACAAGAATTTCGTCTTTGTCCCAAGTGGAGAAAATATTGGCGGGCAATCCAGAAAAAAGATAAACCTGATCAAATTGAACGCTTAATGTGGGAACGAAAGTTCTTACAACGTCTAATGTTGAGTTTCGTAAATATACTAGAAAGTATCCCCGAAGAGGGTGAAATTTCTGAAGATAAGGTGGATATTTTTTATCAGTATAATTCCTAAACCTTACAAAATCGTCTGATAGGGTAATTCAATGTATTAATTAATTTAGGTTCGATACTGTGAACGATTTCTTGAACTGGTTATCGATTTGGAGGCATTACTTCCAACGCGGAGATTTTTCAATACTGTTCTGGATGATTGTCATCTTGTAGTTCGTTGTCAATTGGCACCTTTGACTCGGAGACCGGAAGGACATCTTTTCAGCCAGGTCAGTCAGTTATTCAATATATTTTTTTCAATGCCTTTAGTAATTAAAACGAATTTATCCGTTCAGTACTTAGGTATTCTAAAAACTGTTCTCATTGTTAGTGTAATTTATGGTTTGTGTATATCTACGGTTGATGTTATCTCCGGTATCTTCTTAACTACACTGTAGGAACCAAGTACGTGGCCCCCTGCAGTTTTTTAGGGAGACCAAAAACGCAAGTTGACGTGCGCAAAAAAATTTTTTTGCTCGTTACTTTTTGCGGAGAAAAAGTTAAAAAATATAGTGCGCCAAAATTTTGAATTTGTTGTTTTTCTCGGGTAGGGCGCCATCAACAAAGTTTGCCCCCCTCATAATAACTGTAGGTCCGGCTCTGTGTGGCATAAACACTATAGAGATAACACCACAGATTAAGTATTATAATCTACTCAAAATCGACATTCAACTTCGAAAAGACTCGCATAAAGCTGAAAATTGACACAGACCTGAAGTACATCATTATAAACAAAATGTCAAAAGTTTCCATCGATCTCACTTCTGCTAAAAATTTTATTTGATACAGACTTTCTAAACTATGCGTTTTTCTAGCCATGAATTTTATGTATTATGGTTACATAATATATAATTAGTTAAATATCAAAAAAATTTTTAGCAGTTTTAAAGGACGGGTCATTTATTTGAACTACTCTTTGTAGATTTTATATGGAATTAGCGTACTGAATATTTTTATGTCATCGAAGATGACGTATTAATATCGTTGTGTGATTGAATTGAACACGTGATTGAATAATTATTGAGTTGTACATCCATATTGAATAAACGCAAGAGGGCTGTAGAGTTAACAAAACAACTATAGAGTTAACAAAAAATCATAAATTAACACTTTCACTGAGATGGCATTACTTAGTGCGTGTCAAAAACACGCGTTTAACGAATTTTTGCTACTAATTACAAAGAAAACAAAAAAAATTAGTCAAAGAAGTAATTGTTTACGTTTATTAAAACTTCAGTGTTACAGACACGTGTTAAAAATTTTTCAATAATTGTGATTTTATGAATTATCGGATTTCAAAGAATGGTACATTTTTTTATTTTGCTTTGCTTTTATATTATTCATAAAATTATTTTGAATTTAATGGCACTTAAGGTCGTGTTTTGGGAAAGGCGATTTTGATGCTTTATTTTTGCAGACTATGGTATTTAGTTACCGAAGAATGTTTACTAAATCCAATTTTGATATAATGTCAAAATTGTATGAGAAAGTAATCAATATTTTTCAGATTAGTACGATTTTTCATTTTAAAATTTCCGGTTTCTAGCCCAATAGCAAGCCGGAGATACGATATGTTTAGGTAATTTTTCATTACAACTGATGTACCAACTAAACCCATTAAAAAAATTTTCAAAAAATCAATCGTAAAAAAGTTTCTTATATGAAGCGAACCAAAGTAGATTAAGAAAGGTACATTACATATAAGTCCAAAATAAGCTTTTTTTGCGCAGTTCGCCATCTACGTCATAATACGTCACATATTTTAATTTTTAGAAAACGACAACATTACAATTCTGCCGCCGTAAGTCAAAAAGACGTAACTGACAAATTTTGACTTTTTGAGGTTTACATTGATTTCCATGTTTTCAACCACGAGGAATCTAAAAAACTAATTCAAAAAGACGTATATTTAATAGTTTCTAAGATACAGCGGTTTGTAATAGCCGTATCTACACTAAAATTGCATAGATACTAAGGTAAAAGGCAGTAAGTAACATTTCATAGGAAAGAAAGCAGTACATATCTACAGTGTAGTTACTGCTATTTGGCTTAGCACTAGTCGGTTACTGCTTTTTAACTTAGCAAATTTCATAAAACAATTGTACTTACGTTCATTTGTTTGTCTTCAACACATGATGTTATACATATAATTATGTTAAATGTGGAAATTGATGTACTGGTAATTGAATCATATTGTATAAGTTTTCGCCATGGTCTGTTGTCAGTAACTAGCAACTTAATTTCTTAATGATCAGCTGTTTTAAAAACGGGAAATAATAGTTGGAATATGCAGAGATGTGACTTATTTAAAATACAAGTATTTGAAATACAGATACAAGATACAAAATACGTACTTTCATCTTATATCTGAAATAATCTTTTAAAAATTCATTTTGCATCTTGTATTTAGATACATTATCTTGGTATCTTAGTATTTTGTAAATATTTAATTTACTAAAATACTTTTATTAATTACCTACGGCATCTTATCATCAGGTAAATACACCCTTAAAATGCCGAGTTCCGCTCCTGTGGAGCGACTTTTGGGGAGATGATAATGAGACCTCAGCGAAGAAAAATGAGTGATAAAATGTTTAATGAACTGGTTTTGCTCAAGTCTCAATTGAAACTTGAAAAATATAATATGTTCTCACATTTTCGCGATAAACGCGATTCACTGTTCATAATTAATTTGTCATGTAATAAACTTAAACTAAGTAAATCTCAAAATTAATAAAAATATGTTATTTTTATTATTTTTTTAAAATTTTTTATTTTAAAAAAGTATTTAGAAAATATATGTATTTTGTATCTAGTATTTCAAATACCATTTCCACCAGTATCTTATATCTGGTATCTCAAATACCATTTCCAAAAGTATCTTTTATTTTGTATTCCAGATACTTTTTATGAGATATCTTGCACATCTCTGGGAATGTGGTTATGCATGTTATGTTTTGATGTTAGTAAAGTAAGTTTAAAGAGAGTTTGTAATGAGTCGAACTGAATTGATATGATTTTTCTTACTTTATTATTGCTGTTACTTCTTTTTTGCTTAGGAAAATGAAATGACATTAATCGTAACTGTAAATTATAATATAAAGGAGGTTATATTTTACTATTTAAAACAGAAAATAAGTTGCAGTAAAACAATAAAAAGTATTAAAATAAAAAAAAATGGAACTTTTTGTCATTTAATGTAAAAAAACTCACAAAACATGAAAAATGGCGATTACTCAAAATGCTGATTTATATATTTACTGCTTTTTGACTTAGGAGGGCAGAATTACTTATTATCAAATTTATATAGCGTGAATTTTTTGAAAGTTACAATTTTTATTACAGCCAAACCGTTGATAAGAGGTAAGAACTATAAAGATCCTGACTATAGCAATCGGTTGCCCCCGTCGATATCTGCAACTCTTATTTGAACAATTTCTCAATTAAATCAACGGTTTGGCTGTAGTAAAAATGGCAACTCTCAAAAAACTCAAGCTGTATATATGTAATTCGCCATCTACGTCATCAAGAACTGCGCGTCGGCATACCTTTCTTAATCTACTTTGGAGCGAACTGTACGAAAGATCCTGCATATTTGTATATGAGTTTGAAATATTTAAAATTTCAATATTATTGAAGAATATTTAATTAAACACCATGCTAATTAGCAAAACAAAGTAATATCCGAAATTTTATAAAATTAAAATCTTTACAAATAAATGACGCTATCTATATGACGCTATCTAAAATCTATAAAATTAATATGGCGCGTATAGTTATTACTAATAACTTATTAGCTCTAAATAAAATTCTGATAGATGGCAGGCACAATAGATAAAATGGCAGTAATATCGACAAATGTCATTAAATCGAGTTAACTCGAGTCAGCCACTCAAGCAGTTAAAGGAGTCAAAACTGACTTCTAAAAAAAGTTTACATATTTTTACGTACTGTTTAGGTTTGTTTAAGCAGCAGTTTTAGATAGTACCAAATTTTCAGGATTGTGCGCAAAATGTTTTTAGTAATTATTAAGACCGCTCCGCGCATACTAAAATTGCTTTGCGCATAATCCTGACAGTTTGGTACTATACAAAACTGTTGCTTAAACAAGTCTTTTGGAACTAAAAGTTTGTAAGAATTTAAAAAAAAATCAAATTTAAAATTATTTTATTAAGAAATCTTATTTGTAAATATTAAGTACAAAAAATCTTTTACAAATTTTTAGTAAGGCAATAGTGTTTCACATTTAAGGCATGTCAGTTAGTGGAATGTATTTGAAGGTTATTCGTTAGAAATTTTTTAAAAACTGGAATGTTTTTTTCACTTATTATTACACGAGAGGTTTGTATTTTTTCGAATAAATTTGGGTTTGTTAACGAAAATTTGTTGCCTAGCAATTTAACGCGAAGAACTGTCAACTAACAAAAATGCGACAGCGAAGCTGAAGCGTTTTTAGGATGACAGTTCTTCGAGTTAAATTGCTTTTAGGCAAAAAATTTGAGTTGTAGAAAACACAAATTTATTCAGAAAAAATATAAAAGACAATTTAACGAATAAAATAAATGTTCATATTATCCTTTAATACATTGTTACTATGGTTCTGATCAGTTAAATTTACCAATAAGAATTTTTGTTTCATTTTTATCGTGTCTACAGTGAAATGACCAATGAAATGTTTTGTATCATTTTTTTGCTGCAAAAATCTGTCCTGACTTTTATTTCCACGATAAAAGTGAAAAAACTACAATATTCTTATGGGACTTGATACACAGGAGTTAAATTGTCTTTAACAAAAACAAATCCATTAAAAAATAATTTTTTCTTTTCAAAAACATATTGCTTTTACATATTTTTTTAAACATAAAGTTCTCAAACAGAAATCAATTAAATATTGTTTTAAAAATTATCAGAATTTCATAACGTAATTATTGAGATTCCTCTTAATATCAGTTTTCGGTATTCTTTTAACTTATTTTAAAATATTACTTGTGTCTGAAAAATGTGTTAGAAATTCAAAGGTGATCATTTTATAAATTCATTTATCTACGACTACCATGAAATTGCTTGTTTATTGTACAAAATACTATCTAAGGTACGTTTTACATACAGCCATATATCCAACTGTACAAAAATTGGCTCTTTGCATACGAAAAATACCAAAGGTTACTGCACTTATATTAATTCTTATATTATAAATATATTATTGGGAAACCAAATGGAGGCGTGGTTTAATATTTAGCCTACTGACAGTAGTTTCTTCATTCGTCATCAGATGGCAGAAATTTACACTTAAAAAAATGGTAGCAATTTGGAATTGTCCGTTTTTATTTGAAAACAGTAAATTACTATGAAAAAATTAGAATGGCATTCAAAAAAATATGCCAGTTTGTATTTTGTAAATTAAACAATATAAATTTTGTGAATGGGGTATTTGACAGTAGTTGAAAAAATATCTGTTTTGATTTTTAAATAATTGCTCAAGTCATAATGATACTGAATATTGCTTTTTTACAAGTTATTTCATTCAAAAATATAAAAATTTTAATTAAATAAAATTACAAAATTTACGTTGAAAATGACGTAATCAAAAACATCAAGCAAAAGCAGCCTACGTCACAAGCTCGTTCGAATATGTAGGTATTATATTGTAGTTAGGAAAAAAACTGTTTACTTTTTTGGTAACTATGAAAGAAATTTTTCATTATTAATTTTCATTACTAGACCTACTACTACTACTCAATATTTTAGAGCCAATGACGTCATACGATTTGACGTCACAGAAAGCATCGTTTTGGCGATCTTTTTAAAAATTGAAATTTTATCGGTGATATTTTTTAAAAAATATAGTACAAAATAATTTAAAAATGTGTATTATGAGTTTAGTAAGAAGTAATAAACACACTAAGATGGTTTTTAAAAAATTGTCAAATACCCCATTGTCAAAATTTAGTAAACAAACCTTGCCTACTGGCAGTAGTTATTTTTTTGACCACTAGTTCGCGTATCCAAGTTTTACGATTCCCAATACAGTGATATACATATTATATTAGAATCTGTATAAAAATTTTACCTAGCAACTGAATGTTTACATTTGTTTTTAAGAAATTTCAAATACTACATAATTTTAATGTATTGTATTTGTAGATTTGTAGCAAATTTTTGTCGTTTATTGTGAATTTCATGTTAGTCGTAGATAAAATATAGTACGTAACTCGACAAGAGCCGCGCAGTGACGAGTGCGTAACTTCTTCGCTTGTGTGTAATATGCAACTTACAAGCTCAATCACCTAATATACTATTATTTACATAATTTGGTCACTACCGTGCAGTGTGACAAAAAATTTCAACGAAAATTCGATTGCTACTTACATAGACTGCAAAAATTGTTATTGCTAAGAAATAGTGTATTTTTTTTTTTAAACAAAAATTTCAATTTTTCTGTGTAATTAATTGCGATAATTTAACTTTGTGAAAACTCCTAATAATTATTATTTTTTCTTCTTGGATTTTTCCCCCATTTCTTAACCGACTTCTATTTTTCAATTGCTTTGATTCACATAATATATTTTTACGTAAAATAGATTTTTAGTTCAGTTCAGATGTATTTGAAGATGGTTAAATCAGGCGAAGGCTAGTTCGTAAAAGTATACTTCTAAGTTCTTGAAAATTGACAAATTAAATATTTCACCATAATTTTTCTGCAGTTCAAAACGCAATCTCTTCTATAATCTCTTTAAAGAATTCTCAAAATATAAAAGAGTGTCTATATATACAGATGGATGAATAATGTTTTTTTACTTCGCATGAGTTGCACACGCGCATTGTGCAATAATGATTTTATTATTAGAAGAAATTTTTTTTTAAAAATCTGTTATAAAAATCAGAAATAGTTGAGCTTTTCTTTCTTATATTTCTAATATCTAAAATAAATAATACTTTTAATTATTATATATTATCTGAATAATATCTGGAATGACAAATAAATTTTTTATATACAAATTTCTTTTTATAATATCTGAAAAAATTAATAATTTTTAAATAATTTGTGTACTTGTGTAATTTAAAAATTAGTGTAAAATTACTCATTGAACTCCAATTTGTATATTTGAGTAAAAACTAATGACTAGATAATTACAGTGGATGCCGGTTGTTGTGGATTACTATAGAACCTGTAATTTTTTTTTTATAATAATAACTGATATTAGCACTATACAGTCCACGCGTCTATGCAGTAAATTTCCCGAGGAGCCGGGAATATTTTAAACACGTTGACGCAACCCTATACCACGTCAGTAATCCCGTATAAAGCGTACACTAAGCGAGCGGTATAATGCGATATTCAGAGCGGTGCTCACTACAATGAGTAAGGTTGGGCAAATATGCACTAAAAAACCGTGCATATATGCAATATGCACCTAATATGCTTTAAAAAATGTCTAAAATATGCTCAAAAATGTCTTAAAAAACAAAATATGCATTATTTATGCAAATATTAACTAAAGATTAATATAGATGTATGTTTAATATATTCTGAAAAAATTCAAAATAATACTTCAAACATAATACTTCAAAAATTTTACGGTACTTAGGTACTTACGACTTTTGAACAGAAAATATATTTCCATCATATTTAAAAATATTTTTATAAGGTTTTATCCATTTTTATATTAATTCTCTTTTTGATGAGCTGATTTTCGGTATTTCGTAATTAAAATATAAGTGAAATTTCCAATAATGTAAAATATCTTTGAATTCTGAGATGTTTAAAAGTCGTTTAAAATTAGAGCACGTCCGACGATTTAAAACCAATTATTCTATTGTTAATGTTTAGACAATTTTGTAGATATGATAAACAGAAATATACACAGGACTACAGGAGTTCTTGGAATTTTTTTGAAATTTGCTTTATTTACTTTAAAATTAACTATTAAATTCAAATATTTCAACAATCAAAATTTTATATATTAATGAAGTTATTTCTGAAAAAAAAAATTAAAACTGTTCGGGTATTGAACACGTTCGGGTATAGGGGCTTTTACGTTAAATGATTTTAAAAGTTACTAGATTTTTTTAAATTAGTTGTTTAAGTTCAGTAAGTTTAGAAAGTAATTGTTAATTTAATTATTTTGGTCAAATTGTGAATATATGCACTTAATATGTATTAAAAAGGAAAAATATTCAAAATTTACAAAAAAGTGTGAATATATGCAAAATAAAAGTTAGCTCATTTGCTTTTAAATGGTTTATAATATCAAAAATCAAATTTTGGGGTAAATATGCTCATAAATAAAAAAGTATGCAAATATGCATTTGCCCAACCTTAACAATGAGAGTATGTTACGCATGTTACCTGACCGCGGTCGCATCACATACACGTGTAATCGCTGATTGCGATTGGCGTACTGAATTTGTGTACGACAGCAAGCTTATTAATGTTCATATTGCACCTCAGCAATAACAAGATCTCATTATATATGGAATTGTATGTATAAATTTGGTCCTATTATTGCAGAGGTAGGATATGACACCTTGGTTGTATAATTGAATTAACCATGTCGTGGTCGAAGGCAAGCACATTCGTTGTGTCTGCCACGATATGTGTCTGTAACGTTCAGTGTCTGTAGATATGAATGGACCTTTACTCGTTATATGGATGTACATTTTATAGATGGCTGAACCGGCATCTGTCACATGCACGTTGCAATATATCCGACATAGGTAGTCCCGTGTATAGTTGTACTGAACGTGTTAAGTAATTTTATATGATTTGGAATAATTGGGTAAAAATAGTCGATTGATAAACGTTATCCGTGATTATAATATTCGGCTTCCACTGTATCAAATTCGTGAAATCAAGAACAATAAGCTCTAGATGGTAGATCTATTAGATTCGAGCCATAAATCACCATTCTTCATTTCAAGCCTATTTACATAATTCTTTAAAGATATATTTTTTTAGTGATTCATCTTTTCAGATATTATAATTATTTTACTCAATTTAAACTTTATTAAATATATTAAATTCTAACGTTAGTTTTTTATTATAATTATACAAATTATTTATTATAATTATACAAATTATTTATTTTTTCGCGGGCGGATTATTCTAGTAACTTATGTATCTATGTTTTAAAATTTAGTCAGACTTATTAAAATTACGTAAGTCAGATCGTTAAAATAATTCTTCCATTTTGGTCCAAAAAAAAATATCAAAAGGCATAATTTTTTGGTGATAATACTGGCAAATTTTTTACACCAAGACATCCAAAATCTTGTGAAAGTGCAGATCTTTCCGTTGTTGATGGTACCTAGACAACTAATTTGCAGAATTTTCAGTATATTTCTGTACTGATATGGCCTGGTTTATAAATACCTGTATCCATTGCTTGTAATTCATCACCCCAATCATTTGGACTCGTTATTTCTGGCTCGGGACGACAGCAGGGACAAATACAATCGGCGTAACAACAGAATTTTCGTAACAGATAAGAAACTTGTTTTTGATCGAATACGCAAACGTATAGAATTAGTGGGGCTTGCAACGAGTTGACGAAGATATAAGTATAATAAACGGGATCAAATTGTAGCCAAGATATGAGCAAGAATAACCAGGATATTGTCATTATGATAAAGAGAAGGCAGTAGAGTCGGAAACTGAAAACAAAAATTGATAACAATATGAAGATTATAATTACAAATTTGTGTATAGGTTAGGATTTGACTAGTAGACCATCTTGATTTCAAACATGTCCCTGTCACTCTCCATTTAGTCTATTATAAAAAAATGGACCGTTTTCTGACGTCGCTGTAACTAATATACCAGATGGCGTTGATTTACTAGGGGATAAAATTAGAGTCGAGACATGAGGTTTAATAGTTCGCTATTTTTCATCTAAAATAAATTTGAAATAAATTAAATATTTAAAAAATACTTTAATTCAACCTAGAAAGATTAATTAAATTAAAAAATTTTAATTCTTCGTTAACACATAACTTGGTGACGATATTTTTGTCCTCGATCATATGGTAATTAATTTTGACATCTATTTGATGAAAAATGCTCACATGTCCCAACTCTATTTAGTATATCCCCTATACCATTAGCGCCACGTAGCAAACGTAGCAAACTGTGACATGATAAGGTCCGTCCTTGAAAACAAGTGGCAGGGACATGATTTCAAATAACACTGAGATATATTCATTATACGCATATTGTTCCCTTTCTGTCTTAACCTCGTATATGGTTTTTTGGCTGTTTTTAGTTAGAAAGTTATACATATACATAATTCATTCCCCCATATGATGCACTCTAAGAAATATTGCAAAATAGTTAATGGAAAAATAATTATTCAATTAAATGTAATCTCATATGACATGAACTAAATTTAGTTTTCTTGATTGAACTCCTCTCCCCGGGGTAAAAATGTTACGTAATACTTGAATGTTCCCTTACTGGTGAATTTGCACTAAAAATTTATAATTTCGTTGTTTCTGCAGCAATATTGAGTAATTTAAACTTGACACTAAAACGTATATTTTGGTTTATGAAACAGTTACTAATTTTCATAAATAAATGGTTATGATATCTTTATGTTATAATATCTTAAAATATAATAAATTAAATATTGTTTAATGATTTATATAATATTTTTTATTCGATCGGAAAACTGGAGATTCATGGTATGAAGAAACACACATAAAAAAAAGCTGTAAAAAGAATCAAATTGATCGAATGATTTGCCTTCGAGTTTTAACTGTAACAAATTTGAAAAATATAGCTTCGAAAAAAACGCGTTTAAACTTTAAGTTACTGATTCAACTATCGAAATATGCAAAAAAATCGATTTATTTCATAACCTCGTATCTTGATAATTCTGTACAACAAAAAAGTGAACTGGAATCTCGTATTTATTAAAAACAACTGAAGCTTGTAACTTAAAATATTTAAATGTCTGTTTCATATCCACATAGGTAGCAAAAATCAAAAAGTGTAACATACATAAATCTTAAATTCATAGTGATGAAAATACAGTATTTAATATGTTTTTTATGTTTCCTGAAAACTGTAGTTTTTTAGATACAAGGTTAAGACAGAAAGGTAGTGATATTCTATTATTCGGTATATAATTCTAGTTATGATTTATGGAAAGAACTCAAAATACTTACTTGTGCATTAGTTTATGATGAATTCGTCCATAAGTCTGCATTCGATTGATAATATTTTGTGTGGACATATAGAAAACAATGTTTACTAAAATAATACAAGCAATTGGCGTAAAAAATACGGCAATCCCTAACCAGCCAATAGTCTCTTGCCCATGTAATACAGATATATTAATTGTATTTGTACTATCAAACATGAAATGAGCAAACAAAGCCACTGCGGCTAACGTCAGAGTACTTCCCCAAGCGTAAAATGAATAGTGACAATATTTTCGACCGTCGGTTACTCTTAGAAATACGTTTCGCGACCTAAAAAAAAGTAAAAAAAAAAATAAATAGTGGAAAATAATACAAATTTTTTGTATTAAAAACTTGTGTCTTGCTTACTTGAACATTTTCCATATGTAGAATCCCATGCTGTTCAACCAGAAGAATGCTCCTAGCAAACTGAAGTAAACAAACACATCTGAAAATAATTATTTTTTGATATTATAGATTTTGTAGGTAGCGGTACAATTAAAACTTGATATTATTAAGGAAATAGCGGTACCTACCGGCGATAACGAACGTAAAATGATTTGTATATTCTTTAAAGATTCGTATCAGATCCGCTACTGTGCTTGTTAATAGACATAGCGAAATTGTCGTGACAATATTTCCCTGTAGATCACGTACTGTCGGTAAAACGAAGTATACGATTGCAACGAACAGATAACAAACGAATGCGACCATATGAAAGATGGGATCGATGATTTTACGAATTAGAAAATCGGCACTGGTCCATGTGATCAGAATTTTTGGAGTACAAATGAGCGCGTATTGTGATACGAAAGTTCCATTTTGATCTATACGCTGCAAATATCACACATACCTAATTATTATTGATCTATACAGATCTATATACATATAAACACATATTGGTCTGTCTATACACTAAATAAATTTTTCTTTGCTTGCTTAATATGGAATAATTTTTGAATTAATATACATATATACATGTTCAAATTTTCGAGACATATCGTATTGTCAGTAAGTAGGATCAAGCTACAAAGTGTTTCCCTAGCTACAAAGTGTTTCATTAACATATGTTTTATAGAGATACCACAGGCATTAAATTTTGAAGCATGACTCCATTTTATTAAACCAAACTTGTAACCACGGAGACTTGTTTATAACTATTGGGTAAACCATTAAAAGTAATGGTTTGACCGTCATTAAAGTAATTACATCAGTCAATTTTTTTGCTTCAATTTCTTAATGTATTTGTAATACACAGCATTCTCTCTAGTCGATTCTCTCCTCAATGGTTTTATGAAGTGTCTATGTGAGTTATTTATAACTGATATTATAAATGCGAAAATGAGTTTGTTTGTTTGTTTTTCCTTCACGCCTCAACAGCTTAACCAATTAACTTGAAAGTTTGCACAGACATAGCTTGGGGGAAAGAGACGGTTATAGGCTATTTTTTATCTCAGGAAAATATTTCATTCCCGAGGAAAAGTGTATTGGAAAACGGAGAATTTTGATATGCTATCTGGTGGCCCGAAAATAAACTACTGCGGAAAGGCTATTTGTACATTTCATATAAATCAAGTGAACTTTAATCATTTGTAATTTTTTTTATGACTTGTCATTAAAAATATTTTACCCTAATTTAATCAAATGTAATACATGAAAATTGTTCAAATTATGGAATTTTCATCACGAAAAAGTAAAGGTATACTGTTGTGTATTTGAATGCAACCTTAGAAGGTCCCAAGAATGATATACAAATGTTGCTACAATCGTAATATAACAAAGAAGAATTGGTTGGTCGCTGATTAGCATGGATAAACATTCAGAAAATGTGTAAAAAAATTATGCCTTCAATGAGAGTTTGTCCAGTTCATTTTAAACCACAAGATTTTATTACATAAGTATAATTACAAAACTTATTTTTTACTACCTAATCATATTTTAATCTATCTACTATAGGTAGTAATATACATCAAGAAAATATCTGTCCCAACTTTCAAGCTTCAATATTACACAATCAATACAAAGTTTGATTCATTAAGAGAAACTCGAGCCCTATTAAAAGAGAAAACATTTAAGGAAGATTTCTTCATAAAAATGTTCAAATAAGAAATAATCGACTATTTCTCACGGTAATCTAGAAGCAATTAACAATCTAGAAGGAAAAACAAAAAAAAGAAAGGGGAGATGAAGAAGGCAATGTATGTAATTGATGTCATGAAAGAAAAAATTAATGAAATCGAATTTACAATTGAATCGAATGTTACCAGTGTCATAAAGGAATTGACTAACTTCAAAGTACATGTTTCTAGCGATTTAGTGTTCCCAAAATTTTCTACGTTTATTATATCTGATAGCGAATTAAGTATTGCAACTAGCATTTCAAACATTAACTACAACTGAAAAATTAACGAAAAAAAAATTAGCAAATTTTTGGAATGCTGTTCCTATTTTTTTTATAATAATTTTTTGTTGCCAAGCAAAAATGGACAATTCAAAATTGCCACTATTTATTTGGCTGCCATCTGGTGACAAATCGAAAAACTACTGCGGATAGGCTAAATATTAAACCACGCCTCCATTCGATTTTCCAATATATTAAATTACAACAGCTGACTATGATATTCAAACTTTGTATATTGTTAAAACAGAAGGGACGGAAAAGGACACAGGTTACTTTTTACCCTGGGAAAATATCTCAGTCCCGTGGGAAATCTATTCCTGTAGAAAAATATATTTTAAATGAAACAAAAATTATTCTTTGAGTGTTCGAACTTAGCATATTGTCAGCGGATAGAACGGAGATAAACATAGGTTACTTTTTACCCCGAGAAAATATCTTATTCCGGAAGAAAAATGTATTCAAAACAAAACAATGAAATAACGACAACTGACTAGCTATTAAAAAACGGATGATTGATCTCAAACTTTGCATATTGTTTATAGAGGAGGAAATAAAGGCACAGGCTACTTTTCATTTCGGGAAAATATCTGAATCCCGTAGGAAGTCTTATTACCATGGGAAAATATATTTAAAACGATATAAAAAAAGAATCAGTAACTTCATTCGAACTTTACCTAAGGAAACAATTTTATTTCTGTGAGAAAATTCTTAAAGAAAAAGTAACAGTTTTCAATAGTGACGCGATGAAAGTACACTTTATACGTTTTAACTAGATGTCATAATTCCAAACATCACGCAGGTGAAGCCGCGGATAAATGTTAGTATTTCTATATATTTATTTATACTTTTATACTTATAAGTGTATTGATATCTGGTTCAAAATGGTAAAACAAATTCAGAGTGTCTATTGGCGACGCAAAGATTCTCACTCGCGCCTCTGGTGGTAAAATTAGAACTAGCATCAAGTAAAAATATACGTATACGATTACTGGGCGATATAAAATCTAGTAATCTGCGCATAAATTGTATAGTACATTTTTCTACCGACAATTAAACGTATACAAAAATTTTTACTTGATACAGCTTCTAATTTAAAAAACCAGGAGCGCTCGCATAATCTTTGCGTCGCCAATTGTTTATCATAAAAAAAATTTCCTGACTTTCCATGTTTCCATTACCCTGAGAAGTTTCATTTTCCTTGACCATTGGTTTACTTTCGATGGCGGGGTATTTTAATAGATTTTTGTTCAAATAATAAATTATTGTCCATTGTATAAGCAACGGTATTAATATTCTGATGTTTTTTTTATAGATATTAGATACTAACACTGCTCTTCTCGTTTTTTAACCAAAAAAATAACTAAAAAGACATTAGTTGCAAATATAGCACTATTAGGTCCCGACTTTTAACGAAAAGTACCGTAATATCACATGTGATAATGTAATTTTATTAGTAATTTATATCTCTACTTACAACTTTCTTATTTTACCTTCTCCAGTTGTTATACAAATAAAAAAATAATAAGTAAATAAAATACCTATGTAAGTATGTATAGCCAAATAAGTACTTTAAAATGTATCCGTTATACTCTTATGTATGGTGTGTACGGTGTATACCTTATCTAAACAATATTGTCCTGGTTTATAATCATAATATCGAGGTTCTTGCCCCTCAACTGGTTCAGCTTCCACATCATCTGGCGTATCATGGTGAATATAATGTCTTAGTGTACCACTCGGAAGTAACAATAGTCGATCAATACTATTATCGTAATCATAAACGTGTCCATGTTGTGTTGTTTCACAAACCGGTAACCCAATTACTAATTTATAATTTTTCACCTGTACATTCGACGAGAAATCGTCCGGATCCGTAAACAACGGTTGCCATCTAACCGAATCGGTTTCATTTATGTGCGTGCAACGGCCGCCGACGAAAATTTCATCTTTTTCGCAACATTTATTCACGCGAACCACTTGGTCATCATAATTTGAATTTTCAGTTGTTTCGGTTATAACGCAATCGCATAAAAGTAATATAATCACCAAGGTCATTGACGCTCTATGCACAAAATCACTCTTCATCTTCGTAATTGAACACATTTTTGTGGTTGTTTTGGAATTTTTTTACACGTAAAATTATTAATTACATTAAATATTATATTACAATTAAACAGATATTTTTTAAACACTTTTTAATCTTGATAAATATTTATTAAATACCGGTACACACATTTTGTAAACGTTCGGAGACAACTTAATAGTATCACATATTATTTTTTGTGGTTATAGACGCTGTAAATGCGATAGGTAAATAACAACGTAATTTACTACCTGTGTGGATAGGGGACTCTCCCTCTTTATTTTACCTTGCAGTTTCACTTTTAGTGTTTCTTTTTTTTTATTTTTTTTTTCTACTACGTCGTGAATATGTGTAATTGTAAACGTTTTTTTTTTCTATTAGTATGTAATCGATCAAATACTTCTTCATAAATTATTTATTTTATTCACATTTAATATTTATTTTACACAAAACAGAATTGAATTTTTAACGGTTACTTTCAAAATTTTGAACAGCTAAAACGAACAAAACATTCACCACACTTGCATTTGTTTTAAAAAAAAATTGATAAACACAAAAAATTGAATTTTTAATGGTCTTTTTCAAATTTCCGTAAGGATAAACGAACAGAGTACACTAATTACATAAAAACATAAAAATTTCTAGAAAAATGCAAATATTTGTACAATATGACTACGTAATTTTGTACTTCGATCACTTCCATTATTCATACCTGTTCTGATATTAATTAATAAATAATTTACAATAAAAATAGCGGTATGACGGATGTGTAGATATAATTTAAATATTTATTTTCGTGGAATAATAACATTATCAATCAGCATTAGTCATTTTGTTGTATCCAAATATGTTAGGTACAAAATGATCACAATGAAGGTCTTATTTTGTTATTTTAGATGTACAATAATAATATGTTACTGGATGTACTGTAATTCTTTTGTGTCTAGCATTTATCTGATTCTTTGTGTTGTACTTAAAAGAGCCAGGAAGTAGTAAATTGATTAAATTGTTTGAACTTTTTAACTTGACTATAAAATTTTAAATGTACGATAAACCATAAATACAACGTTATTAATAAGTAGATAAGTAGTTATAAAACAATGGTTTACGGAGTAATTGATATGTTGTTGGAATGTTGATCAACTGTTATTATTATTAATTTACTTTTAAGTCAATAGTAAATTTAATAAAAAATACGCTGCCAATAAGGTGGGCACACAGCTTCCTCGTAGTCGTAAAAGGCTTTAAAACAGTATTCTACCAAATATACATATTATATACCGTGAAATTATATTTTCGCCTTGAAGTTTATAAAAAACTGTTGTAACTCAAAAGACTTAAAGGCTAAATTATAAAATAATAGCAAAAATATTTTAGAAACTAACCCCCAATATACCCTAAAAATTTGAGCGAGATAGGACGAGCAGTAAATAAAGCGGGTTCTACACGATGCTACGAACGTTCCTTCCAACATTCGATCGAACGTTTGAGGCAATTAAGTTCGATAGTTGATGCGACGAATGTATCTGCTACACGGTGAATCGAATGTTTGATCCAATACGAATGATGATGTGTTGGTACTCAGTGGACAACGCTGTTATCTGTCTGATGTTATCTCTAATGTTATACACTGATGTTGTCTCTCTTCACATGAACGAGTCGTGCGCAACCAACGAACGCAACCAACATTGACCTTCAAACGTTTGAAGCATCCCTTTGACTCGGTGCAAGAATACCGACATCGAACGGGACACGACCAAATGCGAACGTTTGACGCTCGACATTGGATACTCGTAGGTTCGAACAACGGCTACACGATGCTATGAACCATCCAACGTCGAATGTTGGAAGGTGTTCGTAGCATCGTGTAGCAGCGGCTTAAGATATTGACATTTAATGGGACTTCATGGTAGCGGCGTAGCTATCGTTACTCCGATTTCGATTAAATTCATAGGGGACCATATAGGAACCAAACTACATAATTTCTGAAAATTTCATAAAAAAGAATTGAGTAGTTCCGAAGTTATGCCACTTGGTGCAATTTTGGAATGACATGGTAGCGGCGTTGCTACCGTTACTCCGATTTTGATTAAATTCATAGGGGACCATCGCGGAGCCAAACTGCATAATTTCTGAAAATTTCATTAAAAACAATCGAATAGTTCGGAAGTTATGCCACTCGGTGCAAAATTGGAGACACACAGACGGACAGACAGACGGACAGCCCAAACCAAAATTGTTCAGGAAGCTCTAAAACGTAAAATGTGCGTAAAAAATTTGAATTTGGAGAGAAAAAATTTTTTATTTTTCAAAAGTGATCACAATGCTTCCGCTACTTTAGTAGTCTCGGAAGCAATACGTGAAAATTTGTTAATGTTTTATTGAGATTGAAGTTTTTGTAATACTGATTAAAATTTTTGATGTTCTCTGGCTTTTTTAGTTTAATTTTGTATGATTCATCTACGTAATTACATATTATTTTTTTATTATCATGTATAAATAGATAAACCGCGGATGATACCAGCAGACCAAAAGCAGACAGTCGTATTATGTCCATATTGTTATGTAATTATTTTCAGGGCTGGGAACTATTTAAAATGTTTTCATTTTAAATATGTATTTAAAATACAAAATGGCATTTTGCATTTTCTATTTTAAACTAATTCGGTCAAACCATTTTCCATTATGTATTTAAAATGGAAATTTAAATCCATTTTACATTTAAAATGAAAATGCATGTACAGTGGACTTTCGGAGATTGTCCAATCAAAAATTGTCAATATTGCAGTGATAGAGACTTAAACATCGCATGTTTACGTCACACGAATATTGCAAACACACAATTTTTGTAAATACAGTGTTCGTGTGACGTAAACATGCGGTTTTTAAATCCTTGTAACTGAAATATGGACAATTTGCGATTGGACAATCTCCGAAAGTCCACTGTATACTCAAATTTATGTGTATACAATATTAATTATAGAACTTGAATTGAACGACTTAACGTCTAACAAATTGTAAGTTAAATGTAAGTTGATTTAATTGACTTAAATTTTTTATAACTCGAGTTGCAATGTCACTTGAGTTAAATTTGTTACTAGAGTTGCAGTTCTAAATCAAACTTTTCTGACTCAAGTTTGTGTACTACTATCTTTAAGACACGTCGATAAGAAATGTTTTTGTATTTCGAGTAGATGATTTTCATAATTTTATTTAGAAGTTACAGTCGTAGCGTCGTCAGGGTTTGAATACGTCAAGACGGAATTAAATTTTATAATATTTTTAAGTAACAATATTTGAAGAGTTAAGTTTCATTTTCATATCATGCAAACTTTACACAATTTTCTCAAAAGACTGCCTTTATGTATTTAATTTTAGTACGTTTGATATTTTCTTAACTTTTTCTTTTTTAATTAACTAATATAAATAATGATAAAAAATTTATAGAATAAATTTAAAGTAAAAAAAGATTTTGCATTTTATAATTCATTTTAAATAAC
Organism: Brachynemurus nebulosus; assembly: GCA_035578155.1. Taxonomy (NCBI): domain Eukaryota; kingdom Metazoa; phylum Arthropoda; class Insecta; order Neuroptera; family Myrmeleontidae; genus Brachynemurus; species Brachynemurus nebulosus. The sequence goes on along the minus strand of JAPWDM010000041.1, from coordinate 1,019,023 downwards.
TATTTTCCATTTTCAGTTTTAAATATGTTCAACAAAACCATTTTCCATTTTGTATTTTAAATGCATTTTTGGAAACCATTTTCCATTTTCTATTTTAAATGGTTTCTATGAACCATTTTTCCCAGCCCTGATTATTTTTATGTACACCGGTCCCTCAATTTACACGAATATCCGTTCCACGGGGATTCAATTTACATGAATAAAAAATCGTGTAAATTGAATCAATCACAAAAGGAAAAATACTGAAAATAAAAGATACCAAAAATTTTAGAGAATTTTATAATACAAATGATAATGAATATGTAGAAATTTACATAGGGTAGCTTCGCTAGTTTTCGTCCAATTAGTGGAGTTGATAGCTTTGCGACATAAAAAGAATATGTTCAACTGATCTAATGCTAAAGAATTATATTGCTATTTATTGCTTACATAGTCTATTTTAAGTTGCGTTAAAATGATAACTAATTACGTTCACTGTTTTTTTTATAAAAAAATAATGATAAATAAATAGACTTCGCTAGTTTTCGTCCAAAAAGGTTAGTTGTTGTCCATATGTAGGCTAGTTTTCGACCACCATTTAGGTTAAGAATTGTTATAAAAAAATTAATTTTAATAAAAATCAAATGCTTATATGTATTCAGAACCTCTTATCTTCGTTCTTAAACCTTTTTATTTTATTTTATTTTATAATTTTTTTGATTCTAAGGACGTTATCTAAAAGTTTGAAAATATAATTCACATACAGAAAAATATATGGACGAAAACAGAAAAGTACAATTTAATGCAGTTTTCAGTTTTCGTCCATATAATTTAAACTTTTGTAATTCTAACGCAAATAATTGAGTGGACGAAAATTAAATCTCTAATCAAGCAGCCAGTAGTAATTGTCTAAAACAAAGCTTTTTACTATTTCACAATATTTATTTAGATTGAGAAATAAAATAAATTTCATTTGATTGTTTCAGTTTTCGTCCAAGTGGTCGAAAACTGAAGTTTTTAAGGAATTGCTTACTTAATATCCGTCCACCGAATTTTTACAACTTAATTTAAATTTTTAAAAAAATTTCACTTCTAATTACGTTCAGTGTGTCTTAAATATTAGTATAAAAACAAAAAATAAAACTTAATCACGCCGTAACAGTATTAAAACTAATCATGAAACGTCGTCATATCACTATTTTGTTTGTTAATTCACACACTGTCCGCTTAACACAAAACAGCCATTCTTTTGTTACGGACATGATATTTTCTCGCACTTTACACGCCTTTTCATAAGAAAAAACAATAGAAGTTATTTTTTTCGTATAAATTTTCAATACTAAGCAGATAGGTAAATGTGTACACAACATTTGCACTGAATATAAAATACATAACATTATTAATTTTATTACTAGAGCTAATAAAGTTTGTGTTACGGACGTGACAAAAAGTGCCTTTTTGTCGCGTCCGTAACACAGCTCTAACATTAAAACTAATAATGTTATGTATTTTATATTCAGTACAAATATTGTGTACACATTTGTCTATCTGCTTAGTATTGAAAATTTATAAGAAAACAATAACTTATATTTTTTCCTTATGAGAAGGCGTGTAAATGTGCGTGAAAATGTCATGTCCGTAACTAAAGAATGGCTGTATATGTATCAGTTTGAATATTTTTAGGTAATTAATTTTACCTGTCAGTAGACAACAAGTCGGGAGCGAACTAAACTACGACCCTTTTTCAAGATAAGGTTAAAATCTGACCGCGGGAGCGAACTAGTATGCATTCTTTTGACTGCAAGGTGTATGTTTCAAAAGAATGGCTGAAAACAAGTGACTGATTAATAATTTTTTTTAAATACGCAACTCTGTCAAGTAAATATTTTTTGTCGTTATTGTCACCGTTTATGAGTCAGGATTGTGTAACAAATTCAAACATGCTCGATTATCTGTTTTTATATTACTATTATATGCTATTGTATAGTAAAATGAACTAATACTGGACCTGGACGGGAAACTAGCGAAGCTACCCTATTTAATTTTTTAAAAATATCGTTATTTTCGATAACGAACAGTAGGTAACAGTCCCAACATATTCGGAATACTTACAACTTGCTTCGCTTACGCGTTCAAAAATTTCGTTATTTTTGAGCTACGATGCAACGTTTACGAGATATCTAGGTACGATCAAAATTTTGCGTTTACGAAAATTATCGAAGACTAATTTTTTTAAAATATTCTATTGCTGACCAGATCAGTGGGACTAATGGAGCATAAATTAAACCATTATAATTAATTTATGGGAAATAACTCGGTGTTTATAATTTTCGATAACGAAAAGTAGGTTTTAATAGTCGCAATATGTTCGGAATACCCAAACTTGCTTCGCTTAAGTCTTCAAAAATTTCGTAATTTTTTCGATACTACTCGCGTAAATTGAGTTCAAATTTCCGCGTAAAACGAATAATCGCGTAAAAAAAGTTCGCGTAAATTAAGTTCAATTTTCTGCGTAAAGCGAATACTCGCGTAAAAAAAATTGACGCAAATTGAGAGACCGATGTATTGTACATATCGCACCTCTGCAACAACAGGGCCACATCTACACATACATACAACTCCATATAAGATGTGGCTTTGTTGTTGTCAAGATTCGATATACAGGCCCGACGAGAGGTCGCGGTAGCTGGGGTTGTAACCCCGGGGCCAGGGCTTGAAGAGGGCGCCTGTAGCTCTGTCGATATATATTTATGTGGACTACACGACTAGTATTCCCAGTCTTTTTTTTTCAGAGACCACTTCTAGTTTCTTCTCTGAAACCGTTAAAAAAACTACTGATACCCCTATCGCAGCATCCTACATAACATAGCGAATTTCCGATCACAGAAATTACTCTTTTTGGAAAACCTGCTTACATAGGATAATGGTTCAAAACCTATCTTATATGAATTTTCCGCTCTTTATCATGGTGTAAAAAAAAAATTCGAAGAACATTTAAGTTTTGGCAAATGTGTGCAAAAAACTCATTTTTTTGAAGTTCCGGACGTGCCTGGATGAAGAACTAATCCAAGGGTTTGGAACTTCCAACATCGTTCATGGTTCAAATAAGTTGTTTCGTTCGTGCAAACACATTTTTACGTACATACCATACAGCTGAGTTTTTTGAGAGTTAAAGTTTGACAATATTTAAATGAGATGACTTTTTAAGTACGGCAATAATCAGCAGTATTGTTCGCAGCATGTTATCTACTTATGTATATACAGCAATCCCCCGAAGAACACGATTAATTGGTTCCGTGTTCTTTGAAACCGTGTAGTTCGAGACCACCGAAAGATAGGCATTTTTTATTACAAGTGTGAAAATAAAAAAATATAAAAAAAAAAACTTACGATATTTACGAAGTTTACGTAGACGTAAACTTTTGATCGTAAATATCTCGTAAACGGTGCGTCGTAGCGAAAAAATAACGAAATTTTTGAAGGCTTAAGCGAAGCAAGTTATGGGTATTCCGAACATATTGAGACTGTCAAAACCTACTTTTCGTTATCGAAAATTATCGATGTCGAAAATAACATTTTCAAAGTTTAAATATGTAAATTTCTACATATTCTTTATCATTTCTATTATAAAATTCTCAAAAATTTTAGTAGTTTTTATTTCCAGCATTTTCTTTTTATAATGACAGATTCAATTACCACGATTTTTATGCGTGTAAATCGAATCCACATGTGATATACATATTCGTGTACATTGAGGACTGATGTAACTTAATATCAAATATATAATATGTACTTAAAAATCGTGTTGTTTGAAACCGTGTAATTCGGGGGAAGGGTACCCGTGTTCTTTGAGGCCCGTGTTCTTCGGGGGATGCTTGTAAATGTAAATAGAAACCGTTGCTTGTAAAACAGGTAACAAATTTAAATACAATTGAAGTGAACATAAGGTGGTATTTATTGTAAGCAAAAAAAATAATTTAACCTCTTGAAAGTTTATGGTCACGCCCTCTCGAAAAGTCATCCCAAAAATTGTTGGATAAGGTATACCGTTATTACTATTCCGTTGTTATTTACGACAACAAACTTATGTCTACGCATTGCGCAAACTATGGCGCAAACAAAAGTTTGTTGTAGTGTGGACCGGCTGTAATGTAAAAAGAACAGTTCCTTTAATTATCATTAGATGACCGGAAAGAAGTTAGCGCCGAAAGTTGAAAAATCTTTTTTTTTTATATGGTTAAATTGCTCCCAAATTGCTCCTTTGAAATCAGTAATTGCTCCACCTGAAACTTAATTATTTAATTAGTTATTTATAAAAAAAAAAAATTTTTTCCGTTATTTATGTTATCAAAATCTACCAAAATAATATTTTTTTATATAATTTCTTTATAAATTGCTCCGAATTTGCTCTATTTATAAATAATAAACAAATATTTTGCAAAGTAAAATATTTGTTTATTATTTACAAATATGGAATACCATAAAGTAACGCTCAAATCTATTAATATTGCTCTATTTAATTTAAAAGCTAAACGTTAATTTTTTTGAATAATTATTAAAATATTTTGTTTCCTTATAATGTTATTAACTTGTCAAAATTCAGTTATCCTTAAATACATGCAAACGACTTAAAGAGTATGTTGGATTATGTTGTATTGCCTATACGTTTTAATAATACATAACCTAATTCAAAATATTTTTTATTTTAATATATTTTAATTATTATTCAGAAAAACTAATATTTAACTTTTAAATTAGATGGAGGAAATTGGGAGCAATTTTTTGATATAAAGTAATTATATAAAAATGCATTATTTGACAAGATTTTGATAATAGAAATAGTGAAACAAAAAAGTTTTTTTGTTTGTAAATAACTAATTAAATAATTAAGTTTCCGGTGGAGCAATTACTGATTCCAAAGGAGCAGTTTCGGAGCAACTTAGCCATATAAAAAACAAAAAGATTTTCCAGCTTTCGGCGCCAACTTCTTTCCGGTCATTAGATGTCATTGCAGATGTCTTACAGATAGAGCCTTGGTTCCGGCATTTTCTGTCCAAAGTTTCCGTAAAATAGATTGGAAATAAATTAAATATTAACAAAAATCATTTAGTTTAATCTAGAAAGAGTAACTAAATTAAAAATTTTTAATTGTTCATTAATTCATAATTTATTAACAATAATTATGTACTCAAAAATATTTACTCAAACATGTAATAATTAATTTTGAAGCTTCCCGCTCTGTTTTGGATAGAAAATGGATGACATGTCTCGACCATGTCCCTGCCACTTGTTTTCAAGGACGGACCTTTTCATGTCACAGGCGCTAATGGTATAGGGGGTAAATGCTCACATGTCCCAACTAAATAGAGTTGGGACATGTGAGCATTTTTCATCAAATAGATGTCAAAATTAATTACCATATGATTGAGCCCAAAAGTATCGTTATCAAGTTATGTGTTAGCGAAGAATTAAAATTTTTTAATTTAATTAATCTTTCTAGGTTGAATTCAAGTATTTTTTTTTTTAAATATTTAATTTATTTCAAATTTATTTTAGATGAAAAATAGCGAACTATTAAACCTCATGTCTCGACTCTAATTTTATCCCCTAGTAAATCAACGCCATCTGGTGTATTAGTTACAGCGACGTCAGAAAACGGTCCATTTTTTTATAATAGACTAAATGGAGAGTGACAGGGACATGGTCTCGACTCTATTTATTATAGGGACTCTACTTACAGAGATGTTTTAAATTTTCATATATCTAGGTCTAGAGTCAGTTTTTAGTCGAATTTTCTCCGAAAAATTAGACTTATACAGTCTATACGATAAGAGCTGCGAGAGGCGAGAGTAGGGGCGCTATCCGTTTTCGGACCCGTAGAACACGAATATGTAGAAAAAAAAATGTCTGATATATATATATATATATATATATATATATATATATATATATATATATATATATATATATATATATATATATATTTTCCCGCCACCTTTTAATTTGTGTAGGGCCCCCCTATGGAAGTTAAGAGATGAAATTTGGTAAATGGGGCTCATTTTCGAGGCACCTCATACTATCAAAGTGGGGTCAAATTTTGGGCAAATTTTTTTTCTGACCCGACCTTTAAGGGGGTGGTGGGGGGCGGAAAAGCAATAAAACTTTCCCAAACCGGTTTTAAATAATGTTTCGGTCAATTATCTACAACATATCCAAAATTCAGCTTCCTAGGATGATATGGTGGGAGTAGAGGGGGGAAAAACGATTTTCGCTGGATCTAACAGGCCCCCAGCCCCCCAGAATTAACGTAGAGGGTTGAAATTTGGTGTGTTGATAAAGTTCGTACCTAGGTTGTGCTTTTTGGAGGTTTTAATATTTTACCCCCACCCCCCTCATATTTAAGCTACAATTTCATGCATTTTCGACGTTTTCGAAGTTTGTACCACTCGCACAGGTCACCCGAATAAACCTAGAGGGCTGAAATTTTGTATTCGGATTGAGTTAGTATCAAGGGGGTGCCTTTTGGGGGTCTCGACTTTTAACCCCTACCCCCACCATTTTTATACCCAAAAGAACATGATTTTTCTTGTTTTTTAACAGTTTCGTTCGGGTCAAAATCTCCCCAAATAAACCTAGAGGGCTGAAATTTGGTGTACAGGTTAAGCTAATAGCCAGACGCTGTTTTTTGGAGGTTTCAACTTTTAACCCTTACCCCCACGATTTTTACGCCAATATTTCCTTAATTTTTTTGCTTGTTTTCTAACACGTCTAGAGACTCCATAAGGAAACCTAGAGGGCTGAAATTTTGTACGTGTATTCAGTTAGTATCCAGCTAGTACCTTGTAGGGAGTCCGCATCACTTTTCCCCCCACTTCTCCCATTTTTACATCGGAATTGAATGCTATTGTTAAATGTGTTTTAAAAGCATTATGTTTATTCTAAATACAAGTAGGCGAATAGTAATTTTAAAAAATTTAAAAAAAAGTGAACTTACTTTTATGACAAATGAAATACATACATATTAAGTAATTTAAAAATGTTATTAAAGTCACTGTTTATTTATAAATTAGGAATTTTGGATTTTTTAACGAATTTCGAAAACTCGAAATTCAGCTATTACAGTAGGTCTCATGACGCAATCTGAGTTCGGGACTATGGCAGAAATCTGTTTTGAGGTCCCTAGAATACGAAAATGATATTCACTAAAATTTATATATATATATATATATATATATATATATATATATATATATATATATATATATATATATATATATATATATTTATGTGTTCCCACGATAACTCTCGAACGAAACGTCTAACGCTTATGAAATTTTGTGTGCGGACTGGATTCTGAATTGGCTTGGCTAAGTTCGTTAGCCAGACACGTCGGATGCCCAGAAGTAGGTTTTCTGGCCATTTTTTATCATTCGATCCTATCATAAGGCAGTTCGATTTTTACATCGTTGAAAAGGAAAAAAAAAAATTATGAAGAAAATATTCTTATAATTTTCTTTCTATTTTAAGTATTTTTCGAGAAAATGTAAATTTTCACTTTTATTCTTTCTTTGTTAGTCTAATAAGTAATTTATATTTATATCTCAGTTCTTTATGAAGTATAAAAATATTTCACTTTTTTATTAAAGAATTTTGTGAGAACAAGTGAATACTATTCACATATATGTGATATAACACACATACATGTATAGAGTTTTGTTTCTCATTTATTGCATTATAATTAGCATGGTTCTATCCCATGTTAAAAAATGTAAATTAAACAGATTTTCTAAGCTAATGTAATGAAGAATTTTTTTTTTTTTTTATTGAATTTTTAAGTAAACAAGAAATTGAAGATTATGTTATGATATAAATATTATTAAATATAAAACAAAACAAAATATGTACAATGTACATATGTATGTACGGAAAAATATTTTGAATCGATTTTGAAAATTTTTCCACTAATAATTAATAATGTTAAAAAATTAAACCATTTCAAATGGATTTAAGGTATTTTATGTGAGGTCAAGGTTTTCGGGACCTAAAAAGGCCAGAAATTAATTAACCAATCGATTTTAAAAATTTTTTCACAGTTAGTAAGTTAAAGTATTTGAATTAATTAATTAAATGATGTCCGCAAGAAGCTTACGGACTGCCATAAGTTATATGAGATCCTTAGAACCCTTTTCTTACTGTTAGAGTACTAGACTTGTATGAGTTTCGCCAGGATTTACTGATCCCATAATTGTAAAAAATAAACTAAACGACCAATTTTAAAAATTTCTTCACTGTTACAGAGCTTAACTATTTTAGATAGATTTAGAATACATTATGTAAGGTCCGCCAGGGTCCACAGGACCCAAAATTGTCAAAAATAAACTAACTGACCGATTTTGAAAATTTTTTCACTGTTACAGAGCTAAACTATTTTAGATAAATATAGATTACGTTATGTAAGGTCCGCCTGGGTCCATGGGACCCAAAAGTGTCAAAAATAAACTGCCTGATCGATTTTGAAAATTTTTTTACTGTTACAGAGCTAAACTGTTTTAGATAAATATAGATTCCGTTATGTAAGGTCTGCCAGGGTCCATAGGATCCAGAAGTGTCAAAAATAAACTAACTGACCGATTTTGAAAATTTTTTCACTGTTACACAGCTAAACTATTTTAGATAAATATAAATTACGTTATGTAAGGTCCACCAAGGTCCATAGAACCCAAAAGTGTCAAAAATAAACTAACTGACCGATTTTGAAAATTTTTTCACTGTTACAGAGCTAAACTATTTTAGATAAATATAGATTACGTTATGTAAGGTCTGCCAGGGTCCATAGGATCCAGAAGTGTCAAAAATAAACTAACTGACCGATTTTGAAAATTTTTTCACTGTTACAGAGCTAAACTATTTTAGATAAATATAGATTACGTTATGTAAGGTCTGCCAGGGTCCATGGGATCCAAAAGTGTCAAAAATAAACTAACCGACCGATTTTGAAAATTTTTTCACTTTTGGGGAACTAACTATTTTAGATAGACATACATTACGTTATTTAGGGTCCGCCAGGGTCCATGGGACCCAAAAGTGGTAAAAATAAACTAACCGACCGATTTTGAAAATTTTTTCACTGTTACAGAGCTAAACTATTTTAGATAAATATAGATTACGTTATGTAAAGTCTGCCAGGGTCCATCGGATCCAAAAGCGTCAAAAATAAACTAGCCGACCGATTTTGAAAATTTTTCCACTGTTGGGGAGCTAAGCTATTTTAGATACATATAGATTACGTTATGTAAGGTCTGAAGTGTCAGTAGGACCTAAAAGTGTCAAAAATAAAATAACTGACCGATTTTGAAACCTTTTTACTATTACCGAGGTAAACTATTTTAGATAGGTACAGGTTGTGTTATCTGAGATCCACAACTGTCCTGCGGATGCAAATGCGGCGTAGAATGCTACACAACGGGTTTTGAATAAATATATATATATATATATATATATATATATATATATATATATATATATATATATATATATATATATATATATATATATATATATATATATATATATATATATATATATATATATATATAGTTATGTTCACTCGTTCGCGAGGTTGATTAAAAAATAAATTTTATTTTTCGTTTTATTACAATATTTAATATAAAATATTTAATTGTTACAAATTTCAATAGTAGAAACCTCACGTCTAGCGAACTTTGAAATTGAATTGAATAATAGCGAAACTAAACTCGTTGAAATTGACTTAAACGCTTGTATTTATACTATCTCGTAATATTCTAGAAAAGTGCATTTAGCTGACTAAGAAATGAGGCTTCTAATAACAATTCTTAGAAGTAAAAAGTTAAAAGCTGATATAAGCTGTAATTGATATTATAAAGTGATTACATAAGCATATGATTGAAATATGATATATGTGTGAATGGTATGTAAAGAATGTTAGGTAACTGATACATATTAGATAAAATATTATATAGGGTGTCCATAAGTTGTGTCCATTACTCCTCCCTCCTTAAGACGAAAGCGGTGGCCATAGAAGTTTGACTTCTTGGGACGGCGCTTTTGGTTGGTATTGTACTTGAATTGAAGAATCCTCTTGAATATGTGCTTGAAGTGATGCATTCTCTTGGAACGGCTTCCTTGTGTAACGAATAATGAATAGGATACTGGTGATTAACATGGTTGCAAGAATAAAGTAAGTAGTAGATACGTGAATAGTGCCATGTGTCCGCAGTAGCTGGATTTCTTCTCGATTTTCTAAATGATAGTTTTTCAATTTGTTGAGGTCCAGTTTTTCTTCCAATTTGGATATGTTGACCGGAAGATTGTATGTTGGTTGCAAATAGATTTTTTCCCATTTTCTTAATATTTTACTATCGTAGGTAATGTCGTTGATTTTTACGGAACAGTTTTCAAAGCGTATTAAAATGGTTCCCATGATGGTTCGATTTTTGATGCCGCATGTTGAACTAATGACAATTCCATATGAGTTCTTGATGATGATGTGGTTGTTGTAGATTTGTTTGATTTCGGTTATGTTGTTGTAGTATTCATAGAAGCAGGTAGGCGATTGATTGGAAAGTAGATTTCCGATGCACTTTGAATTTTTCAGCTTAATTGCTGCAGTTTTGGGCTCGCATACGTAGATTTCCTCTATTTTGGGGCACGCATTATCGACTTCGTACAACTGATATTCATTGGAAATGGTATATGGTTTGGGAAATTTTATTGTTTTTAAATGAACATTTGGTAAAGGTTCTAATTTGTTTAATTGATAGGTAGAGGATTGGAAATTAGGTATCTGTATGTTAAAAATTATGTTGCTATCGTTGTAATAAGCCTGCAGTTTAAGGAACTCGTATATTTGTTCGTATGATTTGATGGGTATGCCTTGTTTGTTCAATGAATTATAAGCGTACTCTAGTTCATCTGGAAGTAGAATAGGCTTTGCGACAATATTAAGTTTTGCCAAATTAATGGATTGTATGATATCTTTAATGTGGTCATTAAGTGTCCCAATATTGAAATTAATTCTGTACGCGTATTGTATAATTTTTAATTCGCTTTGTTCTTTTTGACCGATGTTCGTATATAAAGATTTCAAATATCTGTTAATAGAATTTTGCTGATCGTTTATGTGTTTGGTGATGTTTTCAAATCGTTCGATCATTTGGGAGTTAATGCGGACCTGCTTGTTTAATTGATTCACAACGTTATTTTGATTTAGTTTTAAATTTTCTATATTTTTATTAATTTCGATGGCATCGTTATGATCCATGTTGCCAGTAATCTGTTTAATGACTGTTCCTAAACCGTCTATCAATCCTCGCTTAGTAATTTTTCTTGGTAGTAAAATTTGGAGATTTTCTTTCAATTCTTTAAATTTTAGCCGAATAATTTCCTCGAATTCTGTATTAGGGAGTTTTTGTGAAATGAGATTGATTGAGTTTTCAATATTAAATAGATTTTCTTTGTAATTATTAAGATTAATAATGTGAATATAATGGTCATAACTATTCACGACTCGTGCTTGGCCTAGGTTCATTACTAGGATCCCTGGATTGTTGGTCTGGTCTATTATTTCTATTTTCTGTGCTGTTACCGACAGCATTATCCTGGAATTTAAGTGGACGTCTTAATTTTTGTTTGTTTAACTTTCTATTCTTATTATCTAATATGGTTATTTTATTATTTTTGGATACAGCAGTTTGTTTGAATTTAGCATGTAGTTTGTTATTATGTTTGTTTTCAGTTAGATACGCGTTTGTGCCGGGTACGTAATTTAGGGGTTCATGTCTATCTCTATTTAATTTTACAATTTTTTCTTGTTTCTTTTCTAACACGTAGTTATTAACTTTGTCGTACAAGTTTTGTTGTTTTTCGTTTATGTCGTTCAAGTCAGGTTTTAAGCTCATGTCATATGTTCTGCCAAAGAAAAGTTCAAAAGGAGTGTACCTAGTAGTTGAATGGACCGAATTATTATACGTGAAAATTGCAGATAGTAATTTTTGTTCGGGTTCCATTTCTCTATTTTTGGGATCTTTATGGATAATTCTGTAAATTTCTAACAGTGTCGAGTGAAATCGGTCGATGGGTGAATTTGAATTTGAACTTCGTACCGAAGTAGTGTGCAAATTTATATTATAGTTATCACAAAATTGACGAAATCGAATAGAATCAAATCCTTTTTCAGAATCTACAACTAGTGTTGTAGGTTTTCCATAAGTGGCTATAAATTTTGAAAATGCTTCTATTAGGTGTATGCTATTTCTACTAAGAAGAATGTACCCTTGGGCAAATTTAGAAAATTTGTCAATTATAGTAAATATTACAAGTTTATCGATATAAAATATATCTGCATGTGCGATTTCAAGTGGACGGACTGGTGTAGGGGTTAACTGAAATTTTTGTTTTGGGGGTCTCCTATCGTATTTATTTTCTTGACATGTTTTACAATTATTAATGTAATAAGTTATTTTACTTTTTAAATTTGGAAAATAGTAATCTCGTTTTAAGTGAGCCAAAGTTTCATTAATTCCACGGTGGTTACTAGTCTGGTGATAATCTGAAATTATGCGGTCTTGTTGTTCGTCATCTTCAATATCTTCTAATAATTTTGTACATCTTATAATTTTGAATTGTCTACCATGAGAAAAGTATTGGTGATAGATTTCTTGTACTTTATTAAACAAATCATCATCGGGGCAGTATATAGCTGTACGTTTGTTTGGTGGTAAGAACTGTCTAAATATTTCAATTAAAATTTCGTCAGTATAATTTGGACCTTGAAAAGTTTGTCTACGTTTTGTTTTAAACAAAATTTTTAATTTTCGGCTTGTCGTTTTTAGTTCTGGGTTAATAAGGAGAACGATTTGTTGAGTGAAATCATTTAAAGGATTTTCAGAGATTGGAATAAATAATGTATCGTCATCGTCAGCACTATGTACAGTACTGTCTTCGTCGTTGGTGTTATTTGTTCGAGTAGAAGTATGTCTTGTTACATGGGTTGAAGTATTACTACTAGTTTCGTGTGAGTTAATTTCTGGAATAATAACGCGTGAAAGAGCATCAGCATTTGTATTACTCTTGCCTGATTTATGTATGATTGTATAATCGAATTCCTCAAGTTTGAGGCGCCACCGAACCAGTTTACTATTCGGTTCCTTTAATGACATAAGCCACGTAAGAGGCTTGTGGTCTGTTATAATTTTAAATTTGCGACCAAATAGGTACGGACGGAAGTATTTTGTGGCCCACACAATAGCCAGAAGTTCTTTTTCTATTGTGCTGTAATTTTGTTCACTCTTAGTGAGTGTACGGCTGGCATAACAGATTGGGCGATCCTTGCCGATAGGTCCTTGTGAAAGTATCGCGCCTATAGCACAATTACTAGCGTCTGTTGTTAGGTTAAATTCTTTACTAAAATCAGGATATGCAAGTACTGGCTCATCAGTGAGTAATTTTTTGCATAGTTCGAAAGTCTTAATATATTCCGGGGTTAATTTAATTTCCTCTCCTTTTCTTAAACATTGGGTTAAAGGCTTAGTAATTTTCGCGAAATCCTTAATGAATTTGCGATAGTACCCTAGTAAACCGAGAAAGCTCTTAATTTCTTTTGGTGTTTTAGGTAATGGAAAATTTGTAATGACTTTGATCTTATCCGGATTTGGTTTCACACCTTCTGAAGAGACTATGTGTCCAAGGAAAGCGACCTCTTTATGTAAAAATTCACTTTTATCAAGTTGTACTTTAAGATTTGCTTTTCTAAGCTTTTCAAAGACTCTACGTAAATTTACAATGTGTTCGTCTAACGATGTGGAGAAAACTATGATGTCGTCCATATATACTAGACAAACAGTGCCCTGTAGTTCTCGCAAAACGTTGTCCATAACCCTTTGAAAGGTGGACGGAGCGTTTTTTAGGCCAAAAGGCATTCTCAAATATTCGTAGTGGCCATTCTGGACGCTAAAAGCTGTCTTGGGAATATCTTTAGGATGGAGTTCAATTTGGTGAAACCCGCTGGCCAAGTCAAGGGTAGTAAAGTACATACATTTGCCAAGTTTGTCAAGAATATCAGTGATGTTTGGTAATGGATATTTGTCATCGACTGTCTTTTCGTTTAAGCGTCTATAATCTACTACAAGTCTCCATTTTTTCTTTCCACTTGCGTCAGCTTTTTTGGGGACAATCCAAATGGGGGATGACCAAGGAGAGTAGCTTGGTCGAATTATACCTTGTTTTAATAGTTGGTCAATTTGTCTCCTAACCTCTTCTTTATGAATTTGTGGATACCGATATGATTTTGTGTGTATTGGGATGTCGTCTTTAGTAATGATACGATGTTTGATTTCATTCGTAAAAGTCAGGTCTTGTCCTTCGCGATAGAAAATATCGTCAAACTGTTTACAAAGGTTGATAATTTTGGACCGTTCTTCCATATTTAAATGATCGACTCGAATCAAATTGTCGATGCTATTACAAAAACTATTAGTTTGTGAATTAATTTGGTTTTCCTTAAATTCGACTAATTCGTGATTTAGAATTTCTGCCTTAATTGGTTGTTCTATAAAAATAATTTGTTTATCGTTTGTTAAATTTATGACTGTACAAATGAAGTGCCAGTCGTTTGCTTTATAGATACCTTCAGGTATCAGAAGTTTATTGTCAATAAAAATGTTTTTTAAAATAAATTCTCCTGATTGGATATCAACCGGTAATTTAACTATCATTTTTGAAAAAGGTTGTAATGTAAATTTTCCAGACATAAAATTTGGTTTTGATAATAATTTTAATGTAGCGTTTTTTGTTTTTAAAATTTGATTAACAACGTCAATCTTTGCGTTAATCTTTTTCAAAATATCTAACCCGATTAGACCATCAAAATATTGGTGAAATTGAAAAATTAAGAAATCAATCGTATCGTTTGGTTGTCTAAATTCTTTAAACATGGGTAAGGTTATTTTTTCCTTTAAGTGATAGGTGTTCAGTACTGCTTTAATTTCTATTGGTTTAATTTCTTCGCAATAATTTAGATCTACATGTTCAGGGTTTATAAATGAATTTGAAGCGCCAGTGTCAATAAGAAATTTTAGATACTTGCCGGATGGGGATTGAATATGTACATAAGGAAGTGTGTTGCCGTGAGTGTTCAGGTCTAGGTAACCGAATTGTGGTCCCAGGTTGACTGAAAATTTGAATCGTCTAGTTCGTATTCGGAACTGACAACGGACATAGGATTTGTATTGTTTTCGTTGTCTTGTTCGTCAGTAGTAGGAATATGGGCATTTGGGAACCTCCATCCCTCCATCCGACTTTTTGAGCGACCTCGGATGGAGGCAAAACTACCGAGGCGGTTCTAGAAGCCTCCGGCGGTGGGTGGAGCAAAATTTTTTTCTAGCCTAGCGGAACTTGATCCAACCTAACAGAACCTAAGGAAATTTGGTGTAACCTAACAGATTGTTTCTAACCTAAGAATTCCCTAATAGATGGCGCAGCCACCTTCGAGCCCTGTAAATTCCCTAATAGATGACGCAGTCACCTTTGATAGCGTTGCTGGTCTGGATTCCTGTGTGTAAGTTTGAAAAATTGTCAACAGGTGGCGCAGTCACCTTTGATAGCGTCGTTAGTCTGAACCACCGCGAATTCTGTACCTAGATTCAAAATTCCATGAAAAGGTGGCGTTGCTTTCATAATTTTATAATATTTTTATCTGAAAACGGGTTTAAACTTGTATAAATTGTCAGCTGACGTCATTAGAAGGAATGCTGATATTAATAGCAGAGATTTCTGTCTAATATGCAAAAATGAATTTTATCATATGATTGTATATTTTTATCTGAAAACAGGTTTAAACTTGTATAAATTGTCAGCTGACGTCACTAAAGGTAAACTGTTATTAATAGCGGAGATTTCTATCTAATATGCAAAAAATGAAGCAGCAGGTTTTAACCTGTATGGCTACATAAAGTGTGACAGCTGACGTCACCATACTATTTTTTCTGCTATAAAAAGGGCGCGACAGAATTTCATCAGTTACAATTTTGTTCGAAACTTTAGTGAAAAAAAAAAAACATTAAACCTTATTGTTGTGAATTTTCAATTGTTGTGTGTTAAGAGTTAATTGTTGCCAACAATGGAATCCATTACTGCTGGTGCTTCATCTGGAAACAGAGACTTAATTCAAAAAATGGCTGGAAATTTTGTGGATGAATTGAATCATCTTGGCGCTGTTAAACGATGGATTAAACTTTCTGATATGGAAATTGGAAAAGTATATAAAATAATGGGAGCCAGTCAACTACCATCGAAATTCGATTCATCGAAAATGAAGACAATATTGGAATTGGAAATTGGATACATTTCGTTACCAGCGAGATTTGACAATTTGAACGAGCAGATGCTGGCATGGTTGCAAAGCAATCCAAAACTTGGTATTATGAATAATGGACCCATTGGACTAACTCATAAATTGCAATTTAAAACGTTGGATCTTCTTGAAATCGTGGAGGATGCTGAATGGCGAATTTTGTAATTTATTCTCTTCAAAATGTATTATTTAATTGTACTATGTATTTTAAAAATTTCAATATTGTATCAATTTTTACATATATTTAATAAAAAATTATAAAAAAACAAAAAAAAGACCAAAAAAACAAACAAAAAAACCAAAAAAAAACAAAAACAAAAAAAAAAAAATTCGATTTTTTTTTCAATACCCATCGCTAGACATTGATTTATATTCTAGTTTTGATTATGCCAGATTAATAAATAAACATTATTTGGTGTTTAATAAAAAATTTAAAAAATCGATTTTTCAATTCAGGTCTCGTCTCTAAATCACAATTTTTGAACTAAGTATAAATCAATAATACATATGAGTAATATTTGATATGCATCGTATTGTTAGGTTTTATGGTGAATAATTATAAAACAAAAAAAGATTTAATATCCCCTGAAAACGAAAAATTCAAGTTTTCACATGCTTAATAAAAATTATTTTTCAAGTTTAATAAAAATTATTCTTTATAAAATTGTCTATCAAATATTAGCCTTGCACATACATATAAGAAACGCTGATTTGCTAAAATATAAATCTTGGAATGTGGATACATAATGTTATGTATAAGTCCAATACGTTCATACATATGTATATATGAATATTACATTGTAATACAGGTATTCGCTATATCTATATGAATCGTGTTTAAAAGCCAAATTTATTTTCCTGAATTTTTTAAAATATATATAGTAATATAATATTTCGCATATATACAGTACTCTGTTAAAAGTACGGGTTTCTACACCGTTAAAAACATATATTTTACAATATCAATATATTGTAAAAAATCATATTTCTTAATATTTTTAAAACTGAATATGTAATATCAAGAATTTAAAACAGTTTTGAAACATTAATTTCTCCTCATAATATTTTTTTAGTCTTAAATTAATAGCACAATGTTCCATATATTTTAAGAAAATTTTTCTTTTAATATTTTATAACTTATCTAAAAAATTTATAGCTATTTTTATCAAAAAAATTATTACTTGCTATTGTTAAAAAATTAGTTAAATATATCTATAGGTATTAAGTGACCCCTAGTTTTGTGAAAGACGGTAGTAATAGCAATTCATCTTAAATACGAAATTATTTTATCAATGCTAAATAAGCGTTTTTTTTCTCATATTATCATACTCCAATATATTGTATATTATTATAATTTATAAAAATGTGTTTTATTTATTAAAAAATTTAGCAAAATTTTAAATAATATCACGTCAAAATAATATTCAGAAGTCAATAAAAGACAATAGCAGTAAATTTATTAAGATAACTATAAATAAATATTAATCTAATGTTGAAATATTTATTAACAAATAGTACTGCTTAGTAGAAAATTAGGTACCTATTGTTTTGTTTTCAAATTTACCTTTTTGCAATTAAAGAAAATTTTAGTAACTATCGATACCTATATAAAACGATACCCATAAAAGACAAGCATGCTCTGATCTCAACAATTTTTTCCCATGTTAAATTTGTATGTTCTTACTTCGCTGAAACTTATTATGTTTATATATTCCCCCAATATTTTCTACCATAAACAATAGTTATAGCAAGCTAGGTAGGTATTGAATAAGTATTTTTTGTTTGTTAATTTATTGATGATAGAGAAAAAAAATTTATGATTTTATAGACAGTGAAATACATTTAAACTATTTTTTACAGTTTAATTTTGTAAAAACACCTAAAAATTATCAGTCACAGACAAATATTTCTAAGCAAACGAATTGAAAATGTAGTTTTATATCATAAGAATAAATGCGTATATATAGGGTGGACAGTAAATAACTCTCATAATTTTTAAAGAGCGGATGAAAACTTTAATTTTGGATTACGAAATTTTATTTTTTTTCCGGAGTTAAGCTGCATTCAATTAATTAACCCTTTCCTGCACAGCAGTTTTAGATCATTACTGTGCAAACGATACTTCAAATTAGCAAATCATTAATAACATGGGTAAATACTTATTAGCAAGAATTACATAGTTTACACATATGTTCTATCGCACCAGAATGTTAATAGGACAATGCGATTTAATTGCCTATATTCAGGAGCAAGCAAAAACATTACCTATTTTAATAACTTAGAAAATACACATTACATAGTTCGTTGTAAGAACAATCATTTCGGTGATCTTTTTTTTTTAACGAATTACTAAATTTGCTTAAGGACTATGGTATGTAAGAAATAACAACACTCACATAATTTTAAAATAATTAACATATAGCTATTGGAAAAGTTATAAAGATTTTTTTAACAACTTATTAAATGCTGATAGCTTATTTTAATATCTCCTATAGGGCCTTAAGTATAACCCTTCACCCGAAATTTTTTCATCACCATCGTTGGCGACTGTATTCTCGTCATCATCAGCTTCTCCTTCGCTCGCAGTATCTTCGCTATCGCTAGTAGATGTTTTTTCATCATCATTGAATACATATTTTAACACTGGTTCAATAATATCATGCTTTTCCAATTCCCTGGTTATTGAGATAATCCGCTTTCCAATGTCACTTTCCTTTAAATTATTAATATGGCTTCGTTTTTTCTCGTTTTCGATATAATCCGCGAAGCTGGGATTTATAATATGACTCCTTTCCATTAAATTGCACACACTATTAACCATTTCTTCTCCAATTTGCGTCTGAGTCGCTAAACTTCTTAGTTCATCAACTAAATGGTTCGGGTCATCAAAATATTCTTCTCCATCAACAGGTTTCGAATGGCTATTATGAGGGTTAGTATTTTCATCATCATATTTGAAACGTTTAGCTTCTCCATTTATTGAATTAGATGTTGAAGGTTGGTCCTTTTCTTCCGAATTTTTATCTTCTTGTTCTTCATCCTTTGCGCATGCGTTCTGAAGCTCTTTGACCATTAATATGTCTAGAGCAGTTTGTAAGAGACCAGCTATCTTTGGAGTAAAACTTGTTTCTTTGTAGTTATCAGGCGATGGTAAATGCTTTTGTTCATCAGATCGATTATCTTCGACATTTACCGATTGTAGAATATTATGCGAGTTTTTTAAAGCGTGGAATTTACTTCTGATTGCTTCTGCTGCAGCCATCATACTTTCATCAAAAGTATTCAAGTTTCTTTTAGATAGATGTGTATCATTTTCGTGTTGATTTTGAAATACTGGTGCTTTATCTTCCTTTTCTTCATTTCTTGCTTCAAAACTATATTCGGTTTCATTATCATCATTTTCATCATTAGATTTTGACGATTCACTTTGTCTCCTGTTCTCCGCGCTGTTCACTTGTGTCCCATTATTTACCGTGGTATATTCAAACTGATTATTTGCGATCTGGTCATTATTGTTTGTTTCATGTTCCTGAGTATGCACTCTTCTTTTCATATGACGTAAAAGAGAACTTCTCCGCGAAAATGTCTTGTCACAACGTATACAGTTAAACATTTTGATAGATGTGAAGAGTTCGATTTATAACATAACACTGATTAGTTTTTATATCGACATGATCTTATATAGTACAACCAGAGCAGAATTGACGTAAAGTAATGACACCAAAATGCACCAAAGGTGCACCAAATGACACCAAACTGCACCAAAGGTGCACCAAATGACACCAAACTGCACCAAATGACACCAAACTGCACCAAAGGTGCACCAAATGACACCAAACTGCACCAAAGGTGCACCAAATGACACCAAACTGCACCAAAGGTGCACCAAATGACACCAAACTGCACCAAAGGTGCACCAAATGACACCAAACTGCACCAAAGGTGCACCAAATGACACCAAACTGCACCAAAGGTGCACCAAATGACACCAAACTGCACCAAAGTTGTTAATTATTTTAAAATTGTTAATTATTTTAAAATTATGTGAGTGTTGTTATTTCTTACATACCATAGTCCTTAAGCAAATTTAGTAATTCGTTAAAAAAAAAAGATCACCGAAATGATTGTTCTTACAACGAACTATGTAATGTGTATTTTCTAAGTTATTAAAATAGGTAATGTTTTTGCTTGCTCCTGAATATAGGCAATTAAATCGCATTGTCCTATTAACATTCTGGTGCGATAGAACATATGTGTAAACTATGTAATTCTTGCTAATAAGTATTTACCCATGTTATTAATGATTTGCTAATTTGAAGTATCGTTTGCACAGTAATGATCTAAAACTGCTGTGCAGGAAAGGGTTAATTAATTGAATGCAGCTTAACTCCGGAAAAAAAATAAAATTTCGTAATCCAAAATTAAAGTTTTCATCCGCTCTTTAAAAATTATGAGAGTTATTTACTGTCCACCCTATATATACGCATTTATTCTTATGATATAAAACTACATTTTCAATTCGTTTGCTTAGAAATATTTGTCTGTGACTGATAATTTTTAGGTGTTTTTACAAAATTAAACTGTAAAAAATAGTTTAAATGTATTTCACTGTCTATAAAATCATAAATTTTTTTTCTCTATCATCAATAAATTAACAAACAAAAAATACTTATTCAATACCTACCTAGCTTGCTATAACTATTGTTTATGGTAGAAAATATTGGGGGAATATATAAACATAATAAGTTTCAGCGAAGTAAGAACATACAAATTTAACATGGGAAAAAATTGTTGAGATCAGAGCATGCTTGTCTTTTATGGGTATCGTTTTATATAGGTATCGATAGTTACTAAAATTTTCTTTAATTGCAAAAAGGTAAATTTGAAAACAAAACAATAGGTACCTAATTTTCTACTAAGCAGTACTATTTGTTAATAAATATTTCAACATTAGATTAATATTTATTTATAGTTATCTTAATAAATTTACTGCTATTGTCTTTTATTGACTTCTGAATATTATTTTGACGTGATATTATTTAAAATTTTGCTAAATTTTTTAATAAATAAAACACATTTTTATAAATTATAATAATATACAATATATTGGAGTATGATAATATGAGAAAAAAAACGCTTATTTAGCATTGATAAAATAATTTCGTATTTAAGATGAATTGCTATTACTACCGTCTTTCACAAAACTAGGGGTCACTTAATACCTATAGATATATTTAACTAATTTTTTAACAATAGCAAGTAATAATTTTTTTGATAAAAATAGCTATAAATTTTTTAGATAAGTTATAAAATATTAAAAGAAAAATTTTCTTAAAATATATGGAACATTGTGCTATTAATTTAAGACTAAAAAAATATTATGAGGAGAAATTAATGTTTCAAAACTGTTTTAAATTCTTGATATTACATATTCAGTTTTAAAAATATTAAGAAATATGATTTTTTACAATATATTGATATTGTAAAATATATGTTTTTAACGGTGTAGAAACCCGTACTTTTAACAGAGTACTGTATATATGCGAAATATTATATTACTATATATATTTTAAAAAATTCAGGAAAATAAATTTGGCTTTTAAACACGATTCATATAGATATAGCGAATACCTGTATTACAATGTAATATTCATATATACATATGTATGAACGTATTGGACTTATACATAACATTATGTATCCACATTCCAAGATTTATATTTTAGCAAATCAGCGTTTCTTATATGTATGTGCAAGGCTAATATTTGATAGACAATTTTATAAAGAATAATTTTTATTAAACTTGAAAAATAATTTTTATTAAGCATGTGAAAACTTGAATTTTTCGTTTTCAGGGGATATTAAATCTTTTTTTGTTTTATAATTATTCACCATAAAACCTAACAATACGATGCATATCAAATATTACTCATATGTATTATTGATTTATACTTAGTTCAAAAATTGTGATTTAGAGACGAGACCTGAATTGAAAAATCGATTTTTTAAATTTTTTATTAAACACCAAATAATGTTTATTTATTAATCTGGCATAATCAAAACTAGAATATAAATCAATGTCTAGCGATGGGTATTGAAAAAAAAATCGAATTTTTTTTTTTTTGTTTTTGTTTTTTTTTGGTTTTTTTGTTTGTTTTTTTGGTCTTTTTTTTGTTTTTTTATAATTTTTTATTAAATATATGTAAAAATTGATACAATATTGAAATTTTTAAAATACATAGTACAACTAAATAATACATTTTGAAGAGAATAAATTACAAAATTCGCCATTCAGCATCCTCCACGATTTCAAGAAGATCCAACGTTTTAAATTGCAATTTATGAGTTAGTCCAATGGGTCCATTATTCATAATACCAAGTTTTGGATTGCTTTGCAACCATGCCAGCATCTGCTCGTTCAAATTGTCAAATCTCGCTGGTAACGAAATGTATCCAATTTCCAATTCCAATATTGTCTTCATTTTCGATGAATCGAATTTCGATGGTAGTTGACTGGCTCCCATTATTTTATATACTTTTCCAATTTCCATATCAGAAAGTTTAATCCATCGTTTAACAGCGCCAAGATGATTCAATTCATCCACAAAATTTCCAGCCATTTTTTGAATTAAGTCTCTGTTTCCAGATGAAGCACCAGCAGTAATGGATTCCATTGTTGGCAACAATTAACTCTTAACACACAACAATTGAAAATTCACAACAATAAGGTTTAATGTTTTTTTTTTTCACTAAAGTTTCAAACAAAATTGTAACTGATGAAATTCTGTCGCGCCCTTTTTATAGCAGAAAAAATAGTATGGTGACGTCAGCTGTCACACTTTATGTAGCCATACAGGTTAAAACCTGCTGCTTCATTTTTTGCATATTAGATAGAAATCTCCGCTATTAATAACAGTTTACCTTTAGTGACGTCAGCTGACAATTTATACAAGTTTAAACCTGTTTTCAGATAAAAATATACAATCATATGATAAAATTCATTTTTGCATATTAGACAGAAATCTCTGCTATTAATATCAGCATTCCTTCTAATGACGTCAGCTGACAATTTATACAAGTTTAAACCCGTTTTCAGATAAAAATATTATAAAATTATGAAAGCAACGCCACCTTTTCATGGAATTTTGAATCTAGGTACAGAATTCGCGGTGGTTCAGACTAACGACGCTATCAAAGGTGACTGCGCCACCTGTTGACAATTTTTCAAACTTACACACAGGAATCCAGACCAGCAACGCTATCAAAGGTGACTGCGTCATCTATTAGGGAATTTACAGGGCTCGAAGGTGGCTGCGCCATCTATTAGGGAATTCTTAGGTTAGAAACAATCTGTTAGGTTACACCAAATTTCCTTAGGTTCTGTTAGGTTGGATCAAGTTCCGCTAGGCTAGAAAAAAATTTTGCTCCACCCACCGCCGGAGGCTTCTAGAACCGCCTCGGTAGTTTTGCCTCCATCCGAGGTCGCTCAAAAAGTCGGATGGAGGGATGGAGGTTCCCAAATGCCCATATTCCTACTACTTTCGTCATATACGTCGATATTTTCAACAATGTCAGTGTTTGCAGTTTCAAAGTTGTCTAAATTTTGGAAATCTTGTTGTTCATTATTATTTAATTCTTCACTAACAAAAGTTGGTTTAGACTTAGGGGCGAATACACGATTAGTATTTGAATTATATTGTTGTGTTCGTGGTTGTGCCCTAATACTTAATCTATTACTTCCTATTTCCATAGGTTCCGGTTTATATCGCGTTAATTGTTGCGGAGGGAATCTGGAAGTTGGTTGTTGTGGTGAATTTGTTGTTGGTTTATACGTAAATTGTCTTTGTACCATTTGTGGTCTATAGTTCGTTTGTTGCGGAATAAATGTACGATGTTGTGATTGATTTGGAACTAACCGATTGTTACTAGAATTAATATGTTGAACTATTGGTTTTGGTTTATTAACTATGTTTGGGGTTTGTGATTTGGTATAGTAGATATTCTGTTCTTTTATGCAAAAGCTGAAGGCCTCTGATAATGTGCTTGGTTTCATTGCGCGAATGGTGGATCCTAAAGGTTCCCGTAATCCCGATAGGAAAACATTCAAACACATTTCACTGTATAAGCTTAGTTTGGAAGCTCGAACATCTCCATTGTTTTCATGTATTTTAACATGGTTTGATATTGTAGACAAAATTTCTATTATACTACTGTAAAATGTCTCAACAGTTTGATTACCTTGTCTAAGGTTATGTAAATCTTTAATTAAACTGGTTTCATTTCTCTTGTCCGAATAATGAGTAATTAAATTATTTTTGATTTGGACCCAATCGATAGGTGTCCCATACATATTGAGTATTTCATTAGCCTGTCCAGTGATTTTATTTCTAATAGCTCTAAGGAGAAGTTTGCCGTAACTAGTTCCGTTAACATTAGGAATGAGACTCAAAATTTCTTCTACGTTATTTATAAAATCATACAATAAGCGTGTATTACCATCGAAGGTTGGTAAATCTTTAATAGCATCTGGGATTCTTAATGCATTAAAGACTTCACTAGGCGTTGCCATTGTTAAATTATTTGAAATATTATTTGTATTATTTAGATTAATTGTATTTTCGTTTAGATTAATTGGATTGAGATTTACAAAATTTTCGTAAAAATTATTTAAAGAATTATTTAATTCAACACTATTCCCGTATTCTGCGGCGTTACTAGTGTTGGGGTAGTTTTGGGTTTCAACACCGTTCCCGTTTACTGCGGCGTCAAAGGTGTTGGGAGAAGAGTTTCGCTTATAAGGAATTGATCTTAGTAAGGATAGTTTGGGTTTGGTATTAGGCATTAAATTTCCAATGAATAACAATTGAAACAAAATCGACTTACGTGAACAGCCAGAATGCGACCATAGTACGGATGGTTGTAGCAGCTCCACTGGATGATGTGCCCTCACCGTAGTTCTGCGTTGTAGTTGCTGGTTCCTTGTATGCTCCAAGTCCAACAGCTGTAGGTTCACGAAGATCTGCTGGTGTCCGTGTTCCCGTGAAGAGAAACCCTCGAAAGCCAAATAAACCGTTTAGCTCCGGCAAATGTTTCGATATGCCCTCGAACCACTTGTCCGCAAGTTTAACTACTTTACACGAAAACGCGTTACAGATCCGAACGACTGCGCCAGTTATGTTCACTCGTTCGCGAGGTTGATTAAAAAATAAATTTTATTTTTCGTTTTATTACAATATTTATTATAAAATATTTAATTGTTACAAATTTCAATAGTAGAAACCTCACGTCTAGCGAACTTTGAAATTGAATTGAATAATAGCGAAACTAAACTCGTTGAAATTGACTTAAACGCTTGTATTTATACTATCTCGTAATATTCTAGAAAAGTGCATTTAGCTGACTAAGAAATGAGGCTTCTAATAACAATTCTTAGAAGTAAAAAGTTAAAAGCTGATATAAGCTGTAATTGATATTATAAAGTGATTACATAAGCATATGATTGAAATATGATATATGTGTGAATGGTATGTAAAGAATGTTAGGTAACTGATACATATTAGATAAAATATTATATAGGGTGTCCATAAGTTGTGTCCATTACTATATATATATATATATATATATATATATATATATATATATATATATATATATATATATATATATATATATATATATTACATAAAGTCCGCCTAGAATATACGGTCGAGCTGATTTTTTAATGAGGTCCACCGGGATTTTGCAGATCCGAAAACGCCAGTAATAAGCTATCGAACCGATGCTAAAAAATTTCTCACTGCTAGAGAACTAAATTATTTTAGATGGATACAACTATGCTGCACAAAATTCGTTCGGGTTCTTGGGTCCCCAAAAATACCAAAACTAATTACCCAACCGATTTTAAAAATTCTTTTACTCTTAGAAAGCTAAACTATTTTAAATAGGTACAGGTCTTAGATGAGATCCGGCAGTGCCCAAGATTTGGAAATTCGCTATGTTATGCAGATGCTGCGACAGGGGTATTTAGTATTTATAAAATAGAAATTTTGGATTTTTTTGGAAAGAAAAAATATCTTTATAAAGGCCTTCCAGTTTACTATTTAAGGTCCTTTTTTAATTTTTAAAACTAAAACATAAAGGCAATTAGCGGATAAACATGGGCAGGAATGTCCTCGTACGAATTGTGTTGGCTTTTTTTCTGCTACCTGTTTTCGGCACAAAATTGAAATTTACTGAGATACAGCCCTTAAATACTTAAAACCTTTTTTTAAAGCCTCGATCAGCCGAACACTCATCACCAGTTTTGAAACCAACAAAATGACAATTCGGTTGTAGACTTTCAATCACATTTCGCTTGTAGACATTCAATACCGAAGATGAAGGGGAAAATTCGACTACCGTGATGGGGCCCCGCTGCTCACGGCGTTTTTTTTTTAAGCCTTTTATTTTAATTATTAACAAGTACAATAGATAAGGATACAAAAAAAGAAAGAAAATCAGAGATGCCAATATCAAAAAATGCCAACCTTAGGAATTTGCAAAATAGGAATTATACTAAACCATGTTGGTAAAAATTAGTGATGAGCAAAATTAGTCTTGGTCTTGCAGTCTTGTCTTGGTCTTGCATTTTTTGCAAGACCAAGACCAAGACTGCATTTTGCAAGACCAAGACTATAAGTATGGCTGCAAGACCAATACCAAGACTCAAGTGAGCAAGACCAAGATAAAAGCAAGAATAAAGCAAGACTCTTGCTAAACTATTTGAATAGTTTGAAAGTATAATTAATACCGTAATGAGAGAAAATTCTGATTTTAGAAGGAAAAAATTCACTAATAAAAAAATGCAAGAAAGTGCAAGATTTTTAGCAATACCAAGACCAAGACCAATACCAAGACTGCATTTTGCAAGACCAAGACCAAGACCAAGACTCAAACTGCTCTAGCAAGACCAAGACCAAGATTCTTAATGCAAGAACAAGACCAAGACCAAGACCAAGACTGCCAAGTCTTGGTCTTGGTCTTGCATTTGCTCATAACTAGTAAAAATGGACATTACCACAGAATAATCAGAAGCCAAGTTACTATCTCTGCACTAGTGATCCCAGTGTAGACAAAAAATCCCCTCTACGTTCCATCACTATGTTGTGTAGGTACACACTGTTTGTAGTGGTGTTGGTTTGATGTTTGCAACTGTGTGAGTCGTCACACACACAACTACAAAACACCTATTGTCGGACAGGGTAATGTGCAGTCCAAGTTAACAATGGTCTAACAATACATTACAATGGGTTGTGCATTCGGTGATCGACACTGACCAACTGCTGCGTATCAACCACACTCAGACACACTGCTATCTACAATTTTTTACACATACGCTTAGGGCTTGGATATTACTACATAATTATACCGTATTTCGCAAAATCTGTCACAGATGGCGGCACTTGTACCAGTGAATATATCTTGAAATCAAAGCATTTTGAGCCGCCATATTGCGTGACGGGTTTAATTCGTCTTAATCATTTAAAGAGTTAATATTCAGTTTTTTATTTGATTATGAAAGCGGAATTTAAAAAAGACTAAATAAGTAAAATAAAAAAGGAAAGAAATATTTAATTTTTAGATAATTTTATAAATTTAGGTATTTCTTAGTTTCTTAGACCACTTAGAAAAACGTATTTTAATTAACTACATGTTAACAATATTTATATTTATTTTCCCTTAACGGTTATTTTAAATTCAGCTATCGAAATGTATTACTTCTTCTTAAAACCGTTATAAAATTTCTTTAGAAACTACCTACGTCAAAAAATCACCTGATGAAAGTTACCAAATCGGTAATAAACGAAGATTAATTATTTCAGTTATTTTGCGGTTACCGATTTGACGTCAATCGAAGATCTTGTCGACACAGGAAACAATAAATAAAAGTAAATAAGAGAAAATAGGTATCACTATCGGTTTTGGAATTACCAGTTTACGACATTATAAATATATTGGCCAATTATTATCACGTTACGTTCCATGAAATGTCCATGCTCATGAATATGCTTTAATATTTTATCATTATTTGATAATATTTTTTAAGAATTTTTGTAAGAGGGTACGTTTGAACGCACACGAAAATTGACCAGAATAACTTGCGATTCATTGTTTTAGGAATCGATAACATTACATAGAGAACCATATTTTGATAGCATTTACTAAGAAATACTGTGTTAAAGTAAATAAATTGTAGCATATTGTAAAAATTTTACCAAATGCGCATTGTTCATGCATTAAGTCAGGATTCATCAGTGGCTAGAATTTTTCACAGTTTTCGAGATAAAATATTAGGCATTTAAGTATTTTTTTTACGATTTATCATAAAAATAGATAAATATATTCAACAATGTTACTTACACATGTGTTAATACGAGAATCAATTACCTGTTAATTTGCTTCCTTCTAGCTCTAAAAGTTATCGATGCAAGTTACCCAAAATAATTTTAATTCCCAACGACTAACATGGTGAAAGGCTAATATTTAATAGGCTAATAGTTTTATTTCATAAGGTTTATAATAGGCTAATACTTAATAGTTTTATTTAATAATGGTTTTAAACATTGCAACAGTAATGCTTACATGCATAAAATAAGGAGGGGTATCGATAGGCTAAAAAAACTAACCCCTTGTTAATTAATTAGATATGATTTTGATCATATTTAATTAATAATATGATAAAAATTTAACTATTATGTTGTTGTTGTTTTTCTTTTTTTGTATTTTTTTTCTTTTTTTTTATATTTCTCATTATTTCAGTAAATACTGAACACTAACTTAACGCTACAATAATTTAAAAGTGACTACATTTTCTTTGCAAAAAAAATCGACAAACGGTGGTCAAAATGGCTTTTTTTTGAATAATGTATCCTTTTAGCGAATTTCCAAAACTGGAAATTCAGCTATTACAGCAGGTGCGATGGTGCGACCACCGGCGGAATGTGTTTTGAGGTCCCTAGAATACGAAAATGATATTCACTAAAATTTATATATATATATATATATATATATATATATATATATATATATATATATATATATATATGTATGAACACGATAACTCTCGAACGGAGCATTTAATCTTTATGAAATTTGGTGAAAAGTTTCGAAATTCAAAACTCTTGGAGGAGTTCGTTAGCCAGACACGTCGGATGCCCAGAAGTAGGTTTTTCGGGCATTTTTTGTCAAAAAAATGAGTTTTTCAAATTTTTTTTACACTAATTGAAAGAAGGAGGTAAATTACGTAGAAAATGTTTTTAAACCATTCCTCTAGGTTAATTACTTTTCGAGAAAAACTAAGAAATATGTCGTTCTTCATTTCACTTGCACTCACACTCTTTTATTTTCTATCTCATATTTTGCTAAGATATATTCGAAAAAAACAGGTTTATAAGTGACGTGTCATGATTTTTTTTTAATCCAATTTAGCGATTCGGCTATATTTTATTTCTGTCAGTTTTAAAGTTTTTATAATCTATCTGTTTCATTTTTTTCTAGAAAAATACTTTAGAATATTTATCTTATGTAATATGGTTAGAATTTAGAATAAGTTTATAACCATACTAAAATTATTAAGAGTTTGCTACAAATGAATAAAAATTACGTTAAACCATACTAAAATAATAAAATTTTACGTAAATTTCTGCCAGATTGATAATACAGTTATAATTGGAACGTATAAATATAGCATTTTTATCTTAAATAACTTTGTATATTCATTTTTTTTTTGTTAAAAAAAAAAAAAAATTATTTTGACATATTCTGTCATTTCGTTGTGGAAATATTACAAAATTTTAACGCGAATCATTTAAAAAAGAGTTAAACTAATAAGTCAAAGGAAAACATTTATATATGTTTACTGAAAATTTTAGTTTTTCGAAAATATGTAATAAAATTTTTACATTTTACATAAGTATATACAACAATTGTATTAAAAAGGTAATTCATGGGTAATTTTTTTTTTATTTCTTTCATTAATTTTTTATTTTCTTTTAGAAAATAAAATATGAAAATTATGTACAAGTGCCGTCCTAACTTGTCCACCTTGTGTGCTGTAGTTGATTTTTGTATATCCGTCAGGCAAAAGCTCAAAGCGAATGAATATTTTTAAAATATCCTTTTGAATATTGTAACTAAATCATAACAAATAAAATCTCCGTGAAAAATTCTAGTTTTCTAAATTTTCTAGTATTAAATCTAAGCAGAGCCGGACCTAGAGTTATTAGAAGGGGGCAAATTTTCCTGTTGGCGTCTTTCGCGACAAAAAAAATTTCCCTGGAAAAGGAAGTGATGACCAAAAAAAAAAGTCACCTGGACCCTATCAGAAATCGGCACTGTCGACCTTTTCTCTTTTTTTTTTTGCTCATCACTTCCTTTTACAGGAAGAAATTCACCTGGACCCTATCAGAAATGGCCACTGTTCATCACTTCCTTTTCGACAAAAATTTTTAAAATATCACCGCGCCTAAAAAAATTCTAAGCATTTTCATCGATTTGGCGCTTCTCAGATTACGTTTTTGGCGCCCCTAAAAGCTTCCAGGGGGGGCACATGCCCCCGCTGCCGCCCTAGTTCCGGCCCCGAGTCTAAGGGTAGTTAACTAGGAAGTGAACTTTAGGGGTGTGAAATTCAATCGATTCAGCTTAACATAACTAGGATTTAATAGTTCTATCAACGAAATTCTTATGAATTTATAATTTCTTTCATTGTAAGGAGTGGTTTACCAGAATTTAACTACTTTGTAATAGTCAGTGTCGAATATTATGCAATTTTAGAGACAATGTCGTTTTTCTATTTAATTATTAACCTCAAACTTATATACAAGGTATAGATATTATGGATATTCGTCATGGGCGCCCATCCCTATGGGCAGGGAGGGGCCATGGCCCCCCTCTAGCTAGCCAGGATTGGAAGAAAATAAGAAAACAGGATTTGAAGAAAGCAAAACGACGTTGTTAATTGTGTTTTTTGTAGGTTATATATAGTATTTCAGAATCGTGGCCGCCCTTAAACGACAACCGTGTTTTATACGAAAGAAGGAAAAAAAAACAAGCAAAAAAAAGGTCGTCAGGCTAAT
This sequence comes from Brachynemurus nebulosus, assembly GCA_035578155.1. Taxonomy (NCBI): domain Eukaryota; kingdom Metazoa; phylum Arthropoda; class Insecta; order Neuroptera; family Myrmeleontidae; genus Brachynemurus; species Brachynemurus nebulosus. Next base: position 987,541 of record JAPWDM010000041.1, on the reverse strand, counting down.
TTTGTGGGGGGGGGGGTGGAAATTTACGAATAAAAATATAAAAAAAAAGATAAAAATAATCCGAAATTTTCTCCGGAAGCTCACTTTTCACCCTTTGGGCCCCTCTCTGGAATCCATCATATGGGCGCCCATGATATTCGTAACTGTAACCAAAATTACCAGATATATGGAATAATAAAATATTTGAAACCGAAAACTTATCCGAGATAAAAGTTTCGGATAATTATAGATAATTGCCTGTGAAACGTTGACAATATTGACGTTCTACGATGTGTTATGTAGGCTAGTAAAGTTTCGTAACGTCAATGACCATCAGGATCTTACAAAATTACTTTGTTGTTATTATATGGTCCAAAAATTATTGTTTTTGTCGATTAACGACATTTATAACTCAGCTAAATTCCCTTTTGATATTAAAATATCAAGATACCAAAAAAAATTTCAAACGTTGTATAAAAACGAGAGGTCGAATTTTTCGTGTTTAAACAATTTAACTTTTTATTTATAATTGTACTAGTTGCGGCTTGGGGTTTCATCCGCTTAATATCTGAATTATAGGTCAAATTATTTTTAAATTTGGTATTCCAAAATTATGTTAAAAATTAATTATTTATAGTGCTAGGTTTTCAGTGTAGGCATCTAGAATTCAGTGCCTACATTATACATAGCCTTTTGCCACTGTCGAAGATTTCCACCTCCCCATGTCGTTTGACAATGTCGATGTTTGCCCCCAAATCTGCTAATAAATATGCAGATGTACGCCTGAAACAATGCCCATTGTATGAGGATGGATTCTCCAGTTTTAAAAACGTGGGTACATTTTGAGGCAGTTTGGCAAAAGCATTTTCACTGCACGAAATTATCCACTTGATCGAAATTATCCAGTTTTTTTTTCTTTTTTTTATTTTAAAATTTAAATCAAAAAGTAATAATTTGAAGTTTTACATGCAAAATTTCTAATGCAAATGGTTAAAATTGTAAAGTAAATAAATTTTGTTGACAAACGTTGCTACGCAATTTAAATATTTTGTAGTCCATGCGTATAATAATAATATGGTTAATTTCTTCAAAGTATACTTGATTCATATAATATTATCATATAGTATAAACAATGTTTTAAGAATTTTTTTTTTAAATAATTCACTGTTGAGAGATTTACTTTGTGAAATTTCATTTTAAATATTGAAAATATTTAAAGTTTAAATTACTTTGTCTATTTCACTAATTAAAAATTATTTTTACTGAACATGTTTTCAGTCCTTTCGGCCATCCTCAGAGAAGAATGACGAAAATAAATGATGAGAATTTATAGGTAAGAAAAAAATATAGGAGGGGTGTAATATTATTGAATTGAGGGGTGTAATATTATTGAATTTTTTTATTTTTATTTGATTATAAATTTATAACTTGAAATAATCTGAAATTGCAAAAAATAGTATATACTCCACGGGACCTGTGAATTGTTGCCAGAGGGCCTGTAAGGCCCTCTGGCAACAAACTTCACACTCGGGATTACTCGGGATCACACTTTAGCCCCTAACATTCTATTAGATGTTGATAATTATATACAAAAAATATTAATGTGTTAAGTACTTGCTAGACTTACAGGTTTTATGGGTGGTTTTTTTTTTAGTAGGATACCTTTTTATAGGTATATGTGGTGAGTAGGGTTGCCACCATTTTTTAAGAAAATAGAGTAATTTTAAAATTTTGTGCAAAAAAACAAAGTACAATTAACTAAAAAAAAGTACGCGTTCCCACTTTTTTGGATTTTGTAGTACAAGAAAATCCTTATAAATTCATATTTATCAGCTTACTCCCATTTGACCACTTTTAACGAGTCAGAGTCAGATCTTACGCAATTTAATAAACAGTGTCGTTTTGATTCTTTTAAACTCATTTAAGATATTTATTGTTAGTGATATTTGAATTACTTTCTTAACTAATAAATTAAATTCTGTAGACTGATGATTTTGTGTATAAAAAAAATAATTCTAAGTGACGTCTGTATTAGACAAAAGTCTGAAAAACGGATGTAGAATCTCACTTTTATTAATTTTTATGTCTTGTAATCTTGAAAAATTATTTTTTGAACTAAAATAAGTTAATAGGAGGAAATTCGCTATGTTATGCAGATGCTGCGACAGGGGTATTTTATTTACTATTTACTGTATCGATTTGTTTAGAATTTCGTAGTTTTGACAATAACGAAATTCTTATGGTTTGCTTATTTTAGATATGAGCGCATTTTTTTAGCATTATAATTTTTTTTATGTGTTGTCTTTTAGACATCAACAAATATAAAAATACATAAGTGCTAAAAAATGCGCTTATTTTTAAAAAAAACTCGATATAGTAAAAAAGCGACAATTTTTCAAATAAAGCCATTTTGACCACAGTTTATCGATTTTGCTTTTAAATTATTTTCGCTTATGAAGAAAACGTAATTGTTTTTACTTTTAAATTATTGTAGCGTTAAGTTAGGGTCCTTTATTTTACTACATTAATGAGAAATATAAAAAAAAATATACATAGTTAAATTTTTTGTCATATTATAGGGTCAATTTTCTTAGCTTATCTTATCCATTTTCTAACATTCATCATAATGATTTAGACTTGAATTTTTGGAAGATGTTTTATAATGTTTACTTAATGAGAACCATTTTTTCTATTTCAAATTTCTTTTTGGATTTTTAAAAAAAATTTGGTTTCCTGTATTTCCGAAAGTTTTCAATATATTGAAGTAATTTTATTTTGGAGTTCTTTGTGTCTTTTCTAAATTCTTGAGTTCACAGTTAAAAGGAGGCTAAGAAACCTCATTTTGATACGACGTAGTACATAAAAAAAATATCCTCACTTGGAAAGTACCTTAGGAAAACGAGAGAATTTTTTCCTTGCATATACTTATTAATTAAAATTTCTACTTTTAATACTGCGTGCAAAATTTCATATTCATAGGTGGAAAGATGTAAGAATGAATTATGGAAGTATGGTAGATCGACAGGCTTGAACCTAATTATAAGGGTTCCGAAATTTTTTGGTCGAAATCTTAAAAGAGACTATCTACATTCTAAAAAATTGAACGCTTTCTAAATAAGTTAGAATTCAAATTGAGTACTGAAGGTGGATAGATAATAATATTAATAAAAGTATTTTTTTATAGACATTGACCATTAGGTTCCTGATTAGAGAGATTATACGAACTTTTATAAAATTTCTTTTTGTGGCTTAATAAAAAGAATTGAACATTTCTAAAAAAGAAACTTTTTTTCATATTTTTATGTTTAAATTCTTTTATTTGGCCTAGTTTTTAAATTATTAGTAATTTCACAATGTACAGTAACTCGTCCAAGAATATATGTTTTATTTTTAAATAACTTTATTTTACGTCAATTTTTGCGAACAAAAAAAATAAATTTATAATAACATAGATAAAATTTTGATTGTATCACTTTTGTAAAGGGAAAAAAAATTATTAAAAAATTGATTTCCATTACTATTGAATAAAAAAAAAAACTATTGGGATATTTTGGAAAAATAATGATTTTGTATTTTAACATCGTAATACTCGTATATAGTTTTAAGAAAAACAATCTAAGCACTATCTATTTTTAAATCTTACGCAGTTTACATCACTTATTTGTAGCCAATATGACCAAAAACGAAACTAATTTGCCTTTGTTGTTTATAATTCTGTTCGTTTACTTAAATTTCTCAAAATAATGGCAAATTCTTTTATTTCTGATTAGTTATATGCAAGAACCTGGTTCGGGAAGATTCTTTTATTAAGATTGAAGGAGGAATGCCATATTTGTTGTATTATTATAATAATATTATCGTAAGTAGTTAGCTGACCGCAGATACAAACCTAAGGGGATTAAACTCAAATTATTTTTCCGTATCTTCGTCCCTACGTATACATCTTTTTGCCACATGCCTTTTTATTAACGAAAACCATTTATCCATCATAATAGAGTACTTAATTGATTTTTTTACCATAATGACGGAATCAAAATTGAGTTCCATCAGAGCCAAAATATTATTAATTAATTAATAATCTTAATCATTTAAAATGCAAATTATAGACAAGGCCGACGTTAGGATTTTCGGGCCTCGGGTAAGCCTTTTAGTTACCCCCCTTCCAAATTATTAGTTTAAACTTTACGTTTTTAGATAAAGCTAGATAATTTTAATGCAAAAAATTACGGAACGCCTTTTTCAAAATTCTTTAATGCTTTCAGTTTACATAAAATCGATACTTCATAAAATTATACTTTCTTTCTAGCTTTTTTAGATCCAAACTCTTTTACAATCCTGGATACTTTTGTCCTGCTTAATTCATACCCCCCTCCCATCCCCAATGCCGGCCTTGATTATAGACCTCACTGTGTCCCTGTTCTTTGACATTACTCATCGGACATTATTTGCTTCACTTGTGATGCAATAAAAAATTTATGTAGTAATAAAACTTAAAAAAAAAACTAAATTTTACACAATTATTCTTTTATTTTAATAATATATTAATTATAAATACATTTTTTTACATAATGCATATCTAACACAAAGAGATTCGAACAATACGCATAAAATAAATAATTTCTTAAACTATTTGAAGGTTATAATTACAAAAGTGCGCTATATGATAATATGACTGGTTTTTTCTGTTTAATAAAGAAAGAAAAATTTTATAACTAACATTAAACATTGAAAATAATTACAATTGCAAACATAATATTTAATAAACATTAATATCTTAACATTTAGCCTCATAACATCAGAATTAATCTAATTGGAAGTGAAAAAAAAAAGAAAAGAAAATCAGTCGAAACACATTACGTAATTTTATTGGTGGGACCAAATATTTTTTTGATTCCTTATGTATTTGTAATTTGTATATCCATAATTGATACTAATACTTTACGTAATAATGGCACATTACGCACGCGTCACTTTTAAAATCATAATATACTTAACGTATGTATACCTACGATATAAAAGTTACGAAAAAATGATTAATGATCGATGATTATTTTTGAATAGTTTCAAATGATGAACTTAACACATAAAATTTAATATTTCGAAATACAAATTAAAATGAATTTTAAAGACTATTTACAAATATATTTAAATTCTTTGGTGTTAAAGGAAGCGAATTTGCGATAAAACTTAAATCTAAAATTGATAATTGACAATCGAAACTTAAAAATACGTGACGAAATATGTTCTAAGTACAGCTTAGAAAAAGAAATTGTTTTAATAGCGAAATGGACTAGTACAAGAACGATTTCTGATTAATAACAATAATTTGGAAGACTTTATTACTGATTTTTTGAGCCTCGTCCACATTAATTAAAAAGAGTTCGGGAAGATGTAAGGGAAGTGAGACGATACTACAATTATACAACGAAAATGGGTCACGGAAAAATGAATAATATGAAACGATTCGAAGAGAAGAGGCTCAAAGATAACATGAAGGAGATCTTTGAATTTAATCGAAATTTGTACTAGTCTTATTTTTGTCGAGTCACAGTTTTCTTTTTTCCTCTTAAATTTATTCTCCGGTTTTCGTTTCTGTTACTGATACCATTTGAGACATGTTACGTTCCACGTCATGTTCTAAAAGATCCGAACAATCTTCTTCTAAATGTTCTTCCGTTGCACATGTTGCTGGAGCACATCTCATTCCGCAAATTTTGACGCGTGCCAAACCACGTAGAGCACGTTTCCGTGATAAGACTAAGATGATGAAGGTGAAAACGCCTTGGAGTAAGTTAATGTAGTCCCAGATTAAGCTGAAAATAAAATTCTCTCGTTAGTTTGATGATTCTTCGTTTCATATCGTGGAACACATTGAAATTACTTACAAAAATGTGGAAACTTCTTCCGGATCTTCTTGGAAGTTGGCGGCCAAAAATCCCAATGGTTCAAATAACCATGTTATTCCCATAACGATAAAGAGTTTCAAGTATAATGTACACCTACAACAAGATGTTTAATTGAAAATTTTTGAAAAAAATACAGTTGTTTGAAAAAATCCTGAAAATTTTCTTGATATTTACTTATAACGCAGTGACACAATTTTTGTAGAAGGCGTTGAATCAGTATAATTATTCCACAATCGCAACGCCGTCATGATAAACAGGACGGTATTGATGCAGAGTAAAATCAGAATTGGTCCATAGAAGAATACCCAAGTTTCAGTAACCTCTAAAAAATTACTTCTAATTAATATTGACAGTTTATAACAAATAGAAATGGGAGGCAAATATTAGTTTAGAAACATTATCTTTACCCGAAAACCAGCATTTCATAATTCCGATACGAGAATTAATCAAACCCGTGGGAATAAAATGATTTATTAACACAATCAATACGATCAGTGCGGGCGTTGCCCATGCGTAAATGTTATAAATAATAAACATTTTTTTATCCGTCACTTGAATATGGCTTAACCTAAAAACAAAATTGAAATAATTAATGTTTAAATACATTAGAACGTAGGCGAAATACATGACAGAGATGTATAATTACCTAACATTACGCCAAACATTAATGCAGACGACATTTAACCAGAAAAATTGCGCCAGCCAAATGTAAAGTAGTGAGAATGCTAGAAAAGAGAATTTTTTTGTAAATAAAACTTTTCTTATTTTTTAATTATGTGTTCTTAAAGAAGAAGAAAAATACCTTGTATTTCACAGACGGGTGACTTTAGTAAAAAACGCAAGGAACTAGTAGGACTTGATTGACTAATTGCTAGTATTGTGTAGCTTAGGGCTAAACAGTACATGAAATTTACGATGCATTTGCCCTAAAACCAAAAAGGCATTATTAATTTTTAATTGTAAATTAAAGTACTAATACAATAATATTCTTTTTTTTTTTAGTAATTACCTGTAAGTCTTTTAAATCCGGTACAAGGGCGTATACAGTTACTGTAAGCAATGCAAAGAATACGCTGACGAAACATAGCACAATTCGTATATTAAGTAATTTGGCCGGTGCTGGAATTGGATTTTTCGGGAAACAGACAAATCCAACTACTTGTTCATTTTCACCGTTCACCCATTTCGTTAAACATAACGCTGTGTCTTTCGTGCTAAAAGAAAAAAAAAAGAAAAATGTAAAAAAAACTGCAAAACGTAATTTTCAGTTAAATCAAGGTTTTACTATAGATAAACTAATGCGCACGTGCCAAATGACGTATGAGAGTATTTAAAATTTACAAACTTTATCAGAAATTCACTTCACCTTGGCTATGATTGTGATGAATAAACTTGACCTACTGGCCCATAATAAATTAGATATCAATGCAAATTTATTTACTTCTAGTAAAAGGTTTTTTGGAAAATTTTATATTATTAGTTGTGTTCCAGCATCTATTTTTGGACAGGTACAAAACAAGTTATGAATTTGTTTGTGCCCATGCTAAAATACAAACAAGTAACGGACTTGTTTGTAATGTACAGTGCGCTGAAACGGTTTAAATTCCTTTCTGACATTCTATATGGAGGAATACATAATAACGCATAACAAGTAACAACCATAAAAATATATTGAGATAGATAGCATAGATAGATAGAGATAGATAGCACATTGGACAATTTGTCCATTGAGGAGCCCGCTGACAATTTTAACAGTTAGGAACAAGTTGAAAACATGTCAGAAATGATGGAACGTTGTACATTTTGTACAAAATGTTTGATTTTGTTTTGCTGGAACGGTTTCGCATATTAAAAACAGTTTGCGGACTGTCAAACATGCGATGCTGGAACACAACTATTATTTTAAAATTATAATATTTACTTACATTAAAAGTTTTCCGCCTTCAGAGTAAGGATCGTTTTCATATAAATTGTTGTTAGCAAAATATAAATCTCGGATGATGTATCTGAAAATTGAAGAATTCTTTGTTAAAAAAGCATAATTAAAATGGTTCTGGTTAATTCGGTAACAGACAAAAAGAAATCAAAACAAATGAAGATAGTAAGAGGCTTCAATAAATGTCATTAAAGGTCGGATATCATCGGCTAAAAAATTTATTTACTAATACATTTTGAGAAGGGTTGATCAATGTTTTAAAATTTTAATCTACTCTAACTTAAGATCATATGAATGGATTTCTGTCGGTCGGCTCTAGGAATGTCATTCCAGAGAGTGAGGTGTGCTGTGGATGAATGGGCTAAGAGACAGCACGCCTATCTCTGGGAAGTTTGTACAATGGCCAGACAGGCCCGAGAGCTTATAATCTTGCCCAGTTTGAAACGGAGAAAAGAATTACTATCTCTAAACAGGGTACAGCTGAGCCGGTTAACAGATATACTCACGGGGCATAACGTCCTGAGAAAGTATCTGCACATCATGGGATTAGTGGAGAGTCCTCTCTACCGAAGGTGCGGCCTGGAGGACGAATTTTCGTCCCATGTTTTATGCTATTATGAAGCATTATCATCCATGAGATGCAAGTATCTGGGATCTTCAATATTGAGTTCCGAGGACATCAGGATTGCAGACTTTACTGCAATCCTGAGTTTCTGTGAGAGACTGGGCATTAGCTAGTCCCGATTGGATCCCGTGGGTTACAATGGACCCGTATTTCGTGGTCTACATGCAATGGGAGCTTTGATTCCCGACCCACTTACAGCATTCATTCATTCATGGATCTCTGCAAAGCACCTAATTTACTACGCGCTTTATTGGAAGAATGGTTTTTAAATTAAAATCAAGTTTTCTTACCGCCCATAAGGACATTTTTTATCTAATGGATTAGGTTTGACGCATGAACGATTTCCCATGATATTTGGTTCGTTCTCACAACATTTTGGATAATAACTAAACGCCTCCATGATGCTTTCCGCCAGGTACAATGGAAGTACGACTGCTAGAACGGCTACAAATAGTATTAATTTATGTCCCATGATGCTCTACTTTTAAATGTTCTTAACTAATGTATCTGTAACAAAAATATTAAATTTATTAATATTGTTATAAAAAATCTTTCAAGTAACAAGTAGTGCTTATTATTAATAATTGTTATAGCGAATAATAAAATCGAATCCAATAAATAATAAAATGTTAGTGTTTCTGTGTATAGTTCTCTAACCAAAATACGGCACCGGCGTAATTAAAAAGCATAAGTAGGTTTATTTTTTATTATTCAAGAAATAAAAAATTAACAATTGCGAATTAAATATTGTACTTTAAAAAAAATCGATTATAGAATGTATCTTCTTTTTTAGTTCCGTATCAAGCAAGGATCCTTTGCAGTTTCATCATATCTGTCTGTCGGTTCATCCGTCCATATATTTCAACATTATATTACTCTCTCATTTTTAAGACAGATGTTGATAACCCAAAGAAGAAATAAAAAAAAAAAAATTTAAGATATTTTCGTATTTTATCACCGTAACCGTATTGAAAAATAGGGATGAAAATTTTTTCCGTGCACTTCAGATGCACAATGAATGAATTGAGTCTTGTTTATAAAACACTGAGCTACAAAATTGCGTGAAATATATTTCTTCTCTAACTATTCAATCGTCGCGTCAGTTTAAAAAGTTGGAAAAAAATTATAGAATGTAGCACTTACGAATCATTTATAAACTACATGAGGCTGCATCACATTTTTTTCAACCCTTTACCTAATAATAGGTCACAAAACCTAGACCTCCCTCGCTCTAAATGAATGGTTATTAATAACGTACAAAAATTATGTCTAAACAATCTCATTTGTTCATAGAATTTTAGTATAAGACAAAATATTATTGTTATTCTGTAGTTATTTATTGTACTAATTATTAAAATGTAGAAATAATCATTTCACGTTATGTCACGTTATGTCACGTTTATTCGAGCCCCCTCCTCCTCATCATCACGTATCATCTCTCTAGAGAGCTGCCCTCTCTACCTCCTTTTTACAACCATTACTTTATGGATGTCCGTTTAAGGATATTAAGTCCCAAGCAAGAAAGTGGTAAAAACCAGTTGAATTAATCAACAAAAACCGATAGATTTCAAAATAAAAGAAATTCCCCCTTTAAGTTTCATGTTGATTAGGAAATACATCGTTGATAAAAATACTAACAATAAGTCTAGTTTTGCTAGAACACCACAAATCAAATTAGCCGTCAGAGAGCGACAAAAACTATTGAAAAAGTATTTCTGTATTTCCGTCAAGTTCAAGTATCAATACCAAAATATTTCCTCCAAGTCAAATTTTTAAAAAATCATTATTAAAACTGTGACGTATGTCGTTGTGTTTTTCAGTCAAAACATTGTCTTCAATACTACGTATATAGTAATTCTCATCAATTTTTGTATTGCGTATCTTACATATAATCAAATATACGTACAAAGCTACAAAGGTTCCTTTATTCGGAAACATAGACCGAACCAAACAATTAAGATAAATTTTAATCGTTTTTGTAACAAGAAAAAATGATTATACGGAATTTACGTTTGTGATTAAATTGTGTGTTGCATGCAACATAAAATTTGTTATCCCATTGACGTCTTTATACTTATATAAAAGAAAAAAAATTGTTAAACAAAGGGTCCACCTGTGTTGAAGACACGTTGTAAGATTTAAAAATGGTTTGAAAATAATCTTTTTTCTTTATTTAAAATTTGTTTTAGGTGGATATTGTGGTTTTTCGTTGTATTTATAAAAATAAAAGATAATTTATATCATAATAACTGATTATGATTAAACAATCATATCAATAGGTATACCTCTTACTTATTGATACTGAGGTACCTTTTGGTTTAAACTTTAGATAATATTTATACCTAATCAAAAATATACTTAGTGTACTCGTATTTCGGTGACAAATGATTGAAATAATTGGAAGTATAATAAAATTTTACTCTCAAAAATATGTTCTAATATACTCGGCTGTCTATTAGATATTTTCAAAAACATGCAGCGTAAAAACTTTAAAAAAGAGTAGAGTTTCCAATACGAAAAACTGAGAAATCGACAGTTTGATTAAATCTAGCATGGATTAGAGCTTATTAGAATCAGACAGTAAAGAGCAGAAAAATGATCGACAAGTATGTATAAAATCACGCATAGACGTTCCTGTTACTTAATCATAATATACTTTATCAAGCGACTACACCTAATCTCCGATTTACACGGAAGATAGGTCCCTGAGAAAATCGTGTAAATCGAAATCGTCGATTTTAGTTATGTCTTTGGATCAATCGTATAAAAAGAGTATCATGTAAATCGGGAGATAGTATATTAAATTTTAAAACAAACTTCAAACTATAATGCAAATAGTATGATTTTTTCCTTTTGCTCTTTGAGATCATTTTTGGCGACGTTATTATATATTTTTCTATAAACAAAATTGATAAACATTATTAATTAAACATGTTGGTGCGAAAAGAACATGTATTTATTTGAATTCTAGTCGATTATTATTATTACTGTATAAATATACAATTCAATAGAAATATTCAAAAAAAAAGAAATCTATTTCACGTCGACGATGAAAATTATCAAAATCGACGTATATTATCTACTTATAAAATTTTACGTCATTATCAGGAATTGGCGCGTTTTCACAAATTTATTTGAATTATTGTTGAAAAATAACGATTTTCAAAATATCCAATATTTTTAGTTTTTATCATTAAAATTGGACATAATTATGTAATGATAATTCTAAGAATTATTTAACAGTTGATACAAATTTTAAACACAGACAAGTACCGTGTTCTGCAATATATACCTACAGTTAAACATTAATGAACGGTAGCAATCGATTCAAGAGCAGTCCAATTTTCAAAAGAGAAAGAACTTAATTTTCACCTTTTTTGGTAGCTTAATAATGCTTTTTCTTTGAGATTACTAATTTTAAAAAAATCTTTTTAGGCTAGCAAGTAATGCTAAAGTACTAAAAAACCAAGATAAAATTTGAACTTATTCTTGTCCAGAAAGGATATGGTTCCCTATAATCATCCTTTTGAATCTACGCTTAGTCAGCTTAAAACTTCATTAAAAAAAATTAATTTTAACAGACCTAAATATGTATAGGAATGCAGTATAGAGGACTCAGTTTCTTATTTAGGACGAATTTGATGAAAGATTTTTAAGCTGTATGAAATTTTATTCTATACGGACCTTTAAACTCTGTGAATCCTTCAAAAAGAAAATTGCAATTGTTACGAAACAATTTCACTTTCTTAGAACAAAAAATAGTTATGGTTTTTTTTACACATTTCTCCTTGATGCCTTCTTGACGTTAAGACTTGGAATTTCGTTCTATAACTTTTGAGATATGTATGTATGTTACAGGTAATATGCGAAAACTCAGGGCCGCGCCAAGCGGGGGTGTTAGGGGTGCCTAGTACCCCCGGGGGCAGGCTTTGGGGGCGGCAAATAAAATATAAAATTATTACTATTTTTATGTGGTAATTTTGATGACACTAAATGTTACCCGCATTTTGCTTAAATACTTGTCTATTATGATTGTTGTGACCCGTCGGTAATCCGAGTATTCCGATTGTCGACCAGCGACAACAATCATTTGCGCGGTAATCGGCGAGATCAAACGGGATCGGGATCGAACATGTTCTTGCACGCTTTAATTTTATAAAAACCGTCGTTGAATTCTACACATAAAACATTTATCAATCTTTAAAATTGTTTAGTTTTCGTTGCGTTACGTTGTATATAGTACGTGACGATTAGTAAACAAAACAAACTAAAAATTGATGACGGAGGATCTCTCAGTAAAATATTATTCTTTTAAATAAGACTTAGAAAACACTGTATTGAACAGTCGAAATATAATAAAAGAGTTTAAGATTTCAATTGTTTGGTTTTAAAACCAACATTTTTATTTTATCTTCTTTTTCCTATTTGGTTGATATCTTAAACCTAATTTATTATTTTTGTTTTTTGTTATTATAAATTTTGTTTTCAATATTTGCTTATCCACATCTGCAAGCAATTTAGTTTAAAATATACATGTTCTTTCGATATTGCTTATTCCACTTAGGATAAGATTTATGGATGTTCTTTAAATTGGAGCACTCCATACTCTTTTTTTGGAAAAGTTACATTATTTCGTTTCTCAGAAATTTAAGTAAAAAACATCCCCTTTTGGGCTCTGCGGAACGAATCTGATATAAATGCGTTAGATTTATGTGATGAAATAGAAACTCTTTTAACATATATTAATCCCGACATGAATGCATTAACAGTTTTAGATTATATATTTTCTAATGATCTTACTACAATGTTTCCGAATATGACAATTGCATTAAGAATATTTTTGACAATACCTGTGACAGTGGCATCTGGTGAGAGAAGTTTTTCGAAACTTAAGTTAATAAAAAATTATTTAAGATCTAGTATGTCACAGGAAAGAATATCGTATTTAAGTTTAATTAGCATAGAAAACAAAATTGCTGCAGATATTGACATGTCAGATTTAATAAATGAATTTTCAATAAAAAAGCCAAGGAAAGTGAATTTTATATAAAATTTTAAAATTGTTACTATTCGTTTTTGTTTTGTGTAAAATTATTTATTTTTATTTACTTGTTCTTGAAATTTATGCGAAATAAATTGTTAAAAAAAGTTTAAGTGTTTTATTCCATTTATAATCCTAAATATTTTATAATATTTTATGCATTTCATTAAAGTAAGTATATATAGTAAGTAAACTGGTAGCCGGGAGGCATATATTTTATTATCAAAAATGTATTACAAATAAGTTTGGCGTTTTAGGGGCGGCAATTTTTGTCTTGCACCCCAGCGCAAATGTCCCTTGGCGCGGCCCTGCGAAAACTTTAATTACGCGTACTAGCCAGCTAAATCGCGAATCAGCCAAAAACGTTGGATAATCTGTGACGAAATGCATGTATTTCAAACAGTTTCGGTAATCATCCGGTTTCTACGCGATTTATTCGAGGGGTTTTGGTTATAACCAACACTCGTTGGTTATTACACAATTTTTGTAATTTTTAGATAATATATTTGTTGAGATACATTTAGAAAATATTTTAGAAGACTTACAATGATTAAAACAGCGAGAGAAAAACATTTTATGTATTTTTTTTAAAGATCTTACCTTCCTTACACAATAACGAAAATTTTTTTGTAACGTGCATATATTTTTTTTAAATTTTAAAAAGAGGACTTCATGCTTAAAAAAGAAATAAAATATTTTGGTGTATTTTTTTTAATGACTTAGGGGCCTTGCACAATCACAATAGTATATTGTACAATAAGTGGGAAAAGAGGCTTATTTCTCACGAATATGAGTTTGTTGCGCGAGCCCGCAGGGCGAGTGCAACAATTCGTATGAGTGAGAAATAAGCTTTTCCCACGCATTTTACACTATACTTTTTCTACGAGCACATTTTTTTCGTAAAATTTAACATAAATAATTAAAAGAAAATTTAAATAAGTAGTAAAAATTTTTTAAATTTATAATGTCAGTGCTAAGATGTTCAAATTTTTGCCAAAGCAGACTTTGAAACTATGGAAACAATAATAAATAATCAACATACATATATGTATATTTTTAGTATTATTTCTATATATTATATATTAAACTAACGGAACAGCCTACTTTTTTATTATATTAAGGCGTGGGAAATAATTTCCCACTGTATTTCCGCACAGTGTGGGCAATTGTTAATTTTTACATATAGTTAGCCGTGCACAAAATGTTACTTTTAATAGTAGGAGTAGAAAAAAATTATTCCCTAATATCTTTAAATACATACTATTCTATAACTAAAATATATATTTTTTTTTTCAAATTGAACTTGTTGAAATTATATATTTTCAACTTGCTGAAATCACTAGATTTACTCATAAAGTCATAACAATCTAATAAAAATAAACAGGAAATAATACGCGTGGCGTAAATTTCCCGTTTCTTATTGGACGATTTTTTGAAATTTTTCAAATTGTCCCAAAAAACAGGGTTGGCGAGTAAAAAAAACATCCTTTATATTTTCTTCTATTCTATTTTTTTTAAGGGATTTATTATCAATTTATCAATTTTATAGAGATTATTTACCATTTTCGAGATATTTGTGAAATTAAATTTTTATCCCAATTTTTGAAGGGCAGTTCACTCCTTCAGACCTGTTTTCCATAGATAAAAAAAAATACGGGTTTCTTAGATTTCGACAAAGAATAACATGTCAGGGTATAATCGAAATCGGAGAGGGACACCTCGGAATGTTTCTTGTGAGATTATTTAATAGACACGAGATCTTGTGTAATGTTTTTATACTTTTCATTCAACTATTCTTGAAGAAATTTCGATCGTTAGTATTTGCTATTATTGTTGCCATGTTATGTCTTTACCGGAGTATTTTGATAAAACAAACATTAAAACCAAGACGTTTTGGATACAACGCGTCCTAACCGATTTGTGTTAGCTAATAGAAGAATCGTTTGTTAATACGCGTATTTTCTATTTCATGCGTATTAGCCGTAACATATATATTATTGAATGTTCTTACTATTTTATGAAAGGAATAAAGTTATTTTATATGTTAAAACGTTAATGGTTATAAAAAATTATAACTAAATGATTAACTGGATACACTGTTTTCAATACGCCAGTACTTAAATAACTCTAGCTCGCTTTCTGTCTGAGCAAATAGATGCGAAGGTTTGACAGCAACCACAGGTCTGTTGCACAATACGCAACGTTCGGTACCGATGGTAACTAAACATAAAGCGAGTTACGTTTGTGTACCTTATTGGTGTACGCTCTGGTACAGCGTGGTGTCGCAGTTAATCAAGTTTCCCATGACGTCTTACTCACTTACTGCGTCAATGACCGTAAACCGGATTGACGGTTGCGGTATGGTGTGGCGCTGGCAATCCTGTGCTATTTGTGTTGTAATAAGTTATTGGCTCGAAATAAATGTTAAAGAATAATTAGTAATTTTAAACAAAAGAAATTATAGAAATTATTTCTATACCGATTTACGTCATAATTTATGTATGTGTATATGCATACATATTTTGGTATCTTAATTACATATTTTTATGGTCTGTTTAAAAAAAAAGAACATTCTAAAAATAATGATGATAATTTTGATACTTTCTGTGCATTTGTTATCAGTGTTATTACATATTACCTTATACACTACTATTCATTATTATACAGGTGCTTTTTATAAAGTAATAGAACTTTGAATTAAAAGACGTACGAATTAAGTTCGAAGCATACATTACAAAACAAAACAAAACTTTGGAAGATGATTTTATGACATTTATCGTATGGAAGTAATTTCCGGCATATATTCACCACGTTTACCTTTTATAAATCGCATTTTGTCAGTTCAATTTTGAACCTCATTATCAAGTAATTAAGACTTTATTTCGGGAATAATCCATGTCGATTTTAATTCCCTACATATCTTGCTCAGAACGAAACCGGGATCCTGGCCGGATTTTTGTTCAAAAATTGTTGGAACTGGGACCGAGATTGAGGTCCCGATCGGATCTTACTACTTGATTAAGAAATAAAAACAAGTTTTGTAAGGTTATCGTAGGAAGTTGTCTCGCTAACGAGTACCCATTTTCAAAAAATTCCTAAAATTTGTTTCGAGAGACTTAACTATTTTCTTCTTTTAATGGGATGCACTAACAATTTTCGGATAATATGTACTATTTTTGAAAGTAAATCTTGACAATACAAAATCCAGTTAAACAAGACAACTAAATTTATTAATAAGTTTTTGTTTTTTTATAAAGAAATATGTTGTCATTTAAATGCATAATAATTATGTATGTAGTTGTACACATGTACATTTAATACAATCTAATTTTAATTTGTTTATTAAATTTATTAACGTCAATATCAATTATAAAAAACCCACCCACCAAAAAAAAAAAAAAAAAAAAAAAACTGTTGCTACTGAGAAAATTAACATATGTTCTAAGTAATTAAAATGACTTTTTAACAAATTTTTTATTTAAATTGTAATGTCATAAAATATTTCATTACATACTTAATTAAAGCTAAAAAAAACCTACATTAGAATTTTTTAGTCGAATTTTTCAACTGAGAAAATTAGACTTATACAGTCTATACGATAAGAACGGGAAGAGGCGAGAGTAGGGGCGCTATCCGTTTTCGGACCCGTAGAGCACGATTCTGAAGAAAAAAATGTCTGATATATATATATATATATATATATATATATATATATATATATATATATATATATATATATATATATATATATATATATATATATCCCGCCAAATTTGGTAAGTGGGGCTCATTTTTGAGGCACCTCATACTATCAAAGTGGGATCAAATTTTGGATCCGACCCAACCTTTAGGGGGTGGTGGGGGGCAACAAAACAATAAAACTTTTCCAAAATAATGTTTCGGTCAATTACCTACAACATATCCAAAATTCAGCTTCCTAGGATGTTTTGGAGGGAGTAGAGGCGGAAAAAATGATTTTTGCTGGATCTAACGCGCCCACAGCCCCCCAGAATTAACGCAGAGGGTTGAAATTTGGTGTGTTGATAAAGTTCGTACCTAGGCTGTGCTTTTTGGCGGTTTTAATATTTTATCCCCACCCCTTCATTTTTAAGCTTTTTTGACATTTTTGAAGTTTGTACCACTCGCACAGGTCACTCAAATAAACCTAGAGGGCTGAAATTTTGTATTCGGATTGAGTTAGTATCAAGGGGGTGCCTTTTGGGGTCTCAACTTTTAACCCTGACCCCCACCATTTTTATACCAAAAAGAACATGATTTTTCTTGTTTTTTAACAGTTTCGTTTGGGTCAAAATCTCCCCAAATAAACCTAGAGGGCTGAAATTTTGTGTACAGGTTAAGCTAATAGCCGGCCACTGCTTTTTGGAGGTTTCAACTTTTAACCCTTACCCCCACGATTTTTACGCCAATATTTCCTTAATTTTTTTGCTTGTTTTCTAACACGTCTAGAGACTCTCTGAGGACACCCGGAGGGCTGAAATTTTGTACGTGTATTGAGTTAGTATCCAGCTAGTGCCTTTTAGGGATTCCACATTACTTTTCCCCCCACTTCTCCCATTTTTACATCGGAATTCATTGGTATTGTTAAATGTGTTTTAAATGGATTATTTTTATTCTAAATACAAGTAGGCGAATAGTAATTTTATAAAAATTTAATAAAAATGAACTTACTTTTATAACAAATGAAATACATACATATTAAGTAATTTAAAAATGTTATTAAAGTCACTGTCTATTTATAAATTAGGAATTTTGGATTTTTATTATTTATAAAATGGAAATTTTGGATTTTTTTGGAAAGAAAAAATATTTTCATAAAGGCCTTCCAGTTTACTATTTAAGTTCCCTTTTTAATATTTAAAAATAAAACACAAAGCCAATTGGCGGATAAGCATGAGTAGGAATGTCCTCGTACGAATTGTGTTGGCTTTTTTCCTGCTAACTGCTATCGGCATAAAATTGAAATTTACTGAGATTTAGCCCTCAAAAACTTAAAACCTTTTTTTAAAGCCCCGATCAGCCGGACACTCATCATCAGCTTTGAAACCACCAAAATGACAAATCGCTTGTGGACTTTCAATTACATTTCGCTTGTAGAGATTCAATACCGAAGATGAAAGGAAAAAATCGACTTCTGTGATGGGGCTCCGCTACTCACGGCGTTTTTTTTTTTTCAGAGATAAATCAAAATAAATGTATTATACTAATCTAGTATTTGGTAATAATCACAGTATATTCTAATCATTACTAAAAATTTCTTTCTTAAAATTTGCGGTTAGGTAATTTCAAAGCAGATGACGCTAATTTGAACATTTACGTATTTAGATAAAAATTTGTTTGAAACATTCCATACGGTGATTAGAAAGACACCTTATCAAAACCACTTCAAAAATACCACAAAGAATGGCGCCTTCCATTAGAAAACCACTAATGTCGTTAATTTAATAAAATCATTATTTTAATAAAATAATATCAAAATGTATTAATTTTAGTATTAAAAATTTGGCTAAGCGTATGTATGGTTTTTGTATTAAGTCCTTCCTGCAGTTTTTCTAACTTCGAAAAAAGCGGGAATTTATCTGATAAAGGAAAAATCTCAAGAATTAAAAGGAACTTTATAATCTACCATTATTAGATTTTAATAAATCCCAAACTGATATGAATTAAAAAAAAATTCAGATACAGTAAATCTTTTGTTTATACGGTGAACAGGGTTCGCATAAAAAATCGCCAAAAAAAAAATATTCAAAAACTTCATAAATAGGTAGCTATAAAAAGTCTAGTTTGTTACAGATTTTGTAAAAAATTTTGTAAGATTTTGTAAGCTTTTTTATGCGGTTCCCGAGCCATCGCATAAAAAGGTTACATAGAAAATACCTAATTCAAAACGTTCAAAACCCTACGATTTCCTTAGAACTTATTTTCTAAGCAAGATAAAACATTAATTTATACATAAGAACATTTTATTTCATTACAAGAATTGCGATAAATACATATTATGTAAAGAAACTTAATGATGCAATAACTTATATTCTTATGCAGTGTACTAAGTAAATGCTTAAAACAATCAATAAGTAACTTTCTCGCAAATTAATGTTCAAATCTCTTACTTTTGTTTACTTTCCTTCCTCATTATGTACTTTATGGGCATTTAAAAAAAGAAATTAAAAATGTCGGATCATTATCAGAAATAACGACACCAGTGATCAGGAAATGTCAGAGATCGTAGTGGGATAGCCTGATATCTCTATTGAAATAAATGGAAACTAATCGAACTTCATAGATGAAATAATAAAAGTCCTATAATTATTTTTTTTTTTAAATACACAAACTTTTAAATATTTATACTTATTGCAAAAATATTCACTTTTTGTACTGTAAAATTTATATTTGGCAAAAAATTACATAAACATGTTAAAATTTAATGGAACACTCGTGTGGATGTTTATACAATTCTTTACAATATTGTTTTTAAATAATTAATATTAGATAGGTTTACTTTGTGAAAATCTATATTTTAATATTGATCCCATGTTTTAATATTGTTTTTTATAAAAATTTTCTTTAACACTTCAATGCCAGTAAAATTCTATTTTGAATAACTTCCATCTTAACCCATTAAAGGCTGTCCTTACTTTTACTTGTCGAATTTCAGTAGATTTCTATATAAAGACTTAGAATGTGATTCTTATGTAAATTTCAAAAAAAAATCCATATAATATTCCTATATCAATATAATGAAAATTAGTAACGATAGAGAAAATTAGCCGTACTTTTTAAATGGTAGACATTTTAGTATTTGATGTTAGCAAACTTAAGAACTTAAAAAAAATATTTTTATCCCTATTGAGTAATTTCTAAAACTGTTTACCTCAATCTACTTATCATACCTACTTCCTTTGCCAGTAACAAAAACAAAAATTTTAAGCTCGGCTAATTCTTGTTGCATGATATTTAAATTTATTGTGGAAAACTAAAAATTTTAAGGCTTGAACTTCGACCTCTCCCCCAGTTCCTCTCTTTTGTGAATAAATTTTAAAATTTGGAGAAATAAATGTTTTATTATTTTGTTCAGAAAATCTTTCTGAAAATTGTTACTGTGAGAAAGGCCAAGAACATTTTTTCTTTCCTATTTTTGCAACTCACTCTAATGGTTTCTCACACACAACTGAAATTGTTTTTATTGAATTGCCAAGAACCTATTTTATTTATTTATTTATTTTATTTTATTTTATTTTTGGTTAAGTCAGTGTACGTCTAAGCATGCGAATTGATATCAGGTAATTGTATTGTTAATATTTAAATGGAGAAAAAGCTATCATTTATGTTAACTGTGACAATAATATTGTTGAATAAATTTTCATACTTTATACATTTTTTGAGGAATATAAGTGTGTCACTTGAAATTATCAGATGGCCCAATAGTTAATCATAATAGTACAGAAAATTTAGAACATTAATGGACAATCGCTTATCAGAATTTGAAGATAAACTAAGGACAGAGATATTGTCCTTAAGAGTAGAACACCTTCAAGTACCCGGGCCTGAGCAGAATAGTTCGCTTTAGAAGTGTAATATAAAAAATAAAAAAATTAATTTAGATTGTTGAAGGCTTATACCCGCAAGCATCATTATTAAAAATTTCAACTTACCAAAAGTAAAATATCCTCATTAAATTATTTTAAAATAAAAAATTTAAAAAAGATTCTGAAAATTAGTAGTAGTCAAAAATAAAACAATTATTTTTGAAATTTTTTAAAAGAAATTTTAAATTATTTGTAGTTGTAATAATAAGTTATTTAATTTCTATTTAATCGTTTCTATTCAACGGCACATATAAATTATGTCTGTCACTGTAGTATTTATATAAATTAAATCATTTATTAACTCATTATTCACACTCACTGCTTCTATGGTCACTCAATAAATATTTTTTACACGTTAAATTACATACAATAAACAATTCTTAATTTTTTTTATATTATATATCTATTTGTAGTTTTATGGATGCCTTATCATATTAAAATACATATATTCATGCGCGTATATTTTTGGGGATACCCAAGGGAAAGTTATTAAATGATTACTCTTGCCACGTCGCGTCGATAACAAATTTTAATTACGTTAATTAAATTATTACATGCATAAATTTGTGTTTAAAAAAGTTACATATCATCTAAAATTAGGAGATGATTTATGTTGAAATTTTAAAAATACTTTTCCTTTTTAAAATTTCAAAAAAAAAAAAAAAATAAATAAATTAAATAATTATGTAACTACGAACTTAGTCAAAATTTTCATTCATTAAGTCGTTTTAGTCATAAAGTTTTTTTTTCCAATTTTTATTAAAACTAGAGATAATAAAATCGAAAAGCAATAAAATGTACTTTCTTGAGCAATTATTGTTCAGAAAGAAATTCAGTATTCTAATTTATTTTTAGGAAAAAAAAAAACTACTGACGAAGGGAAAATTCTGTGTTCCATCCCAGAACACAATATTTATCAAACCTACAAAAAAAAGGATAAAATAATTTTTATAATTTTATTTTGTATAAAATAGATCACCTTTACAGTGCTTGTTTCTATAAAATTATTGGTCTATGAAAGTGCAAGTAAATTTATTTTTAAAATATTAAAAAATTTTTAAAATATATTTAGAGAAATAACTTTTTTAAAAATTTATTTTAATGCTGTATTCTATTTATGTATATAATTATCTAAAGTAACTTTGGATATATAAGAACTTTAATCTTATAGACCTCTAGGCAGGGCCATATTAACCCAAAGTGCCGCCCTAGGCACCGTGAAAAATGCCGCCCCCACTTTTTGCTCAAACATAAGAAAACCGTAACTTTTCCTACTTTTTTTCGACGTTACCCTAAAAAATAACTAACGAGCAAAAAAAAACTTCATTTTACAACTTTTGCCGCCCTGTTCTAAAAATCTGCCACCCGTAGGCCATGGCCTACCTTGGCCTATTGGGTAATCCGGCCCTGCCTCTAGGATACGTTCTTTGCAATTTATGTAAAAAATAAAGAATAAACTCTAACTAATTAATAAATTTATTCATTGCAAAAAATGTTGGAAAATTTATCACCTTGTAAAAAGTTGTATTTTAGTCGCTTAACTTAAACCGGTTTCAAAAGTTATCAAATTATTACTTTTTATCGCTAGTCTGTCAGATGGATATATTTTATTTTTATGCTTTTAATTTTCGTCTTACTGTAAAGTCATTAAATCAATTATAGGTATAAGGAGATTAAATCCGGAAAAAAGTAAAAAATATATTGCCAACCTTTCGAAAATATTTTTTTATTTTTGTTATACCAAAGGGTATAATTTTACCTTTTTATATTCTTGAAATACTACATAGGTATAAGTTTACTATTTCTAAAAAGAACTTAAATATTCTAGCTTTAGTTTCGGCAAAATGACTTATGACTTAATTTATTTTTTATTTCGTGGTTCTGAGTTCTGACTTCATTAATTTTGGTTGTGATCGTCACTATTACGTGCTCTAAGTGCCCTTAAGTAAATCCGACTCTGGCTTCATCACTAAGATGTAGATAAAATAAATTTTTTACGGTGGGGGTGCATTTAATAATAATTATTTTTCAATAAAACCAGTTCTTTAAATTGAAAATTTTTTTGTAAGTAAAAAAAATGTTAAATTAATAAATAATAATTGATTATTTTTTATTAGTCGGCAATATTTTATCAAATCAAATTATTTATAAACAATTTTGTGGGCGTAATCATTGATTTCTTTTTTTTATTTTTGTATAGACAAAATAAAAATAAAAATAGAATACATTGTAATATATATATAGAGTTTAATATCTATTTATTAAAAGATATTGAGAATATATTTGGAAAGAGATATTTAAAAAATAAGAGAAATTTGTAGTGGGTGTCAGAAAGGCGTTGTGGATCATTATTTTAATCCAAATTATTGATTTTTAAAATTGAGTAATTATAAACGTTTAGTAATTTTGTACAAGATTTTGTTTTAACATTTTGAATGATGCGATGGAATGCTATGTGATTTGAGTGTGCTACCACTTGATCATTTAATTTCGGGAGACAACACACAGTCAGAAATCTTGAACACAAAAATATTGTCCAAATTCCGTGGTGCGCGTTATATGCCGGATATAAAACTGAGTAAAAATTATGGCGGTTTTTATTTTAATATTATATATTTTTTGTCAATGGTAAGTGGGTTATCAAATTAATAAAAAAATAAAAGAAAAGTTAACAATAATACAAATTTAATAAGATAGAATAAAGAAATAAAATATACAAAAACATAAAAATGATATATGTATAAAATAGGTATATGATGCATTATTCTATTATCAAAGTTTGGGTGCGCGTTATACGGCGAACATACAGAAAAACTAGAAAATTATTCAAAATTTTGGGGTGCACGTTATACACCGGAAAATACGATACCTACAAAGAAAATTTAATCAATAAATAAAATAATATATTTTTAGTGGTATTAAAGAGCGATCTGTTATTATTATTATAGAGGAAGACATCGCATTCAAAGCTACATATGTACATATTTAAATTTAAAAGAGTAGTGACAATGAAAGTAATGAAAAATATAAAAGGACATTACCGCAATAGAAAATTTTTCAATGTGTAATTAAAATTATATACATATACTTGCAATAAATATATCAGTATTTATTGTTTAATTATTGTTTGAAGGTAAAAAATTCTTATATTTACACAATTATATTTTCATTTCAATCAATATGTTTAGAATGGCGAATATTTCAAGAGTATGTCAACAAAAATATTTGTTGCATTTTTCTATTTATGATGTATTTTCTAGTGAAGTAACGGGTGAAAACTTATTCGGATACTCTCAGTCACTAAATTCTGTTCCATGTTTCAGTTAAAGTAAGCATCATTACGTAGACAAATTTTCAGGTTATTGACTTCTTTCATGAAATAATCTGATGTTTTGTTGATCCGACACTCTCACCATTTGTCAGAATGTAGATAACTTAAAATCATAGCTCATTATTTTCTCAGTGTATTGGCGTGTAAAAATTTTTAAACATCCTACATTAATTTACTCATCTTGCAAAAAAATTAAATGAAATATCTTTTTATTACTGATTGAATGCGTAATGGTTTAAGTTAAATGCATTGTTTTGGTAAATAGGTCCTATTGGTTTTGATGTTGGTACAATGATGATGATGTAGCTGATAACATGTTACTTCCGCTTAGTTTAGTTCATCGAAGAACGAAGAAATGAAATTTTTATATTGACTAAAAAGTATGTAAAATCAAAAAATAGGATAGTTGTTAATATGTGTATTTTGGCGAATTTTGAAAACAAATAAACTTTTTCAAAAATGAAGAAGTTTTGAACCAAGTATCAGCAGTATTTTTGCTCTAAACTCATATATTTCACAATAGTTTTCAATCTTATGTTTTTTGTTGTGTTGATAATTTAGAGAAAAAAAGCTTCAAAAGCTAATAAAAGCCCAAAATTTTAAAGATTGTGTTAAAATGTAAGATGGTATTTTTTCTTTTTTCTTTTTTTTTGATGAGAAAAAATGTGACGATAATTGTTATAATTTCAGTTATTGTTAAATTTTCATTTCTTGAGGTAATTTAATATTGTGAAATTTTTTAATACGCTTGAAGAAAAATATAGTTACTAAAAAAAAAAATACTATATTTTTACAAATGAACTCTGCAGCCCGAAAAGTAGAACGATTTGAATTTATTGAGCTGTTAATAAATTTAAAGAAAGGTGTGAGAGCTCCAGGGTACTTTTTATCTGTTTTCATTATATTTTGAATTTAATTTTTTTTTTATACTAAAAATAAATTATCTAAAAAAAAATCACCCAGTGCGTGTTGGATACGCATTAAATTAGAGTTCTATTGTCAGTAGCTAGAATTTTTCACAACTTTTGCGATAAAATAGAGAAAATTTGAGTACATTTATTACTTATGGTTTATCATAAAAATAAATTTATATATTGGAAAACCTTACACGTATATACTTACACAAGGTTAGATTTACAATGATTTGCTGGCGCCAGTACAAAGTGGCGCGCCAGTAAAAGCAAAATGAACGTGTAAACATCTACTGGCGTCAGGCGTGCAAGGTAGATCAGTGCATGCACGGATGAAAAAAGTTAGCAACTTTCTAACTTTTCTGGCGCCAGTAATGATTCATTCGCCACTAAAATTAAAACATGCAAATGTAAACTTGTATTGGCGTCAGTATTATTATAAAAATAATTAAATGCCATTTCTAAGCGTTTATTTAGGTCTGAATATCATTTTTAAGTACCTATTATGTTTTTTTCTCTCCTAATTCATTGTTTGCTGTACATTTAGATACAAATAAAAGCTATATCTGACAGTTATTTATCCAATTCAGCCATTTGTGACCTGCGCAGTACTTACCAAATTATACACCATGCAAATCATGTGTAAACGGACGTGCAAGTAGTGTAAACTTTACAGACATGTAAACTTAGGAGTGGCACCAGTAAATCATTGCAAATGTAAACCCGCTATTATTCATTTTATGTATAGCTATGAGATCAATTATTATGTGATTAGTTTGATTTCCTATATCTTTAAATTGTTGACTTAATTTATCCGAAATGATTTAAGTTGAAAATTCTTAACAAATACTACTATCCTCAATTTTCTAGGTTTTTTGAATCCATATTTTTAAAAATTAAATTCGTACGTAAAATAATTTCTGGAGTTGTTTACAAAAACCGAAAATCTCATTCAGTTTCCAACATTTTCCCTAATGATGTAGCCTTGAATTTTTGGGGTATATTTTATTATACCAAAACATAGCTCCGTGCAAAATTTCATTTACTATGAGGACTACTTTTTTTATTTAACTGGTGAAAATTTGGTTGTTTATTTATTTGAAAGTTAGCGATACACCTAAAATAATTTCAATTCAATATTCTTATCAAGAATATTATTAGTATCTAAGTATACATATCTTTTCCAAAATTCGTGGACCATCAGTTTAAAAGTTATAGAGGAGACTATAAATTAAACGTCGCAGACAGGTGGATTTAACTAAATTATTAGGATTCTGTGGTTTTGACTACGGAACCTTAAAAAATTATTGCAAATATAACATTCGCATAAAAAATATCTCATAGATACACATATATGTATATCGTTATTTCAAAATGACTAGCATATAGACATGAATGAAGACATGAGTGGATGAAGGTATTATGTAACATTTTTTAAATCTACAATAGAAACGTTTGAAGGTTTTTATTTACATATACTTCTAATGCAATAGCACATGTTTATTATTGAATTTCTA
The DNA here is from genome assembly GCA_035578155.1 of Brachynemurus nebulosus. Classification (NCBI taxonomy): domain Eukaryota; kingdom Metazoa; phylum Arthropoda; class Insecta; order Neuroptera; family Myrmeleontidae; genus Brachynemurus; species Brachynemurus nebulosus. Next base: position 960,691 of record JAPWDM010000041.1, on the reverse strand, counting down.
CAAAACTATTGGACGTAATGAAACCAAATTTTTAATATATGGTACTTTAGCATAGAATATTTCAGAATTTTACAAAATATGACTTTTTTTAAAAAATGTTACATAACACCTTTATCCACTCATGTCTTTAATTAGGTATTATGAAACAATTGTAGACAAGATCAATAAATTTTAAAAATTACTGAAATATATTTTTGGAACCATTATAAAAAAAAATTCATTAATTACTACAAGCTTTTGTAAATTAATTAACATTAAACTCGAAATCTGTATCCAAAAAAATCGTCAAAAATATTCACAATTAGATTCTATTTTAAAATATTTTTAAAATATTTGAGACACTTAGAATAAAAAAAAAAAAATAAAAATAAAAATAAGAATACAATTAATAACAAAATGTTCACCAGGTTACCCGCATGTTTTCGTGTTATTGACGACGCGACATTGGCTGATCGATTAAAATTATCAAAAAATCAAAAAAAAAAATGTATATATAGGTACTTCGAAAGAAAAAGCTAGAATACAATAAACTCCATAAAATACAATAATGATAAGATTAGGCATTTGAAAAAAATATAATAGATAACAATAAATTAATATTGTTGTAATATTGATTATGTAAAAATAGATTTGGAAAAGTTCCGTTATTAATAAAATTAAACCAGCAAATAACTTTATCAATTGATTTTTTTAAAGATCTTTTTAAAAACTGTTTTTGTACCTTTTGGTTGCTACACCTAACGGCGTTAACAAAAAATGCAGACGTTCAAGAGTAGGTCTTCTAATAGATCTAAATTAAAATTCGTATTTAAAAGTTAGTTCCTATTGAATTATTATAGGGAATATTATTTTGCGTGTGGGAAATACTAACGGATTTTTCATGAAAATGAACGCTTTACTAATGACTGGGGAATATTAGATATACGTAGATGATTTAGCCTTTAAAGAAAAAACCCACCGTCTTCATAATTATAAATTATAATTGAAATAAATACCGTGCATACCATACGTAACATGTATACAAAATTTTCTTGCTTTAGATAAATATTATTAATTGCATATTTAAAATTTCAATTCAAATTTATTTCAGTTTTTAAAATTTTCTAAACATTTTTTAACTTAAATTTTCAAAAAATAATATTTAGTATTGTCTCTTCATATATTCAACTTCTGTAAAAAGTCAATTTACTGCTAAAAATTATTTTAAAGTTAACAAAACGTTTTATTAGATTTTTATTCGCAATTAATAAATCGATTGAACCATGCACGTTTTAATGGTATTTCATTTAACTAATTTTAATCGTAACTATACATTTTATAATTTATTTAAAGCTTTTATTAGTACCTAAATTTAACAAATTTCAAAACCGTTAGTAACAAAATATTAAATAATAATATTAATTAGCTTATTTTATTTGTTAAATGATAAATTTTATATTATTTCTGAATAAATTTGTGTTTTCTATAAGCTACACAGTTCAGATTTGTTGCTTAAAAGCAATTTGACTCGAAAAAGTGTCAATCCAAAAGCACTCCAGCTACACTGTCATGTTTTTGTTAGACATTTGACATTTCTTTTCGTTAAATTACCAGGCAACAAATTCTTCTAAACTCAAATTTACTGGAAAAAATATAAACCACTCGTGTAATAATAAGTGAAAAAAAATATTGTAATAAAAATCTAACCAGTAATTATAAAATTCTTGAGTTATTTTTTCAATATTTCTAATTTTCAAAAATTAAAATTCACAATTAACTAAATTTAAATGTTTGTATATGTTCATAGCACGCATGTCTAGAATTTAAATTTTGAAAATTTGATTATTAATAATTTTAGAAACTCAATTAAAATGTAATACAAAAAAAGAAATTCAAAGCAATATCTTTACCTTAATTATGCTAGCTCAACATTTAATTTACTAATTTTGCAAATCACAGAAATTTTGATATCACAAGAGGCACTATAATTTAAATGACACTAAACTTAAAAAAAATAAGAATAAAACACAATTGTTAAAATATCACTTCAAAAATTCAAAATTCAAATCTCCTTGACTAGAAAAACAAAGTTTTCTTTTAACAAGTGAAAGAAATGTTCAAATTCGCTTGTAGCACGTCCAGTAAGTAGTCAGTTGACCGCTTGTATGTATACGATTGTACAACTGAATATGTAAGTAACAAACGTTTAAATGTTTTCAACTCTTACGTTGTGTTGTAGCCTTTATCTGAACTATAAACTGAAGATTATTTCATAAAAACGATTCATAATATATGTATAATTTTAAACAAAAGATAATCGCGTACAACAAAACAAGTTCTCGATAAATTAGATTACTGAAATGGTGTCTCTGAATTAAATGAGAAAAGATGCTTAAGTATATTTACATTTGTACGTATTTATATAAGGAGAAATGTAGCAAAATTATTGACATCAGAGCAATTTTTGTTTATCATTGTCTTAAAAAAATAAAAAGAAATTATGCTTCTTTCTTGGAGTAAATATGGGAAAATTTTACGGTGTAATTTTTGTAATTTCAATCTGGAAGGGTATAATTTACGTATAGAAATCATTTTTCTGGGAATGTCTTAACATTTTGTTTTTAACTATATCATATTAGTTTTAGATGTTTGAATTTTTAATTTTCATTTACATCAGTTATTAGAAGTATTACTAGGAAAATTTCTGGAATTTATCGCAATCTCCTCCAGCTCTAAGATGAAAATGTTTTTACTTATAGTTGGGCCGTTTTAAGATTGTTGTGGACCTTATACATTTAAAATAAAAATAAAGGAAATAAATAAATTGTATTTTCAATTTTTTATTTTTGTTATATTAGGATACATTTGTATTTAAAATTACAATTTTAGACTTTTGTAGGCTCTAGCCCTAGGCACAGTCCGTACTGAATAAGATCGACTCTGCCCATAGTGACTATAGAAATAGTTAGAAATTTAATAATTACAGGATGCCTTAGGAATTATTTTGACATTGATTTGTCGTTGTTTTCTATTCACTTGTTATCGTTGAGAGTTCTAGGAGAATATCGATTCCTATCATCTTTGCCTCCACCAGAAATTGAATCTAAGTTTTAGTGTTCAAAGACAGATATCAGTCTAGCTACAAAATTGTTATAACGATGATAACAATGACACAGAGGAGTTTGGAAGATATTGATACACTAGACAGTATTACAAAACATCTAATAAAAAACATGTCCTTAGAAACTTGTGTTTTTATTGATTTTTCATATCAGTAGAATATGTCTATTTTCTAGTAGCCCAATTCTATTCAATTCCATCGAACCAATATTAACTAGCCAGAAGTGTACAATTTATTTTCAAAACCCTTTTTTTTCAGCTGCAAGTGTTACATTCCAATAATAGTTTTTACTAATCTTACAGAAAAATTTATAGTAGTCTTGTTACAGAAAAATCTATAGTAATCTTAATCTGAAGTCTCCTTAAGACTTCACAGCGACAAAATAATGGTTAATGTGTGACTAGAGTTGCCGATTGGCCGTGATTTTCTGGATGTCCTATACGTGGAAACATTTTAACCGTTCTACAGAGCAGCGCCCGCTCTACCGTTTACGCCGCCCCGAGCAAAAAGGAATAATTCCGCCCCGGTGCAAAATCGGTGACCTTTTTTTTTTTTTGCTCGCCGGTCATAGAAATGCTGCCCTCTTTTCTTTTTTTTTTTAAGTCTTCTTTAGACCGGTGACCTTTTTTTGTAAAAAAGGGGCGGCCCTTTTTTACAAAAATCCCGCCCTTAACATTTCCCGTCCCGGGCAAATATTTTTTACAAAAATTTACAAAAATCCCCCCTTAAATTTTGCCGCCCCAAGCCCGGGTTGCGCCCCCCTGGAGCGGGCCCTGCACAGAGAACACTTGCAAGACGTTTATTGTAAAATCGAGAGAATTTAGTCTTCATTCAATTTTTGTTTGTCTTTTAGCGAATTTCCATTCTGGTAATTCAGCTATTACAGCAGCTCTTATGGTAAGACCTAAGCCGGGACTATGATAAAAATTTGTTTTGGAGCCTCTAGAACGTCTAGTTCACCAATATATATATATATATATATATATATATATATATATATATATATATATATATATATATATATTTCTTTAATTAAGTAAGGAAACATTAAATGCGAGGTGAATTTAAATTGGAAAGCAATCATTCTGTTAATAATAATTTTTGTTATCAGACGTTTCTTTCAGAAATAACTTCATTAATATATGTAAATGTCAAAACTGCTTTAGTATTGGATCGCGTTCCGGGATGGGGGCTTTTACGTTACGTGCAACATTGATCTCAACTGTTATTATGAGTAACTCAATGTCATTTTGAAAGTTTATAATAGACATCTTTAGAGCAGTGACGTCTTTTTGTTTTTGATGGTTAAACATGCATCTTTTTTGTGAGTACTTTGATCGTGATGTTGTCAGTATGATGGCGGATTTCATAAAATATGATAATAATTTTTACTTTTTCACTTTTCACTAAACTAGATTTGTTGTCATATTTGATACCAAACAGACTTTTTATTCATTCATATTTATGCACTTGATCCTTGTGTAGTGTTCTGGGAAACTGAAAAAAATAAATGGAAGGATGTGGCTATTTATACATACAGTATGTATAACTAATTGGCTATTTATACATACAGTATGTATACGCAATTGGCTATTTATACATACGGTATGTATACGAAATTGGCTATTTATACATATATAGTGTGTATATGAAATTAGCTGTTTATACATAATTATGTGTATACTGAATTGGCTATTTAAACCTACAGTATGTATAGTTATGTACTACCTAAAGCTAAACTGTATACGCAGTTGGCTACTTATACATACTAATTGAATGCGCTATTATTACAATTAATATTTTTTTAATAACTACACCATTATAATAACCGAATACCTCCGATTGAGCTGAATTATTTTTTTACATAATATTTTTTGCTTAAGAAGTTATCCATTAAACGGATTTTTGGCGACGAGGACCGGAAGTGTATTTTTCAACCCTTCGAATGTCAAGGCTAGGGATTACTAAAAAATGTTTTCCGTTACCATAGCAACAAAAATTAAAGATCGATTCTTATGGAACTTGGTGAGTAGCACAAAAAAGAAACAATGAAGTTTTTCGATATTTTGCTTAGTTTTCGTGATATTACGTGTCAAATTTGAAAAACTTACTATATTGGATAGACAATTACGGTAGGTATATTACGGCTTGTATTGCTAGAAGTAAGTGGAAAATGGACCAGACAACATCACTGAAACCTCATTTTCAGGCAAAGGGTAATTAAATAATTTTGAAGTCATTACATGCCGAGACATATTTGTAAATAATTACCCTTTGCCCAAAAATGAGGTTTCATTGGTGATGTCCCGTTCATTTTTCACTAATTTCTATGAATAAAAACCAAAATATACCATTCAAAAATTATATCTAAAACTGAGTTTATATCCGTAAAAATTGATACTACGTATATGTATATGTGTGTAATATACAATTCATTATCTCATTATAGTAAGTTTTAGAAATACAACACATATTATCTCGAAAACTAAACAGGATATCGAAAAAATTTGTTCTTAAGCTAAAAAGATTATACAAAATTCAATCGGTGGTACGCGAGAATTTCATTATTGGAATCGATAAATTTGTTATTATAAGTTATTTTACTGTCACCAGTGGAAAAGTTCATTTTAATACGCGCACCACGAAATTTTGACGATATTTTTGGTGCTCAATGTGCGCATTATACATCAGAAATTACGGTAATTCTGAATAAGTAGTTAACTGCGTATACATACTGCATGTTTAAACAAAATATTCCATATACATACTGTATGTATAAATAGCCAATTTCGTATACATACTGTATGTATAAATAGCCAATTGCGTATACATACTGTATGTATAAATAGCCAATTGCGTATACATACTGTATGTATAAATAGCCACATCCTAAATGGAAACGCAGATATATTTCATGATTAATGATGCAAGATGGTAGAATGATATATTTTCCATCTAGTCATGAAAAAATATCTTGAAAAACAATATTATGTTATGAGATTTGATCCCCACAAAGCAATTCTTTAATTTATTTTAAACAGATTTCTTGTATGCCAGAATCATTTTTGCCATTAGTTGGAATGTAAGTTGGAAGTTCGCCATTAGTTCATTGTTGTAATTCATACATCTTTCTGCGGACCGGTGAGATACTTCTGCGACCCTGACCGGTGGTGCATGGATCGATGTTTGGAAAACGCTATTCTAAAAGATGCATACTACTCATAAACGTAACCATACACGACAATAATTGGAAACAATTTCCAATTACAATAATTGTAATTGGAAATCTTTTTAGTTTAATTATTAAACTAAAAAGATTGTTATTAAAGTTGGGTGGTAACCCCAAAACAATAAATTGACGTCAAAACAAATGAAAAATAATTATTGTAACCATTCTAATTAAGATAAATAAATGTCGGAATATACATAATTTAACCGCAAAATTTTTATAAAATAAATGAAGCGTTACAAAATAATTGTCCTTGAATTGAATCTAGCAGTGTGACAATTTTATTTCAGAATAAGTATTATATGATTTTTTAATTAAAAATTGCAGTAAATAAATTAATAGAGCAAAAAAAAATTTTACTATTAATAAAAGTTTATATAGAAAACACTGTCGATACTTCAAATATCTTTATGTAAACAATAACTCTCTTTATAACTAAAATAACTCTCGTTTTTATAACCGTTATTTCCAGCTTATGAAAATGATAAACCAAATTAAAAGTGTATGATTTTATAAAAAATTTTCGTGTTTTTTAAAATCGAAAGTTTAAATTCACAAAAATTAAAAATTTGCCATGATGACGTTATTACAAAACATTAAAAATGTTTAAAGAGATCCACATCACAGAAGTTTATTAATTATTTATTAGACTTTTTACTTGCAATAATATTTTTGTTTAGTTTTTACTCATATTTTTTGGAGAATTTTCGGGTATCCGAATTTTCTTCTGTTTTCCGAGTAAGATATATATATATATATATATATATATATATATATATATATATATATATATATATATATATACTGCGTGAGTTTTTCGAGAGTTGCCATTTTTATTACAGCCAAACCGTTTATGTAATCGAAAAAATGTTCAAATAAGAGTTGTAGATATCGACGGGGGAAACCGATTGCTATAGTTAGAAGCTCTTATTGTTTCGAGCTATGATACAAACTTATAGATTTTTAAATGAGACTATATATATTAATTTTTCGATAAAACTGATCTAATGCATTAATTAAGAATATAAATGAGCAAAAAAAATTTTTTTACTTAGGGTAAGAGACCCGATGACCGATCACTATTTTTAGCTGTATCATTAAATTAGCTTAAAAAAATTAAAAAATAAACAAAACACCCATTTTTTTTTTCTTAATAAGTATGAAACCAAGTTTTTTTAATCCAATAGATATGTTTTTAAGAAAATATAACCCAAAAATTTTGATTTATTAATGATTTTGTTTTATAATTTGTTGACGTCTATTAAAAAGCATACAGAAAATATTAACCTCCATTGAAAGATCAATACACTTACCCCTATCAAAAATCACGGATTAGTCCGATTACTAATGTACATCAGTACAGTAGTAAATCTTATACTATCGAATATTTGAACCATTCTCTTTCAGTCACTTTGACACTCTATCCACTACAAGAGGTCAGTCTGTGTCATAGAGTATCACAGAATGACACCTTGTGAAACATAGCAGCAATGACAGAAGGGTTTAAATATTCGATAAAATAAACCACTAAAATACTGTATTTTCTTTCGCCATCTATAATTTTGCTTTAAAAAACATTGTGTACATTGTGACATGATTCTAACTTACTTATACGCCATTGTGAATTTTTAAACAGTTAAATTGACGATAGATGACGTCAAAAATGTTTATAAAATAGATATGGAATATCTGTGTGATTCTCAAAATACCCAACTCGAAAACTTGGATCCCAACAAGAATCAGTCATACAAATAATATTTAACACATATAAAATTTAATTCAGCTATCCTAATCTCTTAAGTGGACTAATAACAATTATTTGTATACTTTTATTATGCTAATAACTTTAAAAATTCGGTGAAAAATGTTACAATTTATAACCCATGTGTTTTGAAAAATGATCATCCACCATATTAAAAATTCATGAATTCAACAAAAATTGTTATATATATATATGTATTTCTTAAATTAAGTGAGGAGACATTAAATGTGATGTGAATTTAAATTGAAAAATAATCATTGTATTAACAATAATTTTTTTTATCAAAGGTTTCTTTCAGAAATAACTTCATTAAAATATAAATGTCAAAACTGATCGGACTTATAACCCCGATCGACAATGGGGTCTTTTACCCTAAGTTTAATTTTTTAATTTTTCTTTAATTTATTAGTTAGGCGGTAAAAATATGCATATGTACTTGAGGCTACTTCAACCGAGTGTGTTTTTCTTGGTTACATTTCCATTACATCCTTTTCCAGTATCATTTCTATCATAAAAATTTGGTTTTAATAGAAATGGCAACTCTCAAAAAGCTACATATATATATATATATATATATATATATATATATATATATATATATATATATATATATATATATATATACAAGGTGGTCCAGAATTATATACCGTAATTGCTAGAGCTGGTAGTACGTTCAAAAATAATGATACCTGTTCATGTACACTTTTTTTCAAAACTCAATAATAAGGGAGATACAATTCTGTAAAGGGGTGAAACGAAAACCATTATTTCTTAAATATTTTCGAAACGCTTTTGAATAACGGATTGATATTTTAGGGGTACTTATCTTGTGTTAGAAGGATTAAATTTATGTCAACACTTATTCCACCACTCATGACTAAGGGGTGGTTTTGGGTGGTAGGTGTGAGTTATCACGTCTTTTCTTTTTTAACTATTTAAATTATTCAATTATTTAAACAAAATCCTTGATAATATGATTCCTCAGACAATTTCACGCAAAAAAGGTATACTTGTTACATTTTGATAAATATTACCATTTTCGAGTAATTTAAAGTAAAAATATATATTTCCAAATTATCCCCTAATCATAAGTGATGGAATAATTGATACCATAAATTTAATTACCTTAATATTCATACGCACCCCTAGATTATGAATCGAGTAATTAAAAGCGCCCAAAATTGCTTTTAAAAGAAGAAGTTAGTTTCGTTCCACCCCTCTACATTTTACCCCTCTGTTTTATCACCCTTATTATTGAGTTTTGGAAAAAAGTGTAGATGAAAAGGTACCATTATTTTTGAACATATAATCAGCTCCAGCAATTACGGTACATAATTCTGGACCACCCTGTATATATATATATATATATATATATATATATATATATATATATATATATATATATATATATGTATATGTATATAGTATACCTGCTTGTTAATTTATAAATCATTAATTATATAACTGTGGAATTATTATTTGTACTGTTAATATGAATAGTATCTATATATATTATTTGTGGTCATCAGACGATCGAATGCCTTCTTTTATTCAGTATAAATTTTAGGTATTCAATCACGATCTGTGCTTGCTCTATGTTATCTACATTTAATATATCAGATACACTTTCTAAGCCCGTATTAAGTATTTTATTTCGTTCTTCCCGTTATGTTCCTTCGCAATGTATTAATAAGTGTTGACCGGACTCTACCCCCCCCCCCACATATAACACACATTTTTTCCCCTAAAAGTAGTTGTTCGGTGTCCCAACTGTAAGTATTTAATCTAAAAGTAGCCATTATTCGTCTATTTTCTTTATTTAATTTAAGACAAGATAAGACAATATCGGAATGACCAGTGCACTGAACAGCATTAATATACTATTTGTTGGCAAATTTTGTAGTTTATGTAAATATTTTCTTACTAGTATCAATGCCTGTTGAGCTCTAATTATAATTTGCTGCTGATGGTATTTCCAATTGCCATTATGCGACAGATATACTCCCAAATACCTAAATTTTTTCACAATTTCAATTCGGGTTCCCTCATACCACCATTCTTCTTTTTTACTAGTTTTAGTTCCATTGCTTACTTTCCAAGTAAGAGTACCTTTTTGTTCTCTTCTGGTTATTGAATGTGTCATTTACTCTGAATACTATTCGATTTCAACCATTACAAAATTGCTACTAGTATTGTCATCAGTGATGGATTTACCTGCAGGTTCAGTAGGCTGGAATCTAGGGCGGCAGATTTTAGGGGCGGCAAATTTGGGCTAAAAGGGCGGCAAAGTTTAGAATTTGAAGTTTTTTTTTTTTTGCTCGTCACTTACGAAAAAGTATTAAAAAGTTATTAATAACTTTTTGAAATGAAGCAGGGGCGGCATTATTCACAACGGAGTCTAGAACAGCACTTAGGGTAAATCCGCCACTGATTGTCATTCAAAAGTCATTATTAACAATCATGAATCATTACTACAAGGCTATTGTTTTGTCTCAGAATATATTTTATAGATACAAAAAATTTTAAAAAAATTTGGCGTCATTAACCTCCCCAGTAGGTCTTGTTTACACGGACTTATATTTTAATTTAAAGTATCATAAGCCTAATTAATAAAAGCAGTCAAAAAACGTTGATGGCGTACAAAATCCTACAAAACACAGATATTTGGGAATATCTGTACAAAAATGACGCCGAGAATATTTTGTGTTAACATTTTAATGTTTAAAAAAATAGTTGAAATCCATTGTTATGCCAAGAATAGGTGTAAATAATTATGCTTTGGTACAGGGACTATTTAAAAATATAATCCAAAAGAAAAAATTATAACAAATTTCCGGAATGAAAACTTTTGTTGTACTTGGCTCAAATTTTTTTACTTTTGTTTAATATCAAGCAAAAATTAGAGCCGAGAACAACAAAAGTTTTCATTCCGGAAATTTGTTATAATTTTTTCTTTTGGATTATATTTTTAAATAGTCCCTGTACCAAAGCATAATTATTTACACCTATTCTTGGCATAACAATGGATTTCAACTATTTTTTTAAACATTAAAATGTTAACACAAAATATTCTCGGCGTCATTTTTGTACAGATATTCCCAAATATCTGTGTTTTGTAGGATTTGACTTATTTTTGTTTTGCTTTTTGTTAAACAGTAAAATATTTACAGCTTTCTACTGGTGTATAATGTATATATTTTCTACATCTGTTAAAATATACCTTAATTTTTCATTACTCTGTATAAACTGTAGACCAGCGGTTTCCAAACTGGGAGGCGCGCAATGTCCACCAGGGGGGCGTAGGTTAATTGTAAATATCGTCGTCGTTTTGATAAAATCATGGTTTTAAGAATAAGCGCGCAAATATAATTACCAAATAATGGACATTTTATATTAAGGAGTTACATACATGGGTCTTTTTAGCAAAAAAAAAAAAAACAGTATTTTTTGATTTTTTTTTATATAGATATAATTTAATTAAGAAAATATAATTTATTTCAACTTTTGGCATATTATAAATTATTTTGGGACACTGAAGAAATTTCCGTGAAAAAAAAAAATAATTAGATCATTGACAGCTAGTTTTTGAAAATCGCTGATTTTTTGCCGTAGGCAGAGTAACCCGTGAAATTCTGACCTAAAATAAAATATCCCTGTCGCAGCAAACTACATGAGATAGCGAATTTCCGTTTAAAAAATTAGTTTTTCTCGGAAACTAGTTGACATAGAATGATAGTCTAAAGACCTTTTTTATGTGATTTTTTCTCCTCTTTTCGATGGCGTAAAAAATTACGCAAAAATTTTTGAATAAGTGGAAATTTTGTCAAAAAACTAATTTTTCCCACGTAAATTGCCCAAAAAACTATGTTTCCGGCATCGGACGTGTCTGGCTAACGAACTTGTCCAACGGTTTGGGACTTCTAACATTTTCACCAAATTTCGAAAAAACAGGACATTTCGTTCGAGAGTTATCGTTTGGACACACACACACACACACACACACACACACACACATATATATATATATATATATATATATATATATATATATATATATATATATATATATATATATATATATATATATATATATATATACATATATATATATATATATATATATATATATATATATATATATATATATATATGTATGAGGCCTCGAGAGCAAGAATGGCCTAACTGCAAATTACTCATATCGAGATATCGACGGTTAAAGTTATGCAAAAAAATATTTTTGTTTTTCCAACAAAGTCTTAATAAAGTCTTAATGGACGCTCACTTATGTATTATATTTTGAATACAATTTCAAATGCATGTATGGATAAAATTCGAAGGTCTAGCATCTTTTTGCTAATTTTTTTGTCACTTAGGCCATTTTTACACTCGTGGTTAATAAAAAATTAGTAAAAATATATTAGTTAGGTCATGTTGTTTTCAAAGATTTTCTGCTTTAAATTGGGGAAAAAAATGTGCTGTTGGAAAAAATGTATATTTCTATCCAACATATGGTACACAATTTTAAAATTATATAAACAATAAAAAAAGCGTTTGAATAATAAAAAAAAAATAAGTTTATAGATTCAGCCATAGCCATCATCAGTTTTGTTACTTTCATCTACAATATCATTTGTATTTGTGAAAATTTAAACATCTGATGCATGAATATGGCAAATTTATAAGTGTTTCAAGATTTTGATTTCGGAACCAAAAAAGTGTATACTTTATTCATAATTTAAAATTAAAGTTCGAAAATTCTTTAAAATGTTTGCAGAAAAAATTATAATTTCTTGTACTGTAGTAAGTTTTTGAAAAAGCAGGATTTTAGATAAACACAATCTAGATAACTAGTTGTTCCACTGTATTTGTCTAAATGTCCTATGAAATATGACTTGGGCAACAAAAACTTGACTATCGGAAAATATTGACAACTATCGATATTTTTACGACTGACTATCGATAATTATAGATAGTTTCAATTATCTAGAGTCTTTCGCCACTACTGCAGTTTAAAAAAATTACATTATTGTTAATGTGAAAAAATGACCTAGCCCGCCTATGTCATTTAGGCCGATTTTGCACTCAAAGAAAATAAAAATGTATGATGCAAGAAAAAGTTTGCATGCTGCCATCTCAAGATTCATATTAAAAACACATCTAGACAGTTTTTATTTCAATAATTAGACCCTCATGTATACTTAGGTCCAATATCTCAATTTTATAAAATTTGTTAATTAGGCCGTTCTTGTTCTCAACGCCTCATATATAAATTTTAGTGAATAATATTTTCGGTTTCTAGGGACCTCAAAACAAATTTCTGCCATAGTCCCAGGTTCAAGTCGCGTCATGACAGTGGCTGTAATATCTGAATTCCATTCTGGAAATTCGCTAAAACAAAATTTTTTCTATTATTAGATGCTTATGGCTTGTACTTGAACGAAAAATTACTGTTTCCGTTCATTACATCTCATTTTATAAGTCGGAAGTCAATGAAAAACACGAAAATTTTTACCAAAAATCAAAATTTTTTGTTTAAAACACTGTCCAAAGTTGAAATTTCATTTTTTTTTAAAATCCCTTTGTTCAAGTACAAGCCATAAGCTATTACTGATAGAAATAAATTGGTAAAAGTTGGAATAAATTAGGTTTTTTTGCTAAAAAACTCCATGTAACTCTTAACAATGATTTTCCTGCTCGCTACTGTACGTAATACTTTAACAATAACAATTCTCAAGCGGTCAGAGTCATGTTAGCGCGTAAGTATCGAATAATATGTCTGATCAACGGTTTCCCCTCCAGTGTCGTATAGACCCGTCCGCCAAGAATGTGAGTTTTTTCAGTAAAAAAGTAATTTACGAATTGTTTATAAATTTTTTCAAGAGCGGGGTGGGAAAAGTAAGGGGTGCGTTAATGCACAAAGTTTGGAAACCGCTGCTGTAGACCAATCAGAAAGTTATATTTGTAAAACATTCAAAAAAATTATAATAGAAAATAGGCGTTGAAATAGTATCATATTTGACACTAGCTGTACACCCGCGACGTCATTCGCGCATAAAATCAATGAGAAGTATATAATAATTCTACTTAATAAGTCTCTAACACTGACTGACCGACAGACAACGCACAGCCTAAACTGTTGACTTTAAAAGAATGAAGTTTTGCATAGGAGTTCCCTATATAACGTAGGTGAGCACTAAAAAAGGAATTTTGAAAATTCGTCCCTTAAGTGGGTTAAATAGGCGATGAAAATTTGCATAGATAGAAATTATTTATTTTTGAAGTTAGTGATATATAAAAATATGTTACGATGGTTATTAAAGTTAATTATTTAATAATAAATCTTAAGCACTGACTGACATCCTGAGATGTTGCCGATGGTAAAGCCCATTTGGTTGGTATACGGCTAGTTATAAAGAATTTACATAGAAAAATAGTTTTGCGTAATGCATGCGCATGCTCAAAATGGTTTTTGTATTTTCCCAAGGGAAGGAGATATTTTCCCGAAAATAAAAGCATCCTAAGTGTTAATACAGGTAATAAGTTATCATCAGATCAAATTTCATCAAAATCCTTTCAATAGTTTTTGCGTAATGTGTACACACGCTCAAAATAGTTTTTGTATTTTTCCATGGGAATGACACATTTTTCCGTAGTAAAAAGTATATTATATTGACCCAGGTAATAACACCAGACCGAGTTGGTACGTAATGTGTGGACATGTTCAAAATAGTTTTTGTATTTTCCCGTAGGAATGACAAATTTTCCTGGAGTAAAAATTATCCTAGATGTTGACCCAGGTAATAAGTTATCGCCACACCAAATTTCATCAAAATTCGTCCAGTAGTTATTGCGTGATGCGTAAACAGACAGACAGATAGACAACAATTTTAAAAAACGCTGTTTTAATATCTAAATTGATAACTATCTACAGTACTAGTATAATTTTAAAAAAATATTCCCTGTACAGACACGGTCTCGTTAGAGTTTTATTATATGTATAGATACTATAGATCAGGGGTCGGCAACCTGCGGCCCGCGGTCCGCATGCGGCCCTTTGGAAGCTTTCATGCGGCCCGCCAAGCAATTACCGCCATTTTTTAAACTAGCCGGAAAATTTTTTAAACTAGCTCGTTCAATCTCAAAAATTACCTATTTTTTATGCTGTGATAAGTAATTTTTTGATAGAAAAATGTTTGTATTAAGCAATGTGAAAATTTAGTTCCATTATTTTTAGTTATATTTGAAAAAATAAAATTTTTCAAAAATATTAAGAAATATAACTGTTGAGAAAATAAGTGGTCTACTGTAAAGTAATAAATTAAAAAGATGTCAATTGTTATATAAAAATTTTCTGTTGTTAGTTAATGTAAACATATTTCTATTTCTCTTATAATTATTTAAAAACAAATATATCTCACTTACTTACACAGGTAGAGAGATAATTCACAAAACACAACAGAATACATACATAATATAAACAATATGTCAGACAGTGGTCCTTTCGTGTCTTTAACAGGGGTGAACTTTTTTTTTTAAGGTACAGTATATTTTTGAGTCAATTTTTATATATTATATTATGACATATAAAAGTCATTTGAAAGACTTTATTTAAAAGTAATAATCACAGTTGACATCTTCTTAATTTATTGCTTTACAGTAGACCACTTATTTTCTCAACAATTACATTTCTTAAGTTTTCCAAAAAATTTTATTTTTTCAAATATAACTAAAAATAATGGAACTAAATTTTCACATTACTTAATACAAACATTTTTTTATCGAAAAATCGCTCATTACAGCGTAAAAAACAGGTAATTTTTGAGTTTGAACGAACTAGTTTAAAAAATTTTCCTAATTCGGTCCTCAAATCCGGATGAATGTCTTTTCTCTGAATATGAGTTTACCGATTCAGCAGAATAGGTACATCAGTACATCACACATAATATACATACGAGTAGGTATTGCGAATTTATTCAAGTACCTATGTATTTTATTATTTTAAATATTTTTAATATTAATTAAATTTCAGTTAATTTTTATCGAAAGATGCAAATATGTATGTATAATATAGTGACATTATTAAAGTAAAATAGGTATTAGTCATGAAGTATGTTGTATTATTTATTTATTGATTGTTAAAACCAAAAAAAAAACTGATATTATTACAAAAAATTTAAATTAACAAAAAAAAAAACAATGTATTCTAAATGGCTATTACTTTTAAAGAAAGTCTTTCAAATGACTTTTATATATCAAAATATATAAACATTGACCCAAAAATATAGTGTACCTTAAAAAAAAAGTTCACCCCTGTTAATCCTGATGAATGTTTTCAGCCTGCACACAAACCATTCCTAGAATAAGAAACACATAAAACAATAAATAAAAGAACAAGTCAACAAAATACATAGGTAGAGCCCGGACACTATAGTGCACTATAAATAACAAGTATGAGGGGTTAAAAAATGAAAATAAACTGTAATTTCAAAATCTAGAGTCATTTATAAATTTTAATTGTTATCATGTAAATGCAAAGAAAAATGATACTTTCAGTGAAGTGTAGCACATCTTATTAACATAGGTATTAATTTTCAACAAAACAGTAGTCCAATACTGGCTAGATGCCTTGATGTTCGATAACGAAAAGTTGGTTTTGACAGTCGCAATCCGTTCGGAATACCCACAACTTGCTTCGCTTAAGCCTTCAAAAATTTCGTTATTTTTGAGCTACGACGCACCGTTTAGGAGATATTTACGATTAAAGTTTTCGATAGCGAAAGTTAACGGAAAATTGTTTTTTAAAAAATTGTTCTGTTACTAACCAGATCAATGGGACTAACAGAGCCTAAATTAACTAGTTATAACCAACTTATGACAAGTTACGCGGTATCGATAATTTTCGATAACGAAAAGTAGGTTTTGACAATCGCAATCCGTTCGGAATACCCACAACTTGCTTCGCTTAAGCCTTCAAAAATTTCGTTATTTTTGAGCTAGGACGCACCGTTTACGAGATATTTACGATTAAAGTTTTCGATAGCGAAAGTTAACGAAAAATTGTTTTTTAAAAAATTGTTCTGTTACTAACCAGATCAATGGGACTAACAGAGCCTAAATTAACTAGTTATAACCAACTTATGACAAGTTACGCGGTATCGATAATTTTCGATAACGAAAACTAGGTTTTGACAGTCGCAATCCGTTCGGAATACCCACAACTTGCTTCGCTTAAGCCTTCAAAAATTTCGTTATTTTTGAGCTACGACGCACCGTTTAGGAGATATTTACGATTAAAGTTTACGATTGCGAAAAGTAACGATTTGTCATTTCTTTTAAAAATACAGTATCGTTGACCAAATCAATGGGACTAATGGAGCCTAAATTCATCAATTATGAGCAGTTTATGATAAATAATTCGTTATCTTTGTTAGTTCTCGAACAGAACATTCTAAAACTTTTGTTAAATATCTTTATTTAGCTTTTATAATAGTTCTTCTAATACTGATATTGGTTTTTCGACATCTTTATTAATTTTCGAATAGAAACTTTTGTCAAATCTTCTCACCTGTATTCAATTTGTTTTTCGATGACTAAACAAATGGTGAAGTAAAATTTTCGTAATCTTTGCTGATTTCCAGATAGAACATTCTCGAACTTTCGTTAAATTTCGCTACATGGATCCTTTTTAACTAACTAATTCGATGGTGAAAACAAGTTTTGGTTATCTTATCTGATTTTCACATAGAATATTCTAGAACTTTTACCGAATTTCATTTTTTGGTTACCTTTTTGATGAACAATCTGATGGTGATGCCAAATTTTCAATAATTTTTCTGATTTCCAAAAAGAATATTCTAGAACTTTTGACGGATTCTGCTATTTGGACACTTTTTTGATGCCCAAACCAATGGTGAAGTTGGTTTTTGGATATATTTTCTATTTTCAGAATAGAATATTCTCGAACTTTTGCCGAATTCCGTTAATTGATCGCTTTTCGATGAAAAATTTGGTGGTGAAATCAGATATTCGATATTTTTTCTAATTTCCAAAAAGAATATTCTAGAACTTATTCTAAATATCGGTACTTGATTACTTTTTCGTTGGTCAATCCATTGATTAAGGATTTTTTATATCTTTTCTGATTATTGAAAAAATATTCTAGAACTTTTGCCAGATTTCGCTATTCAAGCATCTTTTCGATGACCAACCCAGTGGTGAAATCGAATTATGTAATAGTTTTAATTTATCTGTATCTTTGTACAAGAAATATCTCCTCATAAAAATTTACAAGACTACGCTCCTCTCATATATGTTTTTCAAACAATTCGATTTTTTGACAGGATGATTTATAGCTTCAGTGTATGAAAAAAAATGTTTTCTTCAAATGGTTGTTTACATAATTCACATGCAGTTGATCAAATTAAACTGTGTTCGTTCGTCCGCGAGCGATGTTACAAACTTAAATTGAGCGACTATGTTGTTGATATGAAATTTTATTGTTTTCAAAACAAAATATATTTGTAGAGTACCTCTTTAGTTCGTGCCACACAAACTATAGAGCGCATTTAGAAAAAAATTATAAATGTATTTATGAAAAATAGATAAATTATGTGCCGCTTCTAACGAATGGTGATACGTTTTTCCGGCAATTTTTGACAGGATAATTTATGACCTGCACTATAGGTCCGGACTTTAGTTATTATGGGCACAGCAGGTGGCATGTTATTTATTGCCACAGAACTCTTCTGTTCCCCTTTAGTTTCTGGTTTGACTGAGCATTGGCGGTTTTTGAACAAAAAGATTTAAGATATTTTTTAAATATTGGAAACATAAATGCTGAATAAATAAAAAGTAATTCTGACTATACATATTATAAAATATTTATTGTATACTAAAAGTATTACATGCAAAATTATATTAGATAATATGTTTCATATGAGTATAATATAGAACAATACTTTACATATGGTACATAATTATACATATACTGTATTCACTGTAAACATGTAAGAATGACGCTCATGGATTGTCAATATTACCATATATATTACTAATATACGTAGTTTGGTTGACGGGGTGTGTTCTCCTATTGCAGTCTCCCCTTCAAGTGGTTTTACTAGTTTGGTATGTATGAAGGAATGACGTATCGTGTTTCCTGAACAAACTTGAATTTTTAAAAAATAAAAATTTGCTAAGAACAGACAAGGATAGGTATATATATTTATGTACATATTCAGATATCGCCAAAAAATCGAGTCCTAAGTCGGCTAAATCTAGTTTTAAGGGGAAAATTCCCCTAATTCAAGTTTCGGTTTTGGCGATTCGGAGGTTCAAGGGGCGGGGCTTATTATTTTCGTCAAATTATCTGTGAAAATATTGAGGGAAAATCATTTTTAGTAGGAAAAATGGAAAGCTTATAGTTGATTTATATAAGACATTTAAGGACATTTTGACATAAATATCAATAATTATTACGTAAAAACGAAAAGAAAAATTTGGATACATCATGGTTATTCTTTTGAACTGTATAATAACGGTCTGTTCAGGCTTTCAAAGTGTAGGGGGACAAAATATTCTCGGCGGCAAAAACGACCGTTTTTTTAGATTTAACACGTATTTTACATTAAAATTAATAATCATTGTTAATAAATAACGAACGCATTTACGATCTATTTTCGATCGAAGGATTTTGATAACGGAAAGTATAATTTAGCAATTGTGATATATTTGAATGAGTATCTACTTCGATCGTTATTTTCGATAACGAAAACATGACATTAATAATGGAAATATGTGCTAATTATGAGTACTGGTTACATGCATTTACCACTAATCATAAGAGATGTTCACACAAATTAACAAGTAAAACTGAATGAAACTTAGATGTGTAGATATGATCGATACCCGATCTGATTTTTGTATTTGCCTCTTTTATGGTCGTATGTTGAACTTAATATATGTTAATTACCTCAACAGTTGTTTTTAGCAACAGTATTTTCCCGTATCGGTGAATATTTTGCGTTCTATTCTAAAGTCATTCAAGGATTTTTCATTGAATTTTATTGTGATTTCCAAATTCCATTTTTCTGTCATCCTGATACCTGTACCAAATAGTTCTTACATTTCTTACTAGACTTTAAGACACACAGACTACCACATCACATCCACTTGGAATAAAATGGGACTAATTTTAATTTATTCAATTACAACTCCCGTAACTAAACTAGTGGTTAGTAATGTTTCAGTGTGTTGAATACTAAACTCATGATTAGTTCGAGGTGGTACTCTGATGCAATAGTTTTAAATTAAGTAAAAATTAAGTCATTTAGTGTATCCTGGACTTGAACTGCTATATTAAAACTTTAATTCTCGTGGTCAACTATGCTAGATTTTTCTGCAGTTTTTGTTCACAGTTCTAGTTCCTCTAAGAAGGCATCTACCAACACATACCTTCCAAATCCTAACCCTTCATTATTTCTCTTATCCCCACTTACACCGTAAATGAAAATATAATCACTTTGCAAATATTACCTGTGCACAATCGACTTTTCTCAATATATCTACTTTTGTAACAAATTTTAATCAGTAGACGATGATATATACCTAATGATAAATTTTCATGTTTTTCTGTTGTTAAACTTGAAGTCAACGACAAGGTCAGCATCATCAGCACACATTTTAATTTCAAAAGTTCATTTATATTTCAGGTATTTTTGTTTGATCACATGATCATTTAGCAATTTGCAAATTTTTTTTTGTGGGTTTAAAAAAAAAATGTAAATTTTTGGTGCTTATTTTTGTCTCTTAAAATTATCTTTTTATATCAGACAATAAATTTGTTCTTTAAAAATGCTTATATCCTGAAAGTCTAGTTTTTTTTTTTTTATACTCATAGTAAGTAAGTACGTTTTTATAGTAAATACCTTTTTGATAATTGTGGTATTTACGTTATTTGTATTTATGTTATCTACTATTGCATAATGTGAGAGTATACCTCACCTTGAACCAGTTAGTGTGTTATACAGTGACGCCGTACAACCATATATGATGTCATCCATGTATTTACGGAATACGTCATTTGTAATCTTTCTCTTTTTATATGACATAATTCGTATTTTCAGAACGTAATTGTTTAATCCGTATACAGTCGAACTTCTATATAAACGAGAGTTCAAAGGATCGAAATTTTTTTTACTGACAAAATATGTTTCATGGTACAAAAGTGGTTCCTCTCGCTTTCAGTATCATCAAAAAGGCGAATTCGTGTCTGGGACAAGGGAATTTGGAAACAAAATGGTTTATATTAAAAATTCAGACTTCATCCTATAATATTCTCAGCCATATAGCATTTCGATTATAGAGAAATAGAACGATGCGGTCTCAGTTCTAAAGTTTCAGACAAAAAAGAGACTCTTTCGTACAAAGATTAAAAGTTAGAATAATTACTTATCCAGTTATTGCTTGCCAAAGTTCGACTATTTAAAGCTCACCCTTCTTTGACTTTAAATTCACTGAGACTTTTTTTTAGATAAGACAAAAATGAGGTAGAACTCCTGAGTCCGTAGGTCATGAAATTTAAAATTTATCTTGAATTCCTTGTCTTGATTTTACTCTTATGAATAAATTCATTCATTAATACTAATCTTCCGTTTTATTAAAATGAAAAATAATGGTCCATGACATTACAACCTTTAATGTTTCATTCATAATCATAACATAACCTTAATGTTCGCAATGGCGGCTTATTACTTTTGAAAAAGGAATGTAAAAAATACTCTATAAAATAAATTATTTTATAAGTTATTTATAACAACACAAGGAAGTTATTATTTAGCAGTACAGATTAATAATTGAACACGGTGCCTTGACATACAAAAATTTACAAATGTTTTTAATAAATATTATTATTCATATACAATGTCTTTCATGAAGTTCCTTCCAAACAGGGAATTTTTTTATTATTGATGTTTTTAGAAATATGAAATATGAAAAATCTGGAAAGCCTATATTTGTTCTAAATATTTGATGACAATGCCGACTCTATTAATAAAAATATATTAAAGAATAGTATATTTGATGATTTTTCTTTTTTGGGTTGAAGAATAATTTTCTTTTTCGTTTTGACCGACCGCTTAAATATATATATATATATATATATATATATATATATATATATATATATATATATATATATATATATATATATATATATATATATATATATATATATATATATATATATATATATATATATATATATATATATATATATATAGATGTATTTCTTTAATTAAGTAAGAGGAAACACTAAATGCGAGATGAATTTAAATTGAAAAGTAATCATTCTATTAATAATAGTAATTTTTGTTATCAGAGGTTTCTTTCAGAAATAACTTCATTAATATATAAAAGTCAAAACTGTTCGGACATATGATCGCGTTCCGGTATAGGGACTTTTACGTTACTAATAGTGTTTGCATATTATATTTTTTAAGAATTAACTATAATTCCATAAAGTTTCACTGTATCTTTAAGTTTATTGAGCCCATATATTATAAGCTTGTTGATTTTCAAAACAGACAGCAGCTTATTCAGTTTAAAAATTTATATTTATAAAATACAGATAAACGATTCAATGATTCGGCACATAATATACTACTGCAAACAATTAAGGGAGCAAAAAAAAAAATTGTTAATTTTTTAGTGATTTTTGAAGGGCTGTATTTACGTGCAAAGTGATCGTATCGAGATGTTAAAAAAAGCATTTTGAAGCTCCAAGATTCTAGTTTTCAGATCTTTCACAGTTAGGCATTTTTTATCCATTAAAATTTAAAAATTAAGTAAAAAAATTATTTTTCAAAATTTTCTTCAAAATTAAAATTAAATTTAAAAAAAAAATGTAGATAACATTTGAAAAAAGATCTTTTAAATTTTGAAAAATAATTTTTTTCCTTAGTTTCTAAGTTTTAATGGATTAAAGATGCCTAACTATGAAAAAAGTTGAAAAAAGTCGAATTGAAAAAAGTCAATTTTGTTCATTCAATTTTGCTCCTTTAATTTTTTTTTGAAATTTTGAACAAACGGTTTAGGAAAACCATTCGATAGATCGATCTGCCGATTTACAGGGTTATTGGGGGTACATTGAGGTATAAAAATTCGTGCAAACATTAGACTCCCCATCAATATTTGCAGGGATGCGGACGATTTTTCGCAACAACTAAAAAAGTCCATTTTTCACATTTTTCAGATTAAAATTAAGGATGAAAAATTTTTTTTCCTAAAGTACGCGGCATAGTCTTGTAGGAAATTTATTCCATATTTCAAAACTGCCCTTCAATTTTCTATCCGATCACTGGTTACTGAGATATCGATGGTTAAAGAAAAAAGGATCCTTTTGTATTCAAAGTTGAATATCTCCGGAACAAATCAACGTAGAGAAAAATTTTAAAAAGGAATTTGAAGCCAAATAAACAGGCTATCATGTCAGTACCATGGTTTTACTGTAAAAAAATTTTTCTAGCCCGTAGACCAAAAAAAAAAAGAGCAAAAAATTTGCAAAAACTTTTTTTGTGTTATTCCTTATAATTGCTCGATAACTGTCACTCCTAAAAATTTTTGGACGGAACATCTGAAAACTAGAATCTTGGAGCTTCAAAATGTTTTGTTAACATCTCGATAGGACCATTTTTCACGTAAATACAGCCCTTCAAAAATCACTAAAAAATTAACAATTTTTTTTTTGCTCCCTTAATTGTTTGTAGTAGTATACGTCATAATTTGGTTCCAGATTATTATGGGCGTTTTCGCGTTAGCGCTACTGTAGCGAGGAGCGACGCTACTTTGTGATCGTGTACTTGCAACCATTGATTCCGGTGGTCATTAGAGCTATGTTTAAAAATATTTTGAAATGACTAACGCAATATGGCTCCCGTTGACACATAACCGTGCACATAACTTAAAAAGAATTTAAATTTTCAAGCTGGTTATGTTTTAATAATTTTTGTATTATGCCACGTTAATTTTAATAATTCAAACATAAAATTTTTCTTTATTATATAAAAAATTGCAACCATTTTAAGAGATTGTCAAAAAAATTTTTTGAATGACATTTGTATGCTACGCGAACAACTATAGCGCGTATGGCGCGTATCCATGGGAGCAATGCTTATGCAACGCGAACATGAATGCTACGTCGATCCGAAGTGGTGCCCACGGAAGCGATGAAAGCCACAACACGAATACGCCCTGTGTATATTCATTCATTTGAAAAATTTAAATGATAATTTTATACTACAATTGAATCGGTGAGTGCAGAAATCACATAAGTCACATTTTCCAAATTTTACAGCAGAACGAAAAAACAGTATACTATTTCCAAAATATGAATTTGGGAAAAGTTTTTCAGCTCAAACTTGACATTCATATTACGGAAATGTGTTCACAATATTATTTTTTCATTTTCAATTAAAGTTTTCTTTATAAAATTAAAAAAAATAAATTTGACTTGTGTTGTTTCTGCACTCAACAAATAAATAAACCATCTCGTGAAGAAAGTGACAATTAATAATAATAGATTTGAGCGTTACTTTATGGTATTCCATATTTGTAAATAATAAAAAATTCTTCACTTTGCAAAATACCACTTTTATTTCTTTTTTATTTTTATTTTTTTTGAAGTGGTATTTTGCAAAGAAAAGTATTTGTTTATTATTTACAAAGTAACAATTATCAGCGTTGAGCGCAAGAACAACATAAGTCAGAGACTTATGTGCTTTCTGCACTCGATATTATTTACCAAGTCTTTATATTTTTAAAAATAAAACACTGGCTGGTGTGGTTTTTTTACACAATGTCAGTTTACCTTAGATCAACTCCATTGAGTGTAAAAAGTGAATTTTCAAATTTTATTAACTAATGTGGTTTCTGCACTCATCGGTTCAATTATTAAAATAAAGCTATAACCTTGACTAATTTTTGATGTAATTCAAATACTGATATCCAATAAACCAGCAGTCACCCTTGATATATATAAGTACTTTTTACTTTGAAATATGTAATAATTTTATTTAAAGTGGATACTCAAGGATCAAAGTCAAAGTTGTGATTAAATAAACTTTATGAACGGTAGATTTAATTTTAGTGTTCCGAAGAAAAATTTCGAAACCTTTATAGTTTCGTCAAATCCGTCTGTTGTTCCGGTTCTTCATGTACAATTAATTATACATGCTACAAACTTAGGTTTCAATTAATATATAAAGGAAAAATTTTCCTCAATTTCTTAAAGTACTTTCCTCTATCGCAGAAATGATTTTAATAGCATTTTTAACGTACCACATCGTGTGAGATACACAGGGCCGGACCTATAGTTATTATGAGGGAACAAACTTTGCCGTTGACGCCCTTCCCGAGAAAAGCGACAAATTAACATTTTGGCTCACCAATATTTTAACTTTTTCCCTGCAAAAAGCAAGCGACGAGCAAAAAAACGTTTTTGGCGTCCCTAAAACCTGCAGAGGGGGACACGTGCTGCTCCCCCCTAGATCCAGCTCTGGAGGTACAATTAGATACAGCTCATAAAATAAATTTGAGGTACCCTATATTTTATTCTGAAAGTTATGAAGAACTTTGACCTAATGCGGGTTCAACACATACTTGACGTTTTTTTTTTATATTCTGTAATACAGTTATAACTATTATATAAGTAAAACCATAGTAAGGTATAAAATATCGCGCGTACTCTTTCTCAACCTCGTATCTGAAAAGTCCCAATTTTTGGAGACACAAAAAAAAAAATGTATTTAAATCTGTGTGTTCATCATTATGAACTTAAGATTTATGTTAATTACACCCTTTTATGTTGGCTACCTACATATATAAATATATATATATATATATATATATATATATATATATATATATATATATATATATATATATATATATAGATAAGTATATATATATAAGTACAATATTAAATATTTTTTGTGTGTCCTAAAACATGCAGTTTTTGATATACGAGGTTGAGAAAGAGTACGCGCGATATGATATAAAGTTGATCCTTTTTTTGTACGGTGAATAGAGACCGCATAAAAAAAATCGCACAAAAGAAATATATTAAAAAATATCATAAATAGCTATAAAAAGTATATTTCTTAATGTTAGTTTTTTATGTGGTGGATAGGGACCGCATAAGAAAAGTTTCATCGAAAAAACATAACTCAAAACGCTCAAAACTTAGAAATTTCCTTAGAAGTTGCTTCTATAAACAAGATAAAGCATTAATTTATACGTATAGAAACATTTTATTTCAATTTTATAATATTATGAAATTTTTGAAAAATACATCTGTAAAAACATTAAATGATGCAGTAACTTATGTTCTTATGCAATGTATTGATTAAATGCTTAAAAGTCGTTAAAAAGTATTTTTATCAAAGAAAGTTATTATATTAAATGCTTAAGTTTCTTACTATCTCTTGATTTTGATTTATATTATGCATTTTAATGGCCATTTTTTTAAAAACCGCATAAAAAAAATCGCACAAAGAATGACCGCATAAAAAAAGGTTCAGCTGTATATGGTTGTACGTAAGTAAAGTTTTTGTGTTTTAAATCCGATTTTACTAATAAGGAAAGTATTATTGTACGGGAATTCCTGATTATTATGAAACCAAATAGGCGTGTAGAGTAAAAGAGAACAAAGGCCATCCACTGCTTAATTCGTTAAAACTCGCATCTTACTATTAAAGTTAGAACTGAAGAGATCTTGCTTATATATAAAAATGGATCAAGAAAAGCTCTTGATAACGCTTAATGCTAAATTCTAGCGTTATGTGACTTTTTTTTCTTTTGGCTTAACATCATTTGCACAAAGCAAGTTCCATCTTAGCTTATCATAGCTTGACATTGGATTAAGAATGATTTTAATAAAGAAGATCCTTTTGCGAAAGTTTTGCTTAGGAGACGTTGTAATTAGGTAAAATAATTTTAACCTAATTTTATTTAAATTTTGGGACTGTCACAAAATTTTACCTTATAGTGGTAGAAAATACATGTGTTTATCCTCCTTTATTGGTGGAAGTGCTGGTACCCAAATATGTTTGGGTAGTAACAACAAATTTTTACAAGTTTTTATTTATTTATTTATTTATTTATTTATTTTTATAGATAATCCACAAAATTTATTTATTACTTTACTGTTACTGCTATCTGATTTAACAGATTGTTACTTCAAAGACTGATTTAACTGTTTCAAACCTGATCAATACCGTTCAAAAGCTATTTCTAGACTGATTGACTATTAACTAATTTATCGTTTCAAGAACTGATCCTTTACAACCACATTTATATAACTTCTTACAGAAATTCTAGAACCTTAAGAAAGACAGCTGCATAATTTGCCTAATAATTTAAACGAAAAAGAATATTTATATACCCGCAAAACGTGACTTATTGAAAATAAACAATTATCGTCTTAAAATTTTGTTATTCAAATCGATAATTTTTCTTGACACGTGTAGTTCTGTATCTAAAATTCTCTATGCTATATTGCGACTATTGTGTTTTATTAAACTTATTCCAACAACTAGAAACAAATTCACAGATAGTTTTTCAAATCTTTGATTAGTGCTTTACACGCGCTGATTAAGAACCATTGACTCACTGTACAATTCAATTTCGTGGATCAAAATTTAAAAGAGAATTATTGAATATTTACAGAGATTCGTTCTATGAACGATTTTAATCGGTTCACCGTCAATTAACGTCGTGAGACGTCATATGAAACCTGATTAACTCACACACCACGTCGTGTAACGTCAACAATTCCATATTAAGTGTATAAGCTGTCAAAATAGTGTACTAATTGAACATTTTGTTATTATAGGTTATGACCGTGAACCGGTTAATTATTTACACACGCTACGCTGGCTAAAGATGTTGTTACTACATTAACACGTTAATGGTCATGATCAATTAATATCTCAATTTTATATTTAGAGGGAATTACTTTTTTGTTTAATTTCCTCTATTAAATATTTGAAACTGGATTCCATGTTTCAAGAATACATTTATTATACTGCGTAAATATGCTGTACTCATGTAACAATACCATTTTTACGTCGCTAACGTGAAAAAATAAAAATAAAAAATTTATTTAATTCTATAAGGAACATGACAATATGCACGTAGCATTTTTAAAAATTACGTACATACATAAGAAAGTATCAACGCAATATTCATAAATACAAGCAATTAATAATTGTTTTAGTAAAATTAATTAACCGTTTAAATAATTAAATAAAAACTGTTTACTACAATTTTTATGATTGGTATAGGCCAAATCAACTAAAATTGCTATAACGTCATCAAACAAATGAAACATATGAAACAAAATTAGACGACTCAGATTCTATAGTCTTCTTTTCAAATTAGAGTAACTATAGTAACTTAAGCTTGTACGTCTAATTTTACTCCACTTATTAATGGCGTCATTCGTCATACAATTTTTAATTGATTTAAATTAAGTAAGCTATTAATTTCATTGTATCAGTTTCTCATACTGCTTGACTAAAACTTTTTCATTATATTTCATATATATTATCCAAAGTTGCTCTGATTCGTTTATTAACTTTGGAAAGAATACGCAGACAAAAGCGATAAATCTCGAACACACCCAACTGATCATGCTATAAAAATGTTTGCCATATTGTTTTGGGTTCACTGGCACGATATATTTTTAACTAATTTAAATACGTAATTGTTTTGAAAACTTACTTAATGATAATACTGTAATAATAACAATTGATTATCTATTGTGAAATCATATTTTTTGTCATTTAAGACTATTTATAGTTAAAGCGAAGGTATCTCTATTTGTTGATTAAAAAAGCTTTTTTGCAATTTCGGGACTAAAATACATGATTTAGTTCCTCGTAATACAAAGTAAAGTGGTACTTTTAGTTCCAAGGGACTAAAAAATTCTTTTAGTCCCACTTTTAAGCCACTTAACAAGCAGAATTTAACTTAAATTAAGTAGCGTTGCTATAAGTATAATTTAAGATAATAAACAAATTTCAAATTATTCGGAATTGCAAAAAATAGTATATATACGCCACAAGACTAAAGTGGTTTTTTTTTTTATCCCTTGTGTGAATTGTTGCCCTCGGGCCATTACAGGCCCTCTGGCAACAAACCTCACACTCGGGATTAAAACTCACACTTTAGTCCCTTGGTGTATAATATACTACTTTTTTATAAGAAAATAGAACTTTAAAAAATATGAATGTAAACTAAAGACTTCAGTTTTGCACCATCTTTATTCCGAATTTGATTGTGTTACAATATTATATTATTTAAAAAAACTGAATGTAATAAACTACTGACAAAAATCGATAATTCAAAAAAATCTGAAACTTTGTCAGTATATAAGAGGGTGGCTACCTAATAACATAAAAAATATCAGTTGCTGCTAAAAAAACGTTTTTAAGGGCTAAACCACCCCCTCAAAGTTGGAACACTTTTACCCTTTCCTTGTGAGTATCATAAGAGCCGTAGGGGCCTAGCCTATTTACTTCAACATTTTTTTTTAATATTTTTTTTCGTTCTGAACAAATTTCTCAGAAAGTTTAAATCTTACTGATGGCAGTGGGTTTCCTAACATTTTCTTTCTATATACAGCCATTATAACCTTTATTTTGTGTTTTATATAACGGCTCCATTTCATTGTTTAATGTAATCTGTGGTTGGATACATAATATATTACATAATATGTAAACTTTACAGTACGCGGTTTCATTACATATGTACATACTTTCGTTAAATGTAATACAGTTAATTTAATTTAAATAAATTGTAAATATTTATCATTCCATTAATATGTACTATTATTTGACCATGAAATCATATTATTTATAACTATTACATAGTTTGCAAAGTGACACTGAAGAATTCACATTTTAGATTTATTGTAGTATAAATGGTATAAATTACTTGCGACAAAGCAGCTAACAGCTGGAATCAATTATAATAAAATGTTAATTCAAAATAATTGTAATTTTTTGAAATCAATTTTCTAAATTCCGAACTTTTTTCAGTTATCCGTTCATCAATGAGGCAAGTAATTTTCTTAAGGTGCTTGTAAACGAGCAACATTTTACGGCAATGTGTGGCCGACAAAACAATGGCCGGGCAATATTGCTCGAGATTCAGAAATATTTCCGGCAATATATTCATATGGGCCGGCAATGTGTCTGTGGCCAGGCAATGGCCAGGCAATATATTTCATATTGCAACTACTGGCTTGCGTGTTGTCGGTGTCTAAGCGAAAATATATAAACATTGCCCGGCCATATTACTATTACGTAGAGGTTATTAGCCTAGTCTGTACTTATTCAAAGTGTCTAAACAATCAGACACTCTGAATAAGTACATTAAAGACTTATAGGACTCTCCAGTCGCCAAGAATCGTAACGTGATTGCCAATCTTGTCGTTATTGGTATTGGTTCTCACATTACTGTCACTGTTTTTGAATTTTAGGTCCAATTTTTTTAAGTAAGTATTCAAAATCGCTTTTTGAAATTCTGGTGAAGTTTTTGAATAAAAATACACTACATATGCAGTGCTAATTAACATTTCTTCAGAGTCGACCATTAGTACCACGTGTACATGCAAAATTATCAGCAGTACTGTGGCTGATAAATGCCGGGATATATTTGGTTACATGTTACCCAGCCATAGTTGCTGGTAAAGGTGCTTGTAAGCGAGCAACATTTTACCGCAATGTGTGGCCGGCAACAATGGCCAGGCAATATTGCTCGAGATTAAGAAATATTTCTGGCAATATATTCGTATGGCCCGGCAATGTGTCTGTATGGCCGGGCAATATATTTCATATTGCAACTACTGGCTTGCGTGTTGCCGGTGGTGTCGGTATCTTAGCGAAAATACATATATAAACATTGCCCGGCCATATTACTTTTACTTGGAGGTTATTAGCCTAGTCTGTACTTATTCAGAGTGTCTGAACAATCAGACACTCTGAACAAGTACATTAAAGACTTATAGGAGTCTCCAGTCGCCAAGAGTCGTAACGTGATTGCTAATCTTGTCGTTATTGGTATTGGTTCTCGCATTACTGTCGACTGTTTTGAATTTTAGGTCCACTTTTTGAAGTAAGTATTCAAAGTCGCTTTTTGACATTCTAGTGAAATTTTTGAATAAATTATACGCTACATATGTAGCGCTAATTATCATTTCTTCAGAGTCGGCCATTATTGCCACGTGTACATGCAAAATTATCAGCAATACTGTGGCTGATAGATGCCGGGATATATTTGGCCACATGTTGCTTAGCCATAGTTGCCGGCAACATATTGCCGAAATGTGACCGGGCCACAATGTTCAGCAATATTTCCGGCAATATGTAGCGATTTTATTGCTCGTTTACAAGCCTCTTTACATATTGCCGAAATGTGGCCGGGCCACAATGTTCAGCAATATTTCCGACAATATGTAGCAATTTTATTGCTCGTTTACGAGCCTCTTTAGATTCAAATGTATTTAAATTATTTTTTTGAGAACAATTTCAAATAAAGTGCTTAAAATTAATGAACATACTTAAGTACGTATTGCAAAATTGTAACATATTTTGTGACACAGTTTTTAATGACGCTAATGCACGTGTGCACTGCTATCATATTTTTATATTTATATATAACTAATACAAATTTATACATAATATATTTAATGTAAGGCCATTTTAATATTAGAATTATTTATATTAAATGAATTTAAATGTGTCAGAAATATATGTATATATTTATTTTAAACAATGCCGTACTCATTTGCTGTCTAAATTTTACTTGTAATCAATAATGATCATTAAGTCATTTGGTTCTAAACTTCTAAAAAACCCAAATTTGAGAAAAGTCTTTAAACGATTTTGCTATGAACTTCTACATTCTTTGTACATCTACATCTTGATTGGATATTTTCATAATAACTTTTTTGACAAAATATTGTGAGGAAAACTATTTCAATAATGTTTTTTTTAATAACACTGAATCTACTACCAGAATTTTTAGTGTCGTTGACCTAAATATTATATTCTTGAAAATTCATGACCTTAACCTATTAAATTTGTAAAAATTAATGTGTTACTAGTCTC
This sequence comes from Brachynemurus nebulosus, assembly GCA_035578155.1. Lineage (NCBI taxonomy): Eukaryota > Metazoa > Arthropoda > Insecta > Neuroptera > Myrmeleontidae > Brachynemurus > Brachynemurus nebulosus. The sequence goes on along the minus strand of JAPWDM010000041.1, from coordinate 928,433 downwards.
TTTATGTGTAATGTTCTCATCTATTTTTATTACCTTCATATATTTTTTATTATATTAATAATAATAGGTACTTTAAAATTAGTTAAGCAATCTTGACGTCTTTGATTAGATTAGTACAATAAATTTGTATCAAACCAATAAAAGTAATTTATCTATTAAGAATAAATAAGTAAATGATCGAGCAGTGGTATATATTATTAGTAGGGTAAATGCGGGAGAGTTGTTGCCTTTTGATAATTAGTAAAACTTTTTTAAAATCTTAATAAAATAAATAGTTTAAGTTAATAATTTGATAGTCTCTTAGTTGATTAGGCGCATATACTGGTGTGTGTGTGGGGGAGGGGAAGAAGCATGCCCCCCCCAGAATGAAAAATATACACTAGATATTATTTAATTTTTGGCACCACATCGGTGAATTTTCGGGTTATTGAGGCAGTTTACGTTTTTTTGCTCATCAAATTAATTTTAAGGAGACATCAATAATCTCTGGTATGCGTGAACACTCCCCCCCCCCGCCCGAAGAAAATATTTTTGATCAATTGAGTTATTGATTTCTATTTTTTGTTTTTATTTTTTGTTTGTCAACTTTATTTCAGAGGGAAAACTCGTAACAAAAATGTTTTAGCTCTTTCATTTCCCATGTGATCCCCTCGAGAATCTTGGCTGTTTACGCCCCTGTAATTGATAATACATATTTTCCAATTTTAATACAATTAATCAATAGAAAATAAATTTAGGTAATTTTAAAAGATTATTTTTAATAACAGGCAAATTTCATAAAAAAAAAATGCTAAGTTTTACAATATGAATTATTGTAGTTACTGTTAAATAGATTAAATAGTTTTTGCAGTGAAATTACATTCGTTGAATAACTAAATATCATTTTGAACCTATTTTGCTACAACTTAAAATTTTATTATTTTATTCACTTTATTCGTTTGTTCTGACTCTGTCTGTTTGAATTGATTTAACTTAAGCAATTTCAAATATACAGTAGCATAAGTCATTTATATAGGTTTGCAATTAATATTCTGTTTTAAACATTTGATACAACATTTAAAATTTGGCGGTATAACTAAAGATCCGGAGAATATGGAGGCCAGTCTATTCTTTTATCATGCCCTTTTGGAAAGCCAAAACCGATCACACAATGTTGAAAAATGTTTTCAAGCACATCAAAAACTTGGTCGGTGCGATAAGGTCTCGCCCAGGCCTGCATAAACCAATGCTTACTATTGGAATCTTTCTCGCGAATGAAAATAGCAAACTGATCTTTGAGCATCATGCCGTTTTTATGTCATTTCATCTTTTAGCGAATTTCGAAAACTCGAAATTCAGCTATTACAGTAGGTGTCATGATGCAATCTGAGTCCGGGACTATGGCAGAAATCTGTTTTGAGGTCCCTAGAATACGAAAATGATATTCACTAAAATTTATATATATATATATATATATATATATATATATATATATATATATATATATATATATATATATATATATATATTTATGTGTTCCCACGATAACTCTCGAACGAAACGTCTAACGCTTATGAAATTTTGTGTGCGGACTGGATTCTGAATTGGCTTGGCTAAGTTCGTTAGCCAGACACGTCGGATGCCCAGAAGTAGGTTTTCTGGCCATTTTTTATCATTCGATCCTATCATAAGGCAGTTCAATTTTTACATCATTGAAAAGGAAAAAAAAAATTATGAAGAAAATATTCTTATAATTTTCTTTCTATTTTAAGTATTTTTCGAGAAAATGTAAATTTTCACTTTTATTTTTTCTTTGTTAGTCTAATAAGTAATTTATATTTATATCTCAGTTCTTTATTAAGTATAAAAATATTTCACTTTTTTATTAAAGAATTTTGTGAGAACAAGTGAAAACTATTCACATATATTTGATATATCACACATACATGTATAGAGTTTTGTTTCTCATTTATTGCATTATAATTAGCATGGTTCTATCCCATGTTAAAAAATGTAAATTAAACAGATTTTCTAAGCTAATGTAATCAAGAATTTTTTTTTTTTTTTTATTGAATTTTTAAGTAAACAAGAAATTGAAGATTATGTTATGATATAATATTATTAAATATATGAAGCAAAACAAAATATGTATAATGTACATATGTATGCACGGAAAAATATTTTGAATCGATTTTGAAAATTTTTTCACTAATAATTAATAATGTTAAAGAATTAAACCATTTCAAATGTATTTAAGGTATTTTATGTGAGGTCAAGGTTTTCGGGACCTAAAAAGGCCAGAAATTAATTAACCAATCGATTTTAAAAATTTTTTCACAGTTAGTAAGTTAAAGTATTTGAATTAATTAATTAAATGATGTCCGCAAGAAGCGTACGGACTGCCATAAGTTATATGAGATCCTTAGAACCCTTTTCTTACTGTTAGAGTACTAGACTTGTATGAGTTTCGCCAGGATTTACTGATCCCATAATTGTAAAAAATAAACTAAACGACCAATTTTAAAAATTTCTTCACTGTTACAGAGCTAAACTATTTTAGATAGATTTAGAATACATTATGTAAGGTCCGCCAGGGTCCACAGGACCCAAAAGTGTCAAAAATAAACTAACTGACCGATTTTGAAAATTTTTTCACTGTTACAGAGCTAAACTATTTTAGATAAATATCGATTACGTTATGTAAGGTCCGCCTCGGTCCATAGGACCCAAAAGTGTCAAAAATAAACTGCCTGATCGATTTTGAAAATTTTTTCACTGTTACAGAGCTAAACTGTTTTAGATAAATATAGATTCCGTTATGTAAGGTCTGCCAGGGTCCATAGGATCCAGAAGTGTCAAAAATAAACTAACTGACCGATTTTGAAAATTTTTTCACTGTTACAGAGCTAAACTATTTTAGATAAATATAAATTACGTTATGTAAGGTCCACCAAGGTCCATAGAACCCAAAAGTGTCAAAAATAAACTAACTGACCGATTTTGAAAATTTTTTCACTGTCACAGAGCTAAACTATTTTAGCTAATATAGATTACGTTATGTAAGGTCTGCCAGGGTCCATGGGATCCAAAAGTGTCAAAAATAAACTAACCGACCGATTTTGAAAATTTTTTCACTGTTACAGAGCTAAACTATTTTAGATAAATATAGATTACGTTATGTAAGGTCTGCCAGGGTCCATGGGTCCAAAAGTGTCAAAAATAAACTAACCGACCGATTTTGAAAATTTTTTCACTGTTGGGGAACTAACTATTTTAGATAGACATACATTACGTTATTTAGGGTCCGCCAGGGTCCATAGGACCCAAAAGTGGTAAAAATAAACTAACCGACCGATTTTGAAAATTTTTTCACTCTTACAGAGCTAAACTATTTTAGATAAATATAGATTACGTTATGTAAAGTCTGCCAGGGTCCATCGGATCCAAAAGCGTCAAAAATAAACTAGCCGACCGATTTTGAAAATTTTTTCACTGTTGGGGAGCTAAGCTATTTTAGATACATATAGATTACGTTATGTAAGGTCTGAAGTGTCAGTAGGACCTAAAAGTGTCAAAAATAAAATAACTGACCGATTTTGAAACCTTTTTACTATTACCAAGGTAAACTATTTTAGATAGGTACAGGTTGTGTTATCTGAGATCCACAACTGTCCTGCGGATGCAAATGCGGCGTAGAATGCTACACAACGGGTTTTGAATATATATATATATATATATATATATATATATATATATATATATATATATATATATATATATATATATATATATATATATATTACATAAAGTCCGCCTAGAATATACGGTCGAGCTGATTTTTTAATGAGGTCCACCGGGATCTTGCAGATCCGAAAACGCCAGTAATAAGCTATCGAACCGATGCTAAAAAATTTCTCACTGCTAGAGAATTAAATTATTTTAGATGGATACAACTATGCTGCACAAAATTCGTTCGGGTTCTTGGGTCCCCAAAAATACCAAAACTAATTACCCAGCTGATTTTAAAAATTCTTTTACTCTTAGAAAGCTAAACTATTTTAAATAGGTACAGGTCTTAGATGAGATCCGCCAGTGCCCAAGATTTGGAAATTCGCTATGTTATGCAGATGCTGCGACAGGGGTATTTAATATCTTAACAGTAGGTGTATCCTTTGTGTTTCTGGACATCTTCTATGCAAGTTGCACGGCTGTCCATGAGCAATTAGGTTTGAAGGACTCTTCACTTACAAACACTCGGTCTTCGTTTGAATACTTAAACATTTTAAATCCGAGCTAAAGTAACGCTGACACCTGTAACACAAACTGCATGATATACCTACTTGCCACGAGCTGATAGCACCATTAGCCCAATTCGCAGGCATATGACAAAAGGTTAATTTTTGGTAGTGCCCAGTGGACCACCCTGTATCAACTCTAATATAAACAAATTTTATTTTCTAATCTAAAACATCTTTTGCAACACAATAATTCCACTGAAGCAGTCATAAATAATGTCGAAGCATATTTGGAAATGGACGACAAATAAATGAAATTTTCTACAACTCTTCTTCTCTAAATTTTCTCCCTTTTGATCACCGAAACCTTCAAGTTTTAGGTTAATTAGCATTATTTGGGTAATGTTATATTTTTAAGTTAACTCAAAAAAACCATAACATTTTAACTTAACTGATGCTCCTATCACAAACGTCGCAATATACGGCGTAAATCGGTAACCTAATTTAAGCATATTACCTCTTAACAATTTTATCTGTCAATCAAATGAGAAATAACGCCAGCTACTGCGGCGTCTCTGTTGATCCGACATCTCTCCCGCATTTACTCTAAATAAAATTAATGCATTTCATTATATAAATTTTAACGACCTATATTACAAAATGGATGACTAGAAAATTAGATACATAGCTACCTATTTTTAAAATGGTTCGAAAACTAATGACAGGCCATGTGTCTGAAACAAGAAAAAGATTATCCGGATAACCCACTATATGTATATACATCCAAAGTTAATCACGTTAGTATTTGGGAGGCAGAGAGAGTTTATGACAATAATTAGCACCTCATACATATATTTTGTTTATTGTGTTTGGAATATGAATCTGTTCTGCAAAACAGAGAAGGAAATATGGTGTTCATAGGTATATACTTATATATATATATATATATATATATATATATATATATATATATATATATATATATATACCTATATATAGCTTTTTATTTTGTTTAGAATATGAACACCTGGAATGAACACCATATTTCCTTCTCTGTTTTGCAGAACAGATTCATATTCCAAACACAATAAACAAAATATACGTATGTACATACATACAGAAGAAATCCAAATAGTGCAGTTTACTCTTCTGCAGTTGCAGTTTTTGAAATTTAGTGTGATTATTGAAATACAAATTTCTACAGCACAATAAATCCATACAAGAAATATTATAAATATGCTCATTTTAAAAGAGATCGACGTTGTTGATGAACGCAAGATATCCTCTAATTGGTGTTTCTTGGGTTGTGTATTTGTTTAATTCATTCTGTACGTATAATATATAGATGTTATTACGTTCCCATTGTTTAAAATATCTATCAGCTAAATTAATAAGAATGAATTAAAGAAATGCACAACCCAAGAAATTCATACATTACGTACGCAAACTGGGGAGAGGCGGCCTGGTGACCTGGCGTAATAAAGCGTGACGAGGGGGGGGGGGGTGGTCGGAGCAAACGCTACGTCACGTTTAAAAAACTTATCTTACAGCTGACGATAAAAGAAACGATACCTTTCCCAAGATACAGTCGGCAAACAAAAAGAAAAAACAATTCATTATATGTGTAAGCGATCTCTTGGAGCGGCGGGAGGGGTCCAAGTTGACGTGACGTAATATTAGATGGGACGTTCGACAAAATGTGATGCAGCGTGACGATTAGGGCGGAGGGAGTCAAATAGGGCCGAATTTTGTATAACGTAATTAAATTTATAGATGGCGTCTGAACTATTTTTAACTTACACTTCAAAATGAATATTTTTAAAAAAGAAATTGTTAAGACGTTCCATAACACGAGACAAATGAGCTAAAAAAAAAATAAGATGTAAGAAATTGTACCAAGAATAATTCACAAATTTTTCAATTGAAAAAGTAATGACTGTTCAAATAGTTGATAATAGTGGATATTCTGGATTGTAAACTAGTGAATAGGCTAATTATTATGTCTATGTAAGGTGGGTGTACCATGGAAGGCCATGCTCCTTAGAAGGCCAACTATTAAAAAGTCGTAGTTATTGGCATGTAAAGACATATTCCTTTTACATACACTAAGATCCATGACAGTGCGATCTCACGCTTCGTAGAGTTCGGTCGTCAACGTTACAATTGTTATTCGCGCGCACAACTAAACGTAAGTTTTTAGTTAAATAACCTATTATTATCTTATATTTTTGTACTGTGAATTGTCGCATAAGGATATGTTTATGATACTAAAGGAAAAAAAAAATAGTTTTGCCTCGATTTTAGTTAAAATATTGTTAGTGTTCCTAGGAAGCCGGTGGTTCCTTATCAGGCCAATAAAAAAGTTGACGGTTGGCTTTGCTAGGGTACATAGGTCTTGCAAGGAACATCTACAAACCCTGAACGTATGAACCTTGATTTTAAACATTCCTGACTAGAAGACTGACTATGTGCCATGATAAGTTTGTGATAATTACAGTACTCAGTCTGCAGTGTCTATTATTTTATTATAATTAATATCAAAAAGTCATAGATAATTGTTAGTTTGGCCTTCTTAGGAACATTGTGGCCTTATAAAGAACAGACCCATAAGAAGGCCATTTTAGGTAAAAAAAAAGTTTTTAATTTCATTATAAAACGCATTGGCATTTAATGTCAATATAAAGCTCATTACTATACTATTTTTAAATAATTTCCATTAATATATTCTTAGTTATACGATGGTGTTCAACTAATGTCCGTTAAGTTTTTTATAGATGATAAAAATATATTGAGTATTTAATGTTTCACTCAAATGAAAGAGATTATTATGTAGTTTTAGTAAAGGCGGATATATTAATTGTTACAACTCTATTTTTAAGTTGAACGACTGATGTATGATATTGGCCTTGTTTGGAGCCGTGTTCCTTGCAAGGCCATTTGGAAGAGCTTCAGAAAACTTAAGCTTAATAAATAGTGATTAAAGCTAGGTTAAAAAAAGGTGATTTATATGGTACACAATAAAACAAAGTATTACTTAATAATTTGTATCCTTCATTTATCCAATAAATAAACGAATAAAAAAAGTTTACTCGTTAGAGTGGCCTTCCATGGTCCACCCACCTTACTTGAGTAGTTTGTTTATGTTGACCATTTTAAAATAGCCAGTCTTTATCTACCATAATACATAAATTTTAATACATAATATGATAATAGGAACAATACTATCGACTCAATTGAAACAGATATATTTAGATAAATTACTCATAATTTTGTTTATAGTATATTTAATCAAGATATTTTTGCTCACACATGTGAGACTTTTATCATGCATTTCAATTGGAAAATCTAAAATTCGTCTATTTATTGTTAAAAGAAAATTATCTTTCTACAAGTTTAAATAAATATTTTCACTTGAATCAATTAAATGAAAGGAAACAGAACAGTTAAATTGCTTTGGAAAATTTTTAATTCAGTTTGAAGAATTCGCTGGAGGCTCAAATGAAAGTAAAATTATCGCCCCCCAGTGTGACGCAGCAGTAAATATTATTTTGTTAGTGTGAGTATGCAGTAAGTACTTCATCATGTGATGACTGGAAAATTTTTCTTATCAAAAACATATCCTGTTACAATTACGGGATATCCTTTGTTATATTATAGGAATACATATAAAATTGATAAGATATTTTTTTTATTTTTAATAAAAATATTTATTCCTCTTATTTGAAATGACAAACGGTACAAATTTGGAAAAAAACTTGGAGTAAATTTTTTGACGTCATATTAATAGTAGAAAAGATGCCAGTAAACCAATAGGAAGAAAATCTTAATTTAGAAAAAAAATACTGTGATGAATTGATTTGGATTGTATAGTAAATGCTAATTGTTTTATTTTAATTAACTTTTTGTTTATTAAAAGACAATATTAAATTTAAAAATTTGGGGGACAGGTCTACCCACACTGTCAACTTCCCATTAGGTGTTCTTAAAGACTAGAGATTACTGTACATAAATAATTCTTTTTTCATTTCAAGCGACTCCTCCCCTGGGCCCCGGATAGAGGCTTTGCCCCTTGCACAATACCGGGAGCTTCGCCTTCTGTACCTAAGGGTGGGGGCTCCACCCTTATCAAACAAATGATAACATCATTTGTTCTCAAGATATGCGAGACAAAATATATTTTGGCAAAAAAACTAATTTTTTCAAGTTTCTTATTTCGCTTTCTTTTTTTTTTTAATTTTGTAATAAAATACTGGCGTTTTTAACATCAAAGAAAGTTCTTAGGCCATTATATACTAATGTTACGGTAAAAAATCTGTAGGTATAATCTATATTATCTTAATAAAGTTAATTCCGTTTTTTTACCACAAAAAAAACAAACCGCTAATCCGAATTTGCTGAAAACTTTATCCGGTCTTCATTTTTTGATTACGCATCTAATGAAATTAGTCCGAAGTTGATACCATCATTTGTTCTCGAGATTAGCAAGTCGAAAAAAAAATTCACGAACGAACGAACGAACTAACGAATGAACGCACACACAGACATCACGTTGAAAATGATGGATTCGGATTCTAGTGACCTTGATACGTGGAGACAAGTCAAAATTAGCGATTCGTAAAATCGGACCCATAACAATAACTTTCTATGGGAAGTTAAAAATTATTTTTCTTTTTGTAAAATATTTTTAATACTAATTTTTATTTTATTTTAATAACTAATTATTTAAAGATTAAGATATTATTAGTTATGTGAACTTTTTAAAAGATATTTTAAAATTGCTTAACAATAAAATGTGAGTTCAGCCTTTTTATTGTTAGTCCTTTGATGATTTGGTGTTACTTAAACAAAAACCAAATTACTTATATTTAATTTTTAGCGAATTTCCAAAAGTGAAACTGGAAATACGCTATTACAGTAGGTGTCATGACGGAACCTAAGCCCGGGATCATAACAGAAATGTGTTTTGAGGTCCCTAGAATACGAAAATGATATTCACTAAAATTTATATATATATATATATATATATATATATATATATATATATATATATATGTATATATATATATATATATATATATATATATATATATATATATATATATATATATATATATATAACTAGTTGCAGAGTTTTTGAGGTATCAAAGTCCAACAAAAAGGAAAGATGTATTTTTAGTAAGAGATATACATATTTTATTATATTAAGAAGATAAAATACTTTTGCAATAAAGATGGATATAGAGTAATTATGTCTAAACTCCCGCTATTAGTTGTTATATCTCTCACTCAGGTAATATTGAACAATACATACAATGTATAAAAATACACTACGTTGTAAAAAAAAGTAATCGATTTTGAAATAGTTTGCTTATTTATATAGTAATGCAATGATGTACCTACTCAAATAAGTAATTTTAAATTAAATAAATTTCCTATGAATGTTTTTCAATATGGGAACAATTTTTTCCGTCGTAAAAATATTTTGTATAATATGATTAAGTACTCCCTTATCGAAGCTGTCCAGATCTGTTTATGTTTTACATGTTTTTTTTCTTTCTTTTTCAGCAAAAATAGCTTCCGATCCATCATTTTTTTTTTTTTTGCTTCACTAGCTATTCTAGTTAAAGTTGCCAACGATATACCCGTAGCTGCAGTAACACGATTTTTAACTTGAGTTAATGGGATTTTCACACCATCACTTTCACTTTTCATAAACACTAACACATTTAAAATGATAAGTTTTGCTTGTGGACTTAACATTTTATTTTTAATACTCGTATTCATTTCCATATTTAAATTAATTAAATATCAATAGATAAAAACCCGATTAAAATAGAGGGTATAAAAAGTATAATAATAATCAAGAATACGATAAGTTAAAAAAAAAATTGTTAAAATATCGAAAATTGTATCTCGCAGGTAAAGCACTTGACTAGCCAAAGCTAAGTAACAGTACTGATTCTAAAAATTACAAATTTATTTGTAAACATACAAATTTTGTAAAACTAATAAACAGATTTTATTGAAAAATTCATAATAATAGCAATATTTACAAAGGTAGGTTTTATGCAGGTTTTATGACTGTATCAGGTAGTTCAATAAAATTGAATAGATTTCAATTAATTAACCACTGAAAAGTACAGACTTTAAAAGAGAAAATTGTAGACCGTTTTATTATTTGCAATATTTAGTAAATTGTTCAGAAAGTATAAAATATTAAAAATTAAACGTTTCTAAACTACAAGAAATATGTAATATAATTAAAACTAGAAATACCTATGATAAGAAATTTAATGTTTCAAAACGACTTAACGCTACCAATTTTAAAATATTAAATACTAACAGGAAAATTTCTTATGAAAAATACCCTTACATAGTAATAATAACATATTTTGGTATTTATAAATACGATTTTTTTAATGGTGTAGACCCTTACTTTCATTTATTTAACGGAGTACTGTAGTAAAACTGGAAGTGGACTTTAGTCGCTCAGAAACTTTGCAACTACCTATATATATATATATATATATATATATATATATATATATATATATATATATATATATATATATATGTGTGTGTCGCCACGATAACTCTCGAACGAAACGTCTAATGCTTATGAAATTTTGTGTGCGGACTGGATTCTGAATTCGCTCGGCTAAGTTCGTTAGCCAGACACGTCGGATGCCCAAAAGTAGGTTTTCTGGCCATTTTTTATCATTCGATCCTATCATAAGACAGTTCGATTTTTACATCGTTGAAAAGGAAAAAAAAAATTATGAAGAAAATATTCTTATAATTTTCTTTCTATTTTAAGTATTTTTCGAGAAAATGTAAATTTTCACCATTATATTATTAGTCTTCTTTCTTTGTTAGTCTAATAAGTAATTTATATTTATATCTCAGTTCTTTATGAAGTATAAAAATATTTCACTTTTTTATTAAAGAATTTTGTGAGAACAAGTGAAGTCTATTCACATACATGTGTTAAAACACACATACATGTATAGAGTTTTGTTTCTCATTTATTGCATTATAATTAGCATGGTTCTATCTCATCTTGAAAAATGTAAATTAAACAGATTTTCTAAGCTAATGTAATGAAGAATTTTTTTTTTTTTTTTATTGAATTTTTAAGTAAACAAGAAACAAGAAATTGAAGATTATGTTATGATATAATATTATTAATATGAAACAAAACAAAATATGTACAATGTACATATGTATGCACGGAAAAATATTTTGAATCGATTTTGAAAATTTTTTCACTAATAATTAATAATGTTAAAAAATTAAACCATTTCAAATGGATTTAAGGTATTTTATGTGAGGTCAAGGTTTTCGGGACCTAAAAAGGCCAGAAATTAATTAACCAATCGATTTTAAAATTTTTTTCACAGTTAGTAAGTTAAAGTATTTGAATTAATTAATTAAATGATATCCGCAAGAAGCTTACGGACTGCCATAAGTTATATGAGATCCTTAGAACCCTTTTCTTACTGTTAGAGTACTAGACTTGTATGAGTTTCGCCAGGATTTACTGATCCCATAATTGTAAAAAATAAACTAAACGACCAGTTTTAAAAATTTCTTCACTGTTACAGAGCTAAACTATTTTAGATAGATTTAGAATACATTATGTAAGGTCCGCCAGGGTCCACAGGACCCAAAAGTGTCAAAAATAAACTAACTGACCGATTTTGAAAATTTTTTCACTGTTACAGAGCTAAACTATTTTAGATAAATATAAATTACGTTATGTGAGGTCCGCCTGGGTCCATAGGACCCAAAAGTGTCAAAAATAAACTGCCTGATCGATTTTGAAAATTTTTTCACTGTTACAGAGCTAAACTGTTTTAGATAAATATAGATTCCGTTATGTAAGGTCTGCCAGGGTCCATAGGATCCAGAAGTGTCAAAACTAAACTAACTGACCGATTTTGAAAATTTTTTCACTGTTACAGAGCTAAACTATTTTAGATAAATATAAATTACGTTATGTAAGGTCCACCAAGGTCCATAGAACCCAAAAGTGTCAAAAATAAACTAACTGACCGATTTTGAAAATTTTTTCACTGTTACAGAGCTAAACTATTTTAGATAAATATAGATTACGTTATGTAAGGTCTGCCAGGGTCCATGGGATCCAAAAGTGTCAAAAATAAACTAACCGACCGATTTTGAAAATTTTTTCACTGTTGGGGAACTAAGCTATTTTAAATAGACATACATTACGTTATTTAGGGTCCGCCAGGGTCCATGGGACCCAAAAATGGTAAAAATAAACTAACCGACCGATTTTGAAAATTTTTTCACTGTTACAGAGCTAAACTATTTTAGATAAATATAGATTACGTTATGTAAAGTCTGCCAGGGTCCATCGGATCCAAAAGTGTCAAAAATAAACTAACCGACCGATTTTGAAAATTTTTTCACTGTTGGGGAGCTAAGCTATTTTAGATACATATAGATTACGTTATGTAAGGTCTGACAGTGTCAGTAGGACCTGAAAGTGTCAAAAATAAAATAACTGACCGATTTTGAAACTTTTTTTACTATTACCGAGGTAAACTATTTTAGATAGGTACAGGTGGGAGATCCACAACTGTCCTGCGGATGCAAATGCAGCGTAGAATGCTACACAACGGGTTTTGAATATATATATATATATATATATATATATATATATATATATATATATATATATATATATATATATATATATATATGTATATATATATATATATATATATATATATATATATATATATGTATATATATATATATATATATATATATATATATATATATATATATATATATATATATATATATGTTACATAAAGTCCGCCTAGAATATACGGTCGAGCTGATTTTTTAATGAGGTCCACCGGGATCTTGCAGATCCGAAAACGCCAGTAATAAGCTATCGAACCGATGCTAAAAAATTTCTCACTGCTAGAGAACTAAATTATTTTAGATGGATACAACTATGCTGCACAAAATTCGTTCGGGTTCTTGGGTCCCTAAAAATACCAAAACTAATTACCCAGCCGATTTTTTCTCTTAGAAAGCTAAACTATTTTAAATAGGTACAGGTCTTAGATGAGATCCGCCAGTGCCCAAGATTTGGAAATTCCCTATGTTATGCAGATGCTGCGACAGGGGTATTTTATATTATCATTACTTCGCTGAAATTTACATAAGTTCATAAATGTTTTAAAAATTTCGATTTAAACGAAGAAAGACAAAAAATCGCGCAGACTTACCAAAAAAATTCCAGACACTATATGTTGTTTTAAAAGTTAAATATTCATTATTAATGAAATCAACTTTCTGCAAACAATACTAACAAGTAAAGGTCCCGAGGCCGGACCTATCGATTTTGATAAAATTCAAATATGTTCTAGAGTATTAAAAAATAAGGGACATGTATTTTTTTAGACTTCGAGAAAGGGGTTTGGAGGAGTGAAATCGCCCTTCAAAAATTGGAGTAAAATGTAATTTTTCAAATATCTTGAAAACGGTAAGAGATAGAGCCAGTGTTTAAATTGACGATATTTTTTTTTTAAAGAGCTATCTATTGATATCCAATTTGTTCAAATTGGTGGTGGTTGATGATTAAAATTTAGAGGTTGATTTTGCGAAAAGAGAATAAAAATAAAATACATTAAAATTTTGTTTGCTCCTTAATAATAGGCTTGTTAATTTACAAGGTAATTTTTTAAATGGATTCTCAGACCAAGAGCCAATGGTATGAAAATCGCCGTCATCGAACACCCTCATAATTTAAGTGTAATTAGAAAGTAAATATCCCCAAAAATATAAAAACGTCGGTCGCCCGTAATTAATCCTGGACAAATTGCCGTAATTAAGCGGATTATCGAAAATACATTTTTTGACATTTTAAATTGTCAAATAATTTCAAAAAATTAATAATAAACAATTTTTTTCACAGTTACAAAAAAAGTAATCGTATATTATTCAGCAAGCTGGTAATGATAGCTATTACTCGTCGTAATGCATCTGAGTGAGTAATAGCCATTGCAAGCGAGTAGAATACGATATTTTTTCTACGACTTTTTTGTTTTGTTTTAAATATTGAATATTTTTAAATCAAAAGAATACAATTTTTAATCTATCTCTAATTTCATTAAATGTTTATATATGTACAAACGATGAAAACAAAATACAAGCTACTTTGTTTACTTAGATGTTACTACGCAACATATTTGAAATTAAAAATTGATACGTATATTATACACAAAACAAAAGTCAGCCCACTGAATAATGGTTAATTATTCAACGGGCTGATTTCATTGGTCAAAAAGGTAGTGAGTAATGAAAATTCCTCCACACCTTTGAATAATGCCTAACTTTCTCAACAATTAACGGATATGTAATGAGTGTGTCTCAACAGGAGTAGAAAAACAGTTTTTTCCTAGCTACAAAATACTACAGTTCAAGAGCCCACGACTCTTTGTCTATATGTATTTTGTACAAATATACGAAAAAAGGACGTTACATCCGTCATAAAACATCCTAATAAAATTTGTAAGGAACACAAATAAATATGTATAATTTCACAATACCTATATAGGCTGTCCTTACTGCATCTTGTATTAAATACTTCGGTATGATGATATTACTGGCATATCACAAATGGTATTGGCGATATCTCCGTCATAAAACATCGCAATGAAATTTATGTGGAATATACGAGTAGATAAAAGTGTATAGTTTCACAATATATAGGTCGCCCTTACAGAATCTTGTTAGCGAGTTTTCGAATCGAAAACTCAGCTATTACGCTCACTTTAATGACGCGACTTAAACTCGGGACTATGACAGAAATTTGTTTTGAGGTCCCTAGAAGTCAAAAATGACATTCACTAAAATTTATATGGCCATTTCTGTACTAATTGGAAAATCGCTGTCCCAGGTAGATGTTATATAATAGATCTTATTATTGTTGAGTTTTATGTATTAATAAAGACAGTATATTAGCTATTCTTGGCAGGCCATATCCCATTTAGTAATATAATATTGTAATATTCAATTTACAATCACTTTTTACAGTCAATTCACAGTCCCCTGTCGTGTCCCATTTCCAGAATTAGAGGTATTATTTACAAATATTTATTTTCGGTATCATTACTGTCTAAGAAAAAAAAATGAATAATACTAGAATAGTGTAAGTATCTTTGTAAAACGAGATCATATTTTTAAAATAAAAATTTCCTTAGAAAACCAGTAATCAAATGTTGTCCTCAAATTTTTTGAACAGTCCCCTGTTACAATTTGATAATGGTACTGAAATCACACCGTGCATTGGCGCGATCGTTTATAAGTGTATATCATGAAACGGAACGCAATCGGTGTGAAGTTCGTTCGGTTGCAGAGTTAAGTGCGCTGACATCATTTTGTTCACTGTCACCGCTGCATTTGTAAGTAAACTACACGTCTGGGTCGCTAGTTGTAACAGTCCCCTGCTAAACAATTTTTCTATTGTTTTAAGTGATTAAGTTACAACAAATTTATAAAATAATTACTTAGCAAGTATACTATCACGCTTACCCCTTAAAATTGAATAGATTTAAAATGATTTTATACTAAGAAACTTTCTATGTAAAATATCAGTCCCCTGACAAACAGTCCCCTGTCATTTCATAGCGAAATAAGTCAGTAGAAGGTAGTATTTTTCTTGTTCTAATATTAATTTTATAATATATAATTTCATGACTTTAGAGTTATAAGTTCAGCTTCTTAAAAAGGCAATTTAACCAAAAATTTGATTTTAATGACAAGCGTCCTATAGCATTAAGAAAATTCATTATAATGTTTAACTTACTTAGAAACTTTTAATTTATTCGTACGTAATATAGATTCTAAAAGTTATTATAAATAAAAACAAAGATTTTGATTGCTTCTATTCAACGAAAATATGTTTTTTCTTCCCCTGAAACAGTCCCCTGTCGCGATTTTTCATAAAATCGTCCATAATTCACAAATAAAGAGGATAATTAATAAGCTTTCTTAAGACACACATTTCTTTATTAATGTCTTCCATTGTATTTACATATTTTCTTAATATTTACGAAAAATATGCTTGGGACAGTTTTGTATCAAAATTTTCCAATTAGTAGAGAAATAGCCATACCTATTGTGTGTGTAATAAGTGAATATACTTTTTTAATTCATTCATAATTATTATGTGGTAATTTATATACATTAAAGGGTATAGCCGGGTAAGATAGGGAAAACGGCCCTTGACGCAAAATTCATTGTTTTTATAGGAAATAATACTTCTTAGCCCCAGATACATTCCTGCCCAATTTCAACCCTCCGAGGCTAATAGCCCGTCCACATTACACAAACTTTTGTTTGTACAAACTTTTACACAAACAAAAGTTTGTACAAATAACACGTCCACATTACACAAACTTTTGTTTGAGTGAATTTTTGCACAAACTTTTGTTTGAGCAAACTTTTGTAGAGAATATTGGTAAAGTTTGACCATATATAAATGGGATGACTTCTCAAGTACAGCAATAATTATTAGTATTGTGGGCTGTAGGTTGTCTACTTATCTAGGTTAGTGTTAAAAGAAACCGCCACTCATAAAACAGGTAATATATTTAAGCACAATTGGAGTGAGCATAGGGTGATATTTGGTAACTTTTTAAAAGTTTATAATCATTCTCAAAAAGTCATCCCAAATATCGATGGTTAAACACTAGATACAAGTAGGTACACATTATTTTTTTGAAGCAAGTCGCCTTTTATAACCTACAAAGGGTCGGTCGTAATAAATATTTTTAATTTATTGATAATAAATATTTATTGTAGGTATTCAGTTTCAATGTCTTTCGGAGACCATTACCCTAGACTGGAATGAATCGAGAAAGGCGGGTGAATAGGAACACAAGGAAAAATGTTCTCATGAGCTTGGTTTAAAAACACTAAACATAAATCGGAATAGATATCTTTCTTAAAATATAGTAGAATGATAATATTTTTTGGTAACAACAATAACTAAGGTAGTTGAATAAAAAATATTAAAAAATCAATTTAAATTCAACGTCTTCAACGCAGTGTTACTTTTTGTTTTTAAAACTTTCTGTAAAAACTATTTATTTTGGTGCTCTAATGAAAGAATTCTTGTTTAATCGAAATTTTAGTTATTTTGAAACATAATATCTGAAAAATTTAAAAAATATGTCAATTTCTACACAAAATCATTTTCATTTCAATTTCTACACAAAATCATTTTCATTTCAATCATAGTCAAAATCAATTTGACTATTGGCGACGCAAAGATTCTCACTCGCGCCTCTGGTAGTAAAATTAAAATTAGCATCAAGTAAAAATAAGTATACGTATACGATTAATGGGCGATATAAAATCTAGTAATCCGTGCATAATTTGTATAGAACATAATTTGTATAGAACATATGTACATAATGTATATATTCAAGAGAAAATAATGAGGATTTAACATTGAGATTAAGTTGGATGTTAATATAGGCCGAAAAGGAGTGAATAGGGACAGTATCTGGGTTAATAGGAACGCTATATTAGTTATAAAGAAACGAATGTGGGGTGATTAGGGTCGAATAATGCATGTATTGGCACATAGAACAGAACAGTTTTAAGGTTTTCAAGTCAATCGATATTTTTAAAACATTCAGCATGACTTTTCTATACTTTATAAATTTTATTTTAGATTTATTGTCAATTTCTACACAAAATCATGAAGTATTATTTCTTTTTTGGAAGTATAAACACAAAAAAATTCGAAATTATGTTATATTTCTGTTTCAATTTTGGTCGGCCCTACGGATCGTCTCCATTCACCCTGTTATCATCTCTTTTGATCCCTATTTACCATAGAGAAGAAATTACATCATTTTTGTAATTTTTTTAAAAACCGGGGACATTTTCCAAAATTTTTGATTAATGTAATAAAGTGACCATTCTCGCGTAAATTTTTATTAATGTTCTTTAATATATTAATTAATATAATATTAAAGAATACGTACTGATAAAATAAATATAAAAAAATACGGTGTAAAGCCTGAATTCGTGCCTACTCGGTCATTTTTACGGTAGTTGTCAAACTCACACGTTCATACCAACTTTTTGATGCGAGATACAAAAATCCACAAACAATGGTACAGCCTTCAAATATCACGTTCATACGTATCGTTTGCTCAAACTTATGTTTGTGCAAACTATTTATTCAAACAAAAGTTTGTGTGATTTTACAAAATGTTTGCGCAAACTTCACGTCCACACGTACCATTTGCACCAACTTTTGTTTGTGTAAAAGTTTGTACAAACAAAAGTTGGTGTAGTGTAGACGGGCTATAATAGTTTATGAATACACAAACAGACAAAAATTTTCAAAAAAATTTTTTTTTGACGAAATTATTGAACCGATTTATTTGAGTTTAATATATATTATGTACCCACCTTAGACGAAGTAATGAAAAAAAAATTAACGTTATATCCCTTTATTATACTAATTTTTTTAAATTTTTAATTTTAAGAAAATTTTTTTTTGGCACTTAGGCATTAGCGACACACACCATTTTTTGTTCAATAATTTGTCTCTTAGTACTCTATAACATATATTTTTATGGAAAAATTTTAGTTGGTAGAACATAGTAATATTTCAATACAAATGCATGCCATGTTCGGTACCACATATATAACTTATGTATAAAAAGGAATATAAAGTAAAATATCTACCCTATTTCTAAAATAATACAATTACATACGTTCATAACTACGATAAACTAGTTTAAATTTACTCAAGTCCAACATTACCTGCCGTTTGTCTTTTTTTATTAATAAAACAAAATAGATATTGATTTCTCCTTTGTTAGTTCATACACCACGTCTTACGATGTCAACAATTTCATACAAAGTTGATTAGCTGTCAAAATAGCATACCAGTTGGTCATTTCGTTATAATTCCCCATGACCCGTCATCGTGTTAACAAAATAAGCCAGACGGCAGATAAAGCTAGACGTTTGTTAGCACCTCCTTAAGAAGTGCAACAAAAACATCAAGTGAGAGGGACGAGCTACATATTGCGTACAATTGTACACTACTTTCTTCAAGTTAGTTATATGTACATGTAATAACTACAACAGGTTTTAGCCGGATTGTTGTTATTACTATACATTGTTGAAGTTTTTTGTTCCATTTTATTAAGTTAATGTTATTATTATTAAAACAGTATAACATTTAAGACGTATTATTGTTATTATTAGTAACTTTATTTGAATAAAGTTTCTAAAACTTATAATTTTTGTTGAGTTAGATATAATTTTAATTAGTAAATATGCTGAGATAATTTTATTGATTTCATTCAAATATTCAGATTCATGGTAAAATTAACCTTGAAAATTATTTTTTAGCAAGTTAAAACATATTTTTTATAACAGCTCAAAATATATATTTTTTAGACCATCACAGGAACTCCAAGAACTGCAACTCAGGGGGGAAGAGAACATTTTATTGCACTGCTTAGAGTTCTACTGTGTTTTAGAAATAAGGCAGATGCTTTACTTTATGGTCCTTTTTATCCATAAGTAATATATGTAGTACCGAACATGGCATACATTTGTATTGAAATATTACTATGTTCTACCAACTAAAATTTTTCCATAAAAATATATGTTATAGAGTACTAAGAGACAAATTATTGAACAAAAAATGGTGGGTGTCGCTAACGCCTAAGTGCCAAAAAAAAATTTTCTTAAATTTAAAAATTTAAAAAAATTAGTATAATAAAGGGATATAACGTTAATTTTTTTTTATTACTTCGCCTAAGGTGGGTACACAATATATATTAAACTCAAGTAAATCGGCTCAGTAATTTCGTCAAAAAAAATTTTTTTTGAAAATATTTGTCTGTTTGTGTATTCATAAACTATTAGCCTCGGAGGGTTGAAATTTGGCAGGAATGTATCTGGGGCTAAGAAGTATTATTTCCTATAAAAACAATCAATTTTGCGTCAAGGGCCGTTTTCCCCTATCTTACCCGGCTATGCCCTTTATAATAA
The DNA here is from genome assembly GCA_035578155.1 of Brachynemurus nebulosus. Classification (NCBI taxonomy): domain Eukaryota; kingdom Metazoa; phylum Arthropoda; class Insecta; order Neuroptera; family Myrmeleontidae; genus Brachynemurus; species Brachynemurus nebulosus. The sequence continues at coordinate 908,142 of JAPWDM010000041.1, read as the reverse complement.
TTACTAAGAATACTAATTCATTTATCACCTGACATTGTATGCTAGAAAACAGTATCATATGAATGACGTGCAATGTACCTACTAATTAAGGTAACAAAATAAATATTAGTAATACGTTACTGTTAAATTGTTCTATTATCAACACCTTCATAATCATACATAATCAGAACGATTACATTTTATCAATAGCACTCATTTTATGTATGACATTGTGATTTATATTCTATGTACATATACAATTTGCCTGGAAAAAAGTCACATTTTATTTAATTTTTTAACAATTTTACGGCACGTCCTACCAGCTGATTCATTTAACCTATAATTTGTATATGCCGAAAACTAAGCACTGTAGAAAATATTTATCTGACCAAAAAATTAATATTTCTAAAGAGGACATCTTTCTGTCCTAAAATCAATTCCACTCCTGCTCCTTGTGGGCAAGGCGGGGGACAATTTTAAAATCTTATACAGAAACACCCATTTTTTATTGCAGATTCGGATTTCCGAAAGAAAAGTGTGGAACCGGCGAAATATCTCGAAAAGTACACATCTAATCAAACGTGTTTAATATTTTTAAACAGTCTACTCCAGAGGTTCCCAAAAATTAGTCCGCGGACCCCTAGGGGTCCGTGAGATGTCATTATGATATTATATTCATACTGTATCATAGACACGAGTGTATCATTGATTAATAAAAATTAAGGATTATAATACGTTTATACAAGTGTCATTAACTATTTGCGAGAATACAGTTTTTTTTTTAATTTTTTTTAATTTAGGGGTTCCTATAAAAATAGTGATTGGATAAAGGGATCCGTGGAAAAAAAGTATTGGGAACCTCTGGTCTATTCAATGACACCAAACGCGACCCATTACCCTCACTCCAGGGGTGAGGTGGGCGCTAACTTTTAAATCTTAAATGGAAATTTTTTGGTTAGACAGATTTTTCTACAGTCAAAATTGCAGGTTAAATGATTCACCTGGCATAATAGAACCAAAATTTCTTTAAATTGGGTTTTTGAATAAAAAATAAATATCATTTTTTGTTTTATTTCAAATCTACATCGTAAATAATATTGATAATCGACACGAAAAATTTTTTAAAAATGATATATTTTAAAAAATATCATTTGATTAAAAACAGTACTACAAAGGATCGCGATGTCTGTGACGTCATAAAGGTAATATGTCAAAAGTGTCAAAATTATTAAAATTTTGTAGGAAAAATTATTGGTGGTTGTTTCATTGATTTCGACGTTCAAAATCTTGAGGGACATTTTTTCCGTATTTATTTTTGTATTGTTATCACAAAGTGGTACAAAACAAGCTCGATATTTCTTTAGTTTCGATATTTCGACAATGAAGTTTATAGCAAGCAATAATTTGGATAGAAACAACAATTTCAGAGCAACAATAATTTCCTAGCAACAATAATAGTAGGAGAGCTGCTGGCCAATTTGCGATAGTCATTTCAACAAACGTTAAATTGAGAGGACAGGATCTTGGATACTACTTACTCTACACAAAAAATCAGTTCTGGCAGGCCTATTCGACCGGGTTGAGTCATCCTTAACGTTTCAAGTTTTGATAAATTTGTGGTAAATTGTACTGAATTTGGAAATTCGTTAAAGCGAAATGTAAATAATTAGACTTTTTTATGCAACAATAGACCAAAAGCATATTGTTAAAACTGAGATTATGGTATCATCTGGAAGTTTAAATGTGAATATACTGAAATTTTAGTCGATAAATATTATTAAAATTAAAAAATTTAAGCGTCACTTGCGAAATTACACCTTCTTGTATAACTACAGAAGATTAAACGTAAATAAATTAATTTTGTTATTTTAAATTATTTAGATAAATATGAGTCAGAACAATAATAATGAGAAACTTTTCATAAGAACAGTGTAATCTCTTATTCGTAATCTCTCTTCTCTTTAAATCGCATTATCATAGATACATAATATGTTGATATTTGTCAAAATAATTATGAAATTTATCATAACTTTAGATTGTTCTGGTGGTACCTTGGTGAAGTGAAAACACTACCAGAACGTTTTTAATCGTTAAAAAGTATTCTTAACTTTCATATATCAAAATTCCAGAACTGTTACTTTATATAAATTGGGCCCTATTTTTTACATTTTTTAAACGTTATGGATGACTCAACCCGGCCGAATAGGCTTGCCAGAACTGAATTTCTATGCAGAGTAAGTATCCAAGATTCTATCTTCTCAATTTAACGCGTGTTGAAATGACCATCGCAAATCGGCCAGTAGCTCTTGGCCTAAAATCTATTTGAAAATAAAAAGACACTAATGTAGCTATGTTCAGGCCATATTACCTTTATTACGTCACATAAGCGCTCGGAAACTATCGGGCCGTTATCGGTTCTAAGTTTAAAAATTTATTTTTAATTTAATATAACTTCTTAATTATTACGTTTAAAAAATAAATAAAAAGAGTTTTCTTATATAACTTATATATGATCTTTCCATTTATAACAAAAAATTTTTTTCTTCAAAAGCCTAATTCCAAATCCAGCGATTCTATAGAAAGATTTAAATAATTGAAATTAGTTGTACATATTAGATCGTTTTAAATGATCTGACAATATTTATAAGTGATTAAAATTTAAGGTAAATCAATCACTAATGGTTCACACTAGCTCTACAATTTTAAATAAAGAATCGTGTTAAGGAAATCAAATTAGGCGTTTTATTTGTGAAAAGTCACATAAAAAAAGGAACAATCGTAACTTGTACGAGAATGTGTAACATAAATTATATTATAGGTACTTATTTTAATAAACTTATTTCATACACCTTAATCTAAAACTGCAAATATCTCTGAAATTATGGCTCTTACGTAAATAGTCCAAAGCACCTTTTTTGTAGAAAATTAGTTAATTTACAAATTTTGTTACTATGTATATTAATTGTTGAACGACCAATGGAAAACAAGATACTAGCAAAAAAACCAAGTTCGAGGTTTTCGATCTCGAATAACAATTTTAACCTACATTTTAATAATTTTAACCAACAATTTTAACCTAACTACCTACATTTTCATATAAATTTTTCATATATTATTTCTAATAGTAATGTAAAAGTATAGGCTAACATACTATCAGACTAGAATTTTTCCAAAGTGAAAATCCAACGATATTTTGCAATATTTTCTGTAGCTTCATACATCACCTGTCTACTTTCGCTGCGCTTAAAAGCAGCAAATATACACCGCATTAAAAAACTAACTAGATGAAATCATTTATTAAAAAATATTCTGTAAAAAAGTTACGAAACACATTTCTGTTTAGGTTGAGAATCGAAAAGTTATACGGTCTTAAAGTTTCTCACGTTTTGGCTGGTTAACTTATTTTACAATAATTTTTAAATATTAATTTTTCGTCAAAATGTTTCAAATAAAAATTATAGATTTTTATTTGAAACAGTTTTTCAAAAAGCTCAATTTTTTTGATGTTTCAGGCATTGGGCGTGTCTGGTTAAAGAACTCATCCAAGATTTTTAGACCTCCAACGTTTTCATCAAATTTCGTAAAAATTGGATATTCCATTCGAGAGTTATCGTACAGATAATATCGTATCGTTATTATATAAATAAATTTTCTAGAGACCTCAAAACAAATTTCTGTCATAGTCCCGAGCTCAGGCTATTATCTGCTATCGATATACTATTGAGCTAAAATAGCTTGAAGTTATTGAATTTAAGTATAGGGCATTCTTAAGAACCTGGAACTGAAACTCAATACATAAAAGTACGGAAATTTGTGTCTACTTCCTACACAAATGTGTAAAATTGCGTTAAATTAACTCGGTGACTATTCTATTTTTTAGGAATAAGAATCTCTCAAAAACTCAGATATAATATGGTTTAATTGTGGTTACTTGTTATTATAGGAGAAAATCTTTATAGAATATATTTAGGATTGTTGACCTACGGTGTTTTCCAGGTGTTAATACCACATAATGAAACAGTAGAAGAATCTAGACCAAAATCATCCCCCAAAAACCAAATCGTCTAGAAAAAAATTAATGAAATTTTGTGATTTATAGTAGTGAAAAGGTGTTGTTATAGAAAATACGAAAATATTAAAAAATTATTAGATGAATATTATAATTAAATAAGTGTCTGGTCACTATCATTTGGGAATACCTAACCAACTAATTTGTTTGATTACAACAAACTAACAAATCATTTATTAGTGTATAAGTGCCTGTTAATATTGCTTAAGGCATACTTAAAAAAAGTAAATATAGTAATTAATGTTCCTACATCATTAGCTTCTATTATTTTATTGGAAACATTGACATTGCTGCATCAATTTCATATGGATGTATAATTATTAGTCGAATTTTTCCTTGAAAAAATTATACTTATACAGTCTATACGACAAGAACGGCGAGAGGCGAGAGTAGGGGCGCTATCCGTTTTCGGACCCGTAGAACACGAATATGTAGAAAAAAAATGTCTGATATATATATATATATATATATATATATATATATATATATATATATATATATATATATATATATATATATATATATATATATATATTTTCCCGCTACCTTTTAATATGTGTAAACCTTTTACCCTATGAAAGTTAAGAGCTCAAATTTGGTAAATGCGGCTCATTCCAATGCACAACAATACTATCAAAGTGGGGTCAAATTTTGGGCAAACTTTTGATCCGACCCCACCTTTAAGGGGGTGGTGGGGGCGGTGAGACAATAAAACTTTTCCAAACCGATTGGAAATAATGTTTCGGTTAATTATCTACAACATATCCAAAATTCAGCTTCTTAGGATGATTTGGTGGGAGTAGAGGGGGGGAAAACGATTTTCGCTGGATCTAACACGCCTCCAGCCCCCCAGAATTAACGTAGAGGGTTGAAATTTAGTGTGTTGATAAAGTTCGTACCTAGGTTATGCTTTTTGGAGGTTTTAATATTTTACCTCCACCGCCCTCATTAGTCGAATTTTTCCTTGAAAAAATTAGACTTATACAGTCTATACGACAAGAACGGTGAGAGGCGAGAGTAGGGGCGCTATCCGTTTTCGGACCCGTAGAACACGAATATGTAGAAAAAAAATGTCTGATATATATATATATATATATATATATATATATATATATATATATATATATATATATATATATATATATATATATATATATATATATATATATATGTATATATATATGTATATATATATATATATATATATATATATATATATATATATATATATATATATATATTCCCGCCACCTTTTAATTTGTGTAGGGCCCCCCTATGGAAGTTAAGAGATGAAATTTGGTAAATGGGGCTCATTTTCGAGGCACCTCATGTTATCAAAGTGGGGTCAATTTTTGATCCGATGTATGTGTAAACCTTTTACCCTATGGAAGTTAAGAGCTCAAATTTGGTAAATGGGGCTCATTCCAATGCACAACAATACTATCAAAGTGGGGTCAAATTTTGGGCAAATTTTTGACCCGACCCAACTTTTAAGGGGGTGGTGGGGGGCGGAAAAGCAATAAAACATTTACAAACCGGTTGGAAATAATGTTTCGGTCAATTATCTACAACATATCCAAAATTCAGCTTCCTAGGATGATTTGGAGGGAGTAGAGGGGGGAAAAACGATTTTCGCTGGATCTAACAGACCCCCAGCCCCCAGAATTAACGTAGAGGGTTGAAATTTGGTGTGTTGATAAAGTTCGTACCTAGGTTGTGCTTTTTGGAGGTTTTAATATTTTACCCCCCACCCCCCTCATTTTTAAGCTACAATTTCATGCATTTTCGACGTTTTCGAAGTTTGTACCACTCGCATAGGTCACCCAAATAAACCTAGAGGGCTGAAATTTTGTATTCGGATTGAGTTAGTATCAAGGGGGTGCCATTTGGGAGTCTCGACTTTCAAACCCTACCGCCACCATTTTTATACCCAAAAGAACATGATTTTTCTTGTTTTTTAACAGTTTCGTTCGGGTCAAAATCTCCCCAAATAAACCTAGAGGGCTGAAATTTTGTGTACAGGTTAAGCTAATAGCCAGACACTGTTTTTTGGGGGTTTCAACTTTTAACCCTTACCCCCACGATTTTTACGCCAATATTTCCTTAATTTTTTTGCTTGTTTTCTAACACGTCTAGAGACTCTCTAAGGAAACCTAGAGGGCTGAAATTTTGTACGTGTATTCAGTTAGTATCCAGCTAGTACCTTTTCCCCCCACTTCTTCCATTTTTACATCGGAATTGAATGCTATTGTTAAATGTGTTTTAAATGCATTACTTTTATTCTAAATACAAGTAGGCGAATAGTAATTTTAAAAAATTTTAAAAAAAGTGAATATAATTTTTTAACAAATGAAATGCATACATATTAAGTAATTTAAAAATGTTATTAAAGTCACTGTTTATTTATAAATTAGGAATTTTGGATTTTTATTATTTATAAAATAGAAATTTTGGATATTTTTGGAAAGAAAAAATATCTTCATAAAAGCCTTCCAGTGCACTATTTAAGTTCCTTTTTTAATATTTAAAAATAAAACACAAAGGCAATTGGCGGATAAACATGGGTAGAAATGCTCTCGTACGAATTGTGTTGGCTTTTTCCCTGTTAATTGTTATCGGCACAAAATTGAAATTTACTGAGATTCAGCCCTTAAAAACTTAAAACCTTTTTTTAAAGCCCCGATCAACCGGACACTCATCATCAGTTTTGAAACCACCAAAATGACAAATTGCTTGTGGACTTTCAATTATATTTCGCTTGTAGACACTCAATACCGAAGATGAAAGGAAAAATTTAACTTCCGTGATGGGGCTCCGCTGCTCACGGCGTTTTTTTTTTACCATAAAAATTATACATTTTGTACCACAAAGTAAAAAAAAAATATAGTATATTATTCAACGAACTGGTAATGATAGCTATTACTCACGAAGATGAAATTGCGATACAAGCCGAGTTTACGAGGCGAGTGTCGTAATTCATCTAAGTGAGTAATAGCCATTGCAAGCGAGTACAATACAATCCTTTTTACCGGACTGCATCAAAAGGAGAGTAATGTGGTTAGGAAGTATGTATGTATCCTTTAACTATGTCTGTTTCTGTGGCGTAGCCTGCAGCCTAAGCGGCTTGACGGATTTTGGTAAAAAAAGTGTCGCTGGATTCGTCTTAATCTCGGGAGTGTTATAGGCTACATGAAATTTCAAAATTCATCCCCTAAATACGGGATGAAAAATTTCTATAACAAACAATTGGGTCTAGAAACGTGAAATTTTGCAGACGAGACCTTTATGTAACGGAGGGAAACACCAAGAAAAAATTTTTGGAAATTCATCCCCTAAGGGTATAAAGTCGGGGATGAAAATTTATGAAATTTAAAATTTTGTACAGGGCCACTGAGGTCGTTTAGTAATGTAGATGAGTATTAAGAGGGAGAATTTTTGTAAAAATGTATCCATTAAAGGTGTAAAATAGGGGATAAAAATTTATATAGGAGACCGCTGGGTTTAGAAACGTAAAATTTTGTACAAAGGTTCCTTTAGTAACGTAAGCAAGCACCAAGAGTAGATTTTTAGAATTTCGCTTCCTAAGGGATTAAAATAGGGAATGAAAATTTATATAGAAAACCGTTGAGTCTAGAAACGTGAAATTCTACAAAGGGATTCTTTATATATTGTAGGCGAGCACCAAGGAGTTTTGGAAATTCAACCACTAAGGGGGTAAAATAGGCGGTCAAAATTATGTAGCGTAGGTGAGCTCCAAGAAGGGATTTTTGGAATTTTATTCCGTAAGGATATAAAATAGGAGATGAATATTTATATAGAAAACCATTGAGTCCTGAAACGTGAAATTTTCACAAGGATTTTTTTAGTCAAGTAAACGAATACCAAGTGCAGATTTTTGAAATTTCATACCCTAAGGCGGTAGAACAAGAGTTGAAAATTTATGTGGAAACTAGTTTTTGTCGATGAATTCATCCATGTGGAGTCGATGACGACATAGTAAGTATACGAAATCATTTAATCAACCTTCAATAAGTCCACACGGACGAAGTCGTAGACAAAAACTTGTACAAAAAGATTTTTCTAATATTAATAGATTTGAGCGTTACTTTATGGTATTCCATATTTGTAAATAATAGACAGATATTTTACTTCGCAAAAATACCACTTTTATTCTGAAACTGTGACAATATTGTTTCGAACCGTCAGTTCATTTTCAAACAGAATTCTGTTTGAAAATGAACGAAACAAATAAGTGACGAATTTTTATAGACACAATTTTATATAATAGTTATTTCTGCAACAAGTTGTAAAATGAAGGTGTTTTTTTTCTCGAATCGTAAGTTTGTTAAACGGGGCCGCAGGCCGAGTTAGACAATTGCAACGAGTGAAAAAACACTCATTTTGCACGTGTTGCACACAATATTTTTTGCAATTCTGAATTGTAATGAAAAATGGAAAAATAAACTCAAATTTTTAAGTTTGCCGGCTACCTTAAAAAAATTATTTTAACATATTTGTTTTGAATTATTTATGATGTATTCATGGAAGACTATGGCTTGTGTTGTATCGTTAGTATAGAAATGAATTTGTTTATTTATTTTTTTTTTCACACGTAATAAAAAGTAGCTATACTTTTTATTACACGTGAAAAAAAGTAAGTCATTTTCACACGTTGTAAAATAAAGGTGTTTTTTTGTCACAAATTGTACAGTTATCCAACGAGACTTGGTGAGAAAAAACTATTTTGCACGTATTCATATAATATTTTTTTTTCTCAATTTTGAATTGAGATGAAAAAAATTAATGAAAAGTGGAAAAAGTATAATAAATTATTAAAAGTTTCACAGCTACATCAAAGAAAATTATTGTAAATAACTTATGGATAACTATGAATGGTACTGTACGTTACTATAGAAATGAATATTGTCCTTTTATAATTTGGTACTAGCTGCAACCCGCGGTTTCACTCGCATAAAATTATTTGAATTTAGAGTCAAATTGTTGGGTAAATTTTAAATTAGATATTTGGAAATTCTGTACATATTCAATTAATTATTTTGCCTGGCCCCGCTTGTCAAACGACCTTAAAGTAACCGTATTCATATTTCAAAAGCATGGCTAATTTCCGCACCGTCATGTAAATAACCATGTTTAAAACATCGTTTAAAACACTTTAATGAGCCATTTTCTCAAAATATGTAACAGTCTGACACCAGGGCGGCGACACAGGTAGGTTGGGACTACATTTCTATGAATGAAATTTTAATTTAAAAATTGCTATGTAACCGCATAAGAAAATTGCTTAACACCAGGGCGGCGACACGGGTTATTCAGAACTCCATCTCTATAGTTGGAATATTAATTTCTAAAAAATAAATAGTATTCCTAAGTAACGGAATCGGAAAATTTCGTTGCTAAAGCGAAATTGACAGAAGGTGATTTTCGGTTGGTTAAATTAATATCTCGACCATAGAGATGTAATTCCAAATACCTGTGTCGCCGCCCTGGTGATAGATTGCTACGTATTTTGAGAAAATGGCTCATTTCAAACATGTTTTATTTAGATTGTGTTTTAAACAGTGTTTAAAACATGTAATTTAAAACACTTTGTTTTAAACATGCCAACCCTGCGTATAGGCTGTATAAGTCTAATTGTTTCAGTTGAAAAATTCGACTAAAAACGTTAAAAGTTAACAATGAATTCTAAGTAACTTCTATCCACTGAGTACTGAATCGAACATATTACAAAATAAAAATCGACATATGTATCCTAGAGATACCACAGGCAGTTGTGAAGCATGATTCCATTTTACTAAACCCAACTTGTAACCACGGAGATTTGTTTATAAATATATTAGATAAACCATTAAATTAATAGTTTGACCGCCATTAAAGCCAGCGTCTGGCACATACTACAATTTAGCCGATAAAAAGCAATTCAAAATGAAAAAATCGGCCCGTGAAAGTACTCATATATTTACAACTGAAGTGAAGAAAAATGAACATGAATTTGATCAGCCTGTTGAAATTAAAGTGGAGACAAACGAAGTGAATGAGAACAATTTAATATCATCAACAGAAAATAAAATTTTTCAAGTAAATAAATTGTCGCAAGAAAGTACTAATTTGACAGATAGAAAAAACTTGACAAACTTCCAAGAGCAAAAATTAAATATAAAACTGGTAAAAGTATATTATATTTGGTTTATAAATTCCAAATAAAATTATGGAAATGTTGTAATCAAAATATTTTATAACATTTTAGGAGTGGAGTGAATCTTTAATAGATTTAAACAATTTACATACGGAAATCAAAATTGAAGAAGATGAAATAGATGAAGATTATTCGGCAGATTTAACAAAACATAAGGTTGCGAGTGTTGGCAAAAAAGTATTTCAGTGTGATACATGTAACAAAACATTTACTACTTTAAGTAATTTAAAAATACATAAAAGAATTCACAGTGGTGAAAAACCATATGAATGTCAAATATGTTGTAAAACATTCAGTCAGTCAAGTAGTTTAAATTTACATAAAATAATTCACAGTGGTGAAAAACCATACGAATGTAACATATGTTCGAAAACATTTACTCAGTTAAACAATTTAAAGACACATGAAAGAATTCACAGTGGTGAAAAACCATATCAGTGTCATGTATGTTCTAAAACATTTAATCGGTCAAGTAATTTAAAAACACATGAAAGAATTCATAGTAGTGAAAAACCTTATAAATGTAACGTATGTTGTAAAACATTTACTCAGTTAAGCAATTTAAAGACACATGAAAGAATTCACGGTGGTGCAAAAACCATACAACTGTAATATATGTTCTAAAATGCTTAGTGATTTAAGTCAGTTAAAAAGACATAAAAGACTTCATAGCGGTGAAAAACCATACAAATGTAACATATGTTCGAAAATATTTAGTGATTCAGATAACTTAAAAGTACATGAAAGAATACACAACGGTGAAAAACCATACGAATGTAACATATGTTCGAAAACATTCAGTCAGTTAAGTAATTTAAAAGCACATGTAAAAATTCATATCTGATCGTGAAATTACATATATTGCATTCAGCGTAGTTTATTCAATGGTAGTGTAAGTATTTCTCTATGTAGAAACGCATATATCTCGTTCAAAGTAGATTGAGAATGGTACGCTACATTTGAGTCCAAAATAAGCTGTTTTTGCGCACTTCGCCATCTACGTCATAATACGTTACATATTTGAATTTTTAGAAAAAGACAACATTACAATTATTTATTATATATTTATACAATGTAAGTTTTTTGAGAATTACCATTTTTATTACAGCCAAACCGTTGATAAGAGCTAAGACCATAAGAGCTATAAAGCTCCTGACTATAGCAATCGGTTGCCCCCGTCGATGTCTATAACTCTTATTTGAACAATTTTTCAATTAAATCAACGGTTTGGCTGTAATAAAAATGGCAACTCTCAAAGAACTCACGCTGTATATATGTAATTCGCCATCTACGTTATCACGGTCTGCGCGTCGGCATAACTTTCTTCATCTACTTTGGTCCCGTTTATAAAAATGTATTGTGGTTAGGGCTGCCTAATCGCTTTTTGTAATTATTTGTAATGCCTTTCACACAATGAATGAAATAAGAAATAAGGGGTGTCGCCATCTAGTGACATTGAATGGAACTTTAACTTAACTGCTCATAGCATATGTAGGTATTTTTGTACATCAAAATTCATGAGAACATAACGTTCGTGATAACTTTTTTTGTCACTTAATGACAAAAGAAATCACGAATTTTGATGCACAAAAATACTTACACATACCTATGAACAATTAAGTTAAAGTTCCATTCAACGTCACTAGATGGCACACTCCTTATTTCTTATTTCACTGTGTGGAAACCATAACAGACCCGCCGGGAGAGGCTACAGAAATCGCCCAAATCCGCTTGCATTCAAACTGTACTGCGAAAACCGCATTGTATTAACATTTGCCGAGGAATGTTTTTGAGCTGGCGATCAAAAAAAAAACATTTTTAATAACTGTCAATTTTGTTTAACTTCCCATGACCGTCGACGCTAAACTATTTTCCGAAAAATGCAAAAAATACTGTTGATGAGCAAAAAAAAAGAAAAAACGTGAAAATTGTTAATTATGATGTTTTTATACTATAATCGTGACAACACTCAAATTTCAGTTTCCGCCCAAAAACCAAAAAGGCGCAAACCAGAAATTTTCACCGCAAATTTTATTTCTAAACCGTCCAATCTGTGGAAAACCGTCCATTGTGGCAGCCCTAAATTTGTGGTCATAATGATCGCTGTTAATCACTAATTCAAAAAGTTAGTGAATTGTATTATTTCATTTTACTTCATAATCATTGTATTACTTAACTATGTACATATATTGTTCAATAAATATTTTGATTTATACCGAGAAATTATTTAAATATTTATTTATTTATTTATTTATTTGTAAATGTATTACCTACTATCCCACTTGACCTTTCCACAAACTGAACCAGAAACTCGTAACACCAGAATGGCTGTATCAAAGAAATACTAGAAAATTTCCCTAAAATTGCATCCAAAGCATAAATGTATTTAACCATAAAAAAGTTGACATATTTTTTAATTTTTCTCGAAAACTAATTTACTGAGAATGACAGTTCAAAAATTTGATGTAAAAAAATTTGAAAAACTTATTTTTTCAGCCACCTGAATCGTAAGTTACACCTGTTACATAGTGTATATCTTGGAAAAGTTATGTACGGACTACGGACCGGGTAACATAATGTTGGCAACATTTTGACGGTGTTGGCAACATATTTGTTGTACACAACAACATGCATCTAGATACATGTTGTCAACAATGCACACTATTTTGTCTAAAGGTGCCTGTACACCGAAAAAATAGCAATAACATGTTGAAAACAAAAATGTTAATAAGAAAAATGGTATCGACATTTGTTTAAATATCTTTTGAAAATGTTAACATTCATATGCTAATACATAACAATGTTTTTGATATAAAATGAGTAACATTTTAAATCACTTAAATGAGTATAGTTGTGACATTGTTAATAACATTCACAATAACAGTGTTACTAACATCCTTACTAACGGTGTTAATTAAAAACAAAACATGCTACTAACATACTTGTCTTTGAACTTTCTATACTTCAGTAGAACTGTTAGTACTTTAAAGACGGTTCTACACGATGCTACGAACACCTTCCAACATTGGACGTTCGATGGTTCATAGCATCGTGTGGCCGTTGTTCGAACCTACGAGTGTCCAATGTCGAGCGTCAAACATTCGCATTTGGCCATGTTCCGCTCGATGTCGGTATTCTTGCACCGAGTCAAAGGGATGCTTCGAACGTTTGAAGGTCAATGTTGGTTGCGTTGGTTGGTTCGACTCAGCAGCTGCACGACTCGTTCATGTGAAGAGAGACAACATCAGTGTATAACATTAGAGATAACATCAGACAGATAACAGTCTCGTCCACTGAGTACCAACACATCATCATTCGTATTGGATCAAACCGATCAAACATTCGATTCACCGTGTAGCAGATACATTCGTCGCACCAACTATCGAACTTAATTGCCTCAAACGTTCGATCGAACGTTGGAAGGAACGTTCGTAGCATCGTGTAGAACCCGCTTAAGTTTAAAAATGATTTCGTAGGAAGAACTAGCTTGCTTTTAAATATTAAAAAAGGACCTTAAATAGTAAACTGGAAGGCCTTTATAAAGATATTTTTTCTTTCAAAAAAAAAAAAATAAAAAATAAAAAATAAAAAAAATAAAAAAAAAAATTATTTCTTCGGTATTGAGTGTCTACAAGCGAAATATAATTGAAAGTCCACAAGCGATTTGTAATTTTGGTGGTTTCAAAACTGATAATGAGTGTCCGGTTGATCGGGGCTTTATAAAAAGATTTTAAGTTTTTAAGGGCTGAATCTCAGTAAATTTCGATTTTGTGCCGATAGAAGTTAACAGGGAAAAAGCCAACACAATTCGTACGAGGGCATTTCTATCCATGCTTATCCGCCAATTGCCTTTGTGTTTTACTTTTAAATATTAAAAAAGGAACTTAAATAGTAAACTGGAAGGCTTTTATGAAGATATTTTTTCTTTCCAAAAAAATCCAAAATTTCTATTTTATAAATAATAAAAATCCAAAATTCCTAAATAATAATTAAATAAATATATAAACAGTGACTTTAATAACATTTGCAAATTACTTAATATGTATGTATTTCATTTGTTAAAAAATTGTATTCACTTTTTTTTAAATTTTTTAAAATTACTATTCGCCTACTTGTATTTAGAATAAACATAATGCTCTTAAAACACATTTAACAATAGCATTCAATTCCGATGTAAAAATGGGAGAAGTGGGGGGAAAAGTGATGTGGACTCCCTACAAGGTACTAGCTGGATACTAACTGAATACACGTACAAAATTTCAGCCCCTAAGGTTTCCTTATGGAGTCTCTAGACGTGTTAGAAAACAAGCAAAAAAATTAAGGAAATATTGGCGTAAAAATCGTGAGGGTAAGGGTTAAAAGTTGAAACCTCCAAAAAACAGTGTCTGGCTATTAGCTTAACCTGTACACCAAATTTCAGCCCTCTAGGTTTATTTGGGGAGATTTTGACCCGAACGAAACTGTTAAAAAACAAGAAAAATCATGTTCTTTTGGGTATAAAAACGGTGGGGGTAGGGGTTAAAAGTCGAGACCCCCAAAAGGCACCCCCTTGATACTAACTCAATCCGAATACAAAATTTCAGCCCTCTAGGTTTATTCGGGTGACCTGTGCGAGTGGTACAAACTTCGAAAACGTCGAAAATGCATGAAATTGTAGCCTAAAAATGAGGGGGGTGGGGGTAAAATATTAAACCCTCCAAAAAGCACAACCTAGGTACTAACTTTATCAACACACCAAATTTCAACCCTCTACGTTAATTCTGGGGGGCTGGGGGCCTGTTAGATCCAGCGAAAATCGTTTTTCCCCCCTCTACTCCCACCATATCAACCTAGGAAGCTGAATTTTGGATATGTTGTAGATAATTGACCGAAACATTATTTAAAACCGGTTTGGAAAAGTTTTATTGCTTTTCCGCCCCCCACCACTCCCTTAAAGGTCGGGTCCGAAAAAAAATTTGCCCAAAATTTGACCCCACTTTGATAGTATTGTTGTGCATCGGAATAAGCCCCACTTACCAAATTTCATCTCTTAACTTCCATAGGGGGGCCCTACACATATTAAAAGGTTGCGGGAAAATATATATATATATATATATATATATATATATATATATATATATATATATATATATATATATATATATATCAGACATCTTTTTTTTTTACATAATCGTGTTCTACGGGTCCGAAAACGGATAGCGCCCCTGGTCTCGCCTCTCGCAGTTCTTATCGTATAGACTGTATAAGTCTAATTTTTCGGAGAAAATTCGACTAAAAATCACCACAACTAGTAAAAGAACCTCGAAAGATGCAAAAATTCGAATGATTTTATGCATTTTACCTAATTGTCTTGTATATTTACTCTCATTACCGATGTTTCGTACGACTGATACCAAAGCAATACCTGTCGATGTGATTACCAAGTAATGGCCTACCTACCCTCATTAATGGTTTCAAGAAATTTTAATTTTGTTTTTGTCCAACTAGTTTGTACTAAACGAAACACTGTGCAATGTTGTGCGTCTAAACCAAAGCCAGTAGTGCATTCAAACTAAATCCAGTTTCACAGTACGTAAAAATGGGACAAACAATTGCTGCTTTTAGTACAAGTGCTGCTTTCATCATAATAGCTGCCCATGCCCAAGAAATGAATTTCATTGGAATTCAATTGAAATAAACTCTCCCTTGAACTGGTCCCAACATTTTCTCCTATTGGAATTCTTCTGTATTTATATTTTATTAAAATTAAAATTTTATTATTTTATATTAAAATGATTTTTTTTTCAAAAACTAGAAGCTTTCCCAAATTTTTATTAACAGTTTAAGTTGTTTTGAGACATGTACTCAAATTAAAAAAAAAATAACTATGTGAATATACTTGGTACAAATGAGGCGCTCAGAACTAGAACGGCCTAACCCCGTAGAAGTTAATATAGAGAAAAGAGTAAAAGAAAAAAATCCAATTTTTTGATAACCTATAGTACATACCAAAACAAATTTAATGTGATTTATTTTACTAACAAGGAAAGGTATTCAACTGTATCTCTCAAAATTTTTTGAAACTTTGGTGGATTGTAGATCTTATTAAAACTAATCCAAAGCCATATTTCGTTCGTGCCCATAAGCGGTTTAAGGGGGTGAAACTCACCCCTGAAAATTAGAGTTTTTTTCAATTTTCTTAAATATCTTGGAAATGGTAAGAGTTTTGGTAGGGAAACTATATATATTTGGAAATGGCACTTTAAAATCTTTATTATGATACCAAAATTAAAGTTATAAAATCATTGGGGTTTCATCCCCCACCCCTAACCTCTAATTTAATCGGGTATTTTTTGGTAGAAGAGAAAGCTGTTATGTGTAAGTAAAACAACTTTTAATTAATATATTTTTCATCACACCAGTTTATTTCTTGTTGCATAAATACACTTTTTGATTTAATAATGAGGAAAATATGGTCAAAGAATATCGTATTTTAGTAATGAATTGTTACAAACTTACGATATACTTTAAAATACATAATTTAGAAAGAAAAAAATACACTGCAACCTCCCCCCCCCCCAATGCTTTACTGATATCTATACAAATCTTATTTACTTATTTGTTTGTTTTTATTTATCTATACAATTGTCAATATTTTAAGGTTTGTAATCTACACAATAATGATATTGTTCGTAAAAATGTTCAAAACAAAAATATTGTCCACACCAAGCACATCTTACAAAAACCGGCTTACCACATACATTATACTTTGGTGCTTCTCATTCTTCACTGGAAAAGCAATATGTTACAGAATTTTCAAAACTTTCTGGTCGTTGGTCAATATATCCACTTTTATACCATCCATACATGAACAAATTTTGAAAACGAGGCGACGGAAACTGATTGTGAGCTAGAGACTGAAGTTCTTGAATATTATTACGGCGATGTAAATCAATATCATATACTCATTTAGAATTACATTATCCGAAAATAATCTGATGAATTGTTTCCATAAACAGCCAGAGGTTAAAATATTGACAATTTATTGTATACATAGATAAATAAAAATAAGTAAATAAGATTTGTATAGACATATAGATATAGATTACCTATAATTATAATAATTATAATATAGATTTGTATAGATAGATAGATTTGTATAGATAGATAGATAGATAGGGTGCAGTGTATTTTTCTTTCTAAATTATGTATTTTAAAGTATATTGTAAGCTTGTAACAATTCATTACTAAAATACGAGATTCTTTGACCATATTTTTGCTCATTATTAAATCAAAAAGTTAAAATTTTTTCGAAGTTAAAATTAGCAAAGAGTGTATTTATGCAATAAAAAATAAACTGGTGTGATGTAAAATATATTAATTAAAAATTCTTTTATTTACACATAACAGCCTCCTCTTTTACCAAAAAATACCTGAAAAAATTAGGGGTTGGGGGTGGGGGATGAAACCACAATGATTTTATAACTTTAATTTTGGTATCATAATAAAGATCTTAAAGTGCCATTTACAAATATATATATATATATATATATATATATATATATATATATATATATATATATATATATATATATATATATATATATACATATATATATAGTTTCTCTACCAAAGCTTTTATCATTTCCAAGATATTTAAGAAAATTGAAAAAAAACTCTAATTTTCAGGGGTGAGTTTCACCCTCTTAAACCGCTTATGGGCACGAACGAAATATGGCTTTGGATTAGTTTTAATAAGATCTACAATCCACTAAAGTTTCAAGAATTTTTGAGAGATACAGTTGGATACCTTTCCTTGTAAGTAGTTGTCAAAGTACCTTATACAGTGTATATTAAACAAAATATGCTAATTTTACTTAACATTAAGAAAATAAATGTGGGTTAGGTCATTTTGGCATTTAAAAAATTCAAACTTTTTTTTATTTAAAATAAACTTTAGGTTTTCGGATTAAATAAAAAGATGTATAAGTAAAAGGAAATTAAATTTTTATTTCAAAACATATTCAAGATTCTAGTTAATACAAAATATAGTAGGAAATCAATCAATTTTTGATAGTTTTAATCATGTTTATATTTTCTAAAGAGATAACTTACTACAGAAAAGAAGCATAAAATATCACTTTATTCTGGTTATCACATCTAAAGAAAAAAAAAAAACTTTTATTTCAAACTAAAAAGCGTTCACAAGATCTTCTTCATCCACGTTATCAGAAATATCCAAAATATCCGTTGCCTCAATAGAAGTTTTGAGATTATTAAAAAAATCGTAGTGTATCGAATGGTAGTAAATCCAATAAATCCTTCTTTTTAACTGCTGTTATAGCCTTACCATTGGGATAAAGAAGTTTTAGTTGAAGTATTTGCTGAGTGTTTCTTTTTGAAATATCTACCATTTCAAACTCAACGCATGCCAGACTGGCCTATCCTACAAAATAGTCGGTTAAGCCACTCTGGCTCTAGAGTAGCAATGCTTATTAGAAATGATAAAACGGAACTTCTGCTGTTATCTATGCGCTGGGAACGAAAGGTGGGTTGCTTTGTTTTGGTTCTGATAGGTTATATCTAATCTTTTAGCTACCTAAATCGGCAAAAACCACGTTTTTTGTGAATTTGTGGCTTAGGCCGTTCTGGTTCTGAGCGCCTCAAATAATAACGTATCTATTGAATGTAATCAACACAACTTGTTGACAACATCGTCCAAACTGATCGATGTTTTCTATTTGAAATGGAAAACAGGGATACAAGCAAAACTCAACAAATTCTTTTGATGTCATGCCGCTCAATGTTAACGTGTATCCTTCAACAATTTGCTTGTTGATGGGATACATGGTGGCAACACGAATATCAACATTGTAGCGAGAAAAAAGAAATTACGTAAATTATATAAATGAATAAATTGTTAGGTTGATGGATTTTAATTAGGTTTGGATGGGTTTATGTATGGTGAAGAGGTTTTCGGAGGGTGTGTGAGTGTTGGGTAAAAATTCGCAGAGCTTTGCTCAAGGTGTTGGTGAGCTTCAAAGATGGCAGTGGAAGACGTTTAGGTCTGTGAATCTTCCCCCTTAACCGTGATTACACCGTCGATCGCTACTTAGGGAATAAATTTAAATAAAAGACCTTTTCCGGACCACAATTTACAATTTATTGAAATAACAAAATTGTGTGGTTGTATGACTGTTTGCATGACATCAATCTTTACAAAGACTTAATACTAGACAGGTTTACTTTGTGAAAATCCATATTAAAACATGGGATCGTTGCTTTGTCACTTTTCACAGCAAAAACATAGAAAAACACGAGTCGACTTTCGGCTTTTACACCATCCTCAGGTGAAAAACATAACTAAAAATTGTTCTTTTAGGCGAAAACTATTTATAGTATAAATTGGAGTAAATAATGTATTGGTGGGGGATGTTAGAGATAGAGGCAGATATAATCACAGTAAACAAATGTAAGGGAACACCCAAGTTGACCAATTTTTTGATAAGACTAAAATTTTTGTATTATTTGCAAAGGTACTTACAGCGAGATTTATTTTAAAAACGGTTAGGTGTAATATTATTAAAAATGACTAGAGTACGTTGGAGAAAACCAGACACGTGAAACAGCGGTGAATGATAATTACTAGAAATAAAGAAAAATATACAGGTATCTGTCTGTGTTAATTTGTCAAGATAGAGATATTTATTGATTTGCACGAAGGGTTACACTCAGCAGGTAGCTGTTTTTGTTAAACTAAAAGGTTTGTTAAACGATGTAAAATCAAAAATATTGCAAAAAGACCATTTAAATATTAATTACCAGGAATGGATAAATTTTAAAATGGGTACCTATCAATTAAACTATTCGAAAACAAAACGTGAGATGCACCGTGTTATAGATTTAATAAAGGCGATTTGTTTAAATCAATTTGGTCATTTAAGATGACGTGGTTTGGGTCTTTGTTCAATTTGTTAATTTCCAGGGCTTCCAAAATGTTGAGTTTGCGGCCTTTTTTACAAATATGTAATATTTTGGGTTGTTGATCGGGTTTTACCGAATGACCTGTTTCTAGTAGATGTAAACCAAAGTTGGAAATGTGTTTCTGGGTGGTAATATGTTCCTTATATCTGGTTTCGAACGTTTGGCCAGTCTGACCTGGCCAGTAAATTTAATTTGTTTATGAAGACTGTTAAGGTATTTTAAATAGTTGTCCAACTGTCTGTCTGTACCTTTGAAACCGACCAAGGTGTCATCAACATATCGAAACCAGAAAATGATATGATTTTTTGAAAGTGGGTTGTTTATAATAGAAAATCGCTCAGACAAGCTGCTGAATATTTCCATGTTCCCAAATCGACCTTGCATGATAGACTCAAAGGCAAATCGAAATAAAATTCATTTAAATCTAAAATATTTTATTTCACCCATCAAAAGTCATTCGCTGATGCTGTTATTTAGTTTAGCGAATTTTCAGATTGGAAATTCAGCTATTTTTATCTTTTTATGTCCGATTTTACCCATATGCATGACTGAATGTGATTTATATTGCAAATAAAGCACTGTCTCGATTCGCTCCACACATAGGGGCGAATTTAGACATTATATAACCAAAAAAAAAAAAAAAAATGTTGCAGTACCAATTTTGATATTTTTATTACTGCCCTATATGCTCGTGATATTAAAGCACTTAAATTATTTTTTTAGAATTTTTTAGATAAACTCTAAACAATTTATTGCCAAAAAACTGAAAAAATCGTCTACATTCGCCCCAATTGACGGTACGCCTGAAACAATGCCCAGTGTATGAGAATGGATTTTCCAGTTTTAAAAACGTGGCTACATTTTGAGGCAGTTTGGCAAATGCACTTTCACTGCACGAGATTATCCACTTGATCGAAATTATCCAGTTTTTTTTCTTTTTTTTAAAATTTAAATCAAAAGTAATAATTTGAAGTTTTACATGCAAAAGTTCTAATGCAAATGGCTAAAATTCTAAAGTAAATAATTTTGTTGACAAACGTTGCTACGCAATTTAAATATTTTATAGTCGATGCGTATCATAATATGGTTAATTTCTTCAAAGTATACTTGATTCATATAAT
Source organism: Brachynemurus nebulosus (assembly GCA_035578155.1). Lineage (NCBI taxonomy): Eukaryota > Metazoa > Arthropoda > Insecta > Neuroptera > Myrmeleontidae > Brachynemurus > Brachynemurus nebulosus. Next base: position 886,796 of record JAPWDM010000041.1, on the reverse strand, counting down.
ATTATCATATAGTATAAACAATGTTTTAAGAATTTTTATTTTTATTTTTATTTGATACTAAATTTATAACTTGAAATAATCTGAAATTGCAAAAAATAGTATACATATATATACACATATATACACGGGACTATATATACACGGGACTAAAGTGCTTATTATATACACGCAGTATACATATATATACACGGGACTAAAGTGCTTATTTTGATCCTTCCTGTGAATTGTTGCCCTCGGACCTTACAGGCCCTCTGGCAACAAACTTCACACACGGGATTAAAACTCACACTTTAGCCCCTAACATTCTATTAGATGTTGATATATACAATAAATATTAATGTGTTACATGCTAGACTTACAGGTTTTATGAGTGTTTTTTTTTTTTTAGTAGGATACCTTTTTATAGGTATATGTGGCGAGTAAGGTTGCCACCGTTTTTTAAGAAAATAAAGTAATTTTAAAATTTTATGCAAAAAAACAAAGTACAATTAACTAAGAAAAAGTCCGCGTTCCCACTTTTTTGGATTTTGTAGTAAAAGAAAATCCTTATAAATTCAGATTTATCAGCTTACTCCCACTTAACCACTTTTAACGAGCTAGAGTCAGATCTTACGCAATTTAATAAACAGTGTCGTTTTGATTCTTTTAAACTCATTTAAGATATTTATTGTTAGTGATATTTGAATTATTTTCTTAACTAATAAATTAAATTCTGTAGACTTGTAGATAAAAAAAATAATTCTAAGTGACGTCTGTATTAGACAAAAGTCTGAAAAACGGACGTAGAATCTCACTGTTATTAATTTTTGTCTTGTAATCTTGAAAAATTATTTTTTGAATTAAAATAAGTTAATAGGAGGAAATTCGCTATGTTATGCAGATGCTGCGATAGGGGTATTTTTTTATAACTACACTTAAAATTACATTTTAAATAAATTCGAATATATCCCCTTTTCCTTATTATACAATTTGAAAAATATATAAATATAACGTAGTTCGATTTGCAAATATAGAATATAGTACGATAATACCCTTTAATTTTTCTTACATTACATAAAGTAGAATTTTTTTATATCTTTGAATTAACATTTCCCTTTCTTATTAAAATAGATGATTATTAAATTTGAACTAAACAAATCTAAACTACGCTAAATTTTCCTTTCTTATTAACAATGTCCTTTCTTATTAAAGGAGGTGATTATTAAATTTGAACTAAACAAACTAAACCACGCTAAATTTAAATATGGATTATCACGATATTTGTGGATTCCTTAACACGTGCAAAAATCTCAAAACTACCTATCCTACCGGAAGTTAAGTGAAGAATTACGTAACAACTAATTACAAACTTGTGTACTAAATTACCTAATTGATATTGCGGAAAATTATTCAACAGAAGGAAAAATATATTTTGAATCTAATAAAAATATAATTACGTTAATATTAATTAAATATTTTGGTCGCTGGCTTTTTTTTTATTTATTTCCCCCGAGACAGGTTACGCTGAATGTGAAATGAAAATTGTAAGCACAAAATAACGCGAGAAAAAATATGCAAATTTTAAACCACATCTAATTTTAATTGTTATTATTTAAAATAATTAACAAAATACCTACGAAATATATTGAATAATTTTCCGCTAGTACATAATTAATTAAAACATGAAAATACTCATCTTATACAGCGTGAGTTTTCCGAGAGTTGCCATTCGATTTATTCCTAAAATATGCATCTAATCGAAAAAAAGTTTATACAAAAAATATTCAAAATAGAGGGGGCCATTCAGGAAAAATTGTTCCAAACTTCTAGTACTTACGGTTTTTTTTTAAATAGAAAAAAGAATTTTTTTTCAAATGGAAACATATGTTGAGATATTTCTTAAAAATTAGTTTATTACTTCAAATTACCAATTATGCTAAAATTTTCATTATTTTATTTCAAATTTTTGTGAAATTGCATTTTTAACTTTTAATTTTCAAAAGCCGTGGTAAGGTTTGTCTAAACGAACGCAAAAAATACGATTTATTTTCAATTTATACTAAAAAAACACAAAATAAATTGTAATGGTATGTTCACATTAATCTTTTACGATAAAAGAAAACTTATTAATTAAATACATTTTATATTAAAACTAGGATTTGCCCGCGGCTTCGCCCGCGTTGCAAAAGAAGGGCTAAGCTGGTTTTAGTACACTCTACGTCGTCAAAAGTATGGGCACATTTTAACCCAAGGGGTGCCCATACTTTTGACACGGCAATGTACCAAAACATTAAATACAGTACCGCGTCAAAAGTGTGTGCATACCTTGAGTCAAGGTGTGTCCATACTTGTGACGGCGTAGTGTGTGCTGGAACCCACTCAGCCCTTCCATTCGTGGCTTTTGAAATTATGACATCTAGTTCAAAAGTATAAAAAGTACTTTCATTTTCCCACAGGAATTTTCCCACACAAATAAAATGTTTTCTCTGGTTAAAAACTAGACTAGAACATTGTTTTAACAATATGCAAACTTGGAATGAAGTCAGTGATCCTTTTTTTATCGTTTTAAATATACTTTCCCACTGGAATAAGATTTCTCACAGGATTCAGATACTTTCTCGGCGAAGAGAGTAGTCTGTGTTCCTTTCTGTCCCCGCTGTAAATAATATGCAATGTTAAAAATCAATCTTCCATTTTTTTAACAGTCAGTTATCATTATTTCATTGTTTCATTTTAAAACCATTTTCCTATGTTTATCGCTATATATCGTTCTATCTGCTAACAAACAGAGTTCGAACAAACTCTAGGAATCTTTTTTTGTTTCATTTAAAATATATTTTTCCACAGAAATGAGATGTTTTCCCAGGGTAAAAAGTCGTCTATGTTCTTTTCCAACCCCTCTGTTAACAATATTCGAAGTTTGCAACCAATAATCCGCTTTTTAATAGTCAACTGTCATAATTGTCATAGATTTTCCCTCGGAAATGATTCATTTTCCCGGCTTAAAAGATGGCCTATAACCGTCTCCGTCTCCCAAGCTATGTTTGTGCAAAATTTCAAGTTGACTGGTTAAATCGTTAAAGCGTAAAAGCAAGTCAAATGAACAAACAAACAAATCAACAAACTCATTAAAAAAATCAAGGTCATTAAAAATGAGATAGTGATATAGTGAGATAGTACTTACAATAAAGAAAAAATTACCTTGATAGCGGCAAAGTCTGATTTGTTGAACTTTAAATCGTTGCCTTTTTCCAGGTTCAGCAGATCTGGATCACATTGCTATTTTGAGCTAGATTTTGTATACGTGACCTGAGGTTTTAGATAAACACGATTATGTTTTTAGGTCGAGTTATCTTCAGTAGTCACTAAATAATCATTGTTGTTTAAGACTTTTCTGACTGTTGCAGGAACCCACTTTCTTAACTTTTTTATAAAAGTATAGAAAGCAAAGCATCCGTAACTCAACGATGAATCAACAGATAGTACTATTTGAATACCTTGCTTAAAATTGCGAACACCGAAGTACTTTTATATCTGCATAACCTGACAATAATTCATATCACAGTGGTATAAAAATAATATTTTTAAAATTAAAAATCATTAATATTTTTAAATAACGAACCTAAAATTAAAATTACGCAAACTAAGGTAATAATTTTTTTTCGAAGGTAAATATGCAAAATATAGAAATATGTTTCTGCATGTCAGATGATGTCATTCAAATCAGTTAAAAATTTCTGTTTTACCTACGTGGAAACACGAGTTTTACGAGTTATTAACTAGATAGCCATCTATGTAGCATAAATACAATTACCGTTTAGCTACTTTCCGTAATCATGAGGCTTGTTTGAACTAGGCACTCTTAAACTCACCAAAATTCACTTAAATAAATCACTTTTAAGCGCGAAAGTTGTAAAATTTGAAAAAAAAAACTTAAGATAAAAATTTTTATTTTTTTATTTTTTGTTTCTGTTGCTTTATTGAATAATTTTTATCAACAAATAAGTATACTATTCCATTTAAAAAAAGGTAAGTTTGTATCGTATCTCGAAAACCACAAGAGCTATAAAGCTCCGAAGTATATCAATGTCCGTCCCCCGCCAGTGGTTATAACTTTTATTTGAACAATTTTTTGATTAAGCCAATAGTTTAGCCATAATCAAAATTGCAACTCTCAGAAAACTCACCCTGTATTAGTAGTTTGAATAAAAATCGGATCTGTTGGTTCGTACCCACTGTACCTCAAGATGGGTTTTAAAAACTTGAATAAATTCTCTACAAGGATTAGCCATTGTTTTTTCGGAAAAATTTTTTTTTGCATACTCTACATCAATTTGAAAAATCAAGAAAAAAAGAGTTTTTGGTGGCTTTTTGGATAATCAAGCGCTGAATTAAAAATATTAAGCAAACCATTAATATTAAGTGTGCCTTTTAGAGTTCAATATACCCACAAAAACCCCACAGAGTTTCAGTTTAATCCATTTACCCGTTTTTTTGTTTCAGTCGATTGAATTTTTGAAAAAATTAAAGGATAATTTTTTTGCTCTTAAATTTTCATAATCTTTAACAAAATAACAAAAATTTTCTTAGCTTTTTAACATTTTTATCAGTAACAGTATTTAAATTTATAAAAAAAAAAAAAAAATTCTTAAAAATTTTCAGAAAAAGATTTTTTTCTAAAACTTTTCAAGAAAGTTTTTGAAAAATTTTTTCGAAAAATTTAAAAAAAAAAATTTAAGAAATTTCCTTTTTTTGTAAATTTAAATACTGTTACTGATAAGAATGTGGAAAAAGCTGAGAATTTTTTTTTTTTTGCATTTTGTTAAAGATTATGAAAGTTTAAGAGCAAAAAAATTATCTTTAATTTTTTCAAAAATTCAATCGAATGAAACAAAAAAACGGCTGGGTGGATTACTTTGAAACTCTGTGTGGTTTTTGTGGGTATATTGAACTATAAAAGGCACACTTAACATTAATGGTTTGCTCGATATTTTTAATTCAACGCTTGATTGTCCAAAAAGCTACCAAAAATTCTTTTTTTCTTGATTTTTCAAATTGATGTAGAGTATGCAAAAAAATTTTTTTCCCGAAAAACAATGGCTAATCCTTGTAGAGAATTTATTCAAGTTTTTAAAATCCATCTTCAATTTTCTGTGTGATCATTGGTTGCTGAGATGTCGATAGTCAAAGACGAAATGATCATTTTCCATTCAAAGTCCGATATCTCAGCGAAAAGTGGTCGTATAAAGGTCTACAAAAGAGCAAATTAAAGCTGAATGAACAAGTTATCCGGTCCATACGGTGGTTAAGTCGGAGAAATTTTTACCAAGTCCGTAGACCAAAAAAAGAAACCGAAAAAAATTTGAAAATTTCTTTTTCAGTGTATTTATTAGCATTGAGCGATACACGTTGCTTTGAAAATATTTTTATCGCAAGATCTCAAAACTAGAAACATCCAGATTTAAATTGCTTTGTTTATGACTCCGATACGACCATTTTTCACGAAAATACAGCCATTCGCAAAATCGCTAAAAATTTCTAATTTTTTTTTTTTTTTTTTTTTTTGATCCTTTAATTTTTTTCGCTAGTGTATTTGAAAAAAATTAAATTTTTACCCCAATTTTTGAAGGGGGATTTCACCCCTTAAAAACGTTTTTTAGCAGCAATTAATATTTTTTATGTTATTAGGTAGTCACCCTCTACAAACTGACAAAAATTCAGATTTTTTTGAATTTTCGGCTTCGCGACCTTTCCTTGTAAGTATAGTGATAAAAGTTTAAGATCTATTTCGAAATATTTAAAAAGAAATTAAGACTTTTTTAATTGTTAATTTAATTTTATTTAATTAAAAATTTTAATTTAATTAAAAATTTAATGATTACACCACATTTTAAAATTTACAAAAATAAAGCATTTCAGTTGCCTGAAGCTTTATGACCTTTTCAAATTAGAGTATTAAACGAATAATCATATAATAAGTTCAAAAATTATATAAATACAAATTTTGAAAAAGTCTGGGTTACTACATATTCGAGTTTAACCATCGATGTATAGAAGTATAGATAAGTAATGTATTTAGAAAACTACTTTTTTTCGTGCGTAATTTTCTTTAAAAAAACATATAAAAGAATTCATCTAATACTTACATCATAAATTTTTGCAAGAAATTGACTTCATTTGTGCGTCTGCTTTATAACTATGAGAAATAAAAAATGTTTTTAGTAAACAAAATAAAAACAACAGTGACCTTTCTTGGTACTAAGCATTAATCAATCACTCGAGATATAATATTTTATGATAATTATGATTTAAGACACATATGGCGTCAAAATATTTTTTGTTACAAAAATTAATTAATTAAAGTTATATTAAAATTATTTATTGAATATCAAAAATAAATAATTAAATAAGACAATGTGATAAAGTTCTGTATACAACTATACATACATAAGTATATGTATATACCTCATTTCAAATATGTTTCAAATACAATTGATCATGAGTTATCGTTAAAAAATTAAATAATTCTTATTTTCGAAACAAATCAATCTTCTATTCTTTTCTAAAAACAAACTGCAAATTTAAAATTTACGTAAGTGCAATAATGAAAGAGATAAACCCAAGAAAACGGAAATTATTTAATTTTAAAGTGATGAAGCATGGTTAAATTTAAATGAAATGGACCATATGTTATTAAACTGAAACATTTTAATTGAATTTTCTGAATTTTACATAAAATTTTTTTAGTGAATTTCGAAAACTCGAAATTCAGCTATTACAGTAGGTCTCATGACGCAATCTGAGTCCGGGACTATGGCAGAAATATGTTTTGAGGTCCCTAGAATACGAAAATGATATTCACTAAAATTTATATATATATATATATATATATATATATATATATATATATATATATATATATATATATATATATATATATATTTATGTGTTCCCACGATAACTCTCGAACGAAACGTATTTTGTGTGCGGACTGGATTCTGAATTGGCTCGACTAAGTTCATTAGCCAGACACGTCGCGTCGGATGCCCAGAAGTAGGTTTTCTGGCCATTTTTTCTCATTCGATCCTATCATAAGACAGTTCGATTTTTACATCGTTGAAGAGGAAAAAAAATTATGAAGAAAATGTTCTTATAATTTTCTTTCTATGTTAAGTAGTTTTCGAGAAAATCGTAATTTTCACTTTTGCCTTATTTTGCTCTCTTTGTCATTGTAATAAGTAATTTATATTTCTGTCTCAGTTGCTTATAACATATACAAAAACTTCATTTTTTTACATAAAACAAACGGTAGTTATTCAAAATCTATGTATTATAAATACCATATCTCTGTCTCATTTTTTTAAATTAAAATTAACCAGATATATTAAGCATGTGTAATGAAGATTTTTTTAATTTTTTTTATTGAATTTTAAATGAACAAGATAATGAAGGTAATGTCATGATATAATATTATTAAATATTATAGAAAGATAACATAATAATAATGTTTATATGCCAGGAAAAAAATTTTAAAGAACTAGATCGATTTTGAAAATTTTTTCACTGTCAAAGATCTAAGCTATTTTAGATATTTTAGACAGATATAGATTACGTAATGTAAGGTCCGCCAAGGTCCATGGGACCCAAAAGTGTGAAAAATAAACTAACCGACCGATTTTGAAAATTTTTTCACTGTTAGAGAGCTAAACTATTTTAGAAAGATATAGATTACCTTATGCAAGGTCCGCTAAGGTCCATTGGATCTAGAAGTGTCAAAAATAAAATAAGCAACCGATTTTGAAAATTTTTTCACTGTCAAAGAGCTAAGCTATTTTAGATAGATATAGAATACGTAATGTAAGGTCCGCCAAGGTCCATGGGACCCAAAAATGTCAACAATAAACTAACCGACCGATTTTGAAAATTTTTTCACTGTTAGAGAGCTAAACTATTTTAGATAGATATAGATTACCTTATGTAAGGTCCGCTAGGGTCCATTGGATCTAAAAGTGTCAAAAATACAATAACCAATTGATTTTGAAAATTTTTTCACTATTACAGGGTAAACTATTTTAGATGGATTTAGCTTATATGTTGTATGAGGTCGGTCAGAGTCCTGGGATCTTTTAAGCGCCAAGAATAAACTAACCGACCGGTTTTGAAAATTTTTTCGCTGTTAGAGAGCTAAACTATTTTAGATAGTTATAGATTACGTTATGTAAGGTCCGTCAAAGTCCATGGGACCCAAAGTGTCAAAAATAAAATAACTGACCGATTTTGAAAATTTTTTTACTATTGCAGAGGTAAACTATTTTAGATAAGTACAGTCTGTTATCTGAGATCCACAACTGTCCTGCGGATGCAAATTCGGCATAGAAAACTACACAACGGGTTTTAAAAATAGTTTTACTGTTAGAAAGATAAAATATCCTATATTATATAGGATAGAAATAAGCTACCGAACCGATTCTCAATATTTTCTCATTGCTAGAGAATTAACTTATTTTAGGTGGATAGCACTATGCTGTACAAAGTCCGTTCGGGGTCTTGGGTCCTAAATATACCAAAAAAAAAATTACCTAGCCGATTTTGAAAATTCTTTTACTCTTAGAAAGCTAAACTAGTTTAGATGGGTATATGCGCCAAGCACCTTATGCGAAAAAGCGCCAAAAATTAACTACTCAACTGATTTTGAAAATCTTTTCACTCTTAGAAAGCTGAATTATTTTAAATGGATACAGGTCTTAGATGAGATCCGCCAGTGCCCAATATTTCGAAATTCGCTATGTTATGCAGATGCTGCGACAGGGGTATTTTTTAATTTCATAAATATTGATGTATTTTTATAACTATGTGTGCCTGCATCAAATTATAAGTGGCGACTTAAAAACCACGTAAAAGCAAATGAGTTTTTTTTTCGTTTTAATTTCTTGGTTCATCAGTTATTATTAAAAAATAATAATAATAATAATAATAATAATAATTGTTTATTGACGCATTGGAAAAGTCATATCTTCATGATTAAAAATAAAATATGTATTATGCCGCTGCTACACGATGCTACGAACACCTTCCAACATTCGACGTTGGATGGTTCATAGCATCGTGTAGCCGTTGTTCGAACCTACGAGTGTCCAATGTCGAGCGTCAAACATTCGCATTTGGTCGTGTCCCGTTCGATGTCGGTATTCTTGCACCGAGTCAAAGGGATGCTTCGAACGTTTGAAGGTCAATGTTGGTTGTGTTCGTTGGTTGCGCACGACTCGTTCATGTGAAGAGAGACAACATCAGTGTATAACATTAGAGATAACATCAGACAGATAACATCTTCGTCACGTTTGTCCCAACACATTATACAAGAGAGACAACATCAGTGTATAACATTAGAGATAACATCAGACAGATAACAGCGTTGTCGACTGAGTACCAACACATAATCATTCGTATTGGATCAAACATTCGACTCACCGTGTAGCAGATACATTCGTCGCACCAACTATCGAACTTAAATGCCTCAAACGTTCGATCGAATGTTGGAAGGAACGTTCGTAGCATCGTGTAGAACCCGCTTTATAGGTAGCGTGCGAAGTATATGGTGGGGACAATTAAATCGATTGCAGCGTGAGTAGTGGAGAAAACAAGTATTAATACGGGCTCATATGTGTTTACAGTATAATAAAAAATATTAAATAAAAATATTTACATTGATTCACTTTGATTATAAACGCAGTTGCAACTAATATGTCATTCCTTATTTATCTGTCAACAGTATTAACGTCTACACGTCAATCCATAAATACAGAATTAAAAATATTTTCTGTATTTTAACTCACTTACAATGATGTTTCATAACGAGTTAAAGTTATTGATGTTTGTCTTATGACTCTACATTAAATTAAATGACTTATGCCATCATTTCTTAATTCTCGAATTTCCCTGACGTACTTCACCGGCACCAGCAAATTTTTCCTCTGCATAGTCCGAGATTGGAAGGAAATACTGTCTTGATAATTATATCCATATTAACGTCGAAAATTGTTTAATTACTTTTTTAATATAACTGTTACTTCATCCAGTATTTTATTGTTCAAACTGAACAAATCAAATTGTTCAAATTTATTTATAAAAAAAAATTAATTGTAAATAGCAAACATTTGTATTCAGATTTTACGGTTTGTTTAAAAATATTTAAATTTATTTATTTCCACGGTTACCATTATTTATATTCGTTAACGAGCCCGGAAAAATGTATATTATAGATGTCGTTGCCATCACGCACCCAGCCTAAAGCATAAATATTTTTTTTAATTTATATTATTTTCCATTTCAATAATTCCCTTATTCCAACAATTTATTTGTTATTATAAAAAAAATCAGCCAAGAACGAATCTGGCTTGCACAACTAGGGTTCCGTACAGTGAACAGTTAATAGACCAAATTAAACTATTTTTATTTATGTATATTTTAATCTTATCCAGATTTCCTTGTGATAATTTGAGGTTAGTTTTCTTTTTTTTTTTTGCTCGTCACTTATATTTTGGGTGGAAATTTTTGAAAAAATAAATCTGATTTTTGGAGTCTACAAAATAAATAATTTGTAGCTTAAGGGCACCGCGAATCTAAAAAGTTTGGAAACCCCTGGCCTAGAATAAAAAATTGAAGAAAATTATTTCCAAAAAAAATTATAAAGTAGGTATGTACATGTCAACGTGTTTAAGTATTGTAAATACGACAAGTATACGATGAGATTTTTTATACATATCCCTCAATGATTAATGTTAAGGATGGATTTCTCGGTTCCGAGCTTAAAATCTACCAGAAAAAAATCGGAGTTATCATAGTGACGTCATCTTCCATCATTAAATTTACAGGTGCACTTATACGTCATACTGTCGTACTGACTGTGAGATATTTATTATCTTAAATACAAAAATATGACGGCAACAAATAATTTTCTGAATAAAAGTTTTACTCACAGAATAACAACTAAATACAAAATTGTGTGGATCGTCTGGCGCCTTTTGGCGGAATGTTATACAACTTTTCATGCAGTCGTTCACAAGCTCTACAAGAGCAACATGGATTGTGGTACGATTGTTGTGTCATTGTTATCAAGTACGATCGAGTAGGTACACAGTAGTCAGTACATACCTATTTCCGTATCTGTTATACGTATATATGCGATGCATAAGCGATGTAGACACACACAATACACATATACAAGCACAAGGTCAGTGTATATACATGACATGTTGATGGTCAGTGTATTTGTTGCGAGTTTGGTAGGAGAGAGAAATTTTACATCATTTTTTGACTACGCTGCTATCGCTAGTGATAGGAAGTTCGTTTCTGGTATTCTGTGGTTCTACTATAATACAAAAATTACTAATGTAACAAAATATTAATATATAATTAGTAATGATAGTAAAGAGTTTGTAATACTTTGTGACTAATTTTTTTCTCTTTTATTTTTAAAAGTTAATTAATTAAATACTTAGTAAGTTACATATAAAACAAATTATCATAAAGTTTTTTTTCCAACAATTTTTTTCTAAGTCTAATATTTTTTAACGCATTTATTTATTTAATTTATATCTACATACCCATACATATTAATTATATTTTTTTTATAATTTTTAATAAAAAAGTATGGTTTTTCCAGAAAATTATGTAATTAAAAATATGTAATTACTGAACTTTTACATTTTAAACCAACCATCCATAAATACATATCATGTAAATGCTTAACAAAAATAAAGCGCGCAATCACCAAATATTGTATTTTTTTGTTGACAACAAATAATTTTGTGTCCGTATGTCAGAGGCATAGCGAGGGGGATGCAAGGGGGTCTATCATGCACCGGGCGCCACTCGCATAGAGGCGCCAAATGTGCGCCAAAGAGGGGCGTCAAATGTGCACAAAGCCGGCAGGTCTTGGGGGGGCGCCAAAAAATTAGGTATGAGGTGTTTTTTTGCTCGTCACTTGTTTTTTAGGAGGAAAAAAGCAATAATGTTTTCTACAAGAGCGCCAATAAAGTGTCCTGCCCCGGGCGCCGGTTATGTTCACTACGCCACTACCATATGTCCTTGTTTTCCTGGATCTTTGCCGGTGTCTTGACAAATTGTTTTGGAACGGCCAAATTTTGCCGATTCTTTAAAGTAGGGTCAAGTGGGGCATTTGCAATAACGGGGTAAATGTGATAACATACTATATCAAGCCATATTGTTTTGTAAACCGTGTTGCCGTTTCTGATATGATGCAAGTATTACCTTAACTCAAACCTGACCACCTGTAAACACTGCTTTACCGACGGCTGAATGAGTGACCATTACATTTCGCGGCAGGCCTTCAAGCAACGTGGTTTCAAAATTTATAACCTAACTTTTCATCGAGTTCCATCTACATTTCTAATGTAAGTTTTTTATCTTTTTTTTCGGTCTAATGGTGTTGCCTTGTGTTAGAAAGATAAATTAATTATTATGCACATTATTTCCCGGTGAATAATTTTGACGACTCGACACCTTTCTGAACCTAGACTAATTAATAGCTATGAATCAAAATGAAAAAGTTGATATAAAATTGTATGTAATCTGATAAGGTTTATTTTTATCTATTTAACTATTTATATCATAAAATTAGGTAAAAAATTATTTTGTTTGTTAATAATAATTTCACGACTTTAATTTTAATATATCATCGGAATTGAAAAGGGAAGGAAAAAACACTTATCACATTTTTTGATAATAATTCCTAATAATAACTTGTGATTATAAATAAAACGACAAAAATATCACGTTTACTGTTTTATTTGAATCGTAATTTTTTTTTAAATTCGGCAAGTGCGTCCTAAACACGCATTATGATTTTATAGTTCAGTAGCTACAGTTTTTCATAATTCTCGGGATAAAATATTTCCTACATTTATTTAACATTAAAATTACCCTTTAATATCTAAACTTTCAACTTTCTATATGAGTTAATTTAATTAACGATGTGTTGCTATATGAAAGAAATAAGTACAATAGCCACGCGATTATAACAATCCCGATTATAACAATTTATCACTATCTTTGTCTAACTTTTTGTTTACAAAACATGTACGTGAATGTTAGAATTGAGTATGTGTTAGTAACACTGAAGAATGACGAATTTAATTTTTCTGTGGCGGCACCTTCCTAAATTAGAAATAAATACAGTGGTACGTACTCCAATGAGTCAGGGCTGCAGATAATATTGTCTGACGGTCTCGTAGCCTCTAAAAATTAATTTTTTTTGCATATATGCACATATTCTGCATACATAATACTGAAAATTCAAATGCAAAATGAGTAACGTAAAATTCTAGAATATTCTAATCATCAACTAGCAAAGATATCAAAAAACAGACTTCACTATTGAATTGAATTCTAAAAATGAGATTAAACAGCGCAGTTTGACAAAAATTCTAGAATGTTCTATTCGCCAACTAGCAAAGATATCCAAAAACAGCCTTCACTGTTGGATTAGTCACTAAAAATGGGATTAAACAGGGCAATTTGACAAAAATTCTAGAATGTTCTATACGTCAACTAGCAAAGATATCCAAAAACAAACGTTACCATTGAACTGGTCATCAAAAGAGAGACCAAATAGCACATTTTGACAAATGTTCTAGAATATTCTATTTGTCAAGTACCAAAGATATTGAAAAACTTATTGCACCATTTAATTGTCCAACCGAAATTAAACCAAATGTTCCATTTTGGTCAGTTTTCTAGGAGTCGCCTCTTATATTCATTGATATAAAATTCGGTTCCGTTTGTCTATACAATGGAGTTTTAGGTGTAAATTATCTCTTAGGATAGTTTTGTTTTAAATAAATTCAGATAAATAATATTTACCCTCTTACCCCAATACTTCCCCTTAAATTTGTACAGATCACTACGAACCATTAGACTTCTGGTGTATATTTAATTAAAAAATTAATGAGCCGCCTATGACAATCACTCGATCATAACAATCCCTATCCTAAGAGGAACATTTAATTGTTATAATCGAGTTTCTATTGTAAAAACGTGGATAGTTCACTGACAAGGAAAGGGCAAGAAGTCAAAAATTCCAAGAAATCTGAAACTTTGTCAGTATATAGAGGGTGGCTACCTAATAACATAAAAAATATCAGTTGCTTCTAAAAAACGTTTTTAAGGGGTGAACCACCCCCTCAAAGTTGGAACACAAAAATTTAAAAATCGATGAAATTTTGTTTATACGTACCTTAAATAGTTCTCGTAACAAATATAACATTATTTTTTGCATTTGCACATTTTTAAGGGTTGAAACCACCCCTCAACTGTGTACTTAAAAATTTAAATAATAAATATAACATTATTTTTTGCATCTACAAATTTTTAGGGGTTGAAACCACCCTTTCATATGTGTACTTAAAAATTTAAAAATTGATGATATTTTGTTTATATATACTATATAGAGCTCTAATAATAAATATAACATTTTTTGAATCTATAAATTTGTAGGGGTTGAAACTACCCCTTCATATATATATTATAAATTTATAATATTTTGTTTACATATACTATACAGAGCTTTAGTAATAAATATAACATTATTTTTTGCATCCACAAATTTTCAAACCACCCCTTCAAGTGCGTACCTAAAAATTGAAAAATTGGTGATGTTGTGTTTACACAGAGACCTAACGATAAATATATTATAAATATATTCTTTCACACAGTTCTAGGGGGTGAAACACCTCCTGCAAGTTGTAAATTAAAAATTTCAAAACTGACAAAATTTTGTTTACATATACAACAAACACAACAATCTTACAATAAATATATTAAATAATGTGTAAAGTTAGCAATACAAATAGCTTTTAAATAGTGTACTAGACTTCTGTGTAGTACATGTAAACAAAATTTCGTCAATTTTTGTTTCTAATTTAAAATGGATATTTCACCCCTATAAATGTATGGAAGCAAAAAAGAAATATGAATCCATTTTTATGTGATATATTATTTGAATAAAATCTCGGAATTTTTAAATTTTCAAGTCGACAGCTGAAGGGTTGGTTTCATCCTCTTAAAAATGTGTAGGTATAAAAAATAATATTATATTTATTACTAAATTTTTTAATAGTAGGTATATTATAAATAAAATTTCATCAATTTTAAATTTTCTAAGCACACACTTGAAGGGGTGGTTTCACCCTTTAAAAATGTGTGGACGCAAAAAATAATGTTATATTTATTATTAGAATTTTATATTAATGTGTAAAAACAAAATATCATAAATTTATAAATTTTTATGTACACATATGAGGGGGTGGTTTCAACTCCTAAAAATTTGTATATGCAAAAAATAATATTATATTTATTACCAGAGCTCTATATAGTATATATAAACAAAATATCATCAATTTTTAAATTTTTAAGTACACATATGATGAGGGGGTGATTTCAACCCCTAAAAATCTGTAGAATGAAAAAATAATGTTATATTTATTATTAGAGCTCTGTATAGTATATATGAACAAAATATCATCAATTTTTAAATTTTTAAGTACACAGTTGAGGGGTGGTTTCAACCCTTGAAAATGTGTAAATGCAAAAAATAATGTTATATTTGTTACTAGAACTTTTTAAGGTACCTATAAACAAAATTTCATCGATTTTTAAATTTTTGAGTTCCAACTTTGAGGGGGTGTTTCACCCCTTAAAAACGTTTTTTGCAGCAACTGATATTTTTTATGTTATTAGGTAGCCACTCTCTACATACTGACAAAGTTTCAGATTTTTTTGAATTTTTGACTTATTGCCCTTTTCTTGTTAGTTAAAATCATGGAACACTGGAAGGAATACAACTATCTCTTTTCTGCAATCACTTATGGACAAGTATGTGCATTTTACAGAACTATGTTGTCATTCACTTACTAGCTACCAATGGGTGTGTTTCAATTATTGTCATATTGTTGCCGTTGTGTTGACACGGTATGTTGCATGTACGTACCACATACATATTATGTATTTTTTTAGTATATGCGTATGCAAGACACGCATACACACAACCATCTATCGCACTACCACACACAACTCCGCGTGCACATATATAACATAGTGGTGGGGTATTTTTTATCCTTTAGCGTTACACTGGTTTCAGTAGTATAGAGATACTACCGTTCGTTCTGTATTCTGTGGTTAAAATCATGGAACACTGGAAGGAATACAACTATCTCTTTTCTGCAATCACTTATGGGCAAGTATGTGCATTTTACAGAACTATGTTGTCATTCACTTACTAGCTACCAATGGGTGTGTTTCAATTATTGTCATATTGTTGCCGTCCGTAATAACACGGTGTACGTGGTATACGTACATCATACATATGATGTATATATGTATACAAGACACCCATACACACAACATCCATCGGACTAACACACACAACTCCGCGTGTACATATATGGGATATTTTCTATCCTTTGGCGTTACACTGGTTTCAGTAGTATAGAGATACTACCGTTCATTCTGTGTTCTGTGGTTAAAATATTGACCACTAGGAGTAGTTATCAACATGTCTGATCGTTTGTAACCAAAATCATGTTAGAAGAGCTTGTCATTATACGCTGTTCACGCGCTCACATTTAAACGCTTATGTCTATATCGCCACACCTTTTAAACGAATTACATCACATTTTTCAATACTACTTACGCGAATATATTTTCCAATAAATTTGACTCCTCTCAAGATAAAACCAAAAAAAAAAAAACTGACTTTATATAATTATCACTCCACTGGCGGGTGAATAATTAATAGTTGCATACTATGATTAATAGTTTTTCTTAAAAATACTTCATTATTACAATTAAATAAAACAAATTTTTTTGACCATATTAGGTAGAAAATATTTGATATTCTTACAAGTACGTTCGTTTAATGACGTCAAAATTTTAAATTTTTTATTTTTTACAAAATTTTTAAAGATTAATTTTATTAATTAATAAAAAAAAAAACCGTGAATAAACTGTTATAATCATTAAAGAAACTTTTCAGATATTTCCCGTTTGCTGTATGTAATTATCTCATGAATTATATTTAAGTAATTAGTAATTCCTAGTTACATACGTATATTTATCCATTGAATGTACACATTTTCTTTTTCTTATCTCATAAAATTATATTTTTTTTTACTACTAGCAGCAAACCCTATTATAGTCGTCTCCTATAGCGTGGTTAATTCGTACCGCGTTATATGGAATTTGCGTTATAGGAGACTCAGAATTAGTTGATATCAGAAATTCATTCTATGCAAACCGCATTGTAAAAAAACACAAAAATAAAAAAAAGCAAAAAAAAAAAAAAAAAAAAAACAAAAAAAAAAAAAAAAAGAAATACAAAAAAAGACAAAAAAATTGTACCGCATTATATGGAATCCGTTTCCACATTATATGGAGATAATGGATAATGGAGTAAATGAATCGTACCGCGTTATATGAAATATCAAAAATATTGCAGACGTAAAACTACAAGATTGTCAAAGTATGAAGTTGTGATTGAGGCGGATTTAATTAGTCTAATTTTGTAATAGAAATGATAACGAATATGTAGAAATGGCATATTTAAATTTTGAAAATATCGTTATTTTCGATAGCGATAATTTTCGATAACGAAAACTACATTTTAATAGCCCTAATATGTTTGGAATACCTACAACTTGCTTCGCTTAAACCTTCAAAAAAATTTCGTTATTTTTTCACTACGACGCATCGTTTAGGAGATATTTACGATTAAAGTTTTCGATAACGAAAGTTAACGAAAAGTAGTTTTTAAAGAAATTGTTTTATTGACCAGATCAATGGAACTAAAAGAACCTAAATTAACCAGTTTTATGATAGGTTACGCGGTATCGATAATTTTCAATAACGAGAAGTAGGTTTTAATAGTCACAACACGTTCGGAATACCTACAACTTGCTTCGCTTAAGCCTTCAAAAGTTTCGTTATTTTTGAGTTACGATGCACCGTTTCGAGATATTTACGATCAAAAGTTTACGATTACGAAAAGTAACGAAAAGTGATTTTTTTAAAAATATTCTATTGTTGACCAGATCAATGGGACTAATGGAGCATAAGTTAACCAATTATAATCACTTTACGAAAAATAATTTAGTATCAATAATTTTCGATAACGAAAAGTAAGTTTTAACATTCGCAATACGTTTGGAATACCTACAACTTGCTTCGTTTAAGCCTTCAAAAATTTCGTGATTTTTTCACTACGACACACGGTTTATGAGATATTTACGACCAAAGTTTTCGATAATGAAAAGTAGGTATTATTTATAAACAAGCATAATAAAAAACAGGGACATTTTACGATAGACCGACCTAAGAAGCGCTTCGAAAACTTAAAACATCGAATAAGTGCTACTATAAATAATTTTTTCAAGTCATTTAAGTTGTTGAAATTTTCTTGCACGAAAACCGCGTTCTATGGAGACCGCGTTATGGGAGACTTGTCGCAATTTCATATCGTGTTCTATGAAGACTGCGTCATAAAGATACCGCGCTATAGGAGACTTGACTGTATTTATTTTTTTTGAAAAAAGACATAAGAATACCTTAGACCAGTGATTCTCAAAGTGGGAGTTGCGAAAATTACTTGTGGGGGTCGCAGAAACAATTAATTATAGATTACATACCCATTTTCTACGTATTTCCTACCCATTTTTACATATTTTTGGTGGTCTGTTGAAATTTTTAAGTGTAAAGGAAGGTCGCGGATTAAAAAGTTTGAGAACCACTGCCTTAGATTGTTAAAATGTTAAAAGCAGAGTATATACATTTTAAATTTATAGAATTCAAAATCAACATTTATTTGAGAACTTTGAAATTATTGATATCAATAATTTAAGATGTTTTTATAATAGGTAAGAACTGATGAATTCAGAACTTTTGCAGAATAGGGTACTTGACTGAAGTTACAAAAATATTCTAAAAGCATTGTTTTTCCATATCAGTTAAGTGATTTTTTATTTTCGACAAATTTTGTAAAAAATCATCAAAAAAAATAACACTACAATTTTAAATGAGAAAAAAACGGGAAAAACACCGCACTATAGTGATGTCACAGTTTGAAGGAACTAAACGTTAATGTCAATATTTATAACCTCAAAACATTGATTATAGTCATAAAATATCAAAGTAAAAGCAATTATTTATTTGAATTCTGGTCGATTATTATTACTATATATATAAGCTAATAGAAATATTCAAAAGAAAACACAATTTCACCTCACCGATGAAAATTATCAAAATCGACAGATCTAGCTACAAAATGTTACGTCATATTCAAGAAATGGCGCGTTTTCACTAATTTGAATATTTGTTGAAAAATGGTGATTTTCAAAATAAAATTTCTAAATAATTATCAATTTTTTTTTTATGTTTCATCATTAAAATTGGACATATGTAATGATAATGCATAGAATTATTTAACATTTAACACATATTTTAAATACAGTCAAGTACCGTATTGAAAATCAAAGTTAGTCATTATGTATAAAATAGAAGAGTTAATGTTTCTTCCGTTTATGTCTAAATTATTTCTAAATTTTAGCAGTTTTTTTTGGATTGCAACTTAAAATTCAGTTCTTTTAGCTCTTTCATGTACTAATTGTTTCGGCTTTAGGTTATTTTTACAGTCATGTGGATTTCGATCCGCACATAATTTTGTTCCTCATGTTAAACGAATCCACTTCCGTTCATCCACAAAGCTACCCCACAGCGAGTTTTCTTCCAACACACAACTGTCTGATACACGGCACACAATATACTCAACAATAAGCTTTACGGATGGATCTTAGTGGATCTTACGCACGCGTGGGGTGAAATTCGCATGACTGTTAGTGCACCTTGTTTTGCTTCCCTTTTCTATTCTTACAACAATCAAAAGTATTCTTACATCTTTTTCATTGTTACAGCTATTGGATATGTTAAAATTCTATGCCCGTTTTGAAATTAGCGACGAATCCGGCGATCCACTGTCAGAACATGATATGACACAAATCCATTATGATCGTATTACATCGTTACAGCGAGCTGCATTTGCTCGATTCAAACAGTTACGAATGTTTGCTTTGACAAATGTTGCCAGTGTGGACACACGACAGGCGCTTATGAAACATTTTGGACCACTCAGGTATAATTTCAAAACTTGTATTTAATACAGTACGTATCAAAAAGCTTACATACCAAATACACATTTTTAGCCAAAAAGACTTACATTTAATTGCAACTCACTTGAATCTTGTTCCTCCACTGGAAGGCACTGATGAAGAAAAACAGGCATTGGAATGGTGCCGCACGGATAAAGAATTTCTCCTTGAATTACTAGTGTCACGCCACGAAAGACGGGCATCCCAATTGGAAGCATTAAATGAAATGCCTTTGTATCCAACAGAGGAAATTATTTGGGACGAAAATATTGTTCCCACTGCCTATTTCAGTGGTGAAGGATGTTTGGCGTTGCCCAAGTTAAATTTACAATTTTTGACGCTTCACGATTATTTGTTGAGAAATTTCAATCTGTTCCGTCTTGAAAGCACTTGTAAGTAAATTTTTCCATACGGCAAAAACATTTTGTTTATGTCATACAAATTGCCTAAATATTTAATGAAACGTTTTCCAACCAGATGAAATTCGGCAAGATATTGAAGATTCAGTGAGTCGACTTTGTCCTTGGAAAACAGAAGATGGAGGTATCTATTGGGGTGGATGGGCCCGAATGGCATTACCAATTATCACATTTTCAGTTGTTGAGGTTGCAAAACCGAATATTGGCGAAAAACGACCTTCACGTGTACGTGCTGATGTTACTGTTAATTTATCCGTTCGTCCAGAAATCAAAGCCGAGTGGGAAAACTTACGCAAACATGATGTTTGCTTTCTAGTCTCCGTAAAACCTCCAAATCCGATCGGTACCAAATACGATTACAAGGAACCATTTTTACCGCAAACTGGTCTTTTTGCTGTTCGGGGGTGTGAAATTGAAGGTATGCTAGATACTTCGGGACGTGTAATCGAAGAAGGTCCCGAACCTAGGCCTGTGCTACCGGGGGATGAACGAACTTATCGTGTATGGCTCGATTGTAATCAATATCGGGAAGATATGGATAACATCAACCAAGGCATGGATGATGTCTACGAAACTTTTAACATCATAATCAGACGTAAACCTAAGGAAAATAATTTTAAAGCAGTCTTAGAAACAATTCGAGAATTGATGAACACCGAATGTGTAGTTCCCGATTGGCTGCATGATATTATTCTGGGATATGGCGATCCTGGTGCTGCCCATTACTCAAGAATGCCCGATCAGATAGCAACATTGGATTTTAATGACACATTCTTGGATATGGATCATTTGCGAAGAAGTTTTCCCCAATATGAAATTAAAGTGAAAACCGACGATCCAAAAAAGTTGGTTAGACCGTTCAAATTAACGTTTGAAGAAGTTAAAGAAGACGATGAAGAAGAAATGAGAGACGTTAATAAGAAACCATCCATCATTGTTGAACCTCACGTAATTCCCAAACGAGGTCCTTACTTGTACAATGAGCCCAAAAAGTAAGTTTTAAAAATAATGGTCATAAATTTATTTTTATAATCATTTTGTAAATCCCCTTCAGGAATTGGATCCCGTTTACTCCAACACAAGTTGAGGCCATTCGTGCAGGTATGCAGCCCGGACTAACTCTTGTGGTTGGTCCTCCTGGTACTGGTAAAACGGACGTTGCTGTACAAATAATTTCGAATATTTATCACAATTGGCCCCATCAGCGTACTCTAATCGTGACACATTCCAATCAAGCTTTGAATCAACTCTTCGAAAAGATTGTCGCGCTGGATATTGATGAACGACATCTGCTTCGTCTGGGTCACGGCGAAGAAGCTTTGGATACAGAAAAGGATTTCAGCAGATATGGTCGTGTTAATTATGTTTTGGCAAAACGATTAGACTTACTGGAGAGAGTGGCTCGTCTACAGGCGGCATTGGATGTACCTGGAGATGTCTCGTACACCTGTGAAACCGCTGGACACTTCTTTTTATATCAAGTTTTAGCGCGATGGGAGAAATTCTTGAGTACAGTCAAACCAGCTGATGGCAAGGTATGTATTAATCAAATTATAATTTGGATTACATTAGAGTTTAATTTTCTTGCCTTTTTAGCCGGTTGCTGTGAAAACTATTAGTGATGAATTTCCATTCCACAACTTTTTCGAAGATGCCCCAAAACCACTGTTCAAAGGAAAATCATATGAAGAGGATTTAGAAATTGCTGAAAGTTGTTTCCGTTACATTGAACACATATTTAATGAGCTAGAAGAATTTAGAGCTTTTGAATTGTTGCGTTCTGGTTTGGATCGTTCCAAATACCTTCTCGTTAAGGAAGCAAAAATTATTGCGATGACTTGTACTCATGCT
Organism: Brachynemurus nebulosus; assembly: GCA_035578155.1. Classification (NCBI taxonomy): domain Eukaryota; kingdom Metazoa; phylum Arthropoda; class Insecta; order Neuroptera; family Myrmeleontidae; genus Brachynemurus; species Brachynemurus nebulosus. The sequence continues at coordinate 864,334 of JAPWDM010000041.1, read as the reverse complement.
GCATTAAAACGGAAAGAATTGGTTGACATGGGTAAGTCACAACTTTTCAAGTAACTTTTCGACAGAATGAAAGGAAACAATTAAGCCGAATCGTAAAACAGTTTTTTACATTGCAGATACTATTTTTATTTTTAAAATTTAAATCGTATTTAGGTTTCAAATATGATAACATCTTAATGGAGGAAGCTGCCCAGATTTTAGAAATTGAAACATTTATTCCTCTACTGCTCCAAAATCCACAAGATGGTTACAATCGGCTCAAGAGATGGATCATGATTGGGGATCATCATCAGTTGCCACCAGTAATCAAGAATATGGCTTTCCAAAAATATTCCAACATGGAACAATCACTCTTCACCCGATTGGTACGATTAGGTGTGCCAACAGTGGATCTGGATGAACAAGGTCGTGCACGTCCCAGCATTTGCAATTTATATAATTGGAGATACAAACGTCTTGGCAATTTGGCCCACGTCGAAAATGACATTGAGTATCAAAAAGCCAATGCTGGATTCGTTTTTGATTTCCAATTGATCGATGTTGGTGACTTTAATGGTGTTGGGGAATCCGAACCTAGTCCATACTTTTACCAGGTAAATTTTTACATCTTAACTAGGGATGTGCGAATTATTCGAAATGTCGAATAATTCGCACCGAATCGAATAGTAATATTCGATTCGCATTTCGAATCGAATAATTCGAAAGAAAACGAATAATTAGAAGAATCGAATTATTCATTTTTGTTCGAATAGCTCGAATTTTTGTTTTTTCTTTTGATTCTTAGAGATTTTTAAACATTTAATTTAAATAAAAAAAAGTCGGATCCAATAGAATAATTTCATAAGTGGAAAGTTGCACTATAAGTAAACAATAGGATAAATCAGTTAGTAATAAATAAAAGTTTATTGTTACAAAAACTTAGGTAGTTATATAATAATTATATATATACAATATATATATATATATATATATATATATATATATATATATATATATATATATATACGAGTTCCAAGAACCTCAAAGTAAATTTCTGTCATTGTCTCGAACTTAAGTCGCCCCGGCTTTAATAGCTGAAAGTTCGATTCGGAAATTCGTTAAACATAAAAAAAATGCGACAAAAAAACCCACTGTAAGTTAAAAATACACACACCGGCAGAATTAGCGGAACATACAAAATATCTGTAAAAATCAAACAAACCATTTAATTTCAAGAAAATATTAATCTTATTTAATTATTCATTTAAAATTACATGTTCACAAGTCGATATACCTTTATTTTTGGTAGCAAAACAAGTAACCATATAAAATGGCAAATTTTTGGAATCTTATGGCGTCTAAGAATAATTTAAGTTAAAGGTTATTTAACAAATAGAAAATGACACAGTGCGTTTTAATCCCGCCTGGTTCCTCCCGTGCTCTTATCAAAGCTTCCATTCGTTTTTCTATATTCAGCATGATGTTATCTATAGTTTCCTGGGACAGTCTTTGCCAATCTTCAATTACGGCAGTTTGAAGCTCGACCACATTGAGAAGAAACGGCATTGGAATTCGAAAGTGCCCGACCTCTTAAAAAGAATTGCATCAATAATAAATAAAAACAATTCTATGGAAAGTCAATTGATTCGTTACTTCAATATTATTTTAAGTAAAAATGAAAAAAGCCGCCAACTTTGTGTAATAAATAGGTTTTTATATTTTTTTTATGTTCCGCTAATTATGCCGGTGTGTGTAATTATTTTTTGGATGAATCTGCTCTGTAAATCAAACTATATAATATATATATAACGTAAAAGCCCCCATTACCTAACACTATTTTTAGGTATTTCATTAAACTGGCTTATAGAAATTAATAACTAATTGAAACACCCATTTTTTTTTTCTTAATAAGCATGAAACCAAGTTTTTTTAATCCAATGAATATGTTTTTAAAAAAATATAACCCAAAAATTTTGATTTTTTAATGTTTTCTTTTGTAAAATGTTGACACATATAAAGAAACGGGAAGAATATATTAACACCTTTAAAAAATCAGCACATTGACACCTAAAAAAGAACACGTATGTAACCTACATGAGATACATCACATACATCTTCTGCTATCGAATATTTAAATCATTCTGTATTTCCTACTTTGACATTCTATGTATTACTAGATGTCACTCTATATCATAGAGTAGAGTGCCTATAATAATAGAGTGGTGACATGTGTGCTGAACGCTGATTGGTTCCGGCATTTTGTATCCAAAGTTTGTATAAAATACATTGGAAATAAATTAAATGTTAATAAAAACCATTTAGTTTAACTTAGAAAGAATAATTAAATAAAAAATTTTTAATTGTTCATTAACTCATAACTTATTAACAGTAATTAAGTACTCAAAAATATTTATTCAAACATGTGATAATTAATTTTGAAGCTTCCCGCTCTGTTTTGGATACAAAATGGATGACATGTCATGACTCTATTTATTAAGGTCCGTCCACACGGCTCAAGCTTTACCACCGACTTACTTGCGCAAACCAGCTTGTGCGAGTAAACATGTACATATGGACGGGAAAATACGTACATGTTTACTTACACAAACCTGGTTTGCGCAAGTAAGTCGGTGGTAAAGTTTGAGCGTGTGGACGGACCCTTATAGGGACTCTATCATAGAGTATCATAGAATTACATCTAGTAATACATAGAATGTCAAAGTAGGAAATACAGAATGGTTTAAATATTCGATAAAATAAACCACCAAAATACTGTATTTTGTTTCGCCATCTATGTATTTTGTAAAGTTCTAATCAATTTTAAACTAACTTATCAATTTTTCATTATTAATAAAATTTTGCAACTTCAAATCAATATTTTTTTTATTTACCAATTGATGATACGCTCCGAAATAAAAAAAAAAAAAAATATCAAAAATTTTACGATTTTAAAGCAGTAAGTAAATATTTTAGACTCAAAAAGAAATTAAAACTATTTATAATATAAATTTTTGGCCATTTTACGTACATGATTTTACTTACATACAAAGGTTATATCTGTACTCCATAGAAATACACATATATAAAAATCATATTTAAACCAAATAAAAGGGTGATTTAGCTCTTATAATCTCTTAACTGGACGAATAAAAATTATTTGTATAGCTTCATTGCGCTAACTTCGAAAATTAACTGGAAAATGTTGAAATTTATAATGCATGCGTTTCTATGAATAAGCATTGATCAAACGCAAAAGAGACACATTCAGCAAAAACTGTTTAATATATATATATATATATATATATATATATATATATATATATATATATATATATATATATATATATATATATATATATATATATATATATATATATCATATAATCATTCTATTAATAATAATTTTTGTTATCAGACGTTTCTTTCAGAAATAACTTCATTAATATGTAAATGTCAAAACTGTTTTTTTATTGGATCGTGTTATATATTAAGAGCTTTAATAATATAATTTTACGTTAAATTATATTATTAAAGCTCTTAGTATGTTTGAGTCTTAGAAATTAAAAAAAAAGTTCGAGCGATCCAAAAAAATGAAACGAATAATTCGATTTTCCGAGTTTTTCGAATAAAACGAATAATTCGATTTTTCGAATTATTCTAAAAGTCGAATTATTCGAAAAAAATCGAATCGAATAGCACTATTCGGTTCGATTCGATTCGCACACCCCTAATCTTAACTTATTATGTTCCGCACCTATTATATTACCCACCTATAAAATTGTACGAAATTATTATAGGCTCGTCATATCTGCCATCACATTTTGTGGTCTAGTCGCACTTGACCACTTTGTAATAGTCATTTTCGGACCTTACACAATTTAAGAGACAGTGTCATTCATTGTCTCTTGAAAACAAAAGTATTTTAGTTAGTGTGCGCATATGCCTACATCATTTAAGAAGCAAGGCCGACGAATAGACTCTTTATCTTTATCCCGTACCTCTGTTTAGTTTTCTAAAACTTTCAAAAAAAACTCCTATTCAGTGAGTTGCAGATTTAGTTATGAATATTTCTTTGTCAAACTAATTGCACCTTTCCCTCTCCCTCTCCCCATCCATCCATCTTTCCCTCTCATTCACGAATTTTGTTAGATGAAATGCGCACCGGGAAACTACAAAAAATTAATTTTTAAAAAGGCCGAAAGACATAGCGTTGTCTAAAATATTTTTTAACATACGTCTTACATGGCCAAAATTTTTTACTTTAACATTTTCATAAATTATTTTATTATAATCTTTTAAAAATATATTTTACTAGCATTTTACATACTTTAAATTAATATTTAATAATTTTGAAAGTTATGCTAATCAATACAGCTCGTTGCAGACCCTTTTTTAACCCATTAACGCCCATGACGAAACTGTTTTAATTTTTTTTTCTGGATTAAGTTGATGAATATAAGATAAAAACATAGAAAATGGTGTAAAAAAATTTTTTTGACTTCTATAACTTCTGAATGTGCATAGAGCCGTGTACGGTGGGCGGAATTGTTCTCAACAAAGTCTTTTTACGCAGAATGTTAATTTGATAACACTTTGATGTTACTTTTTTAAAGTAGAATATGTTTTAAATAAAAAAATTCCATTTAATATGTGTACACAAGCGTATACGGCGGGCGCTAGTGGGTTAAATACTTATTAAAATTCAAGTAATTTTTACACAGTGAGAAAGAAAAAGGTTCAAAGAAAGATATTTTATATTTTCAAATTCCTTTAGCAAAGAAAAGTACCCTTAAAAATGACTTTCTTTCAATATTACGTATAATATTTTGGTCTACAATGAGTAAAAATATCCTTTGCATTTTCTGATGGTTTTATTTCTTCGGTAGAATTTGGCTGAAGCTGAATATTGTGTGGCAGTGTTTATGTATATGAGACTTTTGGGATATCCCGCCGAGAAAATTTCTATTTTGACCACGTATAATGGACAGAAGCATTTGATTCGAGATGTTATCAATATCAGATGTGCCGAGAACCCTTTGATTGGGCGGCCGTTTAAGGTATATTTTTTTTTCTTAATTTATGAGAATTCTTGTGAAAACTTCAAAATATTTTAGGTGACAACGGTGGACAAGTATCAGGGTCAACAAAACGATTATATTTTACTGTCACTAGTCCGAACCAAAGCTGTGGGTCATCTTCGCGACGTGAGACGTTTGGTTGTGGCAATGTCTCGAGCTAGACTTGGCCTCTACGTCTTCGCCAGAGCTTCTCTCTTCCGAAATTGCTTTGAATTAACTCCAGCTTTTCATCAGCTAATGGTGCGACCTCTCCAACTCCATCTAGTCCCAAATGAGAAGTACCCTACCGAACGGCATTATTTGGCACCACCTCAGTTTCCAACATTAGTTGTTAGTGATATGGCACATATGGCCAATTTCGTCTATAATATGTATATGGAAAAATTCAAAACGCTTGAGACTATTTATAGGGTAAGCATTAACACCGTTAACTATTAAGAACGTTGTGATAATTTTAGTGATTCTGTAAAATAGGAGAAAACTAAAGAATGGCAGAAACCGGGAAAATGTGAAATCGATTCAAATCCAACACACTATCCATCTGTGCACCCAGGCGATGATCGTGGTAGTGATAGTGATGATGAAGATGCACAAAATCAATCGAAGGTGCCCAAAGGGCCGCAACCTATGGAAGAAGAAGAAATATTGGTGCCTGAAGAAGTAATATCCGCAAAAAAGACAACAGAAAAAACAACGGTAAGAAATATAATGGCTTTGACATGACATTATCTCATTTTGCATGTCAGACGTACATGTACAGGCATAGTGTAATATACTAATCAATCAAATGATCTTGCATGTACAGAAAGTTGGCGCTAAAAAAAGCAGTTAGTCTATTCTGCACCGTAATTTTTTCCTATTCTACCGTCCATATAAGTTTATTACATATATCGCTACCTTTCTGTCTTAACCTCGTATCTCAAAAACTACAGTTTTCAAGAAACACAAAAAAACATATTAAATACTGTATTTTCATCACTATGAATTTAAGATTTATGTATGTTATACTTTTAGATGTTTGCTACCTATGTGGACATGAAGCAGACATTTAAATATTTTAAACTACAAGCTTCTGTTGTTTTTAGTAAACACGAGGTTACGATCCACTTTTTTTGTACAGAATTATCAAGATACGAGCAAGATATATCAGCTAAAAGCTAATTTCATTTGATTCATTACTGACAAACATTATCATGTTCAAAACACTCACAGATTTTTTTTTAATTTACAGGAGCAGTCAGAAAATGTAACAAAATCTACCGAAGAAGTTACAGTACAAGAAGCTGATCAGGAAGAAGAAACGTAATAAAATAAATAAAAAAATTTGATTTTATGTATATTTTTATTAAAAATTTTTGAAAATGATCGGTTGTTTTTATTTTTTCCATCATAGCTCATTTAAATTAAGAAAACGGTTAGGGTCAAGTTGTCTTCTAACCACCTGTATAACAAAAAAGGCTAGTACTGAGTTGTTTCCGGCAAAGCAAAGGTGATTGTAAGCTTTACTTGGCTCGGCAATAAAAAGACTTGAATGATAGAAAGCTTGGTAATTTGGGGTCAAAAAATATCAAATCCTAATCTGTACGTATTCTAACTCGAAGATATCATTTGTAACTTAATCTGTTTCATGATAGAGTTTCGATAAATTCACTTCCCTCGATAAATAGAATCAGTCATCTACCAATCAATTTATATATCTAGTATATTCTTATCAGTTCTGTAACAATTAACAATTCACCTCTGCCCAGCAGACCGTTTGGCCGTAAAGGGAAAGATAATTATATTTTGTTTTGGGAGGTAACTTTTATCAAGAAAATTTCTCCGGAAAGAAAAATGACTATTCAATATTAATGTATAATATGTTGCTAAGGAAATAAAAAACTAATTTGTTTGTGATCCTTAATTTTAGATATTTAGGTCTCAAAAAATTTCCTGTATTTGTCAAAATTTTTTCATAAATTTCGTGTAAATTTAGTGATTTTTTTTGTGTGAATATTTCATCAAAATCATTTAATATTCAAATTAGTTGTTTCGTAAATTAAAAACTTTTATTTCAACCGTCAGTTTTTCCAAATGGTATCAATTATCAATTTGAGACTTGGGACATGAAACCTGTTTTTATTCTCCAATGAAACAACATCAGTCACCTACCGCCGGTGACACATTAGCTCAATGGCTTCACGCCTTAGTCCTCGCACCTCTGAAGTGAATGCTTTGGAGCAACGAGGATATCTTATTGGAAAAAAAATTGGACAAGGTTCGTACGCTACTGTGCACCTAGCCGACTATGTTGATGGGTCAGGGACCAAGAAGATGCGTCTCGCTTGTAAAATATTTGACAAAGAGAAGGCGCCGAAAGATTTCCTTGAAAAATTTTTCCCAAGAGAATTAGAAATATTAACGAAAATCGAAAATCCGCATATTATACAAGTGCATAGTATTTTACAACGAGGCCCACGCGTCTTTATATTTATGAAATACGCTGATAACGGCGATTTGCTCGATTTTGTCAAGCGGAATGGTGTCGTTCCAGAACAACAAGCTAAATTATGGTTTCGCCAAATGGCGACTGGTCTACAATATTTACATGGAAAACACATCGCGCATCGAGACTTAAAATGCGAAAACATATTACTTTCGCGGCGATTCAATGTTAAACTAGCCGATTTTGGTTTTGCTCGTTTCTGCGTAGACTGTGAAGGAAGACGTGTACTAAGTCAAACGTACTGTGGTTCGGCAGCTTACGCCGCACCCGAAGTTGTAAGTGGTACCCCCTACAATCCAAAATTATCCGACGTCTGGTCATTAGGCATCATTCTTTTTATCATGCTAAATGCATCCATGCCTTTTGATGATTCGAATTTGCGAAAATTACTGAAAGATCAAATGACGCGAAATTGGGTTTTTCGATCCCGAGTACGAGATACAGTTTCATCTCAAGCAAAATCAATTGTTCGTCATCTACTTGAACCGGACATTACGCTTCGATTGACCCTTGATCGCGTAATTTCTCATGAATGGGTTCGACAACGAAAAGAGAAATCAAGTCTTATTGGTCGCCTAGTCCATTCTGCACCACCTGTTCGTCCTTCAGATCATATAACTTCAGGTAAAGTTAGTTGTGATAGTGGAGGAAGAGCTGAACCAATTTCAGTTTCAATGGCTTCTCATCACTCCAAAGGATCAAAATTGTCGTCAACACCGGGCGATCATGTAAAGTTACCAGACATTAAAAAAAGTGAAACACGAATCGCTTCGGTACCAATAGGAAAAATATAAACTATTTTATTATTAAATCGTGAATTTTTACACGTATTTTGTATTTATACCTATTTATATATTTTTTTGTTTTGATTTTTATTTTTAAATTTTTTGTATATTTATTTTCTTTTATTCATTAAAAATCATCCATTAAATATATTATCCATGTTTTTTACATAAGATTCAAAAATTGCGCGCCACATTATATTGCGGAAATGGAGGAAACACATTTTTCGTACAATAAAATCGAATTCAATCGAAATCCGAGACGAAAACATCCGAAGTTACTTGTAAATGACGGCTTGTTTAGCTTTGGACGTTTAAGTTATAAAATATACAAAAATGTGAATTATTTTATTTTATTTTTTTAAAATTTATGAAAAACTGTTGATTTGTGATAATGTTTTAATGAAAACATATTGTTTATTGATTGTGTTTATAAATAATAATGTCGGTATGTATTATTTTCCTTTTAATTGAAATTAGTCTATGAAAAGTTTTCAGTAATTTCAATATTTTGTTAATTTTATGTAAATAAATGACTTAATTCTTATGTATTTTCTTGAGGAAAGTAATGATTCATTCAAATTGTAATAGTATTTTAAATTTGCATAACGATAAATAACTTTGAAAGTTTTCACTAATGGGGACTTGATTTTCTGGAAAATTTTTCCTTTGAATGTGCTTGTTTGGCATAAAAATTTTTTTAAAAAAAAAGTAACTTTAATATAGTTTTTGATTTCATGTATGCTTTTTCGAATACATTTTAACAATTAGGGCAACTTCTTTTGTCACGTAGTTAACGTTTCGGTATAACTAAACGTGAGATATTCACTTTCCCTAAAAATACATCGTACGAAATTATATAAATATAGGTACCTATTATGCATTTCTCCAAAAATTTTAGATTTGACTAATTTCGACCTTATTTTTAACATTTTGAATAAAACGCTTTTGCCCAACTAGGAAAAGAGTACTTATATTAATATGTATATTATTATAATTGTTGTAAAGTTGTAATTCTAAAAGATATTTGAGTGATGTCTTTGGGACAATAATTCTTTACAAATCAATTCCAGTTTTCATAAAAGCAGGTGTATTAATTAAGATAAGTAGGTAAATAACGTAAATAATGAAAGCTTAAAATTAATTGTATTTGGGGTCTAGACTTTTAGGAGAGCGATTTAGAAATATTTTATTTTTGTTGTTGTTTACATTTTTTTTTTTTTTTTTACAAATTTGTGTCATAGTGTTATTTTTAATTTACAAAAAGCTTTTCGTTTTCTGATGTTTTATTTATTATCAGCATTTTTTCAAAGTATGTACCTAGCTATTAAAATGTATAATAGTTTTAAAAATCTAGTTAAATAATTTTTATTTTCTATAAATACCATTTTAAAAGTAATTTCATTTGAAAGTACCTATAAATGACAAAACGTATTTCTTATATTGAACATTTTTTTCATTTTAAATATTAAAATCGAAGCTAATTGATTTTTCCAGTTCCAAAGTCGTATTATGGTATTGAATGCATATATACTTAGTTCAGTAAAAGGTGTTTTTAAAACTTAAATTTTCGGAATTTATAGATTAAAAATTTTTCTGATATTAAAAATTAATAAATTATAATACTTATGTTGCGCCTTATTTGATAACGCCCTAAACCTAGAATTTTTACACAAAATTTAGTTACAGTACATTTTATGCATATATAGAGAAGCAACTTTCTAGAAAAAACTACTTCTATTGTTACTTTATATAACACTAGAAAACAAAATTTTTTAATTTTTGTTTAGTCGAGCTAATATCAATAGCTGTTTTACATATGACATTATTCGGAACGAGCGATTCACAAAATCTCGTTTAGAACAAAACTGTGTGCTGCAGAAGGTAGCACCTCCACTGAGATATAAAGCAATTATATTGTTAAGAGTTTCATTATTCAGAAAGTATGCTGTACCATAAATAAAAGTTCAAAGACCTTTGAATAGAACAGCATTAAATATTATGTTTAGGGAAGAAGATCATAAAAGTTACCGACGTCGTATAAAAGAACAAAGAAATCATTTTTATTGAGCTAAAGTGGTGTATATTAACAATAACAGAAGCTCAAATATCACAGTGTTGGGCTTTTAACAAAATTTTTTTCGTAGGTTCGTAAGATACTTGTTGCCATTGGTGAATCCCTAGGTCGGAAGGAGCTCTCTAGAACCGAGGGCTCATGTGATTTTGTTAGTTACATAATTACACTCGTGAAAAGGAATATTAATAATATTTTCAATCAGAGACGTAACTATAAATTTTGCGCTCTAGAGCGACTTTATCCAAACGCCACCCTAGACATGAACTTTTCCCCGAAAATTTAGAGTGACGAGCAAAAATAAAACGTCGTGAGCCTTTTTTGTTTCCTTTGTCCTATTTCTTCCCCCTATTGTGCTCCTTTTTACCATTAGCTCTGGAGTGGCTGCTCCACCTGCTCCATTATAGTTACGCCTCTGTTTTCAATTGATGTTTAAATAATAAATTTATCCTTTATTTAGAAATTATACTAGGTCATTCCATGTCAAATCGTCCACGGGGTTTAAACTCAAAAGCCCACCAATTTTATTTCATCATTCTGTAGCAAATTTAATCAAGTTTTTGGTGATATAACTCCAAATTTGGGTTTAGGAGTCAGACTCTTATTGACCAAGTTTTAAACACATGTCAAATTTTAGAGAGCGGTCTAAATTTTTACTTTAGAGCTCAATTAAGGAGCTTAAATATGGATTTAGATTCAATCTATTACACATTTTACTTCAGAATTTTATTCTGAAAAAAATAGTACAACTTGAACCTCTATAGCTTAATAAATAACAGATTTATTACCAAAAACGTAAAATGATGCAGCATCCCGAAGTGACCAGTGCCACGCTATTAACAAGTTTTTTCCAGAACTTTGTCTTTCTATAACTCAGAAATTGATCCAGATATTGAAAAAAAAAATTGAAACTGGCGTCATTCCAGTTTCAAATCATCCAACCAAAGGACGCATTAACACCCAAGGTTGTCAGAATTTGATGAAACTTGGTGAGTTGGTTCAAGCCACAGATGTAAGGAACCACAACCAAGGACAAAGTTTTAGAATTGAAGACTTGGTAAGTAACTAGAGTCTGACTCCTGAATCCAAATTTGGAGTTATATCACCAAAAATTATATTAAATTTGCTACAGAATGGTGAAATAAAATTGGTGGACTTTTGAGTCTAAACCCCCTGGATGATTTGACATGGAATGACTACTTTCTTGTTTTAAATTTGAATAATACTTGTCAGTTAGGAATTAGAGATATTAAGCTATAGAGGTCCAATTTTTTAGAGATATTGTGCAGTAATTTGGTTTACAGTGCCTTCTGTGCGTACTCCTATCGGGGTACAGTAGTTGTTTAGTGCAACTTCTATCGTGGAAAAAAAATACTTTCAGCCATTTTTGTGATCTTCTTCAACACTACTCTTTTATAATAATAAACAAATATGGAATACCATAAAGTAACGCTCAAATCTATTAATACTACTCTTTTAATTACAATTGTCAAAATGATCAAAAATCTTATTAATCACGGAAATGTTTCTAGCAGGGTGACGATCCACCATATCTTCCGGTTGGTACTGATGTAAGTGCAAAATATAAAGGTGCATTTTGTGAGGCAAAAGTGAGTAAAGTTGTACGGCTATTACAATTGAAAGTAACATATAACGGGCCCGGTTTGGGGACTGGTACAGTGACCGACGAACAAATTCGATACCCAGTGAATGGTAATCAGTCAGGTGTTGGTGGCCTGTTACCGTTACGTGTCGGTCAAACAATCCAAGTGAAACATCCCGAGAAGAAGGAGTACGTGAATGCTACAATAAATCGAATACGGGACTGTAGTCAGTATACTGTTGGTAAGCAACAATTCTTCGGTTTTGGAATCTGAATCAGTTTTGAATGTAAATTACATTGTTTTTTGATCTTACAGTTTTTGATGATGGTGATATTACAACCTTACGTCGAACTGCATTATGCTTAAAAAGCGGGCGACACTTTAACGAAAGTGAAACATTAGATCAGCTTCCATTGACTCATCCAGAACATTTTGGCAATCCGGTTGTTGGTGGTAGACGCGGTCGTAGAAGTCGGCAACTAAAGTAAGTTTTTATTATAATAAAAAAGGAGGTTAGCCCACTACAGATAAAGATATTAGGTGTAATATTGTGGGAAAGTCATGTTTAAAGGCAGTTTTCTTTATTAACACGGGGTCTTCACTAGCCATAATTGAAGATCGTCTGGCAGAAAGGCTAAAAATAGCAACTTTAATATTGTCAGGAAACCAATAAAAACTATTTGAAAAGGAAAACAAAATATTTGGATTTATTCTTAACAAATTCTATAAAAAAAATTACAATAGTGCAGTATAATATCATTATTGCAAAAATTTTATTAGACTTTTAAAAGTTTAAAAATTCAAATATGGTGGAAGTACAGTCAGTATATATGCATGAAATTAGACAGTGTACTTACATCAAATGCAATTTTTATATGACTGTAACTATTGAAATAACAAACTTGGGACTTTCAGCTTTTAACATGTTATTGGTGATGATACAACATTTTCCACTAATAAACGCAATTTTGTAAATTTTGGCACTTACAGCCTTTTTGCCAGTCTTCAATTGATGTCAAGACATATATGTCTTAACATAATTTATTGTCTTAACATATAATCAATAATGGGAACTTCTTATATCTTGACGTATTTAATTTCTAAAAACAGTAAATCCTATTATTATTTATGAAGAAAGATTTTCAAAGGTGTAACAACGGGCCAATTCGTATCGGCGTAAGCGGAAGCGCCTTGCGCTCAAGTGTAAGCAATATGTGCTTGAAAACAAACACATTTGGCTTGCTATTGTTATGTATGTATATTCCTGTCTCACTTTCCATATTCTAGTAAGAAGGGTGAGAAGTATATATATAGCCATGTTGGCTATATACTTCTCACCCTTCTCGCTAGACCATGGAAAATGAGACAGGAATATATGTATAGCCATGTTGGCTATATACTTCTCACCCTTCTCACTAGACTATGGAAAGTGAGACAGGAATATATAGACATATCAATAGCAAGCCAAATGTGTTCTTTTTTTAAAGCACATTGCTTACACTTAAGCACAAGCCGCTTCCGCTTACGCCGATACGAATTGGCCCGTTAATTCTATGTTTACAACAACTAGAAAATTTAGAAAAAGAAAGGAATAAACAGAATTAAAAACAAAAGTTTCCCAAGTGTTGGGTTAATTCATCGATTCGCTATCTTGAAAATCTTAAACGCCAAATTTATGTCTGAAAATATGTCAGATGTGATGTTATAATATGTCAAGACATGCATGTTATGACATAACATTTAGTGTTTCCACAGAAAAATTTTATGTCATGACATAAGATATGATATATGTCTAGTGGAGACGCACTGTAAGGGAATTTAAAAATATAAAATAACAATGGGATAGATATTTTTCTTCGGACCTATCTCTTCGTCCCTGTGTAAAAATTACCATTAAAACATTTTAAGCTGATTTAAAAGGTATTTATAAAAGAGTCGGTAACAATTGACATAGGTTACCACTTTATTTGCACTGATATTTTTAAAAAATAGTGCATTTTAAATAATTATATTGTATTAAATATCAAATCTATACATATACATGGTGGCCACATTACTGGAAAACCTGGAAATGTTAGGGAATTTTTACTCTCTGGAAAAGTCAGGGAATTTTACCAGAAGACTGGAAAAAATTGATTTTTATATAATTTTTCACTTGTTTTGAGATTAGATTTAAAAATTATTGCGTATTTCTGATTAGATTTAAAAATTAACGCGTATTTCTTGTTTTTTTTTTTTTTTTTTTTTGATTTTTTTTTTTCTCGTCACTTACTTTTTTGTGTCAGAAATTTCTTTTTAGCTTTTTTGGGATAAAGTAGGGGTGACATTTTTCACAAAATAGTCAGGGAATTTTTTAATAAAATTTCTGGAAAACCTGGAAAAGTCAGGGAATTTGATCTTCAAAAATCTGTGGCCACCATGATATAATAAAACTGTAACGAGACCGTTTCTGTACATGGAATGTTTCTTGAAAATTGTACTGGTACTGTAAATAGTTATCGATGTAGATATCAAAACAGCGATTTTTAAAATTTTTGTCTGTCTATCTGTTCACAAATCACGTAAAAACTACTGGACGGATTTTAATGAAATTTGGTGTGATGATAACTTATTACCTGGGTCAACATCTAAGATACTTTTCACTTCGCGAAAATGTCTCATTCCCATGGGAAAATGGAAAAACCATTTTGAGCATGTACACACATTACGTAAATTTCATATTTTCATAATTCCATAACTATAGTAACAAAATGTAATGTAATTAAATTGAATATTGTAGTTCGGAAATTTTTCTGAATTTGAAATAAAAAAAAAATGTTGCTAATTGTGTACCGAAAAATACAATAAATACACAATTGTTAATTTGGAGACAATTTAATGCATTTTGTGTTGCAAGAAACTACAATTTGGAAAAAGAAACTACTCAACGTTTCGCGTGAACAACGTCACGGGTACGGCTAGTTATTAATAAAAATGATAACCAAAATAAAAAAATTTGCCAGAAAATTAGCACGTATATTGAAAATTACTCTAGGCTATGTTATGCCAGTCAAATTATTTCACGTTTTATATATATATATATATATATATATATATATATATATATATATATATATATATATATATATATATATATATATATATATATATATATATAACCTTTGGTGCGAATTTTATATATCGGACATTCCATAGTGACTGATGGGACAGTTGACTCCAAAATTCCTTATGTTTAGGCCTGTAATTTTCTATTTTGATCTAATATTAAGATTAAATGGATATTTTAAAATAGATTATGAATCAACTTATGAAACTAATACCGAAAAATATAATTTACGCACATATTTGGGTAATATTTTAGTGGTGAAAGGAGTGTGACTGGTGGGACAGTCAAAAATACCTCACCTTCGTCTTCTGCACTGTTAATCGAGATTTTAGCCCAAATACTATACACAGTCAGATGTCTTTGACTAAGCTATTAAATAATTAAGTAGACTACAACATTAACTAAAAATTAGCACCGAGCTTAATTTCTACAAGAAAATATATACAGTAGAAATTGTGACTGGTGGGACTAGTACGGAATCAGCTAAGAAATGAACTCGTTTTTATGTCATATTTAGAATTATTGATTAATTATTAAGACAATATTGTAGCGAATTAACAATTGTTATTAATATCTTTGAGAAAATTATCAAATTATCAAAATTAAAATTCTTGAGCAGTCTTCCACTTAGTTTCATCACTTTTCAACTTTTCCCTAGATTTCCTTTTTCACTCGGCAGAATTCATCTAAAGACGGAAATAGCAATCACACTTATAAAAAAAGCATAGAATCGGGTGAGAAACAGGTTAGAAATGTTTAGAACAGTCTATAGCAAGTTTTAAAAAATGTCCCACCAGTCACTGTGACTGGTGGGACAAAAATGAAAACCACCTCTCACCCACCCCTTAACACCTTGCACCAGAATAATATGCTAAAAAGTACAACAATTAGCCAATTCTTACTTTCCAAAAAGTTCCATTTTAATACAACCAATTTTGAAGTTAGAAATACAACTTTTGTATGTTTTCGTGTGACTGGCGGGACATGCTATGTGCTCATTGTATTGATGAGTCTTAGAGGAAAATTCTTACTTTTTTCATTGTATTTTTACATCAAATTAAAATTTAAGAAATACTCTTCACTCTCCGACTCCATTTGCTTGAAAATGTTACAGCAAAATAATCGAAAACAGTGTTGCCAACATGATGCAAAAAGTCGTACAACTTATTCGGAACTAAACAACAACTTGTCATACTTGAAAAAAATACTTTCTCTATTTTTTTTCGAAACAATTTTTACAGACCATGTAAATTTAACTAATATACATTTCGTTAAGAATAAATTGGTATTGATTATGGCAATTTAAAAAAATAACTCATTTTCCCATTTCCCGTGGAATGCCCCATATTCAAGTTTGTAGATGAGAGAGAAGATGATTAGATGTAATTACAGTAGAACCCTTCATAAGTTATACTCTCATAAGTTATAAACCTCTCGTAAGTTATATTTTCTCCTTTTTTGCTGTTACTACTAATTACAAGCGCCTGCGTAGTTCTATAGTAGTGAATGAGCACCAATGCGCGGTTTGTCCAAGTACATAACGCGCATTTGTCAAATTTGTAAGAAGACATTTTAAGTGGGAGAATAAGAGAATTATAACTTATGAGAGGTTTGGTCCCAACTGTATAACTTATGAGGAATTCTACTGTAGTTAGATAAAGAAAAAATAAATTACTTTTGAGCGTACTTCGAACTAAATTACATGTTTGATAATATGAATCTTTTTATAAATTTTAGCAAATTAAATGCAGATACGGAAAAGCTAATATTAATTTTAAAAAGTTTAAGGTTAATCGATCACTGCTGACAAATGAATTACAAAGTCTATTTTTTCCTCTATAAATAAACATAATTTATGTGTAGAAAAATAAGTTAGATTTGATAATACATGTAACAGTGTTAATATTTGATTATTATTCAATCTTCTAATTTTAATAATTTTAAAAGTAATGAATTTGACTCTGGTAGTTGACAAGTACGTACACATAATAACTAATACATACATAAATATATTATCGATGTATTAGTATAAAATGACATTTTTATAGTTTTTTTTTTCTAATTATTACAATAACTAAACGTCTAATATTAAACAAAATAGTTTTTTAATGATTCGAAAACATAAAAAAAAATAATTTTCAGTTTTTTAAATCTTAAAGTTGGTTTTTAATGACATAACTTAAATATATACCTCTGAACCACCTCTGATCATACTTTTGCATTTACTCGTACGTTAAAAATTCTAACTTTGAAATTTATTTCTTCTAAACTAGACGTCAGAAATTATTCAAATGGTGTCAGTGAATGCATCATATCTTTCTCTATAATATACTAAAATTTAAAATTCTAAACTTGGAAAATTTCTTGTAATCGATTCACCTTAATAGAATACATTATCAAATTAAGAAAAATTGATTAATTAGCCTTTTTATCCTTTCTTTATATATACTTAATTTTGATTTTGATCAATTTACTTCAAATTTTCCGCTGGTTCTTTTATGTACATCAAGATCTTGAGTATTATATATAATACAGACTTTCATTTTTATCCTGAAAAGAATATCAGGATCTTCTTTGGGGATTTACTTAATCAGCCTATTCTGGATTTTTATGTAATAGGTTAATTAAAAAAAAATTATTCTTGTAGAGAGGATAGTAGTGATGAAGAAGATCTCGATGACACAGATATTGAACGAAATTCAAATTCAAACGCAAATGCTGCAAATATTGGGCGTGATGTTGGCAAGGTAGTCTGCGTTGAAACCAGCGAGGGCAAACGGAAAGCATCACGGGATAGTAACTGGTTCCCAGGATTAGTGGTGGCGCCCACAGCCCAAGCTGCTGTACGAATAAATACTCGGGAAGAATGTTTAATCAGATCCTTCAAAGATGGCAGATAGTTTGTATCAAATTGATTCAGAATTGGATCTCTTTCTTGTAACATGGTTTACTAAATCGAATTTTTGTTTAATAGTTACACCGTTCCACGGAAAGAGATGACGGAATTCAAGAGAGATGGAGCCACTGTTCGTGTAGATAGTCCACCATTGGCTGAAGCCGTTGACAAAGCGTTAAATTATTTGGATAATGCCGAGCTTCCACAGCACTGGGATAAAGATACGCTGTTTGGTCTTCATTTAACTGATTTTGATTCTGATGAGAATTTTACAGATGTAAGTTACTTTAAAATCTATAGTCATGGTGGCCACATTACTGGAAAACCTGGAAATGTCAAGGAATTCTAAACTTTCTGGAAAGGTCAGGGAATTTTACCAGAAGACTGGAAAAAATTGAATTTTATAATTTTGTTTATTTAGGGATAAAATTTCAATCAATTTTTCACTTGTTTTGAGATTAGATTTAAAAATTGGCGCGGATTTTTTTTTTGGTTTTGTTTTTTTTTAACTTGTCATTTACTTTTTTTAAGAAAAAGTGTTAAAAGTTATTAAGAATTTTTTTTTAGATTTTTGGGATAAAATAGGAGCGGCATTTTTCACAAAATAGTCAGGGAATTTTTTAATAAAACTTCTGGAAAACCTGGAAAAGTCAGGGAATTTGATCTTTAAAAATGTGTGGCCACCATGATAGCGAAGAATCCAATGTATTTAGCAAATCTCTTTTTCAGAGTTCCGATGACGAACCTCGTGAAGAAAAAGACCATTTTGTCGCGCAATTGTACAAATTCATGGACGATCGTGGTACCCCCTTAAATAAAGTTCCCACAATAAGTAATCGTGACGTTGACTTATACAGATTTTTTAGGATTGTCGAAAAATTAGGCGGTTACAATAGTGTAACGAACAAGAACCGATGGCGTACAGTGACGGCTCGTTTAGGTTTTACGAAAAACAGTGCCACAACGTTAAATCTAGTGAAACAAGCATATTTTCGATTTCTGTTTCCGTTCGAAGAGTTTAATCGAAAACTCGGTTGTACGATGGTCCCACATCCGCGAAGTGTTAAGAAAAACCGCGGTCGGAGTCTGATTCGTGATAAAGATCGCGCAACACCCGTACACACGACCAGCGCAAGTCCAAAACCCGAATCAAAAGTTGAAGATAGCAACGAAGCGGCCACTAGCAATACATCAGAAAAAGACAAGAAAGATGATGCACCAACCGACAAAGACGATTCAAAGAAAAAGATAAAAACAGTATTAAAAGAGGAACCGATTGTAAAAATTCGTAAAGAGTCGGATGTGACGGACTCCTCAAGCAGTGAGGGAATACTGGATGTTATTAATGATACACCAACGGTGGCGATTAAACGAACTATTCCAGAGAGCGCTAGCAGTACACAATCTAATTCACAAAAAATTAAGGACATTAATAAGCAACTGGATTCAAAATTGTCAGGATCTACATCTACAAAACGAGCTAAGGTATCGAATTCAGGTGAAAATGTTAAATTGTTAATAGAAAAATTTAAAGATCGGGCGAAATTGAGTGATGACGATGATGAGGCTAATTTAAAATTAGTACATTATATGTTCGGGTCAACTACGATGTTTTTTTTTAATGCTCAAATGGTCGTAATACATATCGCTACCTTTCTGTCTTAACCTCGTATCTCAAAAACTATAGTTTTCAGGAAACACAAAAAACATTAATACTGTATTTTCATCACTATGAATTTAAGATTTAATGTATGTTACACTTTTTGATGTTTGCTATCTATGTGGACATGAAGCAAGCATTCAAATATTTTAAACTACAAGTTTCTGTTGTTTTTAGTAAACACGAGGTTACGATCCACTTTTTTTGTACAGAATTATCAAGATACGAGGTTATGAAATAAATACACCAAATACATAGAGATATAAATCCAATTTCGGTAAAATAGATTTTACCAACTTTAATATCAACATACGGCGCTTACGAACTCTAGCGTCCGAAAGTTGTATCTTGATCAAATACGAGTTATGTGGATAAAAACGTTACTTTTTCAAAGAATTCTTTTACACACAAACTTGTATATGATATACGATATTTTGTCAGAAAATTAAATTTTGTTCATGTCATATGAGATTACATTTAATTGATTAATTATTTTCCATCAACTATTTTACAATACTTCTTAGAGCATCATATGGGAGAGTGAATTATGTACATGTATGACTTTTTAACTCAAAACAGCTAAAAAACCACATACGAAGTTAAGACAAAAAGGTAGTGTTATACAACTTTTTAAATTTTGGGACATCATGTATATTAATTAATCGTTTTTTAAATAATAGTTCATTTGACACCAGAGGAAGATTAACTTTATTTTCCAAAAACACCTTGACATTTTTATTTTAAAAAAATTATTTAACTTCTTCGCTACTGACTTTTTAAAATTTTTTTTACATCAATGAATATACTATCCCGCATACTGGACATTATTTTAAACAAAATTTATTTTAATTAAAATTTTTAATCTTATATCTTTAAATAATCATAATTTAGTAATTTTAAATAATGAGTTTTTAATTTCAGTTAAAAAATCGTGTTAACATACCCCAAAATTTGATTACAATATCATAGAGTAATAGAGGTACAGCAACTATCTCTATCATGAAATCTGCAGTGTGCATTTTTGTGTACTTTAGGCAACTTAGGAGTCACTCTCTCAGTGGCAGTCGATGAGTGTAGGTCAATCACAAGACAATTGATTAGTTTGTTATGTTGGTTGTGTTGACATTGTTAGAATCCCCACACGGAGCCACATACATCATACATATGTATGGGACACCAAGGCACGTAACGGCCACCACCATCAACGATCACTAACACAAAACACAATAGCGCACAAATACACAGTAAACCCAGTGCACGTATATAACATATTTTCTATCTCTTACTAGTTACACTGGTTCCAGTAGTATAGAGATAGATATGTTGTCTCTAGTGCTCTGTGTGCAATATATTGTACATCAGTAGTGAAGAGCGAAGAGGTTAATATTAAAACGTATTTTTTTAGTTTAAATTACCTTTAATATAAAATTTTT
Organism: Brachynemurus nebulosus; assembly: GCA_035578155.1. Lineage (NCBI taxonomy): Eukaryota > Metazoa > Arthropoda > Insecta > Neuroptera > Myrmeleontidae > Brachynemurus > Brachynemurus nebulosus. The sequence continues at coordinate 843,237 of JAPWDM010000041.1, read as the reverse complement.
GATAGGTACAGCAAACTCGATCGAAATCTACGGCTGTGTTACGGAAAGATTCAACGGCATCCTCTCCTCCAGATCGAAAACCGCGAGAGGGTAAAAAGGAGGAGAGCAGTGGTAAATCAAGTAATTCCGGAAGTAAACCTCAACGAGCAAATCGACCTAGTGCTGACGAAGAGAAAAAACGTGGTCGGAAGAAGAAGGAACCCGAAGAAAAAACACAGTTTAGTGACAGGTATGAATTTTCTTAATAAAGAATTTTGACAAATTAAAAAAATAAAATGTTTTAAATTAAATTATTTGGATGAACTAGAAGTAAACGTACGTCTCAGCTTATAAAACCACACTGCTTGTTTAGCTAAGCTTTCTTGCTTATTTTGGTAAATCGTCGTAACTCAGAAAACATATTTTGACAATTTGTTCGCAAATAAATATTTTGATAATCGCTATCCTTAATATTGTAAGAAACTTGCGTAAATTTTTTTATACTTCTATTACCTCTGTGGAACAGACAAGGCAGGTTATAGATGTAAACATAAATGTCAATGTTGTTATCGTAATTCAGAACAAAAAATACTGATGCAATTTTATTACTAATTGAAATTTAAAATTTAATTTAATAATAAATTAATAAATTGTAATATTTATTTGTGTATTAAGAGCGCAAAATAGTACATTGCCGTTCGATTGAGAATGATGGCGTTATTCTCATGAGAACGGCAATGTCATTTTATGTTAGAATTACATACAAAATTTTTTCTACAATCTTATGTGTTTTTTATTTAAAAGATACTTAAAAAAATAATAATGGACGTTAATATTTACTTTAATGTTATAATTTTTGCAGCTTCTGAAATATCTGGAGGTGTACTTGAGAAATCACTGTCACTATTGCATAATTCTATTATATATGTATAGATTTTTTTAAATTTTTTATTCTTATTATTTATTAATTATTATAGTTATTTATTATTTTTAATTAATACGTTCAGTCCCATGGCTTCGGCATCCGAAACCAAACAAAACATCCACAGAGGCCGACCGCGATCAATATTTAGAATAATAAACAAAACAGTTAAAAATATTTATAAAAAAGATTTTATATTATTCTAATAAAAATAATTTATTACTACGTACCGGACACTTCATTTTTTGTACATATAAATATACATAATATCATAGTACTAAGAAACTAAATAGATATACAATACAATGTTAAAAAGGTGTCCAATGCTTGGTGGGTTCCAATGTTGGGTCGGTGGGTTCTAATGTTTTTCACTATGTATGTATAGGTATGTGTTGTATGCGTGCCTGGGTGGGTAACGATAACTTTTAAATACAGATAAGAAAAAAATTGTCAAGCAGATTGGGTTTTTACAATTGTCGTTGCATTTTGACAAACTAAAAAAAGAGAGCCTCACTAAGTGTGTGCAGTACATTATGTATTGTAAATAATGCAGTTATCTCTGTCTTGTAGTGTACGTTATTTCAATTTATACTTTTGTAAGAGGTACAATTTTTTTTTTTATAATAGTTTTTTGAACCTGTAAGTAAATTTGTAAAATTATTCAAATTTTGTTGTTCGTGAAATCTATACATATAATAAAATAGTAACGAGACCATTTCTGTACATGGAATATTTTTTGAAAATTATACTGGTACTGTAAATAGTTATCGATGTAGATACCAAAACAGCGATTTTTAGAATTTTTGTCTGTCTGTCTGTCTGTCTGTTCACGCATAACGCAAAAACTATTGGACGGATTTTAATGAAATTTGGTATGATGATAACTTATTACCTGGGTCAACATCTAGGATACTTTTTACTCCGGGAAAATTTCTCATTCCCACGGGAAAATGGAAAAACCATTTTGAGCATGTGCACACATTAAGCAAAAACTGTTGGACGGATTTTAATAAAATTTGGTGTGGTGATAACTTATTACCTAGGGCAACATTTAAGATACTTTTCATTCTGGGAAAATGCCTCATTCCCACGGGAAAATAGAAAAACCATTTGTGCATGTTCACGCATTACGCAAAAACTATTGGACGGATTTTGATGAAATTTGGTGTGGTGATAATCTATTACTTGGGTCAACATTTAAGATACTTTTTACTCCGGGAAAATGCCTCGTTCCCATGGGAAAATAGAAAAACCATTTTCTGCATGTGCATGTATTACGCAAAAACTACTGGACGGATTTTTATGAAATTTGGTGTGGTGATAACCTATTACTTGAGTCAACATTTAAGATACTTTTTACTCCGGGAAAATTCCCCATTCCCACGGGAACATAGAAAAACCATTTCGAGCATGTGCATGCATTACACAAAAATTATTTTTTGCAAGTTCTGTATAATTATTACAGTTACATACTTCTCATTGAGTTTATAACAATGCTTTGCGCGAACGACGTCGCGAGTACGGCTAGTATTATAATTAAATAAGTATTTTATTTAATTTTCAAGTATTTTTTAAAAATTTTTATTCATTTTCCCGGAGTAAAAAGTATTTTAAATGTTGACCCAAGTAATAGATTATCACCACACCAAATTTCATCAAAATCCGTTCAATAGTTTTTGCGTAATGCGTGCACATACACAAATGGTTTTTCTATTTTCCCGTGGGAATGAGGCATTTTCCCAGAATGAAAAGTATCTTAAATGTTGCCCTAGGTAATAAGTTATCACCACAACAAATTTTATTAAAATCCGTCCAACAGTTTTTGCTTAATATGTGCACATGCTCAAAATGGTTTTTCCATTTTCCCGTGGGAATGAGAAATTTTCCCGGAGTAAAAAGTATCCTAGATGTTGACCCAGGTAATAAGTTATCATCATACCAAATTTCATTAAAATCCGTCCAATAGTTTTTGCGTTATGCGTGAACAGACAGACAGACAGACAGACAGACAGACAAAAATTCTAAAAATCGCTGTTTTGGTATCTACATCGATAACTATTTACAGTACCAGTACAATTTTCAAAAAATATTCCATGTACAGAAATGGTCTCGTTACTGTTTTATTATATGTATAGATAGAATAATACGTGTTATTTCTTTAACAACCTTCTTCCTATATTTAGGTACTTATAAAACGTGTCCCTTTGTAACAAAAATAGCCGCTTACATCTTTTACTATTGTACTCAGATGTGATAAAATTAAATTATGCACGATGGCTAGCCGTAGTGACTTAACAAAATATGACATTTCAAACATATATTATTATTTTAATAAATCTTCTTTTTATTAAGTTTATCTATTTGTGAATTTATTTAATTTGCTTCTAAAAGTTTCGTTTCGTAAAAGAAAAAACGAATTTTTTTCAAAAACTATGTAACGTAGGAATTGAAAATATGGTATAATGTTAGATCTTGACGACGCGTACATATATCGCCAATCAACAATTAGGGAAAATAACCGTCTCACTTCCCTGATCATTTAGTTTTCTAAAGCTAAAATTTTGATTTTAATAGATTTGGTAGACATTGAGTTATAGATTATTAGAAAACTCCCAGTTCCTTCGACAGTGTAATGGTTGCTGAAATAAATATATTTTAAACAACAAAAAGAAACACAGTAATATAAGTAGATAACGTATTTACAAAATAATGTTTCAGCACAACGTGTGGACAATATTCATGCATTTTTTAGTTATCAGAAATTATCAAATTTGAGTAACATTTAAATATACATATATAAAGAAGCTTCATTTGATATATTGACTGTTTACTGTACGGAAACTTAGTTTGGGAGCTTGACTGGCTCTTGTCCGATTTTTATTTTTGACTTAGCCGCTATGAATTTAATACTTCTTGTAGTGTCTCTTTTTTGCTAGTGGCTACAACAGACAAACAAAATATCCTTTTTGAAAATTTTAAGAAAGTGTCTGGTTTTAATATGAATGTTTTGAAATTAAAGGAGGAGTATATTTACAATATCTGGGAGGAGACTATTTTCAATTTTTTGTCCCTTTCTGAGGTTTATCCTTGTTTAATCGCAGACAAGTGGCCTATTGTGATTTAATATCTATATTTGTTCTTTAATACTATGATAATATGTTTTATCATCAAAATATCTAGGCTTCATCTTTTATTTACAATAATATTTTTATCCACATATGTATGTATATAACTATGTACTCATCTTTTGACCTGCGGAGCACATTCTGCGGAGCAGTTCTGTGGAATCATTTTATGTACTTGTTTACATAAAATTTGTTTAAAATATTGTCGGCTTCCGGGGAAGTTTACTGTGAAAGTGCTCGGGCCTCATAGTGTTAATATTTTGTAGCTATTTTGAAATTTAACTCTTTAACCCGTTTAGGACCACCATCTACGATATTTTTCCAAACAAAAAAGTTCATACTTTTATAAGTATTATTACAGACTTCTATACTGAAGGGTGTGTGTCTCTGATATAAAGTATGCCATACATCATCAAGCGTTTCAATTGATACGTGTGACTCAGTTGCTTTTTATTTATATCTTATACTTACCGTAATAATGTTGAGATACGTAATAATAATACTTAAGCTCATAATAAATATACACACACGCAAAAAAATATATTTTATTGGTTTTCTTTACAAAAATATGTAATGACAATTTTTACAAAAATTTATATTCAGAAATAACGAAGTAAAAAAATTACATAATAAATATATCACACACACACAAAAAAATAATATATTTTATTGGTTTTCTTTACAAAAATATGTAATGACAATTTTTACAAAAATTTATATTCAGAAACAACGAAGTAAAAAAATTACATAATAAATATATCACACACACACACACACACACAAAAAAATAATATATTTTATTGGTTTTCTTTACAAAAATATGTAATGACAATTTTTACAAAAATTTATATTCAGAAACAACGAAGTAAAAAAATTACTTATCATAAAAAAGAATAAAAACAAAATATGTACAATTAAAATTAAATAATAAAAATAATAAATTTAAAAATATCTTTCCGTATGGTAGATTTTAAAACATGGTATCGCACAGAGGGGGACACCACAGTCGGGACACCAAGTTCGTGTTTCTTTTCTAATTTTTTTATTCGTTTTTGGATCGGTTTTTACACAGCAAACGCGACATCTCCTTGTAGGGTTTGATTTTGATGTTGATGGAATATAATCTGCGAAATGTCTAGCTGTCAGTCTAAGGGGGTCAAGATACACTTGCCCCGTTCGTCCAGATGTGGAACCTGTAGGTGGATTAAGATATTTTTCAATAATTTTTTCCACTAATTCTATTAAAAACATTTCGTGGCTTAATTTTCCTCCATTTTTTTTTATATAGTACCCAGGAGTTATGTGCTGTCATTTCCAATAGGTGGGAAAAAAAATTTTTATAATATTTTTTCAGTCGCGATCGCGCGATTGTGTATGGCTCCATTGACTGATCCGACCTGTCAACACCTCCCATTTTATCATTATAGTCGAACACGACATCGGGTTTTGTGTGTTCTTTATTTTTAATAATTTTTGTTAAAAGTTCTCCTTTGTGAATTGACGTTATAAACAATACTTTTTTTTATTTTACCAGTGAACAACTGTTACCTTATTATTGTAGTATGTGGCTAATTCACCTTTTTTTAATTTTTAATTTTTTATTTGTGGAGGTAAATTTTTCCTGCTTTTTCTCAGCGTGTCGTACAAATCTATTTTTCGCTCGAGCAACAGACTACTGAGTGATGGCGAATTATAATAATTGTCTGTAATTAAACAGTAGCCTTTATCCAATAAACAATAAAGTTTCAGAAAGAGTAAGTACTATCTTACTACAAAATGGCAATTCCGAAAACGAATCGCTTAATACGGTATCCTTGCCAGTATAAATTATAAATTTATAAATATATGACGACGAAGCTTCGCATAGTTTAAAAATTTTTATACCAAACCGGGTACGTTGGCTCGGAATAAATTGTTTCCAGCTCAATCTTCTCTTGTAAAGTAGTAAGCTTTCATCCACACATATTTCTTGCTCCGGTGTATACATTTCCTGAAATCTTGATTCAATAATTGGCCAAATTTTCTTCAATTTCGTTGAGTAGTTGTCTGTGGGTTCTAATTCTTTACTCTCAAAATGAAGAAATTTTTTTAATAGAAAAAATCTTTCTCGCGACATCACTTTTTTAAAAAATGGTGTTTCAACTGATGGCCTCTTTGTAAAACATAATTTTTCACTTCGTTTGTGTACCACACCTTCTAATAAAATTAATGCCAAGAAGCACATTAATTCATTAACATTTGTTTTAAAAATTTCTCTATGAGAAGAATGTGGTTCATTTTCTTTATTTTTATTCATAAACTCTTCAGCATATATATTTGTTTTTTCCACTATCTCGTCGGTTATGAAACATCTGCAAAAATAAAAAATAAATTTACAATATTAATATTATCTTTTATTTTGATGTGGTAGGTAAGTAAATTGTTTTTTTTATAGTTTTTAGTTTGAATTTTAATATCAAACAAATGATTTCACTCGACGAAGTAGGTTTACAACAACTTCATCGCTGCATCCATTGAATGACTTATTGCTTAATTTAATAGTGTAGTACAAGTAAACCTTTTTTTGTGCGGTGGATACGGACCGCATAAAAAAATCGCACAAAAAAATATATATATTTAAGAACTTCATAAATTTCTATAAAAAGTATAGTTCGATTCAGATTGTAAGAAAAAACTTTTTTTATGCGGTGGATAGGAACCGCATAAAAAAAGTTTCATCGAAAATATATAACTCAGAACGCTCAAAACCTCACGATTTGCTTAAAAGTTGCGTTTCTAAACAAGATAAAGTATTAATTTACACATAAGAACAATTTATTTCATTTTTAAAATATTATGAAAATTCTGAAAAATGCATCTGTAAAAAAATTTAATGATATTTTCTTACTTTCTCTCACTTTTGATTTACATTATGCACTTGAGAAATTTTTTCAAAAACCGCATTAAAAAAATCGCACAGAAAAAGAACCGCATAAAAGAAGGTTTAACTGTAATTAAATTTTTGTACTAAATATTTAAAACAAAAATTAGTAATTTATTACAATTAAAATATAATTTTTTTTATAATTTATTAGATTTACCTACGCAGTTTTTTTTTTATGCAAATCGTACTAACAACTCATTTTTACTTCTGTAAAAGTTATCAATCTCTATGTATATTTTAAAACAAAGATTGTATAAACAAATACGTACCTAAAAATATCCAGGATATTGTTATCCTCAGGAAATTCAACTTTAATTCCTGAATCAGCAAGAAAATCCAATTTTTCGATCCTTCGATCCAAAGTTCTTCGCTACCGTCTTGTTGTTCCCCCTCTTCTCCTTCTTCCCTACGGCTTACGATATTTCAAATATCTTCGATGTCGAAATCACTTTCTGAACTTTCATCGCCACTAAATTCGCTTAAATTAAATTCTATATCACTATCTTCCAGAATAGCCAATAAATCTTCACTTTGTATATGTTCTTTAAAATTAATAAATATAGTCAATGGTCTTCAGTAGGCACTAAAAAATTCACATACACAAAATTACACAACACTAAAATTGAAAGACTTAACCTATGAAAATTATTTTAAATATTATTAACCTAGAAGTTTTAAAATATTCAAATATAATGTTCAAAAAAACTGTCTTTTAATTATAAGTGTCATTAAAAACAAAAAATAAAACTGAAAATATAACGATGGCAAGCATAATTAATAAAACGAATACAACGCATAACACTTACAAGAAGCAAAGCCACGAGGTAAACATGTAGAAGATGTATCATGTGAGTTGTGACGTGTATGGTATGATTTACTGAGTATATTTACAATATTACAGCGTCAGATGGCAGTAGGCTCCAGTTACCGACACAAGACGAGCTACACTCGTCAATTGGATTTTTTATTAAAATTGCTATGACGAGCTGAGCTCGTCATTAGTCCTAAAAGAGTTAAATGATTAAGACGAGTTAACTCGTCCTGCAATATGGCGGCTCAAAATGCTGTGATATGTACATATTCAGTGGTATAGGTGCCGCCATCTGTGACAGATTTTTCGAAATACGGTATAATTCTAAATAAATAATGTTCAATTTTATCAGCATAGTTTCGTATAATTTATATTTTGTAAATTCCTAGGGTTCACTTTTTTGATGTTGGGATCTTAATTTTTTTCTTTTTCTTTTTTTTTTTTTGTAATCTTATCTATTGTACTTATCACTGGCAGTAAAAAGTCCGGCATTTTGAGACAAAAAATGTTTCCGTATGGTCTGTTTAAAAGGGTTAATAAAATTAATATTTTACTTGATCACGATAAAAATTAGACATTTTTTACTCTCTTTACAGAGCGCAAAAGCCTACTTTCCACTAAGATTGTAGAAAAAGTTATTTTGCTTTCGGTTATTTTGTAGTTCGGATATTTTGCCGCTCGGTTATTTTGTTATGGAGTCTTTTTTTAAATATTTTGTGCAGTGCTATCACACTGCCCTCTGGACTCATCACCTATATAACCGCTAGCTAAGAAAAAAATTTACAGTTATAGAAATATAATCTTCGCATATTACCCACAATGTAGTGATCCTATTTGTTTATTGCACGATGACGTAATAAAATTGAATATAATTAAAAATAAGACGCACTTTATGAAAATTTATATTAATTTTAACTTTTTATCAGTATATTTATAATTTAACTACCTTTATACATACTATTTTTACAGTTCCATGTCAGATCCGCCATCTGTGATTGTTACAAACGTTAGTATCGGCGATAAACTAAAAGTATATTACGGCCCAAACTTGGAATCAAAAGTTACTTACGAAGCGAAAGTCCTGGAAATCGAAAGAGATGAAGTAGGCCCAATCTATTTGGTTCACTACACCGGTTGGAATAATCGTTACGACGAATGGATTAAACCTCACCGAATTGCTGAAAATATTAGTCAGTCCTCAAAAGGAAAACGGCCCTCAAAAACTTCTAGTGTCAAAGGTAGTACTACTTCCACATCAAATACAACAACAGCTGCGAAGCGTGGTCGAGGAGCTTCAGTTTCCAGTCGAAACACATCGCAAGATAGTCAGGGACCTCCATCTCAAGTCAGATCCACCACACCCTCCTCAGTCACTTCAACATCTAGTCGCACAAAATCACCAGCAACTCCTGCAGCCCGCGCTCCGTCGGCTCGTTTAGCCAAACAAGCTGAAACTGTCACCAAACGCTCAGCCAGTACTGGAACTCCGAGTGGGAATCAGTCTTTCACACGCCAGTCGTCAACGGCTAGTGACTCCGATAGTGCCAGCAGTGATGTTGATGAGGCCCCAAAACGACGACCCATGAAACGTAAAGAAGAAACACCTGAGAGCACTGTCGACACTGATGATGGACCGTCAGAGCGACCTAAACGAGCTAGAAAAACTCCAAAGAAGAATTCTTCCGAACCAACAGTGGTTTTAACTTCGTCAAATAGCAAAATAGTTACATGTTCCGTGCCTACAACTTCAATTACGACCCCTACCGTTTCTTTATCTACAACAGAAGTGACTGAACCAAAAGGTAGAGATTTCGACTTGAATCAAATACGATCGGAACTCAAAGGTTTCGAAAAGGCTTTAAAAGTAACAACACCAACTTCCATAAATCCTCCTTCAATTGAAGAACCACCAACCCCTGTACCTAAACCGGCGCCAGAAGCCCCGAAAACAATATTGAATAAGACCATCACACAAGAAGAAATTAAAAAGAAAGAAAAAACTCCCGAAAAGGAAGTGAAAGAAAAAGAAATCAAGGAAATTAAAGTTGCTGCCACAACCGATGATATTTATGAATTCAAAGAACCAGAACCACTTGAATTAGAATCTCGATCAAAAATTAATGATGAAAAAGTCGTCAAAAAACGGCGATTACTCGAAGATCTCGATAAATCCCCCGCTGAAAAACCATCACCAAACAAGAAAAAAGTACCCGCTAGAACCCCTCCAAAATCTGACATTAAATCACCTGGGGAAAACGACAAGAAACCGCGAGTTCGAAGAATCATTCGAAAATCTGAAGATTCCGAAAGTTCATCATCACCTGGCTCGAAGTCACCATCAGGATACACTGTTAAAACAGAAAGCATATCATCGCCAACTCCTGAAAAGCCTCGGAATATTTACGCTAATGATGATGCCTTCGATAAGCTCGTTGTATCACCGTCCTATAACATTGATCTAAAAGTGGAAGTCGCATCTCCACCTGGATCACCAATTGATAAAGAAAAAATCATTGAAGCCCTAGAAGAAGTCGAAACTAAAATTATAATCACCGAGGAAGTAATTGAAGATAAAGTTATTGAGACTGTTGAAACAATAGCGGAAATAAAAGATGTATCCAGTTTAGAAAATTCCGATGAAGACGACCCAATTCATGAAGCCATTAGAGGAATCGCCGAATCAAAAGACGATGAAGATAGCACCGACCATCTACTGATTAGTCAAGCGTTTACACCTGTTTCGAAAACTCTTGAATCAGTGAAAGAAATCTGTGCCGTGGCTAAAGAAATCTCCATTTCTGAAAAATCAATTATTTCACAACCAATTCACAAGGATATCTTAAAAGAAACCGGGCTTTTAACACCACTTTGCGACGTTCAGGAAAAAATCGTGATTGTTTCCGAAGTAAAATCTGAACCAGAACAAAAAGCTGCCCCGGAACCATTAACAGTCAAAACTGAAAAACCAGTCCAGACCAAAAAAGAAGAAAAAATCAAACAAATTTCTCCCGCTTTACAGGAAACCGATAGTTCACTGTTGGAGGCAGCTATAAGTCAACAAACTTCCGATTTATCCAACACCGAAAACATATTCATTCCAAAACGCACCGGACCTCGAATAGCCGGCTCAATATTGCAGAAATTCGAATCGATTAAGAAAAAAGAAGAGAATCCATCACCTACGAAGTCCAACAGCCACGCCAGTGACAGTGATGAGAAACCTAGTCCCCTGAAACTAACCGAGGAGCTCCACTTAGATATGAAGATAGAAATCAAAGAGGAACATATCGAGTTGTCTTCTCCAGTCTCACTTCAGCAAGATTACAAGAAACGCGTGATCACAAAAAAAGCTGTTCGGGAATACATCGAATCCGATGACACTGATAGTAGCGATAGTGAGGAACGTCTAGTGATCGCCCGCTCTGATGATGAATCCCAACTTAGTCAACCAGATTCCGTCATTTCAAATACAAATACCGAAAAACTAAATATCGATTCGATTAAAGATACTGACAGCAACGGTTCAGTACTTCGAATCAACACCGAGGAAAGTTCCCAAGACAGTAAACCCGCGAAACAGTACTCTTTCGACAGCCCCATTTCCGAAACGAAAGTCAAACTGGAAGAGAAGTCGGAATCTGTCGTCAAAGAAGAAGAACCTGACAGTAACATTTCCCTATTGCTTTGCGAGGAAACCATCCCTGGAAGTCCAGCTCCAGCCAGCGAAAATGTACAAACGCCTGCCCAAGATGTGCGTATTAAACCAAAATCTGCGAAAAGTTTGGCTCTTGAAATTCCGTTTGCCAGTGCACCAGGTGCCAGTAAAACTTTGTTGAGTGAACAATTGAAACATAGTGGCGTGAAGAATGAAATTAAGCCAATCATCAGTGGTACTCAAACCAATATTAATACAGTATCCTCGTCACCAATTTCTAGTATTTCAACTACCGCTGGAACAATGGTTACAACAATTGCATCATCAAATTCGAATAAGACGTCAATTGTGGTGGATAATGTTAAAGAAGAGTCAGATGATACTCATGCGGCCGTGGTCACTTCACCACCAACAACTCCTGAAAGTTCGATCTCAGATTCACCTAGAGGGTAAGTCAGTCTTCTTCTTTTTTTTGTTTAAATTTTTGTCTTACATAAATTTTTCTTATAGCGAAAACGGTGGGTCTTCTCCGGGAACAGCCGACGAGAGTAATAAGTCACAAAGAGGATCGGAAAATAGTGAAGTCGAGCCATTCAGTAGTAGCGGTCGAATAATTAAACCTCAACATTATAGCGAAGAAGGTAAGTACAGTTAAAACATGGTTGTACAATTGGCAACGCAAAGATTCTTATTCGTGCCTCTGGTAGTGAAATTAGAAGTTGCATATTTATTCTAATTTGTGATATAAAATCTATATAGTCACCCGCATATAATTTGTATTCGCTCCGAGCCGAAACTATAGCCACCTGTATCAAGTGTTTATTTGCCAATCAGGATGCCTTACTATTATAAATGAATGAAAACTACATTAAAAAAGAAATTTGTGTAATAAAAGCGATACATCTGCTCATTTTACCTTAAGAGTCTTAAAATGGAATACAGTTTTCAATAATTAATCAAGGAAAAGCATAAGAGGTAATTTTGATACTTTTTTGAAAATTTCAAAATAAAGTGACGTTTGATAGTAGGGTTACAAATAATTTTTTTTATTATTTTGTGAAATCTAGCAAAAAAATGGACATTGTAATAAGTATTCGCTTTAAAAAAATTAAACACTGTATTTAAAGAATATACTTTTTCTTTAAAAAAAAGAAAAGAAAGTAAAATTATATACGAAAGGTAAGCAAAATGGTAAGTTTTATCATAAAATTAGGTGAGACAAAAATTGTAAATCATATAATTATCTATAAAAAATGTCTCAATACTTTTTTTCCTAAGAGCCACCATTTCTGAGATATAACTATTATAAAAAATCTCGCACCTGCGCCGGAAAAATTCCTCAACACAATTTTTTGTAATTGTAAAAAGGGATGTAGTGTAAAATGCTGCTGCAAAAAAGTTGGATTGTTTTCTTCTCTTACATGTATCAGTTGTCAAGTCCAGTCGTGCTCTAATGTTGAATCACCAACAGAAGAGGATTCGTATGATACCAACGAGGAGACATGTGATGCATCGCTATTGAGGCAATTTACTTGCACCCAACAAGAAAAATAAAAGAAGAAGAAGAAGAAGCTGAAATATTAGACGATTATGAATCTGACGAATAATTACCCTCACTTTTTTTTTTTAAATCTATACCGCTTTCATCATTCCTAATACTAATATTTTTTAATATTCAATAGTTTTCAATTAAACAGGATCACCATAGACCATGGAATAGGTCTACCGAGGAAACCCTTTAAAAAAACCCGCTAAGTACACTACTTCACAGGTGGCGTGGAAACGTGTGTATATTATGAAGATTACAACTTTTGTAATAGTTATATCTCAGAAACGGTGGCTCTTAGGAAAAAAGTATTCAGACATTTTTTATAGATGATGATATGATCTACAATTTTTGCCTGACCTAATTTTATGATAAAACTTACCGTTTCGCTGAAAAACGCGAAAAACACATTTTTGACAGCTTTGACCTTGAGTAAAATTTTTTCCACGTACAGGATCGATGAGGACTTTTCAACACTTATTTATAATGGTGTTTCGAACATTCATACCAATTTTCAGCTCTCCCCTAATTTTTGTACCCTTGCATGTTTAAATTGACCGGTGTATTAAAGAAATTGAAGCAAAAAAATTGACTGATGTGAACAAAAAGATTGATTGATGGGATTACTTTAATGGCGGTCAAACCACAGACCAATGAACACTATTATATTATACTACTAGACAAAGCGTAAAGCTAGTTTCTAGACATTTTTCTTGAAGCAGGTAACAAGAGTGAGACGGGTGAAATTTAATGAAATAATATAATGTCAATTTTTGAGCAAATGCGACTATAATTATTGCAGGACATAATTTGTATACGTACGTATTTTGAAAATAAAGCGAATACCACTTTTCTTCTTTCAAAATTTTGCAGTTTCTTTTCAAAAAAAGGAAAATTTTGTTATCAGTATTATATTTTTACAATAATTATTTGAAAGCGTAACTACGGATACAAATCAATTACTATATAACAGAATACTATTAAGGTCGGAACTTGGTCGTATGTGACTGCTTCAATTACACATTTATATTATGTCTGTATAATATATAATATGTTCACTGGTTTGTGGGTCAAACCATTAATTTAATGGTTTATCTAATATTTATAAACAAGTCTCCGTGGTTACAAGTTGGGCGCATGTTGGGAGTCATGCTTCAAAATTTAATGCCTGTGGTCTCTCTAGGAAACATATGTTAATATGTTTGATTCAGTGCTCAGTGTTTTACTTGATATAGCTTCTAATTTTATCACCAGAGGCGCTTGCGTAATCTTTGCGTCGTCAATATTGTAGATAATTATTTATTTTCTCTGAACACATATATATCTATTTTTAATCAGATATAACGTAACATTTTCTAATTTTCGTATGATAATAACGAATACAACCTGTCGCTCGCAGCATCCTGTATAACAGCGAATTCCCTTTTACAAAAATTAGTTTTCCCAGAAACCAGTTTATATAGAATAATAGTTCAAAAATCTACCTAATGCGATTTTTTCCCCTTATGGAAAAAAATCTAGGAAACTTTAAACTGTAATTTTAGCAAATTTTTTCAAAAAATTCATTTTTCTCACCCAAGGGTTTGGAACTTCCAACGTTTTCATCAAATTTCATAAACATAGGATGCTTCGAGCATTTTAGTAAATGTTATTTTCGGCGTCTAGAGACCTCAAAACAAATTTCTATCATAGTCTCAAACTCAGATCTTAACATGACAGTGGCTGTGATAGCTGAATTTTTTCCATTCGGAAATTGGCTAAACGAACACGATGAACACTTTTGTTTGACCAAAAAATATCAGCTGACACAATGATATTTTAACGTCGCGTCGATAAAAGCTGTCATAGATGGTATTGAACTGTTGCATAGATGCACGCTGGAAGGATTTTAGATGTCTCATTTTAATTAGAACTCGTTTTAATCACTACAGGAGAAGAAAAAAAAATTTAAAAAATTATAGCATACAGAATACTAATAGGATTTATTTATTTAAAAAGCAAATTCTTTCTACAGTTTAAGTCGTACAACTAATAATTTAGCATCTTCTCCGCTCTAAATTTATAAATTTTTACTAAATATGTAAATAACTATTTGGACAAGACTACAGGATTTCCCGGGAAACCATGTGCCGGATAATTTTTAACACAAAACACAGCTCCAGTGTCAGGATATTTTTTCAATTCCTGTTCATTGGCCCCTTTTCTTGATGATGCTATGTATAAATCATTTAAATCTTTCCCGCCAAATGTAACTGTTGTAACTTCTGCGGCCGGGACTTCAATTCGATCAATTATTTCTTTGGTATCTGGATTTATTACTATTACCTAAAAAAAGAATTTTTGAGTCAGTTTTGTATTATTTTGATGCTAAAATTTGGCGAAAGTTACCTGATATCCACCGTAGCATGCTAGATATAAGTTGCCGTCAGTGTCGATTGTAAGGCCATCTGTTTTTCCTTTTACTTTGTGTTCGTCAAAACTGAATATTCGAGTTCTGTTGGCTAAAAATTTAAAATGGGTATTAATTTTTTCTTAATGAGAAAAAAGAGTTCTCTTACATAAACTAGGCCCCTCTGGATTATAGTCAAATCTTTCAATAGTATTTTCGCCAGTATCTGTGTAATACATATATCGATTATCTCCAGTCCAAGCCAGTCCATTCGATATATAAATATTGTCCAATTGCATTTGAAGTTTATCCTTGTCTATATTGTAGGAAAACAATTTACTGTTCACTCTTTTCACTTGAGTCGGTACTGGTTCAGGTCCCATTGTTCCCGCCCATATATTTCCAAAATTATCAACTTTGCCATCATTGAATCGAGAACCCATTTCTTGCGTGATTGTTTTAAGGACTTTTGAGGACTTTAGTGGAGATTTTGTTTTTAAGTCCCATTCGACTAGACGAATTTCGATGCCAGTTGATACAATAAAATGATTTGGACGGTCTTTAACTGGAAATATGAATGTTGTTTTTCCCTCGCCATCTAAAAAACAATTAAAATCATATACCGCGTCTGTCTAGATGTGATTTTCTCAGTAACTACCGAACAAATTTTATTCTGTTTCACTAATGGAAAAAATAATTTATAAAGAAAATTTAGACGTGTGATTTGTGAAAAAATCGGAAATCGAAAAAAACAATTGCTTGAATGATATGCTTGGCATGCCTTACGTAAATAGTTAGAGATATAATTATTATAAAATCGTATATTACCAAATTAAATTTTTTAAAAATATACATGTTAAAAGACTTAACTAAAAAGAGTCGCTTAGGTTGGAGAAAAATTATCATTTATAAAACAAAAACTGTGTAAATAGAGTGTTTAAGAATACGGTACTTGACTGTATTTAAAATTTGTGTCAAATGTTAAATAATTCTATGCATTATCATTACATATGTCCAATTTTAATGATGAAACATAAAAAAAATTTGATAACTATTTAGAAATTTTATTTTGAAAATCGCCATTTTTCAACAAATATTCAAATTAGTGAAAACGCCCTATTTTCTTGAATATGACGTAAAATTTTGTAGCTAGATATGTCGATTTTGATAATTTTCATCGGTGAAGTGAAATTATGTTTTCTTTTGAATATTTCTATTAGTTGATATATATATATATATATATATATATATATATATATATATATATATATATATATATATATATATATATATATATATATATATATATATATATATATATATAGTAATAATAATCGGCCAGAATTCTAATAAATACTTGCTTTTACTTTGACATTTTATGAATATAATCAAAGTTTTGAGGTTATAAATTTTGACATTGACGTTAAGTTGCTTCAAACTGTGACGTCACTATAGTGAGGTGTTTTTCCCGCCTTTTTCTAATTTAAAATTGTAGGGTTATTTTTTTTTTTTTAATGATTTTTTACAGAATCTGTCGAAAATAAAAAAATCACTTAACTGATATGGAAAAACAATGCTTTTAGAATATTTTTGTAATTTCAGTCAAGTACCCTATTTATGTCGCGGCAGCTACAATTGGTGTATTACCTACTCTCATCACCTCTAAATGATTTGAAGCTGCGCGACAATTGACATTGCCAATTCTCGCGCAGCCTTAAATAAGTGTGCGCATGTGCCAACATCTTTTTTAGTAACTGAAGAAAGCAACGAATACTACCAATGTTTCTTCTACACGCTCTATACAAAAATGTGCTAAAGAGTTAACGAATAATCTAACTATCGTGGGAAGTCAGAGTGAATATTTACTAACAGTATTTATTTTTGAAAGTGAAAACTTGTATGGTGAGGGTAATTCTGCGCGAGAATGTAATAAAATCTGTAATGCGAGAATGTAATGAAATCTGTAGTACGAGAGTGAAAACCACAATGCCTTGGCTGTAATGAAATTTGTAATGGTTGTAAAGTGAATGTAATATCATGTTCAAATTACATATTTAATTTATACCAGCATTCTTAATATCATTAAAATTTTAATAGCTTCAAATTGGTATATATAGTACTTAATTGAGCAGTAGCATGTCATTATCGAGAAATCTCATATTGAATTTTTTCTTCAATAAAAATAAAAATAAATGTACATTTTACATATTAAATTCATATTTCTGTTCATTAAAAATTAAATAAAAATAAATTCACGTTTCTGTTCACGTTACATATCAAATAATTTCTGCCCTTGTTAGACTACCAAAATTCAAAAAATTGAAATTTGTTTAATAAAAGCCATACATCTGTCCATTTTACCTCAAAAATGTCTGAAAATAAAATATATTTCAATAATTAACTAAGAAAATGCATAAGAGGTAATTTTTATATGATATTTTTTTTGAAAATTTCAACATAAAATGACGTTTGATAGTAGGGTTACAAATATATTTTTTTTTTTATTATTATTTTGTAGAATCTGGTAAATAGACATCGTAATAAGTACTCGCTTTGAAAAATTCAAACAAGTATTTAAAAAAAATACTTTTTCTTAAAGAAAATAGTAAAATTATGTACGAATGCCGTCTTGATAAACAGATATATTTGTCCACCATGAGCGCTGTAGTCGATTTTTGTATCCCCTCCAGGCAAAAGCTCATACATTTAATATGTATCAAATACTTGTATTTATATTATAGTACGGGAGGTAGCGTTGTATTTTCATTAATGATTTTAGGCCGAATGAATTCCACTTTAAATATTAGATTAGTACCTAATAATCATCAAAACGGGCGTCAGCGGTCACACCCGCGGTGGACCGAAAAGAGGCAGCGGGTTTAATTTTGCGCTACTTTTTACCATGTAGAACTGTCAAATATTGTCCACTGATTTTACATTACAAAAAAATTGTTATTGTAATTTTTAATTTCCATAGTTACGTTTGATTAGAGTAGAATAACCGATCAAAATATAGCTAAAAAAATTATTTCTTTAATTTCTTTTTAAATTAATGTCGATCATTTTTAAAAATTCAACTGTGTAATTTTCCGTAATTTTTTTAGCTATATTTTGATTAGTTATTATACTCTAATCAAACATAACTATGGAAATTAAAAATTACAATAACATTTTTTTTTTTTTGTAACGTAAAATCAGTGGATAATATTTGGCAGTCCTACATGGTAAAAAGTAGCGCAAAATTAAACCCGCTGCCTCTTTTAGGTCCATCGCGGATGCGATGACTGGCACTCGTTTTGATGATTATTAGATACTAATCTAATATGTAAAGTATAATTCATTCGGCCTAAAATCACTAATGAAAATACAACGCTACCTTCCGTACTATTATTTCAAAGCCAACCTTCCGACAAATTATTTTATGGTCGTATGGTTTTAAGCACACTCATAATTTTTTTTTTTTTTAATATAACATCACTAGTGGACAATCAGTATACACGTACTATGCGAGTAAATGAATATTCACTTCAAGTACGCTAGTTTTAACGCATTGTTTTTAGTCACAATTGAAAAATAAATTGTTGATGAGGCGTAAAATTACGTACCCACATGAGTGTAGTTATGTTCCCCAGTGGCAGGATTATAAACATTTATCGTACTACTTGTAATATCAACAAAGAATAACAGTTGTTGATCCGCGTCCCAGTGTAGACCTTCACCAAGCGCTACTGGTTCCGTCACTTTGATAAGATTATGTTTTATAGACATTGTTCTGACTGAAAAAAATACAAAAAAATATTACATATAATTTAGAAGATACCTGAAATTTCATCTTCTAGAATGGCAAATCTCAAAAATATATAAAAATATTTTTAAATTTATACCAGTTTAATTTACGATTAAATTTCAAATATAACTAATAATTTTTAATAGTTATCCTAAAGCAACCCACTGTTTAAGAGTTTCTTATCAATTTTTGTTATTAAAACAATTCAAGAGACTCTTCATTTATTTAAAATGTTTTGAAATTTACAAAAATTTTATCTTTTATTGTTTTCTGTAACAAAAATCTAATATGGAATTTCTCTTTCAATTCTCAAGCAACCATCATTTTTTATTTATTTTTAAAATTTGTTTCCCCACTTTTTAAAGGAAATTGAAAATAGCGAAATTTAGTTCAATACTACAATTGTGTGTTACGTCGCCACATTTAATGTATTGATTGATTCTGACTATGGCTGGTGTGACATGCTGAATGCTTCCACCGTGAATTGAGAGTGTTCTGGGTGTGGTACATCGAATGCGTCTTGTAAAGAAATCAATATTGTTAATCAGTAATCAAAAATTTTAGAGTACTTAATCGATAATATTCAAATTATTTATTCTCTCTCTTAATTCCAAAAAATATATTTTAAATTATAAAAATAAAATGTATTGACTTTTACTCTTTCTTTAAATTTTCTATAATTTTGACCTGTCGGGATTATAAAAGACTGATCAACACCAGGGTCTGATTATCGCATAGGCAAACGAAACAAATGTCTAGGGCTTGGAATATTTGACTATGAATGTAAGATTAGTATTTTTTTCTTGTCAATGGAATTCAGAAGGAAAAAATCTGGCAAAGCCTGGGGCCCGATAAGAAGAAAATATCTAGAGCCCCAAAGTAGGTTACTCCGGCCCTGATTAACACGAAACCCTTATTATTTTTTTTATCACATTTCATAGTTCTTACATTTGTGCAATTATTTCTACGAAATTTTACATCTAGATGCTACAGATTAAGATTAAACCGTCAGTTGATCTAGTCGTAAAATAAAGGCGCAGATGCATTTTTGTCGTTTTGAGGTATTAAAGAAAATAATTTGTTAATAAATTTAAAATTCAAACCGAAATTCATTAAATTTCACAAGGTGATTAAGCAAATTGAATTTATAAAATAAAGTAGTTTCAAAAAAAGTTAACTTCATTAGGCCTGTTAAAGATGTAAAATTCCTGTTAACTAATAGTATTGTTATTTCAGATATTACTTTTAAATGTAAACATATCGTTTCTTTTATGTTTTTTTAATTTAAAGATTGCTACTAATCTAAGAAAGAGTAACTATATTTCATTTAAATTTGGTTACATTTTGCATATTTAGTTATTTCATTCATTGTATGTAATATCCATTGAGATGCTTGTTCCATTTGTATTTCTATTACCATAAAGTTTTAAATACCCCTGTTGCAGCGTCCTGCCATAACAGCAAATTTCCCAGGAGTAAATTTGCAAAATACTACTTAAAATAAATAATTAATAATAATTGAGTTCTGAATTCATATCCGTTTTCCAGACTTTTGTCTAATGCAGATGCCAAAACATCTCAATATCAGATATAACGTAAAAGCCCCTATACTCGAATGCGATTCAATACTCGAACAGTTTTGATATTTATCGGTTTTTTTCAGAAATAACTTTATTAATATATAAAATATCAAAACTGTTCGAGTATTGAATCGCGTTCGAGTATAGGGGCTTTTACCCTACACAAAGATAAATTGTTTTTGAAAGAAATGCATACTAACTCTAAATGGCGCAATTGAATCCTATAGTAACGCGAAAACTTCTAGCTATGACACCCTAAGTTATGTTAGACTAATGTTACGTTATATTTTAAATACGCCTCCTGCTTTTCCATCCTTATGTTCCATCCGATTTCCTTTTTTTCTAGTTACTCTGTGGATTTCACTATGTATAATGGCTTCTGTACAATTTCGTTTAGATACCCTTCTCAACTCCGAAACGACCACAACCACTTCTATCAAGAAAAACAGTCCTAGATCAGTGAACGAGGACTCTCAACCAGCGATCTCATCAAACTCCATATCAGTCGCGCCAACGTCCACCTCAAACACAACATGTCGAAAACGGCGACGATCGTTCAGAGGCGATGATCAAACACCCACAAATAATAACAGTAATCCACCGGGAAGTGGTGCAAAACGTGGACGTAAACCAAATGCCCTGAAGAATTTACGGAATACACCGACAAATGTGCCGCCAAGTAATAGCATGAATAGCGATAGTGATGATACATCGGAACATTCGAACGCACCAAACCCCACGACGACAACCACCACGTCGTCGGTTACAACAAACGCAACAAATCACCAGACGAACACTAGTGGCAGTAATGGACTAGCTGAGTTGCGGTTACAGTCAGTGCAGCATTCAACCACACATCGAACTTCCAAATATAATTTTGTTGTTGAATTAGGTAAGTAGACAAATTTTTAGAAACAATGAGAAATTGCTCTTTCGATTTTACAAATTTTTACAAATATTTTCGTCTGTGAAGCAGTAATGCTCAATCATTAATTTTTACTCAAAATTAAAAATAACAAATAGTTGTTTAATCCGAATCTTACTAAATTTTAAATTCTCAATTATTGTTCTAGTATCTTTTTATTTTCTACTCTTTCCTTTACAAGATCTAAAAGAAATAGTTGTACTGTATTATTTGTATAAATATTCTTCTGATAATTTTTTTTTATTATTATTAAAAAGTATTATCTTATAAATAAACACTTATAATTTTTGTTTTTTGAAAAGATTTTTTTCTTAATTTGAAAAATCTATAAAATGTACTTCAATTTCAAGGTTGTTGAATTTGAAAAATCTATAAAATGTACTTCAATTTTAAGTATTGTATTAACTGTGTAATGATATAAGCACAACTGCTTAATTGTAATACCTTTAGTGGCAGTCATAAAAAAAGTTTTTGTGACTCAGTTATTACATTTTTTATGCTAAGTAGAGAAAAAATAGGATAAAGACCGATTTTTTTACTAATAACTTCAATACTAAGTTTTATTTTTTTTTTTGTAATTAAAAAATGTAGTGAACACTTTTCTTCGATCAAAAAATATTAGAAAGACCAGAGTTATCATATACTCAATACTACCAGGGACGTAGTACTGCTTTTTCGTAAAACAAAAATTTAAAAAAAATTCTTAATAACTTTCTCACTTCTTTCCCTTTTTCTATCAAAAGATAAGCGAAGAGCAAAAAAAAAATTCTTATTTTTCTATCAAGAAATGAAGTGACGAGCAAAAAAAAAAGACTTGTGAATATACAAAAAATTAAATTTTTCCCCCAAAATTTGCCGCTTTAGGCGCGTGCCTAGTCCGCCTGAGGGCAAATACGCCCCTGAGTAATACAAAGGACAAAAAATCAACAAATAACTAGCAATACGACTAGTAAATTCCCAAGTATGATAAATTAATATTACAAAGCAATTTTATCTACGACTACCATGAAATTGCGTATTTACTGTACAATATACTATTTAGGTAAGCTGTATTAAAGTAAGATAGATAAGTTGTAAAAAATAATTATTTTTACTCTTTTAACCCCTTTTAAAACTGGCGTGAATTAATGTAAAATCAATACTTTACACACAACTGTATGTAAAGAACCATAGCTTACCACACTTTTGTTAATCGATATAATTGTTAATCTTTATAATCTTGAATTGATTTTTTTTTTAAATTTAGCATAAATTTTCCAACTTTTGCAGTATTGATATTGAGTTGTAGTATTTTTTTAACTAACCCCCCGTAAGGCAAAACAAAAAAAAAAAAAATATCACTAAAGTCGGAGCATCTTTCGTTTTTATAACCAGATTTAGGTGGATCTCCTATTATAAATAATTACCGGAAATAGATTAAATTTAAACCGGAATTAATGGAGTTAAAAGCCATCGAAATTGTACGATCTTAATTATTATTTTAATATTGCTTGGTAGAAAATATATTTTTTGAGCACTAAGTACCTGTCAGTTGCTTAAATGTTTTTGAGTTTATTAGGTCAAGATTTTTACAATCTAATTACGTTTTTCCAGATCCAAACATGGAACCAGCCCAACGAATTGCATTATTGCAACAAAGGATAGCCGAACTACGAAAAGCCTATAGTCAAGAAAAGAACGAACTAGCCAGTATAGAAAGGCGACTAAAGAAAATCAAGCGAAGGGAGCGAGAGGGTAAGAAGATTTAACTTTATTTTTTATCCACAATTTAACCAAAATTTAAAATGTTTTCTTTTATAGCAATAAAGGCAGCCAAACAGGAAGTGGCATGTTCGTGATAGCTAGCAACGCGGAGGTGTCCAATTTTAAAAATAGTTTTAAAGCCACCTTAATCGAAAGGTGTCCGAAATCTTAGAATAATTATAAATATAATTATTTTTATATTTGTGAATATTTCTACAAAATCACAAAAGAAATTTTACTGAAAAAAATTTAAAACCATGTAAAATAAAATTATTTTTAAATGTTTTGATGTAAGTGAAAAATTTGATTTTTATAATTGATGCTTAATTGATAACAGAATTTAAAAAAAAAAGAAAGAAATTGTATAAATTTTTAATATATAACATTTATTGTTTATATTTAATTAAATATTTTAATTAATTTTACGTAACTGAGACTTTTTTTGATTGAATGATTTTTAGTCTGTACGGGTATTTGCGCGTAAAAGTTTTTTGGTTTTTTTGAGTAGGAAAACTGCACATTCCGTGTCGTGTTTGCTTGTTATTAAGAATACTTTTTTTATATATAAATTTTACAAAGCGATATCATATTTTTGTGGTACGATGAAACCCCTTTTAAGTTAAGGACTGTTTAAACAGACGAGTAGATATATGATAAAATTAGGCTTATAAAACTATAAAGTAATTAAACTCACTGCTTGACCCAAACTCAAGTGGATCATAATTTGGTATCGAATCGAACCTTTTCTTAAAAAGTTCAAAACCAATTCAATATTTATAATTAAAAAACAGTAATTTATTGATATTTATGACGTAGTAAAAAACGCCAGTCGTTTACGTCACCGTGACGTCATTAATATAATAAAGCTCATAGTGATTGTTTAACTTGACATTTGTAGAGTAGACAGCTAATTGTTGTTCGTTGTATTAGTATTTGAGCGCGAGCTCAAAAGACCTCCAGAAACTGAGGCGAGGGGAACACAAATTGTATTATTTACATAGTTACCAACCAAACAAATAATTATGTTTTTAAAGGAGCGAGTGAATAAACGTATATATTTATTAATTAACATAATAACTAATAAATACATCATTTAACATAAATACTAATAAATAGAAATAATTGGGTATTTGACAAATTTCGAAAGAAGGTTTTAAAATATTCCAAATGATTTAAATATAATCCCAGTAATTGATTTTTGTATAAAAAAAAGCGATTTAAAGGAAAAAAAAGTTCAGTGACGTAACGTCACGAACCAGTTCGCTTTTTATATTATATAATTATGTAGTAGGTATAGTAAGTATGAGTTTATTTTCAAAAAGCAATTTCTAAGAAAAAAATGATTTTGAGATTAATATAGAATTATAAACTTGATTTAGAAAGTCATTATTCTAAACCGAAATTTTCTTCCAAAACTAATTATAAAGTACCGAAAAAGGACATCAAATTTTAAGTTTATTTTCAAAGAAAAAAAAAATATTAATAAAAAATAATAATTGCAACAATTATTTCAAGCTTAAAAGCCCATTTTCAAATAAAGTAAGATAACTTTATTTATATGATAAAGGTTAAAAGAATTTTTAAAATTTTATTTTTACAAATAATTTTTAGAAAGCAAAATAAATAAATAAATAAACAAATTACTAAAATCAAGTCGAAGATGAAAAAAAGGCGATAAAATGATATTACATTGAGGGAGACTGTAAGGTTAAAATTTAACGTAATACTAATAGCGTGGGAAAAAATATAATACCATTCATTTGTATTTTCATTTTAGGCGATGAATTTATTACATTTTTGTAATTTTGTTTTCAAAAATGAAATAAGATAAAATTTTATTTTAAAAACGAATTTTCTTTTTTTTTTGAGGACCCATTTTTAAGAGGATTATCTTGAATTAGATTTTTATACTGAACGAGGTTCTTTATAGCATCCCAACTTTGCTATTCACTGGTAAAAAATCCGTAAAAATTTTGCTGGTGTTAGATATAGAAGATCTCATTTTACTCGAAAATTACATTTTGTTAGAAATTGCTTTTTGAAAATAAGCTCCACCTTTATTAATGTCGTATCCATGACATTAAATAATTTTATATATATTTTCCATATTTTCTGTTGATTTGTCATTAATTACATATTGCCTCATTTTTAATTAAATAAAAATAGAATAATAGATTCGTTTGTGCTAGCAAACCTCTTTGCTCCGAATCCTAAATTTTGTTCAGCAAAATTTAAAAATGTAAAAACTAAAATTTGAGTATCTTTTTTATAAGTATCTTTTTGTAATATTAAATGCTTTCATGCTGTGACGTCACATGCCCAAATAAATTGTTTTAATCATTTCAGCCGCTAATTCCAAATTCGTAATTTTTATTTAGAAAAATAAAATATTTATATATTTTTTTTTAAAATTAATATATACAGGGTGGTCCAGAATTATGTACCGTAATTGCTGGAGCTGATAGTATGTTCAAAAATAATGGTACCTTTTCATCTACACTTTTTTCCAAAAATCAATAATAAGGGAGATAAAGCAGAGGGGTAAAATGTAGAGGGGTGGAACGAAACTGACTTATTTTTTTTAAATTTTTTTTAGGCGCTTTTGATTACTGGATTCATATTCTAGGGGTGCGTATGAACATTAAGATAATTAAATTTATGGTATCAATTATTCCATCACTTATGATTAGGGGATAATTTGGAAATAGATACTTCTACTTTAAATTACTCGAAAACGGTAATATTTATCCAAATGTAACAAGTATACCTTTTTTGCGTGAAATTGTCTGAGGAATTATATTATCAGGGATTTTGTTTAAATAATTGCAAATTAAAAAAGAAAAGACGTGATAACTCACACCTACCACCCAAAACCACCCCTTAGTCATGAGTGGTGGAATAAGTGTTAACAGAAATTTAATCCTTCTAACGCAAAATTAGTACCCCTAAAATATCAATCCGTTATTCAAAAGCGTTTGGAAAATATTTAAGAAATAATGGTTTTCGTTTCACCCATTTACAGAGTTATATCTCCCTTATTATTGAGTTTTGAAAAAAAGTGTACATGAAAAGGTACCATTATTTTTGAACGTACTACGAGCTCCACCAATTGCGGTACATAATTGTGGACCACCTTGTATATAAATGATTAATCATTATCACTGAATCATACGTTGTGTTATTCACTATATTTTACTATCAATTGCAAGATCAGTCAAATACCCAATTTCGATTACACTGGTCCCTCAATTTACGCGAGTATTCGTTCCACGAGAATAAAAATCGCGTAAATTGAATCCGTCATTATAAAAGAAAAAATACTGGAAGTAAAAGATCCAAAAATTTTAGAGAATTTTATAATAAAAATGATAACGAATATGTAGAAATTGACATGTTAAATTTTTAAAAATATCGTTATTTTTGATATCGATAATTTTCGATAACGAAAAGTAGGGGCAGTCCCAATATGTTCAGATATCTTATTCCGAAAAAGCTGTATTAAAAACTACTTTCTTAAGCAATTATCCAAAATACAGTAATTTTTAGAATTAAAGCCCGAGGATGACATGATTTTTTGGGAAACCGGGAAAACCCAGGGAATTTGAGAAAATAGGGAATTTTCATCTACCATGTGAGTTTTTTGAGAGTTGCCATTTCTATTACAACCAAATTTTTATGATAGAAATGGTACTGGAAAAAGTTCTTTTCTTGGATGTAATGGATAATAATGTAACCAAGCAAAACACTATCGGTTAAAGTAGCCTCAAGTACATATGCATATTTTTACCGTCCAACTGATTAATTAAAGAAAAATTAAAAAATTAAACTTGGGTTCTGTTTGAAAATGAACTGACGGTTCGAAACAATATTGTCACAGTTTCAAAATAAAAGTGGTATTTTTGCGAAGTAAAATATTTGTTTATTATTTACAAATATGGAATACCATAAAGTAACGCTCAAATCTATTAATATTAAAAATTAAAAAATTAAACTTGGGTAAAAAATTTTTTTTGCTCATTTATGTTGTTAATTAATGCATTCGATAAGTTTTATCGAAAAATTAATATATATAGTCTCATTTAAAAATCTACAAGTTTGTATCATAGCTCGAAAACCATAAGAGCTATAAAGCTCCTGACTATAGCAATCGGTTGCCCCCGTCGATATCTACACTCTTATTTGAACAGTTTTTCGATTAAATCAACGATTTGGTTGTAATAAAAATGGCAACTCTCGAAAAACTCACACAGTATTTTAATTTAAAGAAATATTTAAATTTTTTTTTTTATTTTCAAAGTTCTACGCTAATGTTGCGCATGCGAGACTGGCGTAGCCTCTTGAGAATTGACATCATTTAATCCCATTGATGCCACTACTGTTGTGAAGGAAGCATTTACTATTGTTGCTATCCTGAAGTAGTGTGCCCTTGAACCCCGAGCGGATGGGTTCGATCGGAACAGGGTGGCGATCGACCTGGAAAACCTGGAAAAGTCAGGGAATTTCGAATTTCTGGAAAAGTCAGGGAATTCCAGTCGTAGTCAGGGATTTTTCAGTTTCCGCCCCGGCGAGAGCGTCGATTGATAGTCGACGAACTTTTTCCTCTTTAGTTGTATTTTTTGCCACTGACGAGCAAAAAAAAAGAAAAATATCGTCGTCAACTTTATTTTTAAACAATATTTTTTTCGAAGTACGTCCTGGAATTTTATTCAAAGTCAGGGGGAAGTCAGAGAATTTTGAAATTGGTTTTCAATCGCCACCCTGGTTCAAACTCCTGGTTCTATAGAAACTTAACCTAGTTTCATAATTTATTATATTACAAGTCTCTAAGATAAGTTTAGGAAGTGCTTACCCCCTGGGCTTGGGGTGGACCCATAGTTGTTTGAATGTTTGAACCGGCTGTTCGATCAAGCAGTCGTGTGACCGTTTGATGGAACAATGGTCGTTAGACCATTGGATCATTCGATCAGCTAGTGCCGAACGTCTGATGATAACTGCACAATAGCTGTTGGCTTTTATACAGTAATCTGACCTGGTTATATTTATTATGCTCAGCAGTTTTGATAACACTGTGTTTATGTTTACAAACACAGTACGCGATTATTATAGTTTGTTATTAACACTATACAGACCGAGCACTTTCACAATAAACTTCCCCAGGGGCCGGCAATATTTTTAAAGAAACTTTATATATACAGATATACATAAAATTATTCAACATGGGTAAACATACGTACGTATACATTGATATTGTTAATAAAATCATAAATCAATAACAGGAAGATAATAAACTGGTAAAAATACACACACCGGCATAATTAGCGGAAAGATTGTCCCAGGAAACTATAGATAACATCATTCTGAGTATAGAAAAACGAATGGAAGCTTTGATAAGAGCACGGGAGGAACCAGGCGCGATTAAAACGCTGTGTTTTATTTTCTATTTGTTAAATAATCTTTAATTTAAATTATTCTTAGACGACATAAGATTCAAAAAATTTGCCATTTTATATGGTTACTTGTTTTGCTACCGAAAATAAAGGTATATTGACTTGTGAACATGCAAGTTTAAGTGAATAATTAAATAAGATTAATATTTTCTTGAAATTAAATGGTTTGTTTGATTTTTACAGATTTTTTGTATGTTCCGCTAATTATGCCGGTGTGTGTATATATATAAAAAAAGAAACTAATGATACATATAAAATATTTTTTTATAAAAATTTTTATGTGTTTTGTTTATTCTAAAAATGTTTATAGAAACCAACATACAAAGAGTATTGTGTGTTGGTATTTGTGTGAGTACACAAGTACTTGTTTGTGGTAACATCGCACACATAATGTGTAATCATTGATCGCGATTGGCTTCTGCGGTTGTTGTGATTATTTTTGGATGCCGAAAACTTCAGCAGTAAAGTGTTAATGTTTATTACTGAACACTAATTGAATAAATAACCAGTGGTTCGTAACACTAAACACAGTGAAACTTCCATTATGTCACATCAGTTGTAATCCCTTTCCTTCTACGGTAGGGAAACGTAGTAAATCGTACAAAAATCTAAAAATTTGAATCTGGTTAGGATACTATTGATAGCCTAAATACGAACGATTTAATTAAAATTTTGATTGTACCGGAAATGGAGAAATAATCTTTTATCGAAAAAAGGGTAAAGCCGAGTTCGTATGGGCAATGTGCTCCCAACTCATACTGATAATTATATTAACGGTATGGTGAGGTTTGAGTAATTGATATCTACAACCTTCCCGGCCAAAATCGAGTAGTTATGGAGACAACTAATAAATAATAACAAATGACTGTTTCCCACACCTAAAATTTTAGAAATTAAGCCTTGAAGTATATACCTTATACATATGTATAACTTCCGTAGACATTTAACAAATGAAGTAAAATCAAACGTAACTTCCTTAAATTACTGTAATTACTCTAATATCAAAATTTACAAAAATGTGCGTCTAATTTTGCTTCATTTGTTGCATTTGTTTAATGACGTCAGACCATTTTTAATTTATTTAATCTACAATAATTTTTGTGGTGAAGTGCTGAGAATTAATTTAAACTTAATAAATTTAACATAAAATTAAATAATGTTTGTCTTTTAGTAAATTATTTCATATTTTGCTAATGAAATTTGCTTTATATTGTTTTACACATATTTTATAAACAATGAAAACCGTCACAAAACAACATAAAATACGCGTAAACATGACTCGTTTATTCTGGAAAGAATATTATGAATATAACTACAGTGAAACCTCTTTTAATCTGACATCAATTTCATGCGAAAATTACCATTGAAATACGAAAATGGCTAATTTTATGAGCCCTTCAGACAACGAAGTGGGCCACTATAAGTAATTGACTTTGTGTAGAATTTCGGAATATTTGATTTAAAAGAAATTTTCGCGTGAAAATGCTGTCCGGTTAAGAGAGGTTGCACTGTAGTTGTTTCTTTTTATGAAAATGATAAGCCATGTCTATCCCTCACATACTGAGCAATACGCCCTTTACAGTTTCTGCTACAAAGTTTTTAAAAATGTTGACTAATCGAATGTTTTAATGAAATTTGCAAAAGTGATGTTACCAAAACCGGTATTATACTATATATATTTGTGGTTGTCCGAGATCTGATTGTGTATCTGCTCATATCTGTGTGAACAGTTCTTTATACAACTTAGAAGTGGTAATATGGCATAAAATTGATCTTAGAGTGAACAAATTTTGTTCCATGTCGGTGGTAAAAAAGCCACTGTCGATTTAGTTCTAATCGTAGATGTTTACATGGCATTATAAACGATCTTTGTGAATAGTTATTTCAGATTTTATATTATACCATTAAAAATGAGAGAATATAGCTTCATCAAAACTTATAAGGGGTCCGTTTGTAATTTCATTGCTTTTGTCCGAGCGTGTGAGATACCTGTATTTCCTTTTAAATATTTTTTAATTTTGGAATTCATTTTTAAAATTTTCTATTTGTAGAGTAGTTTTATTAGTTTTTTTAATAAACGTTAGTTTTTCTTCCTAGTACAGGCTTGTCTCATACTCTACAGCAGTATTCCTATTTTGTATATTTACAGATTTGTAATAAATAATTTTTAACCTTTCATTGGTCACATAGATTTAGATAACGTAATAGGTCAAATATAGTATGAGATACCGCCATTAACACAAATATATTTTTAGTATAATTTCAATAGTGGAAGAAAACTTTATTTAATACTTTAAAACTAAAAATTTATTAAAACGTTTCTCTTCTGTGAAGAATATCATCATAACATTGAACAAAAGTCTCTTACATTTAGAAAAAACGGTTTTTCTAGTAAAAAACATTTAATTAAAAATTTTGTCGATATCCTGTGTGGCTCATGGGAGGTTAATTTTTAATCCAAAAGAATTTTCACATTCTTTCCTAACATTAACAATTTTTTTTTACACACAAATATTCGTGATTTATTACTTTTGTAAATTACAGCTTATAAATTTTAAAATAGGCGAGTTGACAGTATTTATATTAAAAAGAAATAAAACAAAAATAAGAAAAAGGAATCTAAAATCTGTAAAAATCTCTAGTTATTAATTTTTATTTTTTATAAAAAAAAGCTACTATTATTACATTTATTACGTCAAACTACATTATGGGTATTGTGATTGAAATTGTCATAGTGCAATGATTTTCTACTTGATATTCTGTGTCTATGAAATTATAACAAGTTTTCCAGCAAAGATCAAAATGATGGCATAAGATGTATTATCATATAAAAATGATAGCAAAGTATTGTAATTATTCTCTAATGGAAACTCTCTCACTCTATAGAAGAGCGAGAGAGTGTTAGTGTTTCTATTGGAAAAAATTAATGTACAATAAAAACAGAAAAATTCAGTTTCAGTTCAAATTTGTTTTGGAAATTAAATGCAAAAAAAGAAATGTCCGCCATATTGTTAAAAACGTGAAAAGTAGTACTTTACAGCACTAGTTGCATAATGAAAAGCAAAAAGCACTAGTGTCATAAATAATAACCAAAGCATGCTTTAACACTTATAACTTACGAGGTTTTGCATTTTTATAATATAATTTTATTTGTGGAATATTTATAAATTCAATTTTTTATCGCTAATTGCGAATTCTAGCACTCAAACATAAAGCTTTGTGTGCAACTTTTATATGATTTGATTTCATGAACTTGCCTTTTTTATTAGACTCGTTCGCAAGCTCTCTTGGCCATTAACACAGGTCGTTTATAAAGTCCTTCATTATGTACTTGTTGGCGTAAATAGTTTTTTTCTTTAATTTGTCAACTGGCCTATTGATCGTAATTAAAAATGAAAATATTTTTCAAGGTAAATTGTAACGAATTATCATGTCAGTAAAATAGATAAAAATTAAAAACCAGTCATTTCATTCATTTTAGAAATTGTAATGGCATCTATTAATATTAAATATAAAACGTATAAGGCTGAGTAAATAAATACAAGTACACTCATAGGCATAAAAAATCAAACATGTAATTTATAATTGAAGAAAAAATTCCAAAATTAATCCGATTCTATCCTGAGTTCGTTCTATTGTAACAGTAGAAATTCAAATATTTTATGTTTAATCTTTGTTATATTGATATTAAAACTACATATTTTCATGTTTATAAACATCTTGCTGTGATCGTAAAATTTGAAAGAATTCGATTTTTGATAACTACTTTCTTTTAATCTAATCAATAGATTATGTTTTAAAATCGATAATTATTTTTTAAAATTTAATTTTTATCCCTCATGCGGGATAAATGCTATCTTGGCGCAGGTATTTGTATTCGACAAATAGCTATTTGTCCATTCTACTGTTGCCATATGGCTTAAGCGTATTTCAGTTGTTTTTTTGCTCGCACATTGACAATAAAACACCCAAATTTAATTAAAACATGCGAAGTCATCTCTTGATTTTTCATTTAATACTTTCTATAAAAACTACACGAACAAAGTAATT
This sequence comes from Brachynemurus nebulosus, assembly GCA_035578155.1. Classification (NCBI taxonomy): domain Eukaryota; kingdom Metazoa; phylum Arthropoda; class Insecta; order Neuroptera; family Myrmeleontidae; genus Brachynemurus; species Brachynemurus nebulosus. The sequence continues at coordinate 810,355 of JAPWDM010000041.1, read as the reverse complement.
TAAACAATAATTTAAAAAAAAAAAGAACACTCAAAAAATTTAATTTAAAAAATAGTATGTGCAACTTGTGCGATGTTATTGATTGCCCACTCGAGCAAATGAGCGCACTCACTTCGATTGTGCGCTCAACTTCGTTCTCGTGGACAATCGATAACTTCCGGCACTTATTGCACAATATACTATTATTTATAATAAAAATCTTTCCTTGCAATATTTTGACAAGAATCAAAAAGGACGCCACCAAAAAAAAATCACTTTTTAAAACAAATTTAAAACTTCAAATTATATAAAGTTTATAAAAATGAAAATATGTAGCTTTAACACTACTTCAAAGTGTATCCAACAATAAATATAAAACTCCGATATAATGCTGATAACATTGTTCCAGTATTAAATAAGAATGGGTACATTCATGAAAGCAAGCGCTTGCAAGAAGACGCCGTAGCATAAAGCTTGCCATACGTTGGTAACGTTTTAGAGTGTTTTATTGATAATACAATTTATTAAAAATTACGCTGCCAATGGGGGTGTGGCACACAGCTTTCACGTACTCGTAAAAGCACCTTGGTAATTTAATGCCCAACATATCTTTGTACAATTTAATATAGATATAAATTAATAAAAATAAATAAACAAAACGATTCATAATAAACTGAGCGAAGTGGGACTAGCAGTAAATAAGATATTGACATTTAATGGGATTTCATGGTAGCGCCGTGGATACTATTACTCCGCTTGCAATGAAATTTGTAGGGCACCATTTAGGAACCAGACCGCGTAATTTCTGACAATTTCATAAAAAAGAATTGAATAGTTCAGAAGTTATGCCACTTGGTGCAATTTAGTATATTAATCGAATGGCATGGTAGCGGCGTAGCTACCGTTATTCCGATTTCAATTAAATTCATAGGGGACCATCTAGGAACCAAACTGCATAATTTCTGAAAATTTCATTAAAAACAATAGAATAGTTCAGAAGTTATGCCCCTTGTTGCAAACTGGCGACACAGAGACCAACGGATGGACAGACACCAAACCAAAATTCTTCAGGAAGCTCTAAAACTTAAAATGTGCATAAAAAATTTTATTTTGGAGGGAAAATTTGTTTATTTTTCAAAAGTGATCACAATGCTTCCGCTACTTTAGTAGTCTCGGAAGCAATAGGGTTATGAAGCCAAGAAAGTATTACAAATGTTATGAAACTCCTTTATTTTAAGAATGTTGTATGGCATTCATAATACTCTTTTTCTTTGGATTTATAAAACTATTTTTAAATAAACATTATTATCAATAAAATGGTGCTTTAAAACGTCACCAACAGACGTCAAGTGCTAGGCTACTGCAAGCTGTTTGCAAGCGCTTGTTTTCATGAACGTACCCAATTTTATTTTGAAAAAGTACTTATTTATTTTTTATAACATTGAGTCTATTATAGTATGTACAATTTATTTTCTTCTCCAATAATTACTGTCTGAATTTTTTTGCTTCTGAAAGTGTACAAAATCAAAAACCAATTTTCTAAATTCGAAATTTTTAACCAACTTTATATGTACCAAAATTTCTGAATCTAAGCGTACTACGTAAGAAACATTCTGATTTTTATAATAATGGTTTTACACTTATTTCAAAATTTAACCTATTATAATGCAATGTATGATCATATGTGAGTCATACGTAGGTCATAATGGGTGAAGGAATCTACTAATTAAGTAAATATAAAAAATAATTTTATTTAATTTTGAATGCTCGAAATTTTAAAATATAGCGCATTATATGTATTTTAAAGTTTTTAAAAAAGAGAGGGTTTCGTTCCAAAATAAAATCCAGTTAATGCCATCTGTCTTCATTTATACTCTCAAAAATACGTATGTATAATTATTTTCATTAGATAAAAAATATTTATTTTGGATTTATATTTTTTAAAACTGAATCCTCTGCATAATATTTAAAAGTTGCAATAAAACGACTTAATTTAATTACTCCTATATTTTATGTAAATATTTTCGCTCTTTTCTCTTTGATTATATTTTTAAAAACAATCATGTGTATGTACAAATAATTAAATGAAAGTATAAGTGGAAATGATGAAAATTTTATGTATATTTTATGTTAAAAATATTAATTTATTAGATTCTTTTACAGAAATACTGTATAAATATGTATTCACATATAAGTTGTTGAAGTATATTTCTTTATAAAAAAAATAAAAATTATTGATTTTAAATTGTTGTTCTGTTATTTAAAAATTAACTCCTTTAATGATTAAAACGAAATAACTTGTCAGCATGTGGGCGTTCTAAAATACTTCAAGCGTGCATCTACGCATAAGAATTGAAATCATTCATTGAAGGTTTTTTTTAAATCTATGATAAAATGTTACTGTGACAACTGATAGTTTTATGTAGAAAGAAAGTGTTCATCGTTTTGCTTTTATTTTTTGTATTTGCAAGAAAATATGTGTTGTTATGAAGTTGTATATAACATAAAAGCCCCCATACTCGAACGCGATTCAATACTCGAACAGTTTTGATATTTATCGGTTTCTTTCAAAAATAACTTCATTAATATATAAAATATCAAAACTCTTCGAGTGTAGAGGCTTTTACCCTAGTACTACAGTCGATTCTCGTTAATTCGAAACTCGAGGATCCTTAAAATATTACGAATTATAGAGAGGTTCGAATTATCACAGGTAACAATTTTAATTTTTTAAGCATTTGCGATGAATGAACTTGAACTTGTGTCTTAAAATGTACTTACAATCTTTCTGTTTCTTTCCCTCTGCAACTTTGAATTGTCGAGTGTTCGACGCCCATGATTTCGAATTAACGCGTCGTTTTGTTACGTAGCAATGATTTTTTCGTTCGAATTACCAAGTGTATAAAAATGTCGTGTTTTGGTTCGAAATATAAAGAGATTTTGTAGGGAACTCGTGATACCTTTGAATTATAGTTTCGAATTATCGCAGGTTTGAATTAACGAGAGTCTACTGTATCAATAAAAACCAATTTTATCAGTGCTAACCAAAGGTCGTTTATCACAAATTTTCATGATAGGCGTCGTAGTTTGAGTTAGGCAATTTTTTTATATGAATCGTTACAACTGTTAAAAATCATTCTTTAGATACTGTAATTGAAATTTAGGGACTATCTACAATTTCGTAGCTATTAAAAAAAGAACTGGAAGTGACTTGCGGAGTATACTGTGATTATTCAAAATTAAATGTTTGTCATTTACTGATAGATTATTTGAAGTTTTGTGTTCTTTTTGAACGTCTTGTAAGCTTAACATGAATTTTTATTTGGCTTAAAATAGTATTTTACTCTACAGACGTGAGTCCAGGCAGTCGGGAATTGTGCATAAACTATCGCTCAATTCATAACGGCACAGCGTTATTGCTGCCGCAATTAAGTACCTAAAACTTTGTAAATATTAGGAAATTTAAAATTTCCTTTTGAGGGCATATCATAAAAATCGACACTTTAGAATATGCAAAACGTAAATTGTTTTAAATTTTTAGACTAGAATATCGTCTTAAGAGTACGACCATACACCTTGTAAATTAAAAATCTCACACTTAAAAAAAAAAATTACAAATTAGATAAAATATAATACATATAACGTAAAAGCCCCTGTTATATACACTATTTTTAGGTGTGTAATTAAACTGGCTTATAAAAATTGACAAATAAATTAAACACCCATTTTTTTTTTAATAAGCATGAAAGTTTTTTTTAATCCAATGAATATGTTTTTAAAAAAATACAACCCAAAAATTTGTATTTATTAATGTTTTTCTTTTACAAAATGTCAACATCTATATCCAAACAGAGAAATATTAATGACACTAGAAGTTGCGAACCGATATACAAACAGACGTGTAATATGACATAGAGTGACATCTAGACGTCAAAGTAGGAAATATAAAATGGTTTAAGTATCAGACGTAAATAAAGGATCAAAATACTGTATTCAATAAAAACTGTTTAATATATATATATGTATTTCTTTAATTAAGTAAGGAAACAATAAATGCGAGGTGAATTTAAATTGAAAAATAATCATTCTATTGATAATAATTTTTGTTATCAGAGGTTTCTTTCAGAAATAACTTCATTAATATATAAATGTCAAAACTGTTCGGACATATGATCGCGTTCCGGAATAGGGACTTTTACGTTAGGTACCTAAGTATTAAATTTAAGTTATTCTAAAAGAATTTTAAATTTTCTTTTTTTTTTTATAGAATTTCTGGTATCAAATACTGTTTAAATAGTATTCTTATTTATTTTTTTTTTAGTATTTTACTGTTTTATAGATTTATCATACAAAGTTTCATTGTGTAAACTGTAAAGAATAGGATTCTTTCATTAGAATTCACATAAGAATCTGTTTCTGAAGTTTTTGTAAAATTTTATTAATACCCGACAAAGGGAAAATGCGATTAGGTCATACTGGGTGAAAAATTTTACATGTAGATTTTCTTATCATTAACTACTAACTAATTAGTAAAGTTGGAAGAAAATTATTTTTTGTTTTGCAAAAAAATGTTGGTAAGAAAAATCTTTACTAGAATCGAAAATTATAAAAAAGTGAGAATTTTTGTTCCATGCGTTTTCGTGAAATAAGTGATACTGATTTAAATCGTTGCTTTCCAGGCAGAAGGTCGTATCTCATTTTTAGTGATTTCTTAGGAGAGCAGAAAAACAAAAGCTACTGTTACATTTTGTTTTATAAATTTGAAACTAAGCTATCAATGTATTTGCAGACTAATATTCTTCAGGTACCTACATTCGTTTATGATTTACAAAACGAAATGTAACAGTAGTTTTTGTTTTTATACTCTCCTGAAAAATCACTAAAAATGAGACTTTAGTGCCCAACGATCTTATGCCTGGAAGGCGACGTAAAGATGAATAGGTATGTAATTGTAACTTAAAATACTATTTTTATTTTCAAATCTTAAATCTGCAAAAAGCAAGTGATGACTAAAAAAAAAAAACCTCAGCACTTTTGCGCTCAAGTTACGTTTTTTGGCGCCCTTAACACTGCAAAAAGCAAGTGACGAGCAAAAAAAAAACATCCCATTTCACCGTTTTAACACCTCTCAACTTGCGTATTTGGTGCCCCTAAAAGCTTGCTGGAGGGGGGGGGCACATGCCCCCGCTGCCTCTCTAGATTCAACCTTGGTGAAGGTTTTCAACATTTTTATCACGAGTTTCGGTGACTCAAAATTCGTAAAATAATAAAAAATACATGGGAAATTTGTTTCTAAAACTTTAATAAAAGGTTACAAATTTTAAGTAATTTATAATATTTAAATGTCTTAAATTAAAATTTTAACTCATAATTAGTAACAAAAATATTTACAAAAAAGTTAATTAAAAATTCATAGAAGCGTTTCACATTATTTCCACCACTCTACAACCCCCAATCCCTGTTCTGACATACTACCCACTAAACGATAGGGTACACCCTGTTCCGTATCTGGTGGTATATTTTCAAAATGTTCACTCTGTATACGAAATTTCACTTTTTCACCCGGATCCAGGTACAATTTATGAATTTCACCATCACCTTTATCATACTGCCAATACCACGCTTGCTCCGTTTCGTCAAATGTGCTTGGTTCAGGTAATGAATTCGGTGGCACCAGGATATCGTCGAAAAATTCGAGTGTTATGTGTACACCTTCAGGCGTACATGATCGAATCTTTCCTTGTATCACTTGATTTATCATTGGTCGAAACGCGATAACGTTAAATTTCACTTCAATATGACTTGCACCATCACCAGGGATCAAAATTGAATCTCCAATTGAAATTAAATTGTAGACGCAGATAATTAAACCGACATCAATGACAACTTTGTTAGCAAATTCGTAATCCAGTTCTTCAGTAATTGCATTATTTAGTTTGATATGAAATTTTTCTGGAGGTATACGTACAGTTTTAACCATTTCCACTAACATAAACATTTTGAAAATTTTTTTTGTTACATGTTTTATATAGGTTATGTCAGACGTGATCTTGACATAAGAAATGTCAAAATATTTAAAACACACGTGAATCTTTCAACGCACTTGCGCTTGCGTATTGAGTAATTTTAGAAGCTGAAACGAGTTTGAACAATTGAAAAAGTAACTGAAATTTTTAATAATTTTTGTGTTAATTTTTATTTTTTATTTTTGGTTGAATAATGAAAATGTGTAAAGAAATGTGCAGTATAAGGTAATTAATTTATTTTTTAACCTCTTAGATATATTACTAGTTAGAAATTAATAATTCAAATATTAAAAATTGTAAACATTAAAAAATTTGATTGTTTGGGAAATTCAGTTTTATTGCTAATGACGTCGTTGTTTTATATCTTAATATTTAAAGATAATTTAAAGTAATTTCTTATCTAGTTCCTTAAAAATTAAACTTAGCATTTACTTACTCTTCTTTTAAAACTTTTATTCTAATTTGAGTTTGGAGAGAAAATGGTATAACAATTATGAATTATAATATTAATTTGATATTAATATTATTAATGATATAAAAATCAATTAATATCAATTTACTATTAATCATAAACTATATTATCTGATTGAAATTTAAATAAACTGATATTTCTGATAAACTTGATATTTCTAAAATACTGAAGTATGGTATAATGTTTAATTTCCTTTAATTTTTTGAATTAAGAAATAAGGACTTCGTAGGTGAAATCTGACGTATTGATCAAAGGCCCCTTTACATAGGAACATTTTTTCTCTACTCTTAAGCGGCCCCTACACGCTCAATAATATTGCACAAAATCTGAGGTTGTACAATATTATGGATCGTCTGCGTCTGTAGGTTATATTAAAGGGTTGTACAATATGTTGTGCTGATCAAAAACAGTTTGAACTATATTGTGCAATGATTGGAGTTTGATTTGTTGGTTATTCTGTAATGTCACATTTGATGGCTATTATTTGAACCAGTTTGAATTATTAATTTGCAAGAATATTTATTTATTGCTTTGCAACATTTTTATCACTTAATATTTAAAATTAAACAACAGTTTAATTAAGTTCAGTTCCTACATTCACTTTATTGCACAAATTTTTCTTAACAAAATTATTGAACTGTCTGGAGGAACGTTCAATAAATTGCATAAGTTGATTGCACAGTATTATTGAGCGTGTAGGGGCCGCTTTAGTAGGGTGTTCATATTTTGATAAAGCAAAACCGTTACACAAGTAAAAAAAAAAAAGAAAAAGAGGAAAAAAGGTAAATAGGCTTTGTAAGTATACTGTAACAAAACGACGCGTTAATTCGAACTCTCAACAATTCAAAGTTGCAGAGAGAAAGAGACAGAAAGATTGTAAGTACATTTTGAGACAAGTTCAAGTTCATTCATTGCAAATGCTTAAAAAATTAAAATTGTGACCTGCGATGATTCGAACCTCTTTATAATTCGTAATATTTTAAGAGTCCCTCGAGTTTCGAATTAACGAGAGTCGGCTGTGGCACCATCAACCCCGAAAACTCGGTTTTACACTCATGAAAAACTTTCCTACGAGTCCTAGAAAAAAATCTATCCACTCAAAAGGCACAATAAATTGGTCATTTTATATGATACTGAATTAGGTATGTCATGCTATTAGCTACTCAAAAAGAAAAATTGTGTACCTACATAGTGATTCCAATAAGTAATTTAAAAAACTGGGACAAATAGCCGTCCCGAAAGAATTTGTCGGGACACCGGGATAAATCCGGGAAAACCGGGATGTATGGAACACCCTTATAGGTGTTTAAGATCTAGGTGATGTTATTATTTGAGTGGCCATCGTCTGACAAAAGCAAATCGAGACGCATATCACAAAAAAGTTTCACATCTTGAAATGGAATTTTGAATTGAATTAATTCGTTTAATATTTCCGCGTTCGCGAACTCAAAATGATGTAAAAGATTGTTGTTGTAAAGAATTAGTCAAATTATGTGGTTTCAAAGTTTTTATTTCTTAGTTTGGTTGTCCATTTTCTTTTAGCTTATAATTTATTTGCAAAAAATCATGCACGAAATTTATTTCGACATTATTCATAAGCATATGATCGAATTGCAACTCCATCAGTTCCGAAAATCCAGTTTTATACTTGTGAGAAACTTTCTTGCGAAGTTCAGAAAAAGCTACTTAAAATGCTCGTCATTTTAAAACGACACTTACTGAACTATGTAGCTCCATTGCTCCATACACTATTGAAACAAAAATAAGTAGATCAAAAAACTGGAACAAATAACTGTTCTAAATGAATTCGCCGGAACACCCGGATAAAAGAGCTAAAATCAGGACCAATCCGGGGAAACCGGGAGGTATGTACACTCTAGTTTTCATTAACACTTTCAGTCCCACGGCTTCGACATCCGAAAATAATCAAAACAACCGCAGAGGCCGATCATGATCAATGATTGAATACGCATTATGTATGTGTGCGATGTTACCACACCGATGTGTATATACTCAACTCATACAAACACCAACACACACTACTCTCTTGGTTTCTATAAAAAATTTTAAAATAAGCAATATAAAAACTAATAAAAGTATTTGTTTGTTTTTGCTTCTGAGACTACTAAAATTGTGATCACTTTTGAAAAATAAAAAATTTTTTCCCTCGAAAATAAAATTTTTTACGCACATTTTACGTTTTAGAGCTTTCTGAACAATTTTGGTTTGGTGTCTGTCTGTCCGTCTGTGTGTCGCCAGTTTGCACCAAGTGGCATAACTTCTGAAGTATTCTATTGTTTCTAATTAAATTTTCAGAAATTATGCAGTTTGGTTCCTAGATTGTCCCCTATGAATTTAATCGAAATCGGAGTAACGGTAGCTACGCCGCTACCATGCCATTCGATTAATATATTAAATTGCACCAAGTGGCATAACTTCTGAAATATTCAGTTCTTTTTTATGAAATTGTCAGAAATTATGCGGTCAGGTTCCTAGATGGTCCCCTACAAATTTTATTGCATTCGGAGTAATAGTATCCACGGCGCTACCATGAAATCCCATTAAATGTCAGTATATTATTTACTGCTAGTCCCACTTCGCTCAATTTTTTATGAATTGTTTTGTTTATTTATTTTTATTAATTTATATACTTATATTAAATTATACAAATGTATATTGGATATTAAATTACCAAGGTGCTTTTACGAGTACGAGGAAGCTGTGTGCCACACCCCATTGGCAGCGTATTTTTTATGTATTTTTACTAGTTTGCTATCTAAACTTTCTGTAATTCTTTAATTGATTTGAATGTGTTTTTAATAGACCGGGAGATAATAACAGAAAACCTTCTCCGATTTTCGTACTTATGCCTCGGGGAGTATTGAAAGATATGAAAATTTTAAGAAATTGAAGGATAAATTTGAGTTCCGCTCGCGTGGCTTTTATATCGAAAATTAAGTTTCTTGCGTAAAGTTGCATAGAAAAAAGGAATTTGATACGATTTTCGCACTTAGGCCAATTATTTGATACGATTTTCGCACTTATGTCGCCGGCATGGCTAAGTGTGGTTACGCGATGGAAAAAATGATTTTTTCCATCCTGAAAGAAACTTAATTTTCTATATAAAAGCCACGCGAGCGGAACTCAAATTTATCCCTAAATTTCTTAAAATTTTCATATTTTTCAATACTACCCGAGGCATAAGTGCGAAAATCGGAGAAGGTTTTCTGTTATTATCTCCCGGTCTATAATATCAAATATATGTATGTACGTATCACATATAATTATGTACATCAGTACATGTTGAATCATTTTATGTATTTGTTTATATAAAGTTTCTTTAAAAATATTGTCGGCTTCCGGGGAAGTTTATTGTAAAAGTGCTTGGGCCTCTTAGTGTTAATTAGTATTATTTTCGGAAAATAATAAAAATTTTACCTGAACTGGTATTAAAATTAAAAAAAAAAAACCGTAATTTAAACGGTTTTAGTTCTTTTATGAAAAATTGGAACTGTTATTCAATGATGTGAGTAATACCTTTTGCTCAGTATGTATATCTTTAGGTGATCCATTTTATATAACTGTACAATATCTCTTATGTATATCATTGCACAGTATCTCTGAATGTATGGGATTTATTTAACAATTTTGTCGTTAAATTAACTCTTAAAATAATCGCATGTTTTTGATCGATATGTATGGTGTGTCGGCACTGGCGGATTTACACATTTGCCGCCAGTAGGCTATTCAAATTTTTCCGCCTCTACCGACCTCTGCCATTCGATACCCTTAGTTCACAATCATGTTAATTACAATTTTTTTTGTCAATGAAATTGTAACTTTATGATTTGTGCACTATCGTTCTAATTACACCGTCTTTTTCTCGTAATTAATATGATTGTGAACTAGGGGATCAATGCGTCAGTTTCTAGATTATTTCTGAGCTGATAAAAACTCAATATTACACTGCTAATAAGACGGAGTAAAATATGTTTTAATACAATAAAGTTTTACAATACCTTTTTGCGCGATTTTCTATTCACAAGATCATTAATTATATCGTCGTCCTTTTTCCTGTAATTAATATAATTGTGAACCAGGGGATCGATGCGTCAGTTCATAGATTATTTCTGAGCTAATAAAAGCTCAATATTGTACTGCTAATAAGACGGAGTAAGATTTGTCTTAATACAACAAAGTTTTACAATACCTTTTTGCGCGATTTTCTATTCATAAGATCATTAATTGAAGATTGTCTAGGCAGAAAGGCTGAAAGTATCAATTTTAATATTGTCGGGAAATCAACAAAAACTTAATAAAACTGAAAAAATTTATTGAAAAGGAAAACAATTATTACAATGGTTTTATTAGACTTAAAGTTTAAAAATTCAAACATGGTAGAAGTACAATCAGTGCTGGATTTACTCTAGGGGCACGCGGGGTACTGGCCTAGGGCGGCAAAATTTAAAACACACGTGACAATTTTTTTTTTTGCTCGTCACTTATTTTTTGATAGGAAAAGGAAAAAAGTGGGGAAGTTATTAACAAATTTTTTTTGCATGGGCGGCATTTTGCGCAGTGCCCCGGGCGGCACTCAAGGTAAATCCGGCCCTGAGTACAAGACAGTGTACTTAAATGTAATGCAATTTTTATTTATATGACTATATAATAACTATTGAAATAACAAACTTGGTGCTTTCTGCTTTTAACACGTTATTGGTGATGGCAATTACAACATTTCCCACTAACAAACGCAATTTTGTAAATTTTGGCACTCACAGCCTTTCTGCCGGAGAGTCTTCAATTATATCGTCGTATGAAATCTTGTTCATTAGTTTTGACTCTATGCACAAAAGAGCTAAGGCGTTGAGCTTTCCTTGGCTTAAGGTAAATCTTAATAATAACATTTAGGTATACAATATGAATCTTTTAATTTCTGTAAGATATATATAAAAAAAAATTTGGTCCCAAAGTCGCCCCTAAAATCTACCGCCCTAGGCTCCAACCTACTCAGCCTGCTGGTAAATCCAGCACTGTGTGTCGGCTTTTATTGGTTTCTAATTTTAATTGTGTCTAGCTCTAGGTCTTATTCATACTCCGAGACCTTCATCTAGAGTATCATAGTCCTCTAATTATAATCCTATTTAAAAAAAAAAGTACTACTTGGAGCGACAGATCAAGTACAAAGTTGTGCGCAGAAAAGTATGTAATTTTCTAAAATGTTACATAACTGACATGACTATAGAAGGACAAATTATAATTATAGAACAATATTTTTTGTGGTACTAATAATAAGTGATTATTATTGCCAGTAAACTGACCCAATCAATTTATTTGTATATACTCGTATTTTAATATTCATATTTTATGCATTTATTGTTGGGCATTCACAGTGATTTTTCGTTACAGGTACAATAATTACAAATTGTGGTGTTGTTAACAAAAAAAAACTACGCTGCTATTTACTGCTGGTAGAATGATATTGACCTACAATGTAACTGATTAACTGAAATTCAGTTAGATATGTTTTAATAATTATTTTAAATCTAGGTCGAGAACGTCACTATGAACATTTGAAATGAATCAATATAATCGGAATTGTTGATGTTGATTTCATTTGTGTTAAGTAACAACTATTTTTGGACATTTTGTTATAGTCTCAAAAATAGATTTATTTCGGTTAGATGTTTTATTATACATTTTTCATAATATTGGGAATATATATTTTTTATTTCCATCTATATTTAGTCTATTTTCAGATGTATGTATGTCGGCGTTAAGTCTACTGTTTTATGAAATCGTATTCTTAGATTCTCTTGTAAAATATTTTTTCTTATAATCAGATCTGTCAAAAGGTGTTGGCAGCTAGGTTTAAAACTTGGGGCTCGGGTTCGCCGGGAGTGGCGACACACATTGAGGAAATAATTAAACGTCACCTCGTTTAAAAAAGTGAAATTTTTAAATTAACTGCTAACAGAGACGGCGCAAAGGGTGGGTGAACTTGAACTTGATCACTTCGCGTCTTTGGGGGCCTCTCGTGTTGGCTAGCAGAACTTGATTAAAGGTGCAGTCGGTTGTTGTGTTCTTTTTTTTGCTTGCCACCTAATTTTTAGAGACGCTCTTTTGAAAAATTATGGGAAAAAGGGCCTCGCAAAAATAATTAAGGCGTTTTTTTGGCTCGTCAGTAATTTTTAAGGGGAAATTAAAAGGAGCCTCGCCAAAATGACCTTACCCACTCCCTAGTTTAGACTTGAGCCGTCTCTGACTGTTAACTTTGCCAAATACTTATCCAATTAATGCCATAGGGTCCAGATCAGCTGTTTGCAGCCTTGCCAGAGTCGGCGAGAAAAATAACGGGCCGCCAGGCACAGCAAAAAAATTTTCAAAATTTTTTTCCTAAAAATATAGTTGGTTGGCCAAAGAAACGCTTTTTCACTTCCTGCGAGCCCCTTATAGAGACTCCGGGCCCTCTTTTTAGACTCGGCCTCCTGGGTAATTGTTCTATCTGACCCTGCCTCTCGCCAACTCTGAGCCCTGGCTATAATTGATGACATGGAAAAGTGTGAAGTACTTTGGAGACACCTCAAATGTCTGGACGCATGGCTTTTGTTTATTGTTAAAATTTGAAAATGTTTCGATCATGTTAGATTGTTCTGTTCTTAATTTATGGTATACGACTATCCATTTTGTGGTCATATTTGGGTAATCATATTACGTAATTTTCATTTTTTAACTTTAATTATTTTATATTGTGGACCTTGAGTTAATAACCACAAAATTAGTACATTTTACCACCAAATCACTACCAGTTTGGATACTTTATTTGCATTTTATTTATTTATTTTTCTGCAAAATCTGCAGTATTAATGTTTGAACAATATAGATGCCTCTGAAAACTATTGTTTAACAATGTTAATGTTGAGAAGAATCCTATAATCATTTAGAATCTTATTTATAATCTGCTTCCAGGATTTTGATTTTTATACAAATGTTAAACACTGCTATCAACTATGTCTGAAATGGTGACAATTTTTACCAAACATTTAAAACTATTTTTAGTTTAGCGGCCTCATTGACAATATTGATTTTTAGTGTTTTCAATCGTGTTAAATAAAAAATTCATGTTATGTAACTTCAAATGTATACAGAATTATAGGACGGTGTTTGTTGCAAAATTAATATTTATATCATTAAATCCGCTTTACATCTGGTCCAGAACAAAACCTATATTAACATATTTCATAAAAATAGTACGTTTATTTGAATTTATTTAAAAAATTACAATTTCAGTATTTGCAAGGTATTCCTCTTAATGGTTAAATGGTTAAATATTGCTTTCTAGAACTTAAAGGTAATGGATTCGGCTCTAAAGTATTAAAGTTTTCAGAGTTCAAGAATAATGTAAGTCACCATTTAAATGACTTCCTCCCAGTACTCTTAGTAATTACCCTTTTTGCGACAAGAAGATGCATTCTTTTACGGTAAAAAGTTTTCTTAATTTAAATCTTTTGCAAATTAAAGTTCGCTTCGGAGATGTTAAGATCTCAAATTCATTTTCTGTTGTGATGAAAACTGTAAGAGCTAATATATTGTTAGAATCAGAAGTGGTTGATAGTTTTGTCTGGCTCACGAAAGACAGTGGTAAATTAATAAGCTAACAAAATTTTTTCTGACTTTTGTTTGTAATTAGCTTCCATTTTACTTAACCCTTAGTAAGGCTAGCTGTACTGTCAAGGCACTTGAAGACATTGTCTATTACTAGGGTTATTACCCCCTAGCTTAAGTTTTCATAGGCCTTCGGGAACATAGTCTAATAAACTGCAAAGATTTTTCTTTGGTCATTCCGTAATTCAGAAGTGGTTTTGAAATTGACTACTAGATTATAAGCAAATTGATTGCAAAGGGTTAATTATTTTTGATAACTGAATGCAAATACATGTTGATAATAATGGTGGAAGATATCTTTTGGAAAATTCTCATATGGCCAATAAAATTCGTGAAATTAAAATGAGAAAAAGAAATAGGAAAATTAACTAGACCGGTAATTTTAAAAGATCATAACCAACTATTTTCATTTCGAAAATCCCAGTGTGGTATTTATACTTACAATAATTGTAAATTAAAGAACATAATTATTGTCCAATAAAAATTAATTTATACCATTGATTTTCCCAAAACCCAACAAGATAATTATTTTCATTATAGTCGCGCAGACTATAATATTGTTGCTATAAATATCCATATATGGTTTGGTTTGAACTGAACTGGAACATACAAACTTTTTGCTACCACTGTACAGTGGGCGGCTGTAAACGGAGCGACCCTCGCTCATTTTATATGTTGTTGATTATGTATTCTCTGTTCTCTGGCTCTGAGTGCGCAATATGTATAATACTGCAGCCTGGCACTAGCACTGCATAGCATAGCACAAATAGCCCTGTTCTGGCCCCGGTCGACTCGACTCATTCAATGTACAATTTTATGTTACAAACAACCAACCGAGCCGTGCAGGCAAACATGGTCGTCGTCAGTTCGTCGTACTATCGGAGACATCAGCCTATACTATACGTATTGCCAACCGAACAAACACTTATTACCCTAGCTAGATGTAAAGGTAAATTCACATGAATCATTCCAAGTGAATTATATTTTTGTTTATTTACTAGAACAGTTGATGATGTCAGTGGCATTCTGTGTAGGGAGAAGCCGACTAAGACTCTACTTTTATTTCTTTTGTTTTTGATAAAAAATATAAATGGAAAGGATTTATAGCCAGGGTCGGATTTACACATGTGGAGGTCTCGGGGCACTTTCCATGTGAAGGACTCCTGAGTACTTTATATATGGAAGCCCCTTAGTACTTTTGTTGAGACCCCGGCTAAGGCAATAAGAAAATCTTTAGGGTTGACGAGCAAAAAAAAAAAAAAAGACAAAAATCGAAGAGGCGCTTATTCGCTTATTCGCTTATTCTTTGCACTCTACTCGTTTTTTGAGGGGTTCATTGTTGAGTTTTGTGGAGGCCCCGGGGTACGTTCCCCAAGTGCCTTTATGCAAAGCCGGCTCTGCTTATAGCATACGTAATATGTATATATAAATAGTATAAAATTTAAAAAAAAACTTGTAAATCACGAAGAATTCACCAAAATTTTTTTAGATTTCATTTCAATGGTATTTAATTTAATGAAAATGAATACTCGTTTCTGTGAGGTCATTAAATATATTTAAACATTTAAAGCTTTAAATTTCCTTAATTTAAGCAACAGAGATTTGATATTTGATTTTGATTGCGTTTTTATTATATTCTTTTTATTTTTTACCAAGTTGAATGAATGACATTTGAATGAGAAAATATAAAGATTTTGCCTCAAATTATTAATTTTACTAGAAGCTCCGTAAGAAACTTCCAAAACAGTAAATAATAATACAGAAATGAAAACTCATCTTTGTCATACCATCAAATACATCTATCCGTTTCGTGTTATAAAATCTGTAGTTAACTTATAGGAATTTGGTTTTCAGTTTTCATTTTTGATAAAGCTGAAATCGTATGACTCTATATTTAAATAAACTGTGTTGTATGAATTGTTCTTTAGCGTTTAAAATGTACGTTTAATTTTATGTACATTCTCTGTCTCTTACTAATACATTAAATATCGTATACATAATATTATTTGTTTCAGGGTTTCAGACCGTTTTAGAATAGTGTGGTGCGTTTTTATTGATACAAAAAATAAATATTACTATAATACCAACTGTATAAAAATGAATGAAGGAGTAATTTAAAAAAAATATTTGATTTCAAAATTTAAAATTGTATCTTATTAGCAAATCATACATTTTAATTTTAATTCAAAATACATAAGTCAAAAATTTTAATTTCTTGCCACACATTTGGAACTATTTTACAATTTGCGTGAATTTTGATCGATTAATTTATACTCAATTTAATTTGATTATATCGAAGCTTTTTACCGAGTATATGTTTAACTCTGTGTTTCTAAAACATGCGGTCATATAAGTATCAGAAAGAAACTTTTTATAAAAATATTAAAAAAAGTATCCAAGCAATAAAATTTTTGGTTTCACTGATTCCACGCCAATTCAAATATTTGTCGCACAATAGACAGTTTGATTAATTTGTTTTGGTCGATTCTACGCAAGTGTATTTATCATTTGGTAATTCCAAGAACA
Organism: Brachynemurus nebulosus; assembly: GCA_035578155.1. Taxonomy (NCBI): domain Eukaryota; kingdom Metazoa; phylum Arthropoda; class Insecta; order Neuroptera; family Myrmeleontidae; genus Brachynemurus; species Brachynemurus nebulosus. Next base: position 793,687 of record JAPWDM010000041.1, on the reverse strand, counting down.
CGAACGGGGGAAGAACATCTTTTATGACTTTTCCTATCCAACAAAAAATATTACGTATTACCATTTGGGCACATAATAGCTTTTTCATCTATAATAATCTATCCTCTAAATTTTAATATAGATTCAACAGTTGGATTGTGTTTTTAACTTTCCAAGTAAAAACATATTTAAGGGGTAGTATCATCTAGATGCACTTTAAATCACATGATTTTTGAGGAATTTTTTCCAAGAAAACGGAAAGCAATATGCAAAGTTTTTGTAGCTTATACCTTACATAATTAAAAATAAATTGAGTTTTTTTTTTCATAATTAAAAACAAAATGGCGACTGTATGGAGTATTCAAGTTAACATTTTTTTTCTAAAGATGTTCTGCGACTTGTAGTATATGTAATTTGGATAATTTTCGACTAATCGACTTCAAATTTTAATTGCAGATTTATGAGAGAAATCTGCAGTTCTTCATAGCTGAATTTCTAAGATGGATGGAAAATACAAAAAAATTTAAAAAAAAGACAGATTAAAAGAAAATTTCGGCTAAAAAACTGACTTTTCAGTAGGTTAAAAATTATTCAAGTTAACGTTCGTTCATATCTATAGACACTGAACGTCACAGACACGTATCGTGGCAGACACGACAAACATTGTATAATGATTTTCTTATGAATACACTCATACATAAAGCAACGTAACCTTACAGACATGGACAGGCACAGATCCAGGGGCGACTTTTGGATTTTCATTTTGGCTAGGCCTGAATTTTTCTAAATTATAAACATGTAACTTATTTGTATAATTTTTCTTGAAGCTGTTTATTTTTTATTACGTAATCTTAAACTGCAAAATATATAATTTTAAACAACATTTACAAACCATTTCAGGTAATCATATACCACTTAGGAGGGCCTATATATTACTGAACTTGGTTTAAGTATTTAGTTAGACCTGAGAAACACAGGAAACTGAAGCAGTTATTATGCTAAAAAGGTAAAAGCTTAAGTGACGTATAAGAAAAAGTAGACATTTTACAGAATGAATAAATGATAATATTGTTACCAAAAACACAAAACAAAAATTATACAAAATAAATATAAATTCTTTTATGATTATGGCTTTTAGGTTTGAAATTTTTTTTTCACTCAAAAGTTATTTTATACTTTTTAGTCCATTTTTAAATAAAAGCTTGATTTAAAATTTTTTTTTACTTAATTTTATTTAAATCTACCGTTTCTTTCTATGGTTTGCCACTTGTTTTGGGCTGTGTTTACCGCTTTATGGAGAAAAAAGTCTGACAATACTGACTACAAAACATGTAACACTAGTATGTTACTCTTTTCTAGAATATTTTAAATTTTAATTATAAATTTGCGACCGGAAATATAAAAAAATACAAAAAAAGTACTAAGTAACTGAACAAATTTTCATTTTCCATAGTTAAAATAAAAGAAGAAATTTCCAAATACCTGTGTTGATCCGTGCTTATTTCTCACGATTCGTTATTTAAGTTTATATGAATACGTAATTAATGTTTTTTATATATATTTTTTGAAATAAGAGATTATAAACGGCAAAATTACTTAGGTACTCATTTATTTTATTGATTGTTTTTTTCCATTTATATAGTAAATATCAACACATTTTACTATGGCACAGAGTGGGGGGTGTGTATCGTACGCGTTATACAGGCGTTTTGTTTAATGATCGACAAATTAGGAGTAGTTTATGAAGTTTAAAATAATTAAATTAGGTTTTATTGAAATTTAATAACTATCAGGGGTGGATTCAAATATTTAAAAGTTTTTTTTAAGATTACAGGGAGGTTTAGTTAATTGGATTCTGTTTTTCCTTGCCTTTTTATTGTTTAACACTAACCTATTTGTCAACCTCTTTTTTGACAGAATAAGCTATCTTTGTTCGCATTGTCTTTTTGTTTATGAGGAACTTAAAAAAATAATTACATAATATTCAAAAATAGCTTTCTGCTATGTAGGCAGAAAAAAATAAGAAATAATAATGGACTGTTTTTCAAACAATTAATCTATAAGACGCCACCCATATCATTATTTTTCTAACTTTATACATTAATACATTAGTGGTGTGGGAGCTAGAACCGGGGCCGTGGAAAGAAATCACGGGCCCCGGGAATAAACCACATTTTTTTAAAATTTCCTACCAAAAAATAAGTGGTGAGCAAAAAAAACTTTTTTCCCGAGCCCTCTACCAACATTAACGGACCCCTCCTTAAGCGCGGGCCTCGGGGTTGTAACCCCGGCTACCCCACCCTCTCGTCGGACCTGGCCTGAACTTGGTACGTAGGTATCTGCAGCCGTTTTCCTAAAGAAGTATGCCGATATTCGTCTGGAATTGTGAATGGCAGAAAACCTTCACAAGTATAACCGGCCGTTGGATTCGAACTCTTGACCTACTAATTCGCAAGTACCACTGCCTAAACACTCACGGCCACTCCGCTAGTTTGCTACGTAGGCAGTAAATTTTTGTTCTGGTTCTTACAATAAATGGTCTCTCACTGTCCTCTTAAAATTTGACTCGTTCTTTGATATTTTAAGCAGAAATCTGTCAGTATTCTCTTCTGATTTTATTTAATCTTCATGATAAGGAAATTCATTCCTTAGTATGCGGTATAGAAGTATGAACGAAATCAGAACGGGACATCAAAAGTTCTTTTTTTACTAACTTTACGATTTTTTAGTGTTGATAACTTCATAATCGTAATTGTCGTAATTAAACTTATAGGGGATGCAAATGACATCTAAAATCGAGCGTCCTAAAATAAAACATAACAAAAAACTTCATAATATTTGATAATGCAGAGTCTAAATTTACTTAAGATTCAAAGTCCTATCCGAATTTAATGTAATTTTCATGTGATGTAACCTTGAAATAACATGAAAAAAGTCTTTTCGGTTTAAGAAGAAAGGAGGATATAATTATAAGGAAAAGTTTTTTTTATACTTCTTTCAGATTCGGTATACTTTTTGATATGAAATATTAAAATGTGAGCAGAATTAAAAGGAAACATTAGGAAGGATTCTTTGAACTTTATATGTTCGTAAGATGCTAGACCTAGTGTCGGCAACCTATGACCTTTTGATCACCTAGTGACGCATTTGATAATTTTAAGTGATCCACGTGAGTTGTTATAATATGTATATAGAAGTAAATTGTAAATAAGGTGATCGTCTGTCCTTTTTAGTGTTCCGTTTCAAAATTAACAAAATTTTCTTTCAAATTTAGAGATAGAGTACGATGGTCCAATTATAGACGCAAAAGTACAATTTCGATTCTGGGGGTTAATTTCAGAGGGTAACCTGGAAAATCGGAAAAAAAATTTTCCGAGTATCGAGTAAGGTATCAAAGGAAAGCTTATTAAAGCAGCTTTATTCAAAATGATCTTTTTCCTTATCTTTATTCTTTTATTAACAAAATGTGTAAACGAACATTGCGGTAACTATGTGTATGGCTCGCTGTTGACTTTTTAAAAGTTGCGATAAGAAAATATTACTAACCTGAAATCTCTTCTTAATAGTCACATTTTGGTTGATTTTGACCCACAGCTAAAAAATATTTTTGAGACCCCTAGTTCGATAGAGGAATAAGTTACCTAAGATTCAAGTTTTCATCTAAATTAGATGTTATTTTAATGTGCTGGCATTCCAAACAAATTTGCAAAAAGTCTTTTCTGTTTAATAGTCAATTAGTTATTATTTCGCGTACTAGGTTCAAGAAATATTTAAAACAGCTTTTCATATTTTAATTTTTTGTATAAATCTCTTAATTTAGATGTTATTATCTTAAAATATGTAATAATTTTATAATAGGCGTGTTAAATAATAATACATAATAATTATCAGTTGATTAAAAGCTTAAAGGATCTTGACTTTATGCGAATGCTGTTTTTTAATTGTAATTAAATTTAGAAACGTGTAGTGTTTGAGAAAAAAATTATACTAACCAGTAAGGCGACCAACCGTCCCGATTTCTGCGGGACAGTCCCGGAAAAGCAGCTGCTGTCCTGCTTGGAAAATTTTTGTTAAAATAGTCCCGGAATGAGTCTAATGTGTATCGGAAGTCCCGTATTCAGTAGATTGGAAATAATAAAAAAATATAATTGACAAGTAAAGGTCCCGAGGCTGGACTTACCGATATTGATGAAATTTGAATATGTTGTAGAACTGTGTTTCTCAACCTTTTTTCAGTCACGGCCCGGTAAAATCTCGAATCATTTTGTGCGGACCGGTCACATTTATAATCACATAATTATCAGTTTTTTTACAGTTATAGTTAATATAAAATGTGTTTTTCCGGCCACTTCGTCTCGAGGTCTTTACTCGTCAGCATGGTTTTTTTCTCATCACTTGTATTTTTTGTAAAAATATAATTCTTTTTTCATTTTATTTTTGCTCATTAATTGTATTTATGAAAAGAAATTTTTTGGAATTTTTCAAAATATTACATGAATAAAAATAAGGTCCAAAATTGTTACATTGTCCCTCGTTAACTAGTAAAAAAGTTGGCCACCTTACTAATCAGTATTTAGTTACATATTCCTGCTTGTTTGGGTAGTAAATGTACGGGGTAAACTTAATTTGGTGGTTTAATTGGCTTTGGAAATAGTACACTCCATCTACAATGTTTATTTCTCCCTTTTACTTCCCCGTTCATGTAATTACATAACGAATAAAAAGGGAAAATATGATACTCAAACCAATTTGAGCATAGATATGTGGTTTTCACCAAATATTGACGTTTTGGGGCCTAAGGAACCTCAAAAATAAAAGATCCGGATGGAAATTTTCCGAACCTGAACTTTCTAGATGGATCATATATGTACGTATGTTGACGTTTAAGCTACTGGGGCTAGAGAAATGTAATCAGGCTCAAAGTAACTCCATATACGTAACATTAAAAGGACTAAAATTTTGATACATTTTGTTCAGTGGCTCTGGAATCATTTTCATTTTTAACTTTTTAGAAAAATCGAAAAGTTCTGGAAAAATCCAGTTCCCTCCTGAGGAAACCAGAACAAAATTTCTAAGAACATTTAATGCGTACATAGTGTAAGTCGTAGTGAAGTGGCTAGCATTCGCGCTTCGTAAAGGAGCCTAGATTCATCAGCTATATGCAAGCTATAGTTCAAATAATAAAAAAATTCAAATATTACCCTAATTTTGAGGGGGATTTCACCCCTTAAATAGCCTCGATGGCCGATACAACAAAGGTCCGTTGTTATTTTTCTTTATATTGTAAATATTCCAAGTTCGATCAAAATTGGGTATTATCACCTGAGTAAGTCTGGAATGGTAGTTAAACGGACATTCGTTACTTCCGTTTGGGAGTTATTTCGAGCCCAACCGCGGTAACTATAATTCATCAATATAATTAATTAGATATTGACATTAGCTTTTACTTAATTAGACTTGGTAATTTAGTTTAGCTGTATTACCATTAAATAAGAGTAATAAGACTCCATGCTGTAATAAAATTAGAAAGCGCCGGGCCTGCCTTTATATGAGGGAACAAATAATATATTGTAAACATAACGAAAAAATATAGGACAATTGAAATAGATATGAAATAGATATACAATGTATTTTTATTATGTAAATACTTAAGGATATCTTTAATAGTTAAGGTTTTTGGTTAATATTCATTTTAACGTACTGATCTGAAATCAAAATTTACTTCTTTTTCTCAAAAACCGTGTGCAATATATGTCTATATATATATATATATATATATATATATATATATATATATATATATATATATATATATATATATATATATATATATATAGGGTGTTTTAAGCAACTAAGAACATATAAATATTAATATGGGAAAAATTATTTACCTATGATCAGACGTGCTTAATTTCCTTTTTACCAGATATTTAACATGAAATGAAATGACCTTGCAGCGAAGGAACTTTTTAAAATAAATAAATATTAAATTGATATTAAACTTTATATTTTATTAACGCAGATAATATTTAGCAAAAATTTTTACTTTTTGTAAATTTTAACTTTTCAAAAATTTATTTTAAAATTAAATACTACGGGTATTATATAAAAATAATATAAAAATAATACCTGTAAAATAAAAAGTTAATTAAAAAAAATCAAAAAACCCGACATCGTAAAAATAAACTAAAACGGTGGAAACAAGATGAAATAGAGAAACAGAAGAATGAATAAATAGTAAAGCAGTCGGAGGCATCAAACTTTTCTGTTTAATTTGGTACAACAGGATTGTCTCCGACTGCTTTACTTTTTATTCATTATTCTTTTTCTCTATTTTATCTTGTTTCCACCGTTTTAGTTTACTTTTTACGCAGTCCAGTGTTTTAATTTTTTTAATTAACTTTTAGCGAATTTCCAGAATGGAATTCAGTTATTACAGCCACTGTCATAACGCGACTTGAGCCCGGGACTATGGCAGAAATTTGCTTTGAGGTCCCTAAAAACCGAAAATAATATTCCCTAAAATTTATAACGAAAACTGTGACACGAGAATTTTATATATATATATATATATATATATATATATATATATATATATATATATATATATATATATATATAAAAAATATATAGCAAAGCGAAGCACTTTATTCTCGCGCCTATACTTCTATATATATATATATATATATATATATATATATATATATATATATATATATATATATATATATATATAAACTTTCATCAAAATCGGTCGAGCCGTTTCGAAGGAGTATGGTAACGAAAACTGTGACACGAGAATTTTATATATTATATATATATATATATATATATATATATATATATATATATATATATATATATATATATATATATATATTCAGTAGGTCTGAGAATAGGTTGTTATATATTTTTTATACCCCTAAGTGATAAGGGTGATTCACCCCAAAATTTATTCTGAGACAAAATTTTATTTTTTATTTTTCGTAATCGTATGACGAGCGGAGCAAAGCATTACGTGGAATTAACCTTTTATAGAATTTTGAACTGTTTAACGAGCAAAGCGAAGCACTTTATTCTCGCGCCTATACTCAATCCCATATGATTTAAAATTGGCTAAACTATTTTCAGCTTTATTAGTAAATCGTATGGCGAGCGGAGCGAAGCATTACATGGAATTAACCTTTTATAGAATTTTGAACTGTTTAGCGAGCGAAGCGAAGCACTTTATTCTCGCGCCTATTCTCAATCCCATATGATTTAAATTTGGCTAAACTATTTGTAGCTTTATTATAGTAAATATGGATTTGATTGTATCAGAATGATAAGAAAAATTAATTCAAACAATCATAACTACCGAGCCACAGCAACTCGTGGTCGGGTCATCTAGTATATATATATATATATATATATATATATATATATATATATATATATATACATATATATATATATATATATATATATACATATATATATATATATATACATATATATATATATATATATATATATATATATATATATATATATATATATATATATATATATATATACATATATATATATATACATATATATATATATATATATATATATATATATATATGGCCCACCTGTATATATATATATATATATATATATATATATATATATATATATATATATAGGGTGGACCATTTTAATCTATGCATCTAAATATCTCGCCAGAGGCGCCATCTATCAAACAATGACTTTTACAAAAGATGTTAGGTATAAACGGGACATTAAATGGTTACCTTAAATTTGACCTTGACCTTCATTCTCAAGATCATTTTGAGGTCAAGTCGTATTTTTCAAATGGAATTATTTCGGATTCTGAAAGAGCGTGAAATTTCACGTCGAAAATGCTATAAAAGTTTTTTTTTATTATTGACCATAAGAGGTTTACAGACCACCAAAAACAATAAAAAAATAGATTTTAAAGGAAAAACCTAACTTTAAAGAGTCGGCATCTTTTGGAGACGTAAAATCCAGAAAAAAATGACACTAAATAGTTATGAAAAATTAATTTTTCATAACTAATAAATTTCATAACTAAAAAATAAAAAATTAAAGGTCAATAAAAAAAATTCGTTTATAGCCTTTTTGACGTGAAATTTCACGCTCTTTCAGAATTTGAAAAAAAAATAGGCCTTTCCATTTGAAAAATACGACTTGACCTCAAAATGACCTTGAGAATGAAGGTCAAGGATCTTATATAAATATATATATATATATATATATATATATATATATATATGATAACTCTCGAACGAAACGTCCTACTTTTACGAAATTTGGTGAAAATATTGGAAGTCCCAAACCGTTGGACGAGTTCGTTAACCAAGCACGTCGGATGCCTAAAACATGGTTTTTTTTGGCAATTTTCGTGGAAAAAATTAGGTTTTTACCAAAATTTCCCCTTATTCAAAAATTTTTGCGACATTTTTTTACATCATTGAAACGGAGAGAAAAAATCACACAAAAAAGGTCTTTAAACTATTATGCTATGTCAGCTAGTTTCCGAGAAAAACTGGTTTTTATAAACGGAATTTCGCTATTATGTTATGCAGAATTTTGCGACAGGGGTATATTTTATTTAGGTCTTTTTAGCGTTATTTAATTATTTAGAAGAAAATATATATATATATATATATATATATATATATATATATATATATATATATATATATATATATATATATATATGTATACTTGAAATTTTAGTTTTAGATGATTGCGTTATTAATTAGTTCAACCCTTCAAAATGACGTCATATGGATTTTAAACCAATAACTCCTTAAAAAATTCTTTCTCGATTCCACATTATGTGTTAGAAAAATATAATAATATAATAATCTAATCCAATCTCTTTAAAAGAAACAACTGAAATACGATTGATAACAAAATAAATAATTTATTAAGATGCGACCTACGTCGTTGCCTATTTTTAGTAACACTGCAGAAGATAACGTAATTATAATGAGTTGTCTGCCAAAAGTTACTTTTAATAAGATTTTCATATATTTTATATATTGGTACAGTAAGGCTCAACGTAATGGTAAACGTTTAATTATTAGATTTTGTCATGCAAATGGTTCAAATAATTATAAATAATAGCTATTTAATCACAAACAAATCAACCAAACTTTTTACCTAAGTCTTACCTAAACTTTTTTCTATCAACAACTCACTCACATTTTGTTTTAAAACTGCTTCTTTTTTTAGCTTATCCTACTTTTTCACTTCACCTAGTAATGTACTTCTAATCAATTTTAGAATTATTTTATTTACTAGAATTCAACTATTTTAATGAATTTTCGAAAGGAAAATTCAGCTATTACAACAATTGTCATGAGGAAACTTGAGCTCAGGACTATGAATGGAATTTATTTTAAGGTCACTAGAAACCGAAAACTTTATATACCTGTAGGTATATATATTCGGTTTCTGGGAGGTTAGCGGCCCGTTCTACCTTCGTTTGGGTGTCGTCTATTTTGTCTTTATTTTGGTGTGCTATATAATTTCCTACGACGGAAGAACACATTTTAATATTTTATAGTTTTTAAAATTATATAAAATATTTTTTTGAATTATAGCCCCAAATATTAGTCAGATTTTTCGAAATTCTGTATCAAGTCAGTTGTTTATAGCGATTAGCTTCGCTCCCCAAACGAGTATAGACTTCGCTAGGAGATTTCTTTGTCCCGTTTCCACTTCCATTTAGGAGTCGAAACGGGACAAATAAATTTGCCGTTCCCACCAGTTCTGAATGGCAAGAAAAATTGTCAAATTCCGCCCAATACCACACCCATCCGATTTTATTCCAACACATTTTGAAAAGTCAACACATTCCATTCAAATATGACCCTCAGAGCAGTGACCTGACCCATGGATCTCCCGCACGAATGACATTCCTACTCCAATTACTTTCATATTTTAACAGCACGGCATAGCTATATCTTGAGACCTCTCTACAAATGCCGTTACAATTTTTCTCTTCGTTCATTAAGCGGTTCTAAAGTAGCCATCTTTGTATTTCAACAGCATGTCTAACTTGTACACCTTGAGACCCTTTCGTATATTGACCCATATTGACATTTTAAGAAGCATTCTAATTAAGGATTCTATTCAGCGTCATATGGCCCTGGAGAATAATTTTAAACTCACATTCACTTTTTGGATCTTAATAATATTTGAGCAAAACTTGGCCAAATCTTGAACGTCATCTATACTTCTTTTAGATCTCACAAGGAATGTTACGGAAGTGCCCCCTGCGATTTCGTTCATTTTAAGGTATACTGTTTAGTACTGTACAAAGTAACAAACATATTTTAATTGTACATTCCCAATCCCATAATTAGGGGGTAAAACACCCCTTCAAAAATTTGCTGAAAAATCATATTTTCGTATTTTTCTCATACTAGCCCTTAAGCAATTTTGATGAAAAGTGGTCAAAAGATTTAGACCGAGATTGCATTACTATAGAATTTTTTTCATTGGGGTCATTTAATTTCTAAGGGATTAAACACCCCCTAAGAGTGGGTTTATTAAAAATTTTTTAGGGGGATCATAACTCAAATTCTTTAAAATTCTGTAAAAAGGCTACAAGTTATTAGTTAATAAATAATACATGTTACCCATTGTAATGGTGCGGTGGAACTGGGGGATTATGGGGGGCTGTATATATGAATAAAATTTTTAACAAATATTAAATATTTAGGATTTTCCCCATCATAAAATTTATAAAATATAGGAAAAATCAAGTTAATTGATAATTCCTTGACTTGAAATAGATAGTTTTGAAACACTGAAGTAGCTTTATGAGAAAAAAATTTAGGATTGCAGTTTGTAATTAACGGTCATGAATTATAAATAGTGAAAGAAAATGCACGTTAAAGATAAATTAAGTTTCAAGATGTTGATAAAAGAGGTATTTTTAGCCAAATGTCGGTAAAAAAGTGTCCTTTTAGTAAATTAGTACCGGACATTGTTCGAGTATCTACACGGAGAGAAAAATCATATAATTTTTGTAGATACAATTCCAGAAAAATTACCATGTTCTCTTATAATGCGTGCGCGATCGACGACCAAAGTAAAAAATATTTTACGATCATGTAAATATTATTAAATTGAAACGTAAGAAGTATTAGTCATGGCTTCATAAAAATTGTTGTGCTAGCATGGTAAAATTTAATGTGCTAACACAACTTCTATCACACTCTTATGCATATATGTTATAGTTTAATTCTTGTTGTCGTACTCTTTCATTTGCACTTGCAACCTTATGTTGCTTGAGCTGTACTGGGGCACTGAGGAACAATCGATCTTTCCCGACCTTCGATTCTTTATGATGCATACAAAATGATTGGCAACAATATATTCTAATACTGAATATAGTGAAGTAACAAAATGATGAATTAAACGGTGACCGTCTTGTAAGACATTCTAATGAATACTGTTTGCACACAACACCACACCAGCAGTGACCAGCCTGGCTATGTTACTTGCCACACCAGCCTGGCTATGTGACCTTCATGTATGATTGTGTTGATACCTTCTGCAGCCTGCCTCGCTATGTGACAGCGTTGATACCTTCTCTTTCTTTCTTTCTACTATTAGCAGATAGCATTTGAAATATTTTAAGACAGCATGGTAATTTTTGTAAGGAAAACAATTAAAAATATTTTTTTGTCGGGAATGGAACTTTTTACTGTGCTGTTTTACAAATTTTACGGAGCTAATATTACGGAAAGAACATTCTATCCTTTAAATTTTCTATGATTAATTATAATTTTTATATTTTTACCGTACAAAATTGAATATGTTCGCCTTTTACACGTCGACTGTAGTGCTGAGCACAGTAATTTTTCTACGAATTTTCTCTCCGTGTACCATTAACGAATTAACACCTACCGACAAAGAAATAACAGTCATGATAATACTTAAAGGGAGTACGGGGGAGATACAACCACTAGATGTATATGAATTCCGAATATGAAAGAATTTCATCAAGCGGTTTTCTGATAGTATGCTACTTAATTACTATATCAATCTACATTCTCTTAACAACGTAATAAAGCTCCAATCATTGATTCTGAACCAATTTCTTCTCCTGGATATCAAAACTTATTCTGTTATTCATGGTACAAAAGCGAATACATAAGTAAAAGATCAGAAAAATTTACTATTTAACTTGATTTTTCCTATATTTAATAAATTTTATAATAGGAAAACGCCAAATATTTAATTTTTGTTAAAAATTTCTTTCCTATATATAGCCCCCCATAACCCCCCAGTTACGCCGCGCCATTACAGTGGGTAACACGTATTATTTATTAACTAATAACTTAATACAGCCTTTTTACAGAATTTTACAGAATTTGAGCTATGATTTCTTTAAAAAATTTTTAATAAACCCACTCTTAAAGGTGTTTAACGCCTTAAAAATTAAGTGATCCCACTAAAAAAAAAATGCTATAGTAATGTAACCTTAGTCTAAATCTTTTGACCACTTTTCATCAAAAGTGCTAGTATGAGAAAAATATCAAAATATGATTTTTTAGCAAATTTTTGAAGGGGTGTTTTACCTCCTAAATATGGGATTGAGCACGTTGAATTAAAATATGTTTGTTACTTTGTCAAGTACTATAATATATATTAAAATGAACGAAATCGCAGGGAAACACTTCTGTAACATTCCTCGTCAGCAGTATTCGAGAAAAAATTTAATTAAGACTGTTCCAGCCGTTTATTTTAGGCGCTTTTTGGATCTGTAGGACCCTGGTAACCTAACATATACTATGTGAGTCTTTAATAATTTAGCTTTCTAACAGTGAAAAAATTCCGAACTCAATTCTATAGTTTATTTTGGCACTTTTTGGATACTCAGGAGCCTAAAAGAACTCATATAATATAGCCTAGGTCAATTTAGAATAGTTTAGCTTTGTAACAGTGAAGATATTTTAAAATCGGTTGGATAGTTTACTTTGGGCGTTTTTTGATATTCAGGACCCCAGAGGACTTCATAATCTCATCTAACATAATCTATGTCAGTTTGCAGGAGCGTATGTGGCGAACAGTGAAAAAATTTTAAAAATTGGTTAGGTAATTTACTTTGGGTGCCCTTTGGACCACCAAGGTACAAGGAACCTCGTAATCTCATGTAACATAGCCTCTGTCAATCTAGAAGTCTAGATTTACAACAGTGAAAAAATTTCAAAATCCGTCGACTAGTGTACTTTAGGCGGGCCCGGATCTACGATTTTTTAGAACCGGGGCAAAAACTTGAAAATGGCGGCCCCTCTCTCCAATGTTTGACACAAATTGTCAAAAAAACTCATAAGTATATAAGTCCTTTATAAAACTCCAATTTTTCCTGTTCCGGCAATGATAAAAATTGAAGGTTTTTTAAAGTATCAATATAGGTACAAGTTGATTTTTTATTTTAATAAATCTACTTACTCCGAAAGCACTACAAGTTGTGCAAATTTCAAATTTTTATCACCAGCCCCATCAGAGATACAGAGGCGCAAAATTCCAAAATTTGGAGAAAAATCAGTTTTCGGAAGTTTGTAAAAATTAAAGGATACAAGTTTCACAATTGAAATAGTGTATATTTGTTTCATAATGGGTAGTTGTACCCGTACAGCTATTCTCATAAAAAATACTAACAATAAGTGAGATTTAATACATTCCTTCTATACAAAAAAAAAAAAAAAATGTTTTCTAATGGAAGGGACGAAAATAGGTTAAATATGAACATGACTTAAAGAGAAATTTATTACCTTTAAAATGGTTTTTATTTCAAACTTTTAGGATGAACGGTTTATGAAATATGTGCATTGGCATAAATGGTTGCAAACACAAAAATCAGCGCAAATTGGAAAACAAAAATGGTTACCACGCTTAAACGGTTCAAGATATGTAATTTTTTTAAAGAATTGTTCTCAATACTTCAAATATAATAGAAATAACTGGAAGAATATTAATTTTTTCTAAAATGGTCGAGCAACCAACTTTTTTTTTAGATCATTTGATATAGACCGACCTAGTATAATTTTGGCGCCCCCTGAAACTGACGCCCGGGGCAGGGGCCCCGGTTTGCCCCCCCCAGATCCGGGCCTGACTTTAGGCACTTTCTGGGTCCTCAAGGTCCAGAAGACTTTATATAATATAGCCTACATTAATAATTTTTTCTATTATATTAGAATAGCTATATATACCTATATATTGGATTCTAGAGACCTCAAAGCAAATTTCTATTATAGTCGAGGGCTCAAGTCTCACTATGACAGTGGCTGTAGTAGCTGAATTGACTTTTCCTACAATAAATAATTATTGAAAATTTTTTAAAGTACACCATTAGCTCACGTGAAAACGTACAATAAGCATAAAAAATAAGCATTTTTAAAATAAAATATATGTGAGTTGCTATTGATAGAAAAAAGTTGAAGCAAAATTGAAAAGTTTGGTTGATTTGTTTGTGATTAAATAGCTACGATTTATAACTATTTGAACCATTTGCACGGCAAAATCTAATATTAATCATTACGTTGAACCTTACTGTATCTTAATAAATTATTTATTTTGTTATCATTCGTATTTCAATTGTTTCTTTTAAAGAGTTTGGATTAGATTATTATATTATCTTTTTCTAACACATAATGTGGAATCGAGAAAGAATATTTTAAGGAGCATTAAAAATTTTGTACTTAGTTATTGCTTTAAAATCGATATGACGTCATTTTGAAGGGTTGAACTAATTAATGACACAATCGTTTAAAAATAAAAATCCAAGTATAGGTACGCATACGAGATTACAACGGCTGCCAGCCTAAATTACCACGAATTTGATATTAAAATTTTTTTATACTAGCGCTAATACACTAGCTTTTATCTACGACTTCGTCCGCGTAGTCATTGGAGGTTGATTAAATGATTTCGTACACTTACTATGTCGTCATCGACTTCACACGGATGAATTCATCGACAAAAACTTGTTTTCATATAAATTTTCAACCCTTGTTAAAACCCCTGTGCAGAATTTCATGTTTCTAGACGCAATACGCTACATAAGGAAATTCTGTTCAAAATTTCATGTTTCTGGGCCCAGTAGGTTTTTTAAATAAATTTTGACCGCGTGTTTTATCCCTTTAGGGGATGAATTTCCAGAACCCCTTCTTGGTGCTTGCTTACATTATATAAAGAACCTCTTTGTGGAATTTCATGTTTCTAGATTCAACGGTTTTCTATATAAATTTTCATCCACTATTTTAACCCCTTAGGAAGCGAAATTCTAAAAATCCACTCTTGGTGCTTGCTTGCGTTACTAAAAGAACCTTTGTACAAAATTTTACGTTTCTAAACCCAGCGGTTTATATAAATTTTGATCCCCTATTTTACACCCTTAATGGATAAATTTTTACGAAAATTCTCCCTCTTAATATTCATCTATATTACTAAAGGACCTCTGTGGCCCTGTGCAAAATTTTACCTTTCATAAATTTTCATCTCCTACTCTATACCGTTAAGGGATGAATTTCCAAAAATATTTTCTTGGTGCTCCCCTACGTTACATAAAGAACTCGTCTGCAAAATTTCACGTTTCTAGACACAATGGTTTGCTATATAAATTTCTGATTCCCTATTCAGGAGATGAATTTTGAAATTTCATTTAGCCTATAGCATTCTCGAGATTAAGACGAATCCAGCGACACCTTCTTTACCAAAATCCGTCAAACCGTTTAGGCTGCAGTCTAATTGTCTGTTTTGAATATTTGAATCAAAATTTGAAATTTGTTTTAATTTTTCACATTATTTAGTTTTGTTTTATTTATTGTTTTATATTTTTTGTGTGCTCTATATATATATATATATATCTTGTGGGGGTCGGGAGGAGGTCCGGTAAGAAGAAAGATATCTAAGGTCCCAAAGTGGGCTAATCCGTCCCCGGTTATATATAAGCTCTCCTAAGCGGTATGTGATTACCTGAAATGGCTTATAAATGTTGTTAAAAGCTACATTTTGTTCAGTTTAAAATTATCCAATAAAAAATGTCCAGCTTCAAGAAAAATGATACGTATAAGTTATATGTTTACAGTACAAAAAAATTCGGGCCGACCAAAAATAAAAATTCTAAAATCACCCCTGGCAAAGTGAATAATAGTAAATAAATAATGTACCTAGTATTTATAATTAATTCTTTAATCCAAAATTTTTTTAAATTTCTAATTCAAATCAATTTTATGAACGAATTTAGGTACTTACACCAAAATATAACGTTTACAAATGCATCGTCACATTAAAATCATTATTAACAAGTTAAAACATGAAAAAATATACCTAATACATATAGGTATACATAAACACTAGACGTACTCGGGTCCGGTTAATAACGTACTCGCGTCCGGTAATAGTGTATTAAGTAACATGTCTTCGTCAAAAAAATGTTATGTCTGCGTCCGGTTAATAGAGGCTCCGCCTAAGAGAGTGCTCAGTGCTTTGGTTTTAGCATAGTAAGCCACATTTCATCAAAAATTTAAAAGAATGTACTGGCAAAAATTTTTAAATGCAACCTCAAGTCTCTTGCCTCTCAAGAATTTAATTTTTCAACATAAGTATGATTTGAGTTTAATAAAAAAAGGATCAGTTTAAAATTTTTCCGTTGTAATGATTTTTGGCTCGAGTCTTGCCAAAATAAGTATGTACTGTACATTTAAGTGTAGATCTTAGGTTATTTAGTTTATTTTCCAGTACCATGGCTTTTTTAGATTGTTGTAATATGAGACTGATCTCTTGTGTTGCCCTCGGATCTTTACAAGGTCTGTGACAACGAGCTTCACACTCGGGATCGACAGTCACACTTTACGTCCTTGGTTTATAATATACTATTAATACTGTTTGTTATATCAGTACCCAAAAAAATTATGTAAAATTCACCCAGACAGGGTTAAATTAATACAATATAATTATTATTATCACAGATAAAGAAATGTTCTGTAAAATTCATCTTTTTCCTTCTTTAAACATATAAATCTTATTATGCTATACAGTAAGTTTAATAATTTTATCGATATTTGACATTGAAAAAAGTTTTTGATGTTGTATACTTTTACTTTACTAACACAGATGTCGTACTAGCCTTCATTCAAATTTCATACTGTTAGTACAACTTTTGTAATAAATGTTTATAAAAGAAGTTGTTGTAAGATGCTTGAAAGAAAATCTTCTAAGATTGGTAGACGCTTCCTCGATTTTATTAGTTGTGACTTGCCAATTTTTTCAAGAATAAACACACAGTTACGTTTAGATAAAAATCTAGATTGCATTGCGTAAGTGAAATGTCAAATTTTATTTAGATTCCAAAAAATAGTTTGCATTCCAAAAAAGTAGATGATAGAATCAAGAGAATTTTTTCAGTTATAACAAACATAACAGTTTAACCTGACAGCAGTAGGTTTGATGCTTTTCGGTGGCCATTATTAACTGTTATAAATTGGATTAAACAAACATACCCTATTATTTCTGCTAGAAAAATTTTCTGCTATCGATATCAATCAATATTTACTTTCAACGGAACAGTATGTTTACCATTTAATATAATAGCTAGGGAGCTGGTGGGAATTTCGATATATGATTTCGTCATTGATACTACTACTTGTCTATGAGACGACGATCTCTAATAGCAGGACGAAGGGAAGAGGAGAATTGACACGAACTGTTATGCTAAAAAGAGACAGACGGAATACATATTATGCTAAAAAGAGACAGATCACAATGAAGGCAACGACGGCGTCAGAGATCATCGTCTCATAGACAAGTTGTAATATGTTATATAGTTTACTACTGTGCGAATAAGGAAAAAAATGAGAGCAGAGTTCAGATGGTGCTGACTACAAAATATTACAGAAGGAACGCTAGTATCTCTCTACTACTGAAACCAGTGTAACGACAAAGGATAGAAAATATCCCACCAATATGTTATATATGTGCACGCGAAGTTGTGTGTGTTAGTGCGATGGATGTTGTGTGTATGAGAGTGGTAACCTATCTTGCATACGTATATACATAATATGTATGTGGTACGTATACCGTGTTAATACGACGGTAACAATATGACAACAATTGAAACACACCCGTCGAGTGCGACCGAATGAATAACTACCTAGTAGCCTAATGTGCCCAGAAATACTCATGAGTTAGTGGTGGAGAGCTATCGATAGCACTATCGATAACTATCGATAGTTTTGACTATCGAAAACTATCGATATTTTTTTTTTACTATCGATAGTTTTCGATACTTTTTTTCAGTCATTTCGTTTACTTATAAATACTAAAGATAATAAAAATTTCGTAGAAATTATAGCCAGAGATATAAAAACAACCATTTTAAGGGAATTTCCGGGCAAAAAGGAATAATTCCGCCCCGGCGTAAAACCGGCGACCTTTTTTTTTTTGCTCGCCGGCTATCTAAATGCCGCCCAACTTGGGTATCAAAAACTATCGATAAACTATCGATAACTATCGATAGTTTCACGACTATCGTAACTATCGATAGTCGGGACTATCGATAGTTCTCCATCACTATCATGAGTGTTACAGAAAAGAGATAGTTGTATTCTTTCTATTGTTCTGTGGTGCTGGCTTTTCTTGAAAATGAATTTTGAAAATTAAAAGAATAAGAAAGCTCCCTTAAATTATATCATGTCTGCCATTGATATATGGTGTTAAGGGCGGTAAGTATATAATAAATTTATGGAAGGCAGACGTCTACATTGCTGTATTTTTCTTTAAAATATTTTTTTATAAGCCACCAGCTCCCTAGCTATAATATATATGTAGATGCTAAATTGTACTTCTCTATAAATACTTTGGCTAATTGATCAGAAATAAAGGTAATAGATGTTAGAAGTTAAGTTAGGAACGTAATTTTTTTTTTTAAACAGATTATGTTCTTCAATTAAAGTTTAAGGATTGCTATCACAAAATGGAAACTAGATTTGAAATATGAATTCTGGAATTTTGCAAAATAAAAAAGTCTACAAATGTTTGTTAATGACAAACTTTAGTTTCAATTAAATTCTTTAAAAAGGAAATAAAATGGAAGGCATAAATGTCAGAAAAACTGTTCTGTTTTCGAATAGTGAGTGCTTTTGAATGTTACGAATAGTTTAACGGTGACTAATCCAATTAGAATTTTATATACATTTCGACCTGAAAATCAGTTGAACCAAAATGAATTAAATCAAATTTTAGAACTATCATCACTTTTCAGTTTTGTTTATCTACAAACAAGTTTTAGTTTTAATCTGATTTTTCGGAGACAAAGAAAATGAAAGGCAAGAGTACTAGAAGAACCATCTTTTATGCGAATATATGTATATTTTTTTAACTATTAAGTGGTACGAAATTATTACTTTAATGATTAATAGAGTCAGAGTGGAGTTTCACTAAATGAGATATAAAAACAGAGAAAAGAAGAGGCTTAGAACATCAAGATCCAACATTTGATTTTTCAAAAATAAAAATATTCTGTTAGTAAAGCCAAAAAAAAATTCACAAATGTCTTACATAGCAATTTTCAACCTTGGAAAAAATGGAAAGCAAAGTGGAAAAAAGTGTTCGTTTGAATATTTTTTAAATATTTTACGTAATCTGATTTATGTTTATATCAGAATTAAATTAGATTTTACAAGCAAATTTCAAAATTTGAAAACAAAATATATATGTAGGTATTCATACTGCTTATAGTAGTTATAGCTTTTGCATACATGTCTATACTTGTGCAACTAAACATCTGTATATCTGTACAGCAATAAAATGTATGTACATCCACCTATACTGTTGCCATCCGACGGCCATATGCTGAACTAACAATATCAATGTTCTTTCGTGTTCGTTCAATGATGAAACAAACATTTCAAAGTGCGCAAGTAATTTTTTTCTGAATCATCATTTTGTCATGTTATGAGATCACACTTTTATTATAAAACCAATGAATTCAAAAATGTTTTCGCTCAAATAACGTTATAACTTATAAATCATACAATTTATATTACATTAAGTTTTTTTTTTTTTTTTATATATAAATAATAAGGATTAAAGTTTTTCACGAAGACTAGCACTATGATAACTTTCACTCTATTTACCTTACGAAATATAAATTACAGTTCAACGTATAGCAGTCTTTTTAAAATATAGTTCCAATTTCAAATCAGTAGAATGAATAATAGATAATTTGTCTGTTTAATTTCCTTACCCAAAGATTGAATAAGTGATATCGAGACATAAAAAAAAAAAAAACAGAACGATTCAAATATTAAAAACTGGTAGCAAAAGAGATTCAATCAGTTGATAAGTCAGAATTATTTGTAGCGCACTCACTGTTCATAAATAAAAATAAAAAATAAAATCTAAAAGAATAATATTTGTTAATTTAAACGTACTTCTCCGATACTGGATAAATACCCCTGTCGCAGCATCTGCATAACATAGCGAATTTCCAAATCTTGGGCACTGGCGGATCTCATCTAAGACCTGTACCTATTTAAAATAGTTTAGCTTTCTAAGAGTAAAAGAATTTTTAAAATCGGTTGGGTAATTAGTTTTGGTATTTTTGGGGACCCAAGAACCCGAACGAATTTTGTGCAGCATAGTTGTATCCATCTAAAATAATTTAGTTCTCTAGCAGTGAGAAATTTTTTAGCATCGGTTCGATAGCTTATTACTGGCGTTTTCGGATCTGCAAGATCCCGGTGGACCTCATTAAAAAATCAGCTCGACCGTATATTCTAGGCGGACTTTATGTAATATATATATATATATATATATATATATATATATATATATATATATATATATATATATATATATATATATATATATATATATTCAAAACCCGTTGTGTAGCATTCTACGCCGCATTTGCATCCGCAGGACAGTTGTGGATCTCAGATAACACAACCTGTACCTATCTAAAATAGTTTACCTTGGTAATAGTAAAAAGGTTTCAAAATCGGTCAGTTATTTTATTTTTGACACTGTTAGGTCCTACTGACACTTCAGACCTTACATAACGTAATCTATATGTATCTAAAATAGCTTAGCTCCCCAACAGTGAAAAAATTTTCAAAATCGGTCGGCTAGTTTATTTTTGACGCTTTTGGATCCGATGGACCCTGGCAGACTTTACGTAACGTAATCTATATTTATCTAAAATAGTTTAGCTCTGTAAGAGTGAAAAAATTTTCAAAATCGGTCGGTTAGTTTATTTTTACCACTTTTGGGTCCCATGGACCCTGGCGGACCCTAAATAACGTAATGTATGTCTATCTAAAATAGTTAGTTCCCCAACAGTGAAAAAATTTTCAAAATCGGTCGGTTAGTTTATTTTTGACACTTTTGGACCCATGGACCCTGGCAGACCTTACATAACGTAATCTATATTTATCTAAAATAGTTTAGCTCTGTAACAGTGAAAAAATTTTCAAAATCGGTCGGTTAGTTTATTTTTGACACTTTTGGATCCCATGGACCCTGGCAGACCTTACATAACGTAATCTATATTTATCTAAAATAGTTTAGCTCTGTAACAGTGAAAAAATTTTCAAAATCGGTCAGTTAGTTTATTTTTGACACTTTTGGGTTCTATGGACCTTGGTGGACCTTACATAACGTAATTTATATTTATCTAAAATAGTTTAGCTCTGTAACAGTGAAAAAATTTTCAAAATCGGTCAGTTAGTTTATTTTTGACACTTCTGGATCCTATGGACTCTGGCAGACCTTACATAACGGAATCTATATTTATCTAAAACAGTTTAGCTCTGTAACAGTGAAAAAATTTTCAAAATCGATCAGGCAGTTTATTTGTGACACTTTTGGGTCCTATGGACCAAGGCGGACCTTACATAACGTAATCGATATTTATCTAAAATAGTTTAGCTCTGTAACAGTGAAAAAATTTTCAAAATCGGTCAGTTAGTTTATTTTTGACACTTTTGGGTCCTGTGGACCCTGGCGGACCTTACATAATGTATTCTAAATCTATCTAAAATAGTTTAGCTCTGTAACAGTGAAGAAATTTTTAAAATTGGTCGTTTAGTTTATTTTTTACAATTATGGGATCAGTAAATCCTGGCGAAACTCATTCAAGTCTAGTACTCTAACAGTAAGAAAAGGGTTCTAAGGATCTCATATAACTTATGGCAGTCCGTAAGCTTCTTGCGGACATCATTTAATTAATTAATTCAAATACTTTAACTTACTAACTGTGAAAAAATTTTTAAAATCGATTGGGTAATTAATTTCTGGCCTTTTTAGGTCCCGAAAACCTTGACCTCACATAAAATACCTTAAATCCATTTGAAATGGTTTAATTTTTTAACATTATTAATTATTAGTGGAAAAATTTTCAAAATCGATTCAAAATATTTTTCCGTACATACATATGTACATTGTACATATTTTGTTTTTTTTGATATTTAATAATATTTATATCATAACATAATCTTCAATTTCTTGTTTACTTAAAAATTCAATAAAAAAAAAAAAAATTCTTCATTACATTAGCTTAGAAAATCTGTTTAATTTACATTTTTTAACATGGGATAGAACCATGCTAATTATAATGCAATAAATGAGAAACAAAACTCTATACATGTATGTGTGTTATATCACATATATGTGAATAGTTTTCACTTGTTCTCACAAAATTCTTTAATAAAAAAGTGAAATATTTTTATACTTAATAAAGAACTGAGATATAAATATAAATTACTTATTAGACTAACAAAGAAAGAATAAAAGTGAAAATTTACATTTTCTCGAAAAATACTTAAAATAGAAAGAAAATTATAAGAATATTTTCTTCATAATTTTTTTTTTTCCTTTTCAACGATGTAAAAATTGAACTGCCTTATGATAGGATCGAATGATAAAAAATGGCCAGAAAACCTACTTCTGGGCATCCGACGTGTCTGGCTAACGAACTTAGCCAAGCCAATTCAGAATCCAGTCCGCACACAAAATTTCATAAGCGTTAGACGTTTCGTTCGAGAGTTATCGTGGGAACACATAAATATATATATATATATATATATATATATATATATATATATATATATATATATATATATATATATATATATATATATATATATACAGGGTGTAAAGTAAATAAGTTTCATCCTTTTGAGAGATGGTTTATCTCGGTGTAAAATTGCCGAAGACATAAAAATTTTTTCGGAATTCGCTATCTGAGAAAATCGCATCCCAGCCAGCTCATCGTTTAATATGAATTTCTCTGAATACGCCTCTGACCAAACTAAAATTATTCGCACCCTGTATAATAAAAATTTTTTAAAAATAAAAATAATTTTTTTTTTTTTATTTTACGACAATATGTAAACATCTGCCGACTTTTGAATTGATAGGTACTGTATAGTAAAAAAAAAACCGAACACTGTTTTTCATAAATTTTGGTTAAAATATGTTTGAAATATTTTTGTATGTTTTTATTTCACAGGACGTTATGAATATTGCAAGAACCGTAACTCTGGTATTGTTGCATTTCTTTAATTACAAATATTTAGTTGCATTACTTTAATTACAAGTATTAATTTAATTAAAAATTACATTAAAAATTACACTTGAATTTTTAAACAAACCAAAATAAAAACTTTCCTTTAACTGTCATAAAACATTGTTGTTAATATTGTTGGTACACAACACAGATTAAAAAGTGAATTTTTATTCATAAGTGAGTAACTTTAGCGGAAAACTGTAACAGAGAATTCCAAACTTCGGCATTAATTATCATTATTGTAAAATTATTTTACCAAATTTGTTCTATTATACCAACAAGCTGATACAAAACACATTTAAAAATTTATGTACTATAAACATACATAGTAGTCCGTCTATTGTGTAAGCAAATATACAGTAAGGTAAATGTCCCAAATTCCGACACTTTAAGGAAGAACCAAACATATTTTCCTAAAATAATTTAAAATTCGTTGGGAAGGCTGAAAGTCTTTTGTCAACAACCAGACCAAAATTTTTACTTTAGATAAATTATCACTTAAGAAAAATAGAAAGATAAAATACAAAAAATAAGAATTTTTGTACTACTGCAATGGCACATAATTTCGACATCTACCATAAGAACTTAGCTCTAAATTCAATATCTTTGTGAACTTATTTTCGTGTTTTTAAATTCAACAGTGTCCATAACTTTGACTATAAACGCTTTAGATCAAATAAAAAAGAAAAAAAAAATGATAAAGATGCATTTAAGTATAATTTATTGAAAAATTGCTTTATTTATTACACGTACATATTAGTTAATAATGTACTTTTCCAATTTCTGCTAATATGAAAATTAATACTGTTTTGTTGTATATTTCGCAAAATAACTAATTGATCATTAATTATAGTACAATATTTGTTAAAATAATATAAACGTTTGATTTTAAGACACTGTCTGATTTTGGGTCATTTACCTTATCTATTGATTCATTCAAATTGATAAATATTCCTTTTCATTTCCCAGTGTGTCAAAATCGTCAAAACATTTTTTTTAAATAAACAATTACAGACATACATATGTACTTGGGGATTCACAGACAATCATGATTTCATGATGATATCATCACATCAACCATAGATAATCAAGGAGTTGGCCAAGTGCGTATTTAACACACATTAAGCCGAGTTCCTGAGTTATTTGCGTTTTTGTATTTTTGGAGATAAAATACATCGCATAGCATATTTTTTTACGGTTTACTGTGAAAATAAATAAATATATTTGTACTTGTGTTACTTAAGGGTCAATTAAGTGGTAATTGGATTCCTTACAAACCACATGGACTTCGACATACAATATTTCTGAAACAAGGTGTAAAGATTAGAAGTTGTTAAAAGAACCTTAACTTGATTTTAAAAGATTTTTTTAATGATATGCTGCAAACAATTATTTTTGAAGGAACTTACGAAAAAAAATTTTCGTAAGTTCTCTTCTCTTCTAAATTTCTCTTAATAATTTTAATTTGAATTTTTGGAAATGTTATCTAATATCAGAATATACTTTGACGTAAAATTTCACTTACTGAGTGTACTAAAAGTGTTTATGCCCAGCTTTAAATACGGAAGATGGGTACCATAAGAAATTAAGAAAGAAATTGTTTTACTGACGGTTAATTGAGATATCTATCTGTAGCATGTATTGTATTTGCAAAATTTCGTTTTCATACATAAAAGGCGTGGAAATTCTGAAAATGTTACAATCAAAAAATTATAAGAACTTCCAGAGTTCTTCGGAACACTAATTTTTGAAAATTATTTTTTAAAGACATACATAAACATAATATTTTATTACCTGTCAAACTGAATAATATATTTATGTGTTTTGGAAACACCAGTAACCTATTTATTTTAAACTTTATAAGTATGTATATGCATTTGTAGTTAAATGTGTATGTGTGATTATGTGAATATGTGATCCAGAATAAAGATGGAACAATGTGATTGTTGCATGAATTAACTGTGTGAAAATAAATTAGCGATTTATAATTTTTTTAAATCAAAGTATTAAAATTAAAAGTATGTGTATGTGCGTGAATAATAAACCAATTGTATATTTTAGAAATGTTTTAAAATCTAATTGTTGTGTCATAAAAATACTTCAACTTAACGTACTTACTCTGAGATAGTCAGGTACAAAAGTTTATCTCAGCAAAAAAACTTTATTTTATCAAAAATTAAATAATGTATTGATATTCTTCAGTTATTATATTTGTATACCACTTGTTTTTTTGTATTTCCGCGCACTTATGTTGTAGCAATTTAAAAGAATTGTTGAAAAAATGTTGTAAAAACGTAGTAAAATGATGTTTTTAAATTATGTTTCAAAATCGGCGTGGTCAATAATTTTTATTTCTTATTAAATATGGTTTGTAACTTTGTATTAAATAACATTCAATTTTTATCAAATTCCTTTGACACGTTTTCATTTTATTCTAAAAAAATAGAATTTTCCCATAAGAACCCGTGTTAAAATTACAAAACTTTGAAATCGTTTTTCTCAAAATTGGGGTGGTCAATTTTTTTTTCGGTAAGGGCTCGTATTATTGGTATTGGAGAAAATAAATATCTAGTGAACTTTGTTAAATTTCCAAATAATTTAATGAGATTTGACGAAATCGATCTATTTGATATGTGACGTAAATTGTCTCATTAAAAATTATGTTTAAATTTTTATGCACACTACTGTATAACTATTTTCAAAAGATTCCGTAAACAAGCAGGTAAAAATATTTTGTTGACAAAAAAATTTACATTCAAAAAAGCAAAGGAAAAAAATGATAAGTAATCAGAGCCTGATTAAGTTTTTTTTTCTAGGGGCCATTTTTTAACACGTTTTTGACAATCGAAAATTTCTGAAATGAAACTTGATCGGTAAAATTTAACTAGCAATACTTAATTAGTAGACTGAGACCTTTCTCTCCTGCAAATTATGAAACTTATTTACTTTACACCCTGTATATATATATATATAAATTTTAGTGAATATCATTTTCGTACTCTAGGGACCTCAAAACAGATTTCTGCCATAGTCCCGGACTCAGATTGCGTCATGACACCTACTGTAATAGCTGAATTTCGAGTTTTCGAAATTCGCTAAAAGAGAGTAGTGTAATATGGGGTAGAATTTTTCTTTTGATGTAGAATTAAATAATACTACATTTAAGCTCCCAAACAACAACCGACTACCTGTTGGTTCTTTACACTAAGAATAAAGCCGAGTTATGGTTGCAAGCTCTCACTTTTCAAACTTATCAACATTTTTTTTTACATTCACGTACTTCTATGTGTTACATATCTATACACGTAAATATACAAGGCGCTGATTTTAATTTTAATTATATGAAAAAGGTAAGTTTTCCTGTAATTTATAAATTCTTTTAAAATGAGAGTTTAAGTAGGAATGTAGAGTGAATAATCAGTTTAGTTTAGCGCCTCGTTTAAGTTAAAATTCTCTAAGGTGTGACGTTGTAAGTAATAACCATTGTGTACTTGGGATCTTTTTATTAAATTCATTGAACACTAACTGGCACTTGCGACTGGTAGGTTGAGGGTTCGAATCCGACGACCGGCTATGCTCGTGAAGGTTTTCTGCAGTTTCCCTTCACAAATCCAGATGAATATCGGCATAGTTCCTTAAGAAGACGGCTGCAGACGCATACCCACCAAATCCTAGTTCTTACCCCACTTTCCCTCTCCTCCACCCACATCATAAATGTATGTATAATGTAACGAATATAATGTAATGAATAAATAAAAATATACAAATAATGATGTGGGTGGCGTCTGTTATGGACTAGATTGTCCGAAGGACGGACGTTAAACGCATTATTATATTATTTATTATTAAATTCATTGATTTTTCTCTAATTTAAACTTTTAATCTTTCTTTTTCACTTCTAGAGAAAATTTGAATGTAAAAATCTATTTCTTTTTAAAATGTATGAAAGGCTTAGGTTTTTCAGACGAAGCGTACTGGATTTTAAGAAGACAATTATTTTACTTGGAGATGTGTGAAATATGGATTAACTTTGTAGTCTCATCAATTTTCCCCGTCAAGGTTATTTTGGTTTTTTCTTTGAAAGTTAATATATTTTGAATTTGCTTGTTAATATTTATGCTTGCTGCGTCTCAATGTTTTTGGCATCGCTTAAAGTTGGAAATGGATTTACCTGAATTGGGGCGGATATATCTGCCATCGTGTAATCAGATTCCGATTTACATAAGGGCACTTGGGAAACGTATCCAGGGACCTTCACTACAGAAATTATACATGGGTCATGTCATAAATTCAAATTTATAAATTAAATATATGGAATAGTTTTGAGACGAATTACAAAATTTGAGATCCTAAAGTTAGTTTTGAAAAAATAATATACAATAGCTACAGTAATACAGTAGTAATAACAGAACACATCCTTTCAAAATATTCTTAAAATGCTGACAGTACATTTTTTTAATTTTTTTACAAATTTAATCACCTTACAAGGGACCTCCACATAAAAAGTGTCTCAAAAGGAAATCCGACTCTGCGTGTAACACAAAAAATTACTCAGACTCCCTAATATTGTTATTCACTTTGACATAAGTAAAGAGCAGTGCAGTCTTTCCCTCTTAGTTTCATCCTATGTTACGGGAGTCACATTAGCGCTCTGTATTTTCATATTTTATATACATAAGTTTATTACAAAAACATTTCAAACATATTTTCAAGAATAATTTTATTTTAAACTCGAAGCATATTGTAGATATTGTAGAAGTGAGTTAAATAAAAAGAAATGCCATCATCGCAGTGGACTTAAAATACATCAGGTAAAAGCAAGCCAGGTAACAATAATTATTATTATATTATAGGTATACAGCTTGCTGTACTCACAAAAAAAATTCAAGCTGGTAGAATAATGAAGGACAGCTAGTGAATTTTCAATATACTAATGGGTTTTGTTCTCTTTCTTACGTTTATAAAATATAATAATAATAAAAGATTCCATAGAATTATTACTGACTGAATCTGTTCCCAAGAAAACATTCTTACCAATGACTCTTACCATAAACTAAAGTAAGATAGTAATAATATATTGTACTCTCTCTTTCCTGTTCAGTTGTTATGTGTAGTCACTCACTGCATACCATGGCCTGCTTAGACCTTCCTATCACTTCTCACACACCCGTTCTTTCTGACTCAACAACAAACTACATGTGTGTATTTACTTTAAATTCAGTGGCGTACATTTAAATTCTTTATTTTAATTTGTACTTGTTCACCAATTCCCTGACATAAATGAAATAAATGCAATACAACCTGAACCGGATACAAGCTTAATATTAATTGCCACTTACTTGTGTGATTCTGATAAGTATTTTTTGTTTTTAAAAAACAAGATCATCAAACTGATATAATAATGATAATGTGGTTTAACGTCCGTTTTTAAAAGTTCCCACCAAACACCACCAACATCATTATCTCTATACTTTAGTTATATTTTATACATTTTATACATGTTGCATTATACATTTTTCGGAAGTGGGTGGAGGACAAGGAAAGTGGCGTGAGGGCTGGAATCTGGAAGGTGTACGTTTGTAGCCGATTTCTTTTAAAGGAACTATGTTGGTATTCATCTGGAATTGTGAAGGGGAACTACAGAAAACCTTCACAAACATAACCGACTGCGGGGTTTGAACCCTCGACCGAAAGACGTTCGGCCACTCCGCTCGGTCATCAAACTGATAAACAGTATTATTTTGAAGTAGACTGAATTTCCAGTGTATTTCTAAGCAGAATTCTAATTGATATCGTATAGTAAAAGAATTTCAGTTTTCAGTTTTTTTCTATTATCTATAAAAATTTATGATGTCATCAAGTGTATTCGACAGTTTTAAGCCATTGGATTCATAGCTACTTCGTGTTTTTTATTAAAAGTACCTTTTACTGCCCATACTTTGGAAATTTTAAAGATTAAAAAATCTAATTCCTATTACTAAATCTATAGAAAAATCATTCAAATAGTTATCAGTGAAAAAGATAGTTTACTGCTTTAATCTTAATTCCAGTTGACAGAAATTTTCAACTTTGTTTCATTTGACACGTAAATACTACTGTAAGATTTATTTTAGATATACGATCCATTTTAAAAATAATCAAAAACTACCTATTAATAGACCAGGAGTATTTTTAAATGGAAAAAATTCCGACCTAAAATTTTTTTTCATAAAATTGTTAATTTAGGTGTCGTTAATAAATTATGAAATTTCTCCCTCCAACGAGCACCGCGTATGATTTTCTGATCAGGAAGAAAGGATAAAATATTACTTTCAGACCAATTCCTTGGGTTTTTCAGTTTCATGAGAAAAATGGTTCAGTACAAAATTAAAGCTTATAAAATGGTCTACAAAAAAGGTTTTGTACTTATTTTCTGTCATACTAATATTTCGATAAGAAATGACCTTATAAAGTAAATCAAATTACTTGATTACTAAATTTTACAAATATTAATTACCTCTCGACCTAGCCGTCTCGCGTTTTAAATAGTGCAAAATTATAAGCTGTTTATCAGTTATATAATAAATAATAAATATAATAAATTAAATAGTGCAAAATTATAAGCTGTTTATCAGCTTCTGTATTCCGCAAATTAAAAATTTTGAGCTCGTCATTCTGAACAAAAATTTAATATTCTTAGTTGCAGGACTGAGTGTAAACTGACTCAGCTTTCCAGCTGCTTAAAAAAAAAAATATCAGATTAATCTTTGCGGCAAAATGAAGATCTTTTTATGAACTTTTGAACTGATATAGTTTCGATTTTTAAGCTCACTTCTTAACCTTCAAACAATCTTTACTTACTAGAACTCAAGAAAAAGCTAGTATAAAAATAAGAAAATCCATTATATTTCAAATATAGTATAAAATCTTAGAATAAACCTTTAAAATACGGGTGTTTTTTTAAAATTTAGTAATAAAGATTCCCGTACCTTAAGGGTTTATTCGTGGAGTTTTACAGTATATTTTTGTAGTAGTACTTTCTTAAATTTCATAAATGAAAGGTTGTTTGAAAACTAAGGAGGTAAGCATATAAATCGAAACTATATCATTTCAAAAACTCATAAAAAACTGTTAATTTTGCCGTCAAAATTAATTCGATATTTTTATTTTTCAGCGACGAGGGGCTGAGCCAATCTCGACTCAGCCCCCCCAAATAAGAATGTTAAATTCGTGCTCAGTGTGACGAGTTTTAATTTGCGGAGTATAAAAGCTCGTAGGTAACTTATAATTTTGCGCTATTTAATTTTTTAATTCTATTAAGTTGGAGGGCCAGACCGAGAGGTATTGAATATATGTGTAAATTTAAGAATCAAGTGGTTTCACTTAAATTTGTAATTTCATTTCTTAATGAAATATTAACTTGACCAAAAAAAAGTATAAAATCTTTATTAGTAGATAATTTTAGGTGCTTTAACTTTATACAGGACGATTTTCCCGTAAAATTGAAAAAACCAAGGAATTGGCCAGAAAATAATATTTCTCTTCTTCTTCCTCCTCAAAGATGGGTACGCGGTGCTCGCTGGAGAGGGAAAACTTAATTTATTAACGACACCTAAACTAAGAATTGTATGAAAAAAACTTAGGTGGGAATTTTTTCTAAATTCCTTACTAATTATCGGCTTGGTTACTGGTCTGTAGTGGGAGATATCCCTTTTGCGTCCCACGGCTGAAAAGAGCAGTCGATGGTCTAAAGATTAGTGTCGTAAACTTACCAATTTTTATTAGAGTATACGACAAGTACTCCAGACTACTAAAACACACGACAAAGATAGAACTATTATATGTAAATGTGTTATAGTATGTCAATCATAGATGGAAATATATGCATATAATGCTGAGATTATAGACATATTATATATTATTTATATTCGATTAAATTTAAGTTACTAATATGACGTTAATAAAATTTAACCCCCTCGAAAGGGAAGGAGGTGAAAAATTTTTTTTGATGTAAAATTTACTGATAATTATATTGATATTAACATTATATTGGAATGTACACGACAAATCTATATACATATGCCTAAACCCTATAACCTTAACCCAACTAGTTTTTACATCAGTCTAAATATATTGTCAAAACTAACTAAACTAACCTAACCTTAAATAACCTCACCACCTAGTTTTTATACACCCCGTCCAAAAATGATAGCACACATTAATTTTTTTAATTTTCTTTTAATTCATTATTCATAAAAGTGATTTGATATATGCATATTTACACACTTAATACAACATAATTTACTAATAAGTAACTTTTTAATTTAAACTAATTTTAATACTTATTTTTAAAAAATACATCAAAACCACTGTTAAAAAATGATAGCACACTTTAAAGTTTCTAACTGCTAAATCAAAAACGGGCAAATTTAAATGTGTGTGTAATTTCCATTTCTTTTGATGGTTTCAAAAATTCGATCTTTCATGGATAAAATTAATTTTTGAAATACAGACACATTTATTTTAGCCACTCTTCTTCGATTTTCTTTCGCAGTTCTTTAACGCTGTTAAATTGTCTTCCATTTTCGTAAACTGATTTCGATAATATACCCCGCACATTTTCTATGTGATTTAAATCTGGACTACGTGCTGGCCATTCCATAACTCTAAGATTATGTTCCCGAAACCATGACTTTATTTCCCTCGAACAGTGAATGGATGCATTATCCTATTGGAAAATCCATTCTGGCCCACCAAGCAGTAACGCAACCGGCAGCAAATGCGTTTCTAAAATTTCTTTATACCGCAGTGACTTTATTTTTATTGTTTTACAAGCAATATCTGCTTGGCCGTTAAAAGAAATTCCACCCCATATGATAATGCCACCACCATCGACCTGCCGCTCAAAAAATATTTTTTTCTTCCTTTCGAAGATCGTGCCAGTAATAGGCAGGACCGTCGAGGCAAAAGCGTTTTTCATCGGAAAAAGTTATCGCCGAAATCCATATATTTTTTTGCAAAATTTAAACGACTCTCTTTATGTTTCTGTGTAAGTTGAGGTTTACACATTTTTTATTTTTATAAACTATAAATTTTTTTCGCCCTATTGTGTTTGAAATTGTAGTTTTTGAGACGTTTGAATTCACTTCCAATTTTATTTTTGATAGCGACATGTTTTCAGTCGTTGCTAACCGACAAATACTGCGTTCTTGACGTTTTGAAAGTTTTCTTTTGCGTCCAGTTGAATGGAGTGTCCATATTTTGGTCTCGTTTTTTTAATAAAATTACATATTACTTTTCTAGATCGCCCGATTTTTTTCACTATTTCGCTAATAGATTTATTTTCCTCTAATAATGCCGTGATTTTACCTTTTTCAAATTCGTTTACATATTTCCTACTGCCCATTTTAATTTTAAATTATTTTAAATGTTGAAAAACTACTAAACGTGACAAAGTTCTGTACCAAGAATAATTTACATATGATTTTTTAAAATTCAAATGGGTATGTGACACAAATATAAGGAAATATTTATTTAATTATTACTAAAAATAATAAACACTTAAGTGTGTGCTATCATTTCTGAACGACATTTTTTTAACGTTTACTTTACATGAGAGTTGATATTGCTAATGCCGCTGCTACACGATGCTACGAACACCTTCCAACATTCGACGTTGGATGGTTCATAGCATCGTGTAGCCGTTGTTCGAACCTACGAGTGTCCAATGTCGAGCGTCAAACATTCGCATTTGGTCGTGTCCCGTTCGATGTCGGTATTCTTGCACCGAGTCAAAGGGATGCTTCGAACGTTTGAAGGTCAATGTTGGTTGTGTTCGTTGGTTGCGCACAACTCGTTCATGTGAAGAGAGACAACATCAGTGTATAACATTAGAGATAACATCAGACAGATAACATCTTCGTCACGTTTGTCCCTACACATTATACAAGAGAGACAACATCAGTGTATAACATTAGAGATAACATCAGACAGATAACAGCGTTGTCGACTGAGTACCAACACATTATCATTCGTATTGGATCAAACATTCGACTCACCGTGTAGCAGATACATTCGTCGCACCAACTATCGAACTTAATTGCTTCAAACGTTCGATCGAATGTTGGAAGGAACGTTCGTAGCATCGTGTAGAACCCGCTTAATATTTAAAATATAACTAGCCTACGTATTATGCATGTCTTAAAACTCTTTGATCAGCTTTCGATAAAGTATGCAATTAAAAAATTGATGTGTGCTATCATTTCTGGACGGGGTGTATCAAAGTCAAAGTATATTGTCAAAGCTAACTAAACTATCCTAACTTTAATTAACCTCACCACCTAGTTTTTGTATCCAAGTCGAAATATATTGTCAAAACTAACTAAACTAACCTAACCTTAACTAATCTCACCTAGTTTTTATATCATCCACTATTTGATCGTAAAAACAATGTTTCCCAGGCTTAACTTTTTAAATAGTTTAAAAATTACGTTCTATACGCTACAAATAGTATAAAACAATAGAAGCATTTTTATCATGTAGATACTATTTAAAAAATACCCCTGTCGCAGCATCTGCATAACATAGCGAATTTCCAAATATTGGGCACTGGCGGATCTCATCTAAGACCTGTACCTATTTAAAATAGTTTAGCTTTCTAAGAGTAAAGGAATTTTTAAAATCGACTGGGTAATTAGTTTTGGTATTTTTGGGGACCCAAGAACCCGAACGGATTTTGTGCAGCATAGTTGTATCCATCTAAAATAATTTAGTTCTCTAGCAGTGAGAAATTTTTTAGAATCGGTTCGGTAGCTTATTACTGGCGTTTTCGGATCTGCAAAATCCCGGTGGACCTCATTAAAAAATCAGCTCGACCGTATATTCTAGGCGGACTTTATGTAATATATATATATATATATATATATATATATATATATATATATATATATATATATATATATATATATATATATATATATATATATAGAGAACTGACCACTGTGATCATGACATCTGGTGGCCGAAAAATCAACTAATTTTAGTGTGCACCTAAGTAAATTATTAGAGTTTGACATTAGTTTAAATTAAAATGTAAAACAAATACTTTTTAAAAATAGTATGGAAATTATAAAATTACCTTTGAGTAAAAAGAATAAGAGCAGAGTTTATTGTGCTGTGAATGGTTGTGGGAGTAAATCTCATGGAAATTTAGAAATTAGTTTTCATGCTATTCCTAAACCCGGTAGTAGTTTTATTTATATTGAAAATATATTTGGAAAAATGGAAAAAATCGACAGACTAAAAGCATGGTTGCGTTTTAAAAATAAAGAATGTGAATCCGCATATGAAAGTTCGTTACATTTGAAAAGAAGTGATTTTATATTACCAAGTAAGTCGACTGTTTAAAAAATATATTGTAGATAATCTAATTTAATAAATTGTGGGTTTGTGAGCATTTAACAAATAAAATTTTTTCATCTTTGGAAATTGATGCATTTATTTTGTGTGGTCGTTTTTTTAAATGCGAACTTTGCAAACACAGTGCAGTAAAACAAACAGAGTTACTATTTAAACTTACTTCATTTCTTCCACTATTTATCAAACGATCAGCTTAAAGAATTTTCTCAGCATTAATAAAATTTTTTTGAGCTGGATTTGAACCAGCCCAGTTAAATATTTCGCTTGAAGGTAACATAATTTAATTTAAATAAACGACTACTGACAGTAATAGATTTTTCGTTGCACACAAAAATCAGCCATGTTTTTTTGGCCACGCCCCGGTGTCAATTATCAATATATATATATATATATATATATATATATATATATATATATATATATATATATATATATATATTCAAAACCCGTTGTGTAGCATTCTACGCCGCATTTGCATTTGCATCCGCAGGACAGTTGTGGATCTCAGATAACACAACCTGTACCTATCTAAAATAGTTTACCTCGGTAATAGTAAAAAAATTTTCAAAATCGGTCAGTTATTTTATTTTTGACAGTTTTAGGTCCCACTGACACTGTCGGACCTTACATAACGTAATCTATATTTATCTAAAATAGTTTAGCTCTGTAACAGTGAAAAAATTTTCAAAATCCGTTAATTAGTTTATTTTCGACACTTTTGGATCCTATGGACCCTGGCAGACCTTACATAACGTAATCTATATTTATCTAAAATAGTTTAGCTCTGTAACAGTGAAAAAATTTTCAAAATTGGTCGTTTAGTTTATTTTTTACAATTATGGGATCAGTCAACCCTGGCGAAACTCATACAAGTCTAGTACTCTAACAGTAAGAAAAGGGTTCTAGGTATCTCATATAACTTATGGCAGTCCGTAAGCTTCTTGCGGACATCATTTAATTAATTAATTCAAATACTTTAACTTACTAACTGTGAAAAAATTTTTATCGATTGGTTAATTAATTTTTGGCCTTTTTAGGTCCCGAAAACCTTGACCTCATATAAAATACCTTAAATCCATTTAAAATTGTTTAATTTTTTAACAGTAATAATTATTAGTGAAAGAATTTTCAAAATCGATTCAAAATATTTTTCCGTGCATACAATGTACATTGTACATATTATGTTGTTTTGTGTCATATTTAATAATATTATATCATAACATAATCTTCAGTTTCTTGTTTATTTAAAAATTCAATAAAAAAAAGTCTTCAATTACATAAGCTTAGAAAATCTGCTTAATTTTCATTTTTCAACTTGAGACAGCACTATGCTAATTATAATGCAATAAATAAGAAACAAAACTATGTATATGTATGTGTATTATAATACATGTATGTGAATAGATTTCACTTGTTCTCACAAAATTCTTTAAAAAAAAATGAAATATTTTTATATTTCATAAAGAACTGAGACTTAAATATAAATTACTTATTAGACTAACAAAGAAAGAAAACTAATACAAAAGTGAAAATTTACATTTTCTTAAAATAGAAAGAAAATTATAAGAATTTTTCTTCATAATTTTTTTTTTGGCTTTTTAACCATGTAAAAATCGAACTGTCTAATGATAGGATCGAATGATAAAAAATGGCCAGAAAACCTACTTCTGGGCATCCGATGTGTCTGGCTAAAGAACTTAGCCAAGCCAGATCAAAATCGAGTCTCCATACGAAATTTCATAAGCATTAAACGTTTCGTTCGAAAGTTATCATGGCGACACACACACACACACACACACACATATATATATATATATATATATATATATATATATATATATATATATATATATATATAAATTTTAGTGAATATCATTTTCGTATTCTAGGGACCTCAAAACATATTTCTGTTATGGTCTCCGCCGGAGGTTGCGTCGTGACACCTGCTGTAATAGCTGAATTTCGAGTCTTCGAAATTCGCTAAAAAGAAGAATGTATGTATTTTAATGTCAAATTTTCTCCTTTTCGGTTACAGAAATTTACACATTTTCGGGTTACACTTTCAGAGTGAAGGGATCGATATAAGGGTGTCGCGACAAAACGTACCAGCGTCAAAATGTACTAGCG
The DNA here is from genome assembly GCA_035578155.1 of Brachynemurus nebulosus. Lineage (NCBI taxonomy): Eukaryota > Metazoa > Arthropoda > Insecta > Neuroptera > Myrmeleontidae > Brachynemurus > Brachynemurus nebulosus. The sequence continues at coordinate 756,579 of JAPWDM010000041.1, read as the reverse complement.
ACAAAACGTACCACTTGGGTTAATATTTACCTGTGAAGGGTTTTTTATTGTTTAATAGTACCCCGACAGAACGTACCATTTGATATTTCTTTAAACATCTAACTAGGAGAAGTATCCTTATAGGAGATAGCTATCATTTTATCATGTAGATGACACGAAATCATCTTCGTCATTATAAAATTATATACAAAAAAAAAAAGAAATAATAATAATAATAACACTTTAAGTATTACAAAAATTTACAAAAGTGAAGACATAGCGTTAAATGTTATAAAAACAGCTATATGTATGTATTATGTATACAAATTCAAGAAATTTTCAAAAGAAAAATATCAAATAATTAATTTCAATGAAAAATCCGGTCTAAAAAGTAAATCACGCAGTAGGGTCTTATTTAAATAAAAAATATAAGTATATTTTATATGCAAATATTTTATACACATATTTATTTCTGATTCCCATCACACTTTATCCAAGCTTTGGACTGGCAAAGTATGGCTGTCTCCATTGTATTTAACTTGTTTCCGTTACATTATTTTTGTTACTTTTCGGATTTTTCCATAATTTAGTGATTATTTTTATTGTATTTAATTAATATTTAAGACCCTATGGTGTGATTTACTTTTTAGACCGGTTTTTTAGTAAAATTAATAACCCCGGATATAGTATTTTGATGTATCTTTTATAACGGTTTAATAATTTTTTGCATTTTCAAAATTGTCATTATACTTTACTAATTATTTGATATTTTCCTTTTGAAAATTTCTTGAATTTGTATGCATAATACATAGATATATAGCTATTTTTATAAAATTTAAAGCTATTTCTCCACTTTTGTAAATTTTTGCAATACTTAAAGTGGTTTTTTTCTTGTAGATATATATATAATTTTATACTGACGAAGACGATTTCGGTTTCATGATAAAATGATAGCTATCTTCTATAAGGATACTTTTCATAGTTATAATATATCTTCTCAAACAAATATTAAGTGGTACGTTTTGTCGGGGTATTATTAAGCAATAAAACCCTTCACAGGTAAATATTTACCCAAGTGGTACGTTTTGTCGCTGGTACGTTTTGTCGTGTAGGTATTCGATATAAGTACATTTAATTTTAATTGTAAGTAGTACAATTATGAGCACAACATACAAATATAACGTAATTAACGTAATTATAAAATTGTATTCTTTAAAATTTAACCAAAATTATAGAATAACATATTTAACTAAATTAATGTTATTTAATGTATATAATTGTAGAGAAGGATAGAAATTTTATTTTTATTCACTTTATAACTGAATTTTGTATAGATTTCTCACATCATAAAACTTTTATTACGGTCACGCAGCAAAATATTTTTTGACCAGGGGCGCAAAAGGGATACACCGCTATAAAGATAATCTGCTATTCTGCTTCTCAAAAGAATATTTTAAAACTAGTGACAAGAAAAATACGATTTTATATACAATCTTTACAAATAAAAGTATAATTTTTTTAGTTACCAAACTTTCTGTTAATTCGATACACATATTAAGCACACCACTGTAACCAATAAAGAACTCATGGTCATATAATCGTCCGTCCTTTTCCATATTCCATTTATGCACTACCTATCTTTTTCTACATGTTTGTTAACTAAATCCTACATTTCACATGTTTAATGACTGTACACTTATCTTTCACTTTAGTATATTCAAACAAATATATTTTTCTTTCTTTTTTAGATATCCTGTAAGTTTCTTTTTCGTACTAATCACATGATCTCTCTTTTTACTCATAATAAAATACATGAAATATGTTTGAAATAAACACTTATAATAACGGTGCTATCTTTATCTTTTTTATACGTTTGATTACACATTGGTTATTTTCAATTTAAAATGCTTGACTTTCAAATTGAAACAATTGAACTCATTGTTGATTTGTAATCAGGCGCGATTTTTAAAATAGCATAAAAAAAACGGCGTTATCAATTTATAATAAATATGTACGTAAGAGAATATTATTTATTTCAGATAGTATATGTTTGTATCATATCAGTAGGAAACTTATTTATTTATTTTTATTTTTAATATTTTTAATGTGCAAGCCAATTATCAATTAGAACAAAATCATTTCATTATATATACATATGCTGAATTTACCTTTGAATCGGATATTTTTTAGTATTTTCTTCAGAAAAATTATTTAATCATGAGCTTTCTTGAAGTACATAATTTTGCATTTGCGCTATTTCCTTTTATAAATAATATATATGTTTTCTGCAAGCGTTCAACTGACACGTGTGCAGCGGACACGTTTTTTGCAATCTTACGTTAATTTTCATCATTGCATATAAGATGGCGTTACTTAACTTTTACATGTTAGTCATAAAATGAAAACTGTTTCTCTGAGCAGTTTTAGCTTCTTCTAATTTTTTAAATTTCATAGTTCAAGTCTAACAACAGACTGAGCTCTGTTTGAATTTGAAATAAAAAATACTATTTTAAACTTTTAAAGTATAAAGGATCTTATACGACATGGGGAATTTAAAAATGCGTTGTAGACTTTAAGGGATAATGGGATATTGATAGAGTTGTCAAAGTTCAGTTAGTTAAATAAACTCCATTAATTCGTAACAGCAATTTATGAAAGTTATTGTCATTGGAACGACACAATGAAAATAAAAAAGTACAATGGAAATTGAAAGGCTTTAATGTTATTATCAAAAATCTGTTTCAGTACTACTTTTTGTTTTTGGTATTTCAAAAATTATATAATGTGTACTTATTTTAGTAGTTTAAAAATGGAGACTTTTCATTTTCGAAGTTATGATAAGTCAAATATTTATCAGTTTAATTTTTTCGAAGATTCGAAGAAGCAAACATACACAAAAATGTCTAATTATGTAAGTCTAAAGATTCAGGTTTTTTTACCTTATCCTACCTATACCCTTTCCCGCCAATTTCTGGTCTTAGAATAATTATTTTATTTAAAGAGTTGAGTGTATGCTGGAAAAGAATTGCGCTAAAAGTTGTTTTTGTACAACTCCATCGATTATAAAACAAAAATAAACTGTACAGAAAAAGACACATGTAAATGTTGCATGCAAGAACAAAATATTGATCACTGAATTACGAACTATAATTATTTCTTCAACAATGTCCCGCGCTCCCATTATTGATTTTAAGCAGTAGCTAACATTTTATATCGTTCTGAAAATCAATATTCTCTTTTTCTTTCTAAAATAGAAAAAATAGTCATGTGCGCTCCTACAATATCATAAATAAATATTAAATTACGCGCCAAGTAAAAGATATTTGAAAACTTTTCAAACAACGTGCTCATCTAAAGCCAGAGTTTATAAAATAATTATTATGAAAAACTAGCGACTAGTGACGCACAAATTAGAAAATATTTCAACTAAAAATAATACTTTGACAAGTACATGCATACATATGTAGTGTGTTTATAATGTTCAGCGCAAACATACAGCAAAAATACATAATAATAAAATGCTTATCATACAGTTAAGTTCCATTCTTTTTTAATACAACCTACATATTCAAACTGTGAAAAACAACGAAATATGTATGTACATACGAGTACGTACATGTCCATTTGTGCAATATATATTTATAGTAATGTATAGAAAAAATTAATTTCATTATCATATCATAAATGTAATCATTGTTTTTTAAACGTACTGTACATTATAAATATCATATTGAAATCCTTGAATAGAGTTGTATAACCATGGCTCCACTCGCACTCAGTCTGTTTGCTTGTTGATTGTTATATGTGTATATGTCGCAGTCGTTTAAAAAAATTGAGCGTTTATGGAATATTCGAAGCTTCAAACATTGTTTTGCTTTAGGATATGTTACAGTTGCTTTGGTGTCTAGCGATCAGAATGACGTTCGTTTTCAAAATGATTATGAACGAAATCACTATAAAAGAGTCTTCTTACTGTTTAAATTTTGAAGGCTATGATTTTTAATTTTTTATTTCTAGTCTTAGCTTTTTAGGTTATTTTATTTATAATTTTTCTTTTACAAAAATGTTAAAAACAAAATTAATATTTTATACTTTTCTTTAAACTTTTGGTTTGAATTTATAAGCAATTAGGTTTTCACATGTGTGGTAAAATTTGCACAGTTTAAAAAAAAAATGAAAAATATTTCTTTAAACACTAGCTCATACGAATTCAAATTCGTAACTACAGAGATTTCATGTACAAGGAACTCATTTTTACTGAAACGAAAATTTTAGCCTTTACAATTTAAGATGATAAGTAAAAAAAAAAATGTTCTTTGTAATAAAAATACATATGTAAATATGAGATGCCTGGCTGCAAAACTTGTTAAGTACTATTTTGATAATTTCCATTTCTTGATTTCTAAAAGTATTTTAAGAGCTACATGGCATAATTTATATTTTTTTATTTAAGTTAAAAACGGTGAAAATATACAATTTTCAAAAAGCAGTATTCTACAACATATGCATTAGAAGATTCAAACTCGTTTTCCTTAGATTTAAACAATTGTCTCTTAATGGTTATTTCCACACTATAGTATCGATAACTGTTCGTCTTAGGTCCAGTCTCGATCTGGAAAAATATTCTTAACGAGAAATAATGAGTTCTCACAACTAACACTTCTCCAGATCCAATTCAATCAACAGCTTTGGTCCAATGACCGGTTTCTCGGCAACAAACTGAAATTGGGCGATGGTTTCAATATTTATTTTCTTTATAGTTTCTAGATCCGAGCGATTGTGTTGCGTTTGATTTTACATCAGAAATGTCAAGCGATAAGCATTTAAATGTATGTCAATTTTAGTTGAAAATCATATAGAGGAAGAGGCCAAATTTCCACCACAAAATTGGGCAGTCATATCATTTAGTATGTCGTTGACGACAAATGCCTATGAATCTTTTCAGTCAGATTTTAATGAACAATTTTACATATTATTCTCTATCCGAACATATAATGTGTTTGTAAAAGTTTCAAAACAATTACAAACCGATATGTACATAAAAATTAATAGTATTGATTTTGGATCAGAAATTTCCAAAAAATATAGAAAAAATAGTTATAAAACTGAAAAAGCAATCGAGGAGTTGTATAGTGTTAAAGCAAGCAAATTTGAATATGTTAAACAGTTGTCAAATAGATAAAAAATACCCCTGTCGCAGCCTCCTGCATAACATAGCGAATTTCCGTTTATAAAAGTCAGTTTTTCTTGGAAACTAGTTGTCATAGAATAATAGTTTAAAGACCTTTTTTATGTAATTTTTTCTCCTCTTTCCAGTGGTATAAAAAAATTTCACAAAAATTTTTGAATAAGGGCAAATTTTGGCAAAAAACTATTTTTTTTCACGAAAATTGCCAAAAAAAACCATGTCGGGCATCGGACGTGTCTGGTTAACGAACTCGTCCAACGGTTTTGGACTTTCAATATTTTCACCAAATTTCATAAACGTAAGACATTTTGTTCGAGACTTATCGCGCGGACACACGCATATATATATATATATATATATATATATATATATATATATATATATATATATATATATATATAGGGATGTTATGGATATCCGTAACCGTAACCGAAACTACCGGATATCCGAAATAATTCATTATCCGTAACCGAAACCGTATCCGAAAATAATTGTTTCGGATAAAGACAGACCACTGCTGCTGGAAAATTGAGTTTAAATCGAAGAAAATAAATTAAAATATTATTAGCATATGTTTCTTTTGATAGATTTGCGTTGATTCGTGTTTGGCGTTCTCATTTTTTGGTACAATTTTCTCCTTTTTTCTAAAATAATTGTTCATTAAAAGCAATTATCCGTAACCGTAACCGTATCCGAAACATTAACCGATATTATTATATATCCGTAACCGAAACCGAAATCGAAAAAAATGTTTTTAAATATCCGTATCCGTATCCGAAATTTCATATCCGTAACATCCCTAATATATATATATATATATATATATATATATATATATATATATATATATATATATATATATATATATATACATATATATATATATATATATATATATATATATATATATATATATATATATATAAATTTAGTGAATATTATTTTCGACTTCTAGGGATCTCAAAACAAATTTCTGCCATAGTCCCGGGCTCAAGTCGCGTCATGACATTGTCGCGACAGTGACAATGGCTGAAAAGAAACATGTTCTTAAGAGTAACCGGTTAAGCTTAAGTTTAGTAATTACTCGTTACTGTCTCATCTTCAGGGTCCTCTAGAACTTTCAAATTTTCCATTTTTTTTGCTTTAAAAGTTCATTTGAACCTTAAAGAATATATTTCCAATATTTTAAGCCCAATAGAAAGATTATCTACTATAAACTGCTTTTAACTCTACTCTTCAAGAACGAAAACCTTTTAATTGCGTTTTTCCGCGCTGTGGAACATAAATTAAAAAGTTATTAAGATATTAACTTGAAATTTTGTACAGATATTCTCTAAGTTATTGGCCTTTGGATATACCTAAAATTTTACATAAATTATTACCATAAACATTGTTTATAACAATTTGTTTATAAAAAAAGTGAATGACTTATTTTAATAAAATTTTTTTGTCCGATTGAATTCAGTTGATTACAAAAGGCTGGGCATTCCACGGCGCAAATCGAAGGAGTCAACTTTGAACAGCTGTAGCGCCGCCATCTTTTCATTTTTTTGCATAAAAATTTATGAGTGAATACATCATAATATCTACTATACTATGTAGCTTCATTTGATACAATAAGTGTATCCAGTTTCTTAAAAAAAATTATTAAAAAACCTGTCGTCTGGAGGACTCTCCCCCCTTAAGTTTAAGATTATTTTTCTTTCAACACTAGCCGTCCCAGAGACATTAAATTTCTGATTGATATCTTAACTTTCCAACTTTTAATTTAACATTTTCCAAGTATACTTAAGTATGTAACTTGTTAGTTTCTAATATAAGAATATTGTTAAGATTATTTAATTTTCTTGTTTAATATCTATATGAATTTTTTTACCGGACTCCCTACGTTGTATACAGATTATATTATTATTATTATTATTATTATTATTATTATTATTATTATTATTATTATGTGACCGTTTCTGACAGCACGGCCTTGTTAACCTAGATAACCGTGTGGCGAAAAGGCATTAACCGTTTTACTACAGACCTTCTTTAATTAAAGTTTTTCTTTCGATACTTTGCATATTAATCTCATTTATATTTATTGTTATTTTACTTATTTAGTTCACCTAATTTTATAGTTACTTTTATTTTAATTGCTAATGGTTTTGGACGCCTAGAATTCGCTGAATTTGTTAAAATTTTATTGAAATGTATTTATTACGCAAAAAGGCTTCGACATATACAGCGTTTACATGTGTACGTGTATGTACAAAACAAGCAGGCAAGGTCTTGTTGTGTTGGCTATGATGAGTAATTGCGCGGTAAAAATATTCTATTTAAAAATTTTAAATTGTTTGCGTTGTCTTCAAAAATATAATAATAAATATATTTGTAGCGGACGTAATGTCGAGAAAACATAATAAAATAAAATTATGGCTATATTATGTCGCAACAGTTCAAATCTCGAAAAAGTTAATAAATTCCATCATTTTCGAGCAATTATTTCAAATATATGTATATAATTTTCAGTACTTAAATAGTATTATAGAACGGTTTAGATTTGAATTTTTTTGTAAGACGTAGATAAAATTTAGACTTGTTTCACCTATTTTTACACTGAATATAAATTTAGAAAATTGGACGTTGATTTTACAGTGAACAGATATACCGACATCTGGATATTGTATCTGTATATCTACTCTACATAACTTTTTACGCTTTCACCTTTTCGTTTTATGATAGTTCTTTACTAGCACGGTTGTTCTCTTTTGAAGTTTGTAAAAATAGAGAGGCATGTTCTTTCTACTCTGTGTATTAGAAATATGTTATTTTAATTATTTAAAATTTTAATAATTATTAAATATTAGAAAAGAAAATAAATAAATTTTCAGTTTTTTAAGATTTTACGTATTTAATTTTATTTTATTTTCTCATATTAATTAATGTTCTTTTTTTTAGGTGTTTCTCTTCGCGAATGTCATTCTGGATTTGTGGCAAAATTGAAAACTACATTTCTATGGAGGCCATAAAATTCGCAGATATCCATTTTTTTGAGCTTAAAAAGTTATGTTTAAGTTTCAAAACAATGGTTATTTGTAAGAGATTAAAATGGTTGTGGTAATTTCGGGTACAGTATTGAATTTAAATTCTTAATTTTTTGTAAGAGTTTAAATTCTAAATTTTATTTTATTTATTTGTTTTTTAAGTGTACTTATTTAATTTCGAAAAAATTGATTCTATTACAAATTTACAAAATAAATGAGGATTTGCGAGAATTTATGTTCACGTAAGTTTCATAATTTAAAATTTTATTGCTGATTTTTAGTGAGTAAATATACAGCCAAGCGCGAGCTTGCTAACTTTGTCTTATTTTTGATCTGTCTTAGCGAATTTCTAGATTGGAAATTTAGCTATTTATTTCATCACGGTATATTAAATTGTGATACTTAAGCGCCCTTTACGGTATACGATTATTAATACTATTAGTATTTCGAAATACTGATAATAACTAATACTGATTGTGTATTGACAGTACTAAAGTTACTGCGTATAGAATTTATATTATAAAAAAAAAATTATTCATTATTTTTGTCAATAAATACTGATAGTATTACTGATCGTGTATAAGGCCCGCCTTACTTTAACAATAATAATGATTAGAATAGACACATTGTTTTCGTACTACTAAAGTTTATCTCTTCTCTTTTTTGCAAACTTTGGTGACTCGAATTGTAACAACTATTCCAGTTTAAAAAAATTCAAACATTTTGAATTTTCATCTACAAGGGATTAATGATAAAATCGTTCTTACATTTGTATAAATTTAGTTGCAATGGAAATGAAAATATTATAGCATTTGAAAATTTGATTCATGTAAATAATAATGCGCGTTATTGGTAAACAATAACGAAATAGAGTATACCGTTTATTTGAATTAACTCACAAACGTTATATTTTGGTTTGTATATTGTTTCTATATCATAATATGGGAGATAAATTTACCATTGTTCGAACAATATTAATTTGTATTTGTTTGTATGTATGCAATATCTAATTGTCATTCGATTGTTTTTGAATTTATTACATTGTGTAAGTTAGACTTTATTAGTTATTGGAATCGTTTATTATAAAGATGATTTTTCACTTTTATGGGTAGGATTAAACAAATGAGATTTTTGTTGTTTCAATTTTTTGACTCTATGTTTCCACTATTTCGTTTAGGAGTTATATGCATACAAATGTAATTGTTTTGGTTCTGACAAGGAGAGGTTTAGGTATGGTCGTCACCAATTTCGATCAAATATCGAGCATAATATCAATATTAAAAATTTACAGAATTAAGGTCTACCTCTCAAAAACCCAGGAAATATTTTTATTTAAAGTTTGGGCAAATATACAGGTAAGATATAATCAAGTTATTTAGTGCGCCGAAGTACGGATAATGGGGTACCGGGATCAAATCCCGGTACAAATGATTATTTAATTCTTTTTTTTTTCTAATAATTAATTTATTAACTATGTTTACAAAATTAAACTACGAAATATTACTTGTCTCAAAATTAATGAATTAAAATAATTTTTTTTAAAATCTTTTTTTTTTCGATATAAGTATATTACATTAACACATAAGTCAATTAGGTACATTAGTATTTTTAAAATATGAACTTTGTACATTTTGAAGAATGTAAAAGTTCCTTTTAGCGAATTTCGAAAACTCGAAATTCAGCTATTACAGCCGGTGTCATGACGCGACCTAAGCCCGGGACCATAACAGAAATATGTTTTGAGGTCCCTAGAATACGAAAATGATATTCATTAAAAATTATATATATATATATATATATATATATATATATATATATATATATATATATATATATATATATATTACTCAAAACAAAATAAGGGACACTCATGTTTTGCTGCATAAGTTTATTTTTATATAAGTTACAGTATAAGGTATGCTTACATTTAATTAAGGAACTAATTTTTTACTAAATAAAATTAATTTTAATAAGATTAAATAAAAAATTAATCCATAATTACATTTTTTTAGGATTTTATCATTTTTATAGTCATTTTTACAGTCATCAACAAACGTTCACGCTTTGAGTAAAAGCACACATTATGCAACTTTTCGGTGATTTAATATCGAGTATGCCCTCCCCTTTTTAAAACACATTCTTGAAGCCTCCTCGGCATGCTTTCAATAAGATGCCTAACGGTTTCATCAGGAATCTCCTCCCAACATCTTCTCAAGAGATCAGTCAGTTGTTGTTGGGTGTGCACATCCTCTCCGGCTGCTCTCCTCGCCGTTTTAATTGATCCCAAAGATGTTCTATTGGGTTCAAGTCAGGGCTATTTGCAGGCCACGGTAAAGCCTGTATATTAGCCTCCCTAAGGACGGTTGTCGTCGCTCGAGCGGTATGCGCTCGGGCATTATCCTGCATCAGGATAAATCCGTCGGCCGCTCGTTGTGCAAAGGGGATCACATGGGGTCTGACAACCTGTTCGATGTAACTTTGAGCCGTTACAGTACCCTTGTTCAGGAAAACAAGCTCAGTTTTGCCTTGCAAACTAATTCCACCCCAGACCATGACATTAGGACCGCCAAATCTGTCGCGTTCATGAATGTGACGATCAGAAAACCTTTCCCCACTTCTTCTCCACACTTTTACACGTCGATCATCGCTAAAAAACTTCACCTTGCACTCATCCGTGAAGAGTACGTGACGCCATTCCTCCAAGCCCCATTCAAGGTGTTCACGTGCAAATCTTAAACGGTTTGCACGATGCGCTCCGGTCAGTTTGGTACGGATTACTGGTCTTCTTGAACGTTGTTGGTCTTCATGCAAACGATTTCGTATGGTCTGATTACTGACAACAGTACCAGTAGATCGATGTAAGCGATTTTGCAGAGTACCTGTGGTAACAGTCGGCTCACGTCGTGCACACAGTCGAATGTAATGGTCTTCACGGGCAGTGGTAGCACGAACTCTTCCTGAGCCACGGCGCCGGGTTACACTACCGGTCTGCTGATACCGATTCCAAACATTTTGAATATCCCTTCGTGAACAACCCAACTGCAGAGCCACGGAACGTTGAGATTTACCACCCTCAATCATCGTTACGGCTCTGGTAGCAGTAGCTTCGTCCATATGGTGTCGAATTCTCGGTATTGTAAAAATAAATGATTAAATAACACGCCAAACTTCAAAAAACAACCTCAGCAATCAATAATCTAGCGCAAACTGATTTAAAATCAAATTCAAAAAATAAAACTAACCACTTGACGCTGTGCGAGACAAAAAAACGTTTAAATCTTCCCCTCAACAATAATACCACTTAAACCTAACTGTTATCATTTACTCAACCACTTAATATCATAACAACAGTCATTTAGAAAAGTTATTTTGACGTGGATCGACATAAATCAGTTTTAAAATACAAACTTTAAAGTGGCCCTTATTTTGTTCTGAGGAGTATATATCAATATTTTGCCAATTGAAGTTTGTCCCACGCTTGTCTGTTTTTATTATACAAATATTCCGATTAAACTCAGATATTTTAGTGTCACATTTTAGTTTACATTTTTGTACGGAATATCCTGATTTAATTTTTGTTTTTGCCCTGACCCTGTATTAATTAAACCTTTTTGTATATTTGTCGCCCGTAAATCGCGATTTCGTTTTCGTTCCTTTCCTTCCAAAGCAGGTATTGGTAAATTTCCATTAGTATTATTTGGGAAAGTTTCGCCTAAATTAAAATATATTTCCGAATCGGGAGCAAGAGTTAAAGCAGAAAAATAGAAACTATCCATTATTTAAATGGATAAAATTGTTTAAGTTATATGGTTTATACTGTTTAAATTGAATGGTTTAAATTGTTTAAATTATAAGATTAAATTCCGAAAGAGCTGTTAAATTAATTTTTTCTTTATCAGCTACCATATTTTGAAATTAAAATAAATTATTATTATATTTTGACAACAATAATGCTACGAAAGGATTCGTTTAAACTCAATAAACATTAAATATGACTAAACTGTGAATACATCATTATTTACTTACATTCTAAAATAATAACAAAAGAGGAATATCAAAATGGTTGTATAGATCTGAACGTACCTACAATCCACTCTAACTAACTTGTGGTACCTGTTTATGCACTTAATAAATGAAAACACATACATACACCTTTTTCAATCTAAATAAAAAGCTAATTTTTTGTTTTCGCTGTGTTACAACTACACATGCAACAAAAATTTTTTAAACCATTTATTCTTAGGTTGTTACAATTTAAAAAAAGTTTATGCACTATAACTTTTTTATTTTCTACAATTTTAGGATAAAAATTTCACCAATTGATAGCTTTAATGTCTGAATCCAATGATAATCTCAAAAACGAAAAATTTGCAGGTGTAACAGTTTTATTCTCAAGGTGCGATATATATATATATATATATATATATATATATATATATATATATATATATATATATATATATATAAAACATAAATTCCGCCTATATTCCGTTATATATATAAATATACATATATATATATATATATATATATATATATATATATATATATATATATATATATATATATATATATATATCGCACCTTGAGAATAAAACTGTTACACCTGCAAATTTTTCGTTTTTGAGATTATCATTGGATTCAGCTATATATATATATATATATATATGGATATATATATATATATATATGGATATATATATATATATATATATATGGATTCAGATATATATATATATATATATATATATATAATATATATATATATATATATATATATATATATATATAAAACATAAATTCCGCCTATATTCCGTTATATATATAAATATACATATATATATATATATATATATATATATATATATATATATATATATATATATATATATATATATATATATATATAACATAAATTCCGCCTAGAATATACGGTCGAGCTGATTTTTTAATGAGGTTCGAGCCGATTTTAAAAATTCTCTTACTCTTAGAAAGCTAATACCTACCTATTTTAAATAGGTACAGGTCTTACATGAGATCCGCCAGTGCTCAATATTTGAAAATTCGCCAAGTTACGGAGATGCTGCGACAGAGGTATTTTAAAAGTTCTAATGCTAAGTTCTAATTACAAAAGTTCAAAAACTAATTGTTATTACAAAGAAAAAACAAAGAAAGATTGAATAATCAGTTGTACCGGGATTCGATCGCGGTACCGCACTATCCGTACCTCAGTGCTCTGCCGCTAAGCTACAACAACTTTGACATAACGCACTAAATAACTTGATTATATCTTACCTGTACTTTTGCCCAAACTTGAAATAAAAATATTTCTTGGGTTTTTGACAGGTGGACCTTAATATTGTAAATTTTTAATATTGATATTTTGCTCTACTAGCAGACGAAATTTGATCGAAATTGGTGACAACCATACCTGATCCTCTCCTTGTGAGTTTCTATTTAACTCAAACGTAGAAAGATTAGTAAATATTATTTCTTTTAATAAAAATCTTTAGTTATATACATTTTTTAAAATAAATATGCAACTCTAACGCAGAATTAACAGTTTTCATATTCAAAATGTGACGTTGTTGGTTATACAATGTGTTGCAAATTAAAGGAAAGCTGAAAGACAACCAAAAATTTTTTAACAAAATTTTGTTTCCAAGTATATTTAAAATATTCCAAAACGAGACCGAAGAATTGAAAATATCTTTGTTACCTTTATTATTTATAGAATATTTGTGTGAATAGTATTTGTGATGAAATCAGATTTTATTAGATACTAGCATCCTTAAAAATTCATTAAATATATATCGAGTCATTAACTAAGTTACCTAAGTATTAAAATATTTAGAATAATTTGTTTTCAAATTAAATTCCATATTTCAGAAACGGATGTTTAAAAGTACTGTATTTGTTTTTAAAACATTGTACACAGATTAAATTTAGTGTATATCAACATAATGTCTATTGGGATCTGTCGAATAAGGGAATGACATCTGGTGTTTAAAAATCAGACTATTCTTAAAGTGCATTTGCTGAAATGTCATTAATGATTTGAACTTTATAGATATACATCTACATACAATTGATTTGTTTCTTCCATTTGTTGACAGTTCTCCAGTTATTTCATGACGTTTACCATTCAAATTTGACGCTGGTATATTGTAAATCAGCGGTTTCCAAACTTTGTGCACTGACGCCTCCCCCCATAAAAAAATTTACCCCTGCAGCCCCCCTCTTGAAAAAATTTATAAACAATTCGGAAATTAGTTTTCACTGAAAAAACTCATATTCTTGGCGGACGACAGGTTTATACGACACTTGAGAGGAAACCGTTGGTCAGACACGTATTCGATAATTACGCGCTAATGTGACTCTAACCGCTTGAGAATTGTTATTGTTAAAATATTACGTACAGTAGTGAGCAGCAAAATCTGTGTTAAGGGGTTACATGGCTTTTTTTAGCAAAAAACTTCCAACTTTTGGCAATTTTTTTCTATTAGTAAATGCTTATGGCTTGTAGTTGAACAAAGAGATTTTAAAAAAATGAAATTTCAACTTTTAACAGCGCTTTAAACAAAACGTTTTGATTTTTGGTAAGAATTTTCGTGTTTTTCGTTGATTTTCTACTTGTAAAGTAGAAGCCATAAGCATCTACTAATAGAAAAAATTTTGTTTTTTATTTTAGGTAAGAATTCTACGAGTTACTCTGCCTACGGCGAAAAATCAGCAATTTCCAAAACCAGCTTCCAATGGCCTAATTATTATTTTTTTTCATAAAAATTTTTTTGCTGTGTCTCAAAATAATATATAGGTTAAATAATAAGCCAAAAATTGAAATAAATTATATTTTCTTATATTGTAACAATAATCGAAAAAAATAACTTTTTTGCAAAAAAGACCTATGTAACTCCTTAATATAAAATGTCCATTATTTGGTAATTATGTTTGAGCGCTTATTCTTAAAACCATTATTTTATCAAAACGACGACGATATTTGCAATTAACCTGCGCCCCCTGGTGAACATTGCGCGCCCTCCACTTTGGAAACCGCCGCTGCTGGAAACTCATTCACTCATTTTTTCATATTTTCACACATTTTAACTATTTTTCACAGACAAAATCATCTTTCCTTCAACAGAATTTCGTTACTTCGAACTTGTCAACTCATGTACAAATAGTTTTAATATTTATCATTTTTTTCTTCATATCGCACATACTATTGCATATAAAACTAATGTCAATACACTTTTTCGTCAGCCATTTTTATTAAGTCACGCCTGTTTGACAGTTTCCAATAGTAACAAATAATTAGCAAAAAATACTTCTTTATTTTCCTAAAAGGGGACAATTGCGTAATTGCTCATTTTCAAACGAAGTAAAAGTTACAGCAGCTATATGCTTTATATATAGTAACTAGCTCTGACCCGTGGCTTCGCTCACACCGAATTCGATCCCCTGCTCCCGTTTTGTATCCCCTTTTCCTCCGGAAACCTTCAATCGGGATAAAACTACCCTGTGTGTTATTGAAATTATTGCTATATGTCTTCATAATAAAATAATAGTGTCTGTATATTAAATTTCATCAGATTTGTTTCAGTCATCTCATAGAAACCTTTAATCAGGATAATATTAGCCTGTGTGTTAACTCAGGATAATTAGTGTCTGTGTACCAAATTTAATTGAATTCAATTTAATTATTTGGATGTGATTAAATAATTTCTTTTGTATCCCCCCAGGAATCTTCAATTGTAGATAAAACCATTCTATGTGTTATTAAAATTCTTACTACATATGCTCATAGTAAATAGTATCACTATATTATATTTCATCGAATTCGGTTCAATCATCCCACAAGAACCTTGAATCGGGATAAGATTATCCCGTGTGTTAATTCAAGGTAAATAGTGTCTGTATACCAGCCCAGTGAGCACAAAAGTTAGAAAAATGACTGTTTTATATCTTTCTGAACTGTAAATATGACATCTTTAGGACTTCTCAAATAAGATTTCTTAAAGATGTCTTAAAGAAGTCATATTTAAGATGTCAGAAAATATAATCAGGAAAATATCTTTATGAATTATTAAAGATCTCGTATGCGTCGATTTAGGACCTGTTTACGACTTCCTAAATATTATGTGAATGTCTTAAAGAATTCTTATTTCTGACTTCAAAATTAGCTCATATTTCTAAAGCACTAACAAAAATAATTTAAACAATATTAGGACATCTAAATGAATTTTTAAAGAAATCTTATTTAAGACATCATATTTCGGATGTCTTAAAGTTCTTATTTCTGACTACTTTATGAATTCATATTTCTAATGTCTTGAATAGTTCTTATTTCTGAATTCACATTTCTGATGTCTTAAATAGACTCATATTTCTGATGTCTTAAACAGATCTTATTGAACCGAATGAATTTTATTTGAAATAATAAATTAGTACCTGATAATCATCAAAACGGGCGTCAGTCGTCACATCTGCGATAGACCTAAAAGTGGCAGCGCGTTTAGTTTTGCGCTACTTTTTGACATTTAGAATTATCAAATATTGTCCAGTGATTTTACATTACAAAAAAATTGTTACTGTAATTTTTAGTTTTCATAGTTATGTTTGATTAGCATTTATACTGATCAAAATATCGCTAAAAAATTATTTCTAATTAATTTTTTTAAAGTTAGTTTTGATTATTTTTAAAAATTTAATAAAATAACTATGTAAATTAAAAATTACAATAAGAATTTTTCATAATGTGAAATTAATGGACAATATTCGACAGTTTTAAATGTTAAAAAGAACCGTAAAATTAAACCCGCCGTCTCTTTTAGGTCCACCGCGGATGCGACGACTGACGCCCGTTTTGATGATTATCGGGTACTAATCCATTATTTAAAGTAGAATTCATTCGGTATAAAATCACTAATGAAAACACAACGCTATCTCCCGTACTTTAAATTTTGAACTCATATTTTTGACGTCGTAAATAGTTCTTATTTTTGAATATTTAATGAGTCTATATTTCTGATGTCTTAAAGTTCTTATTTCTGAATTCTTTATGAATTCATATTTTTGATATCTTAAGTAGCTCTTATTTTTGACTTCATTATTGAGACATCTTAATTAGTTCATATTTTGGATGTAAGGAAAAAACAGAAAACAAACAACATAATATATTAAAGCTAATATTTTTATTGACAACATTAACAACATAATGCCTAACTGCTTCAAAATTTATCCAAAAGTCAAACAAATGGAAGATTAAAATAGGAGAGTAATTTAGTAAAAGATGGAATGGATGATGATGGTAATCCTAAGCAAAACAAAACCAAAAATATAGTAACTTAAGGAGGACCACTAGTATGACCGCCTGAAAAAAGGTGATTTTTGGGAATATTTTTAAAGAAAACTACTGTATTGAACGTTTTAATATTTTCAGGATATATTCGTTGATATACAATAAATTCATGATACAATTTTTGGTCCAAAAACTTGAAAATTCAATGAGTTATTCGCGATCTCCCATGGCTCCAAAAAAAAAATTCCCCCACTGCTGCAGTGATAGCAGCCTTCACACTGCCTGAAATCAAAAAAACTAAAAAGCCTATTAAACTAGAAGGTATGGTCTTTTGCCGTGAACCTCAATCGAAAAAAAAAAGTTGAAATTTAACAAAATGGCGTAGTTTTTTAAAAAAAGGTTTCAAATTTTGCGCGAAAATTTGATGGTTTTTGGCCTGCAAAAATTACATTTTTTATTCAATCGGAAAACTGGAGGTTCATGGTACGAAGAAATATGTATAAAAGAAGCTGCAATAAGAATCAAATCGATCGGATGATTTGTCTTCGAGTTATAACTGCAGCAAATTTGAAAAATGTAGTTTTTCTTTACCTTACCTTTTAGTTTTAATCACTGAGAACTTTTACTAAAATTATTTACGATGTACTCACTCTAACGGTTATAGTAAAACTAGATGAGTGGTTTAAATGTGCCAGGTTCTAGCTGCTCCACAACATGTGACTGGTAGCCGCGTCCAGAAACTCCCGAACTATCAACCTTCATACGTTTCTCAATACTTCAGAGTTGACAATGAAAATCAGAATTCGCTCTTCGGATGGCTGTAACTCAAAAATTATTTGAGATATGCACTTGAAATTTTAGGATGTTATTTTTGAAGGTATATATTATCGAAACATGCAAAAAAAAGTTTCCAATTTTTTAAAAATGTCACACTAGTGGTCACCCTTAAAGAGAATTACTTAAAGTGAAAATTAAGAAAGTAATGAAGTGTTAATTTTAATAAGGCATGATAATTTGTGGTTTAATGGATGTATGGAATGGTTAATTTATTAGTATTTTGAATTGTTTCTATTATGACTGGCGTACAAATTATGACATTTCGGATAAAATACTAGAGTAAATTTAATCTAAAATTTTTAATTTTGTAAACACATTTTACTAAATTAATCACATTTCTCATAAATAACGCTTAATACTTTTCAATGAATGGTATAGAAGTCTTAAAGTCATCTTTTTTAAGACATCAGAAATATGAGCTATTTAAGACATCAGAAATATGAAATGTTTAAGACATCAGAAATATGAAATGTTTAAGACATCAGAAAATATGAGCTGTTTAAGACATCAAAAATATGAGCTTCTTAGGACATCATAATTCTGAAATCAGAAATGACTTCTTAATAATGAATTCTCAATTCAGATATCTTTTTTCAGACATCAGAAACATGAGCTGTTTAAGACATAGCAATTGTAAAGTCAGAAAAAAGAGTTCTTTAAGATATCATAATTAAGACTTCATAATCTGTTAAATAAATCGACGCATAAGATATCTTTATGAATTCATGAAGATATCTTTCTGAACTTGTTTTCTGACGTCCAAATCAGAAATATGAATTCTTTACGAATGCATTAAGACATCAAAATGTTGACTGGCAGATTTAATCGACTTCGGTTTAATTACTTGGGCGTGATAGAACAATCACTTTTATATCCCGCAGAAACCTGCAACCTGGATAAAGATTATCCTATATGCTAATTCAGTGTATAAAGAGTCTGTATGTAAAATCTTATCAAAATCAGTTCAGTCGTTTTGACATGATCAAGCAACAAACATCCAATATCCAAACTTTCGTATTTATAATATTCCAAGATTAAGATTTCTAACTATACCCTATGAACAAACAGTGGTGGGGGATGACAGTAGTAGGAGGAGATAAGAATAGTAGGCGAGTTCAGAATCATGGGGAAACAGGTTTGAAGACACTTTTTTACGTGTTTGAAACCTGTTTCCCATAATTCTGAACTCATCTACTATTCCTATCTCTTATTACGCTTAGTGCTAGGCTATTGATATTTGTTAGGTTCATCTTGATTCACACTTTCTTTTGATATTCGTTTCCTTTAATTCTGAAAATATTTCCGCCCCAAATATGCCGATATTCTTGTAAAATTTTGATTTTATAATTTTAAACATTAATAAAATGTTGGTTGTTTTTATTGGAGTTGTTATCGCTTTATGTCTAAGTAGACGTCATAAACACTTTCAAATACATCTCGAGCAAAGTTTTGGTGTCACGCTTCCGTAAGATACTCAGGCCCTTAAATACAAGTACCTCAAAAATATCATTTCTGGCGTGCATGCACATTACCAGAGACTACGTTGTTAGTGCGCATAACCTCATTAACTAAATTTGTACATGAATAATATATCTAGATTTAGCCGGTTCACTTCGATCAGTTTATTAGCGGCCGGAATATAACGAAATTCTACGCAGAATCATTGCATTGAAAATTTCGGCTTGGTTGTCAAACCGAATTTGCAGGTTTTCACGTCAAAAAGACTGTAAAGATGATATTTTGTTATGAATAAATCTAAAATAAGCGTAAAATATTAGGCGTAACACAGCAATGTCTTAATTTTAACATAAAAATATTCCATTTGAATGAAAATAATTTAAATCTAAATATGAAAATAGAAGTCTGTTGTAATAATTAAGTTTGTTGATTTGGCATATTCTTGTGTATGTAAGTATATTTCCAACAAACACATTTGAAAAGTCACATGCGCAATGACTGTACTTATGGCTATACTATAGCATTGTCAGCAAGAAACAAACACAACTTATTAACAGTATTAAGTAAAGGCAATACATACTTGAAAATATGACATCATTGTTTAAATTTAAAATTGTAAAGCCGTTTTACGTACGATATATACTTACCATATTGTATGTGTATAGTATGTCCAATTTTCATTAGTTTTATAATTAGGTACGAATGGTAAAAGCAAAAAAAATAGATTAATATTCGATTTTTTTTTGATTTTTCCACTCCTTCCTTTTTTGATTTGTGAACTTGAATTTTTTGATATGTGTTCTTGATATTTTGTAACAATTTTTTAAAACTATACAATCTGTCTCTTTGGCCTTTCTTGATGATGATACTTTTCAGGCACTGAAACCGGTCAAAATTTATGATTGATTTAAAAATGGTTTTTAAAATTTTTAAAAAATTAATTTTATTGTCAAGTAGAATCATTAAAATAAATTTTGAATAAGATTAATAATGTTGTTTAGTTAATTATTATTGCTATTTATTGCTAGTTACTGTAGTTTTATCTAATTTATGCGATTACTCGATCTATTTTATCTGTTTCAATTTTCTGTCTAAAACTTAATTTTTTAACTTTTTGAGTGTCCATTCGTTTAAAGTTCTTTTCTTGAAGTCCTGTTTCTTAAAGAGACGTAAAAGAAAGATAGAATATTTTCTTAAATTACTTGGCTTTGTTTTGTAATGTTTTTGTTTTGGTCAATGATATAATTAACTGGGCTTTGTAATTTTACAGCCGCTCTCATGACGCAATCTGAGACCGAGACTAGAACAGAAATATGTTTTGAGGTCCTTAGAATACGAAAATGGTATTCACTAAAATTATATATATATATATATATATATATATATATATATATATATATATATATATATATATATATATAGTTTTCAGTAAGCACACAAAATTTCATAAGCATTAAACGTTTCGTTCGAGAGTTGTCACAGTTAGGTGCAAAACTGAACCAACCTCATAATATTTCGACGTTGTTTGGAATGTAAATTTTATAATAATCCTTTTTGAAAAAGTTTAGTTATTTTGAATAACTATAGACTGCCAGCTACTTAACAGATATTAATTTGTATACATATCTGTTTATTTTGAATATGCGTTAATCCTTTTTCTTTGACTCACTTTTCTATTTGTGCCAGATTTCTGTTTGTGCTGACACAGAGTTTTCTACGCGATATATATATCTATATCTATCTATCTATCTATATATATATATCTATATCTATCTATCTATCTATCTATATATATATATATATATATATATATATATATATATATATATATATATATATATATATATATATATATAGATAGATATATATATCGCGTAAACTAAATAACTAAACTTTTTCAAAAAGGATTATTATAAAATTTACATTCCAAACAACGTCGAAATATTATGAGGTTGGTTCAGTTTTGCACCTAACTGTGACAACTCTCGAACGAAACGTTTAATGCTTATGAAATTTTGTGTGCTTACTGAAAACTAGATTGGCTCGGCTAAGTTCGTTAGCCAGACACGTCGGATGCCCAGAAGTAGGTTTTTCGGGCATTTTTTGTCAAGAAAATGAGTTTTGCCTGAATTAAGCAATTTTTCAAATTTTTTTTTT
Source organism: Brachynemurus nebulosus (assembly GCA_035578155.1). Taxonomy (NCBI): domain Eukaryota; kingdom Metazoa; phylum Arthropoda; class Insecta; order Neuroptera; family Myrmeleontidae; genus Brachynemurus; species Brachynemurus nebulosus. The sequence continues at coordinate 734,627 of JAPWDM010000041.1, read as the reverse complement.
ACACTAAGCAAAAGTAAAAGGCAATATGCGTAAAAAATGTTTTTACACCATTACTCTAAATTAATTACTTTTTGAGAAAAGTTAGAAAATACGTTGGAAGAAATAATTTTTTATTACACTCGCACTCAGTCTTTTTTTTCTCTCTTTTTTTGCGGTGCTACATTAAAAAGAAAACCGCTTTATAAGTGCCGTGTCATGATTTTGTTAATCCAATTTAACGATTCAGTTATATTCTATTTCTCTCAGTTGAGTAAATCTTTATAATCTGTCTATTCCATTTTTTTATAGGAAAATTACCAAGAAAATTTGTTTTGTGATACGGTCAGAATTTAGATTATGTTTACACCTTACTAAAATAATAAGAGTTTGCTACAATCGCATTAAATCATATTCAAACAATAATATTTTTACGTAATTTTTTATCCAAATGACAATACTGTTATAATTATTATCTATAAACACGGCATTTTACTCGTAAATAAATTTGCACATTCATTTTTTTTTTTTTTTTTTGACAAAAAAAATAATTTTAAATTTTGACAAATTCTATACATTTTTGAAAATATTAAATATTTTAAGGCGAAAATATATTGAAAAGCTGAAATTTGTTTAATAAAAACCATACATCTGCTCATTTTACCTCAAAAATGTCGGAAAATAGAATATTTTTGAATAATTAACCCAAAAAAAGCATATAAGAGGTAACTTTTATATTTTTTTTGAAAATTTCAAAATAAAATGACGTTTGATAGTAGTGTTACAAATGATTTTTTTTATTTTGTAGAAGCTGGTAAATAGAAATCGTAATAAATACTCGCCTTGAAAAAAGCAAACAAGTATTTAAAACAAAATACTATTTCTTAAAGAAAATATTAAAATTATGTACAAATGCCGTCCTGATAAACTGATATATTCGATCCATCTTGAGCGCTGGAGCCGATTTTGAGGAGCTGGATTCCCTCCAGACAAAAGCTCATAGCGAATACACACGTTTTTAAAATGTCCTTTTGAATTTCGTAACTCAATCATTACAAATATAATCTAAATTAAAAAAATCTATATGACCTGTTTTTTCTCAATTTTCTAGTATCAAGTCTAGGGGTAATAAACTAGGGGGGATTGTGTTGTATATAATTATGGTGCGTGTGCTTGACTCCGTATTTATCGATATTTATTAAGAGAAATAATAATCCGATTGTCAGTCCAAAATCATGTATTTTTCTCTGTTATTTGTTACCAAGATTATTCTCCCAGCATACTAATATTATTAATTTATAATTAATTTTATGCACGGCAAACTATGTAATTATGTGCCCGTACATTACTCCCCCCTGCGGAAAGAAAAAATCTTGGCACTTTTCAAAAAAAAAAAAAAAAATTCCTGCTGAAGGGAAAAATTTTCAGGACGCAAATTAAATTGTTCCCTGAAAATGAAAAAACCCTCCAGTATAACAATGCTAGATATTTACATGTCATTGTTACACAAACAGTATTAAAAAATTACAATACATAATAATATGTACAAGGTGGTCCAGAATTATGTACCGTAATTGCTAGAGCTGGTAGTACGTTCAAAAATAATGGTACCTGTTCATGTACACTTTTTTTCGAAACTCAATAATAAGGGAGATACAACTCTGTAAAGGGGTGAAACGAAAACCATTATTTCTTAAATATTTTCCAAACGCTTTTGAATAACGGATTGATATATTAGGGGTACTTATTTTGCGTTAGAAGGATTAAATTTATGTTAACACTTATTCCACCACTCATGACTAAGGGGTGGTTTTAAGTGGTAGGTGTGAGTTATCACGTCTTTCCTTTTTTAACTTGCAATTATTTAAACAAAATCCTTGATAATATGATTCCTCAGATAATTTCACGCAAAAAAGGTATACTTGTTACATTTCGATAAATATTACCGTTTTCGAGTAATTTAAAGTAGAAGTATCTATTTCCAAATTATCCCCTAATCATAAGTGATGGAATAATTGATACCATAAATTTAATTATCTTAATGTTCATACGCACCCCTAGATTATGAATCGAGTAATCAAAAGCGCCCAAAATTGTTTTTAAAAGAAGAAGTTAGTTTCGTTCCACCCCTCTACATTTTACCCCTCTGCTTTATCTCCCTTATTATTGAGTTTTAGAAAAAAGTGTAGATGAAGAGGTACCATTATTTTTGACCATACTATCAGCTCCAGCAATTACGGTACATAATTCTGGACCACCCTGTATATTCATTTATGAATAATTTGAATTTTCTGCTTCTCCGATCCGGATGTCTTCTATAATTCAGAATATCCGAATCTAGAACATATAAAAACATACGGCAGAAAAATATCCAAATAAGATAATTAATTTTATCTATAAGAATTCTTTGAAAAATAGAAATAAATTGAACAATTATTATCATCGCTTTATGTGAATTATTTTACGCAAGCTACTGTATGCTTTTTATTGGGACTTTTGTCCAAATTATTATTTAATTTAATTTTAAAATAATTCTCATCCTGTTCCATTATTTTAAAAGGATACTTGGAGAATAAATGACAATTATTGACTCTGTCATTGCGAATATGCATTGTTCCCGGAGTCGTTATATTTTCTTTGAAAAAATTTCCATTTTTCAGATAACTGACACATCGTTTCGAAGAAAATTTATACATTTTCCGATTATGGAAATTATTATCAAAAATTGAATCAATTCGTGTATTTTGTGATTGAAAATTAAACATTTTATAATCATTATTTACATGATAATTATTGTTTCTTGAATTATTCCTCTTTTTTAAGGAATTATTGTAAAAAATCTTCGTTTTTGAATCCTTATGACATTTTGTTATTTTGTAATTGTTTCGATTCAATTTATTTCCATATATTATTTCATTTTTAAATAAAATGTACCAATAACATGGTTTAATGCACTTTCTTGCATTTTCTCCATATTTTATGTGATATTTACATATTTCTGAATGGAATTTAGAATTAAAAATATTTTTAGAATAGTCAAAATTTCCTTTTTTCTTTCTGTTTCTATGGAAATTTTGCCTTTTCTTTAAATTTCTCAATTTATTCTTTATGGCATGTATTTCATTATATAATTCTTCAAGTTTTTCATCTCTTAATTTAATTTCATTGATTTCAACTTTTCTTGAAGAATCATATATTTTGTCTGCCAATTTACCTAACTCATGCCATTCCATATTTTCATGCGCATACAAGAAAGGCAATATATTCTGTGGTACATGTTTAAAAAATATATGCTTAAGGAATGAGTCTTCCAAATTCAAGTCATATGCAAAATCTTGCATTTTATTAATAATCTCTGAAGGTTTTAGATTCTGAAAATTCTCTGTTTTAAATAAAGAAGAAAATTTTTCTGTTTTTGACATAACATATTTATTTTGTAATTCATTCCTTATTCTTTCATATTTGTTTTCAATAGTCACGTCAGTAATTATGTGACGCACAGCTTGACTAGCCTCTGGATCGAGAGCGAGAGTAATTAAAAAATATTTATTGTCTTCATTGACAATATTCTTCAATTTAAATAAAAGATCACATTTGTGCAACCACAATTCCACGTCACCTCTGTCAAATTCCGGTAGTTTTTCGAAAATGAAATTGACTCTACCGTTTTCTGAGGTGACTGGTACATGAGTCATCTTCGTATTATTCTTTTTTGGCATAATTATATTTTACTTTTGAAAACAAATATGTATATCAAAATATAATTATAAATATTTTAATAATAAATAAATATTTAAACGAATTACCAAATCGTCGTTGGTCACCAATTATATAATTATGGTGCGTGTGCTTGACTCCGTATTTATCGATATTTATTAAGAGAAATAATAATCCGATTGTCAGTCCAAAATCATGTATTTTTCTCTGTTATTTGTTACCAAGATTATTCTCCCAGCATACTAATATTATTAATTTATAATTAATTTTATGCACGGCAAACTATGTAATTATGTGCCCGTACAGTTGACATTTTGATGTAAAATATAGTAATTTTAACCGTCTTCGAAATAACTTTTCGATTTTAACAATAAAAAAAAATTTAAAGAAGTGTTTAATTTCTGGCAAGATTGTCAAAAAGGGACTGAAATGTTTTTAGATGTTGATATATACAAAAAATATTAATGTATTAAGTACTTGCTAGACTTATAGGTTTTATGGGTGGTTTTAGCGAATTTACAGAATGGAATTTAGCTATTACAGCCACTCTCATGATGCGACTTGAGCCCGAGACTGACAGAAATTTGTTTTGAGGTCCCTACAAACAGAAAATAATATTCGCTAAAATTTATGTATTATATTTGTATTTAGTCCCACACCCTTGGACAAGTTCGTTAGCCAGCCATGTCGGATGCCTGGAACATGGTTTTTTTTGGTAATTTTTAGTGACAAAAATTAGTTTTTTGCCACAATTGTCTCAAGTTAAAAAATTTTTGCGACATTTATTTGCACCATTAGAAAGAAGAGGAAAAACACTTAGAAGGGTGAAAAATCACAGAAAAACGGATTTTTATAAATAGAAATTCGCTATGTTATTCAGGTGCTGCGACAGGGGTATTTTTTAATTTACATTAATCTTTTCCTCGTAATAAGACATTTACTTATGTTAGACTTATCTAAATTTAGATATTGTTTAAGTTAGAGATAAGACGGTTTTGAGCTTCTTTTTTTGATTTTATTTAAACGATTCCAATTTTTCTTCGTAGTTGTTGAGAATATAGCATGCACTTATCCAGAAACATGAAGAATAGAGTTCTACTTTCAAAACTGACTAAAGAAGGACATACTGTATATATTACAAATGTTTGTACTCTGTATAATTCTATATTGATGGTAAAATGGTATATTAATGTTTATTGGTAGATACATATATTATTATAATTGTCAACAATTAAACTCATTTAGTTTGAAAATAACAAAAAAACCACATTTATGAGGTTAAATAATTTGTAATTACAACATTTTCAAATTGAGTATATTGGATTATTTTATTTTTTGTTTTTATAAAAAGTAGGTTTTCGTTTGTGATTTGAATTTCGAAATTTTGAATAATTGTCATGAAATAACTGGAAAATTTTAATTCGGAATGGTTGATGTTATTTTTTGTAAGAATTAAAAGGAATCTTCCCATATTGAACTCTTTTTAGTAAGATTTGATTGTCAAAATGATTCTTGAACTTCACTTTTCGTATCCTAAAATTTTGAAAATTTTTCTTAAATATAATCAGAACATGAGTATAAAGGTTTTAAGTCAGAAAATATACTGTTATCAGTGAGTAATAATATGATAAGAACTATTCAAAATGTTTTTATATCAGTTACAAGTATATGTTTTTGTAAAGTTTCCATTTCAGAGTGTTGAAAAATGTATTTATAATCTGTATGTTAAGATACACATTTATATTTTATGTCCATTTTTATTATACGTAAAAATATTTTATTAGAAAATCGTCCTAGATTTATTCAAAAGGGAATGTTACAAATGTTTTCGAGACGATACCGTGATTGAAAAGATCAGAATTCATCCAGGAAGATGGTTTATAGATTAGACTATTTATAAAATTAAACAAGAACTATTTTCAGACGATATAACTATAGGCTGTGGAGTCTATAAAAATGAATAAATTTAGTGACTACAAGGCAAGAATATATCATCCGATTTTTGACTACCAAAATGCCATTTAAAGTGATTTCATCACTTTTCTTAAAAGATATATTTATTCGAAAATAGAGAGCAAAAAGTACCAAAAGTATCAAGAACATTGGGAAATCTTGAAGGTTTTGGATCTTAAACAAATGCCGCATAGCTTTGATGATAAAGATCAAATTAATTTCCAGATAGAAATAAATAGAAAAAAGTCTGTGTTTGGATTTCAACTCACGAATTTGAATCTTGAATATAAATGTGTATATAATCATGTGAATAATTGTCGTCAGTATTCAGTGAATCAACCAAAAGAAGCTACCAATTTTTTAAATTAGTATTCATAATTATTGTTCAACCAATGAAAAAGCCAGTGAATCTCAATAATTACTCTATGATCACTAACTTAAAACCGAAAAGTTAATCAACACACCATAGTTATTTTGGAATTTAAAACCATGATTTCTCCAAGAAGCAGGAAAAGGAAAGAGAGATCTTCAAATCTGGAATATCAACAAGATCTTTTATCAAGCGTTTCTGTGGTAACCATCTCTCTTGGAGAGATGTAGATCTTTTAGTTTGTGTTTCTAATTTCTCCGAAAAGGCAAAAGTTATGTCAATATGTTTCGAAAAAGTGCTATACTTACGTCTATTACAAAGAACACTTATTTTTGTTATATTTTCAATATTTCGAGTTAAATACGAAATAAGAACGTTCGATACAGAAAATAAAATTAAATACTTTTTTGTTTTCGAGTGTAGCTTTCCTTTCGCCTGAACATATCACTGTATTTTATTCTTTAGTAGAATGAACTTTGCTCTTTAACGAAAAGAAAACGGATCGATTTTCTCATAAAATAAAAAATTTTCCCTTCTCAGTACTAAAAAAACAATTTTAAAAATTTCTTTTTAAATTTCTGTTTACGACTTAATTTTTGCGTATGTCAGGCAGAAATTTATGTCAGTTTAAGAAGTAAATGGTTGAAGACAGTATTACTAAAGTTCCACTTCAAATTTCTCAAAACTTCTCTGCAATTTTAGCAGCAATAATCCAGTAAAATAAGAAATATTAAACGCTTATCGAAGTAAGCTCGAGTTTCATATCAGAAGTGTTCTAAAGAATATGTGAATGGTCCCTAACTGTTCTCAAAATATTCAATATACTAATTTCATATAATGGATATTTTGAATATATGTATATTTAAATACTTTTTGATTGAATAATAAAAGAAAAAAATTTAAAAGAAAACACCATTTTGTAATTTTTTTGTTTAAATAGTTCCAGTAAACGTATATAAAATACGTATAAATTTGAATTAACCTTAAAACGCGCTGATATTTAAAATGACAGTAAGAATATTTATTGAAAGGCGGTAAAATTGAACAGTTGAAAAGTATGTTATACATAATATTGTATTTGTATATGTATAGTTGGAGCGTATAAAGAGAGGAAGTAAGCACATATGAGCGGCAATCATTGGAAGATTCAAGTTGCAGTTTTCAAACAAACTTCAAGTTTTCAGTAGCCGTTTATAAGTTGTGGACGTAAAGTGACGTTTGTATTTTCAGTATGATTTCAGTCAGCTTTGAGAAAACAACAACGCTTCATAGTAACGATTGCCTGTCTTATATCATCCATCTGTATAAAGCAATACAACAAATTCGATGCCAAAAATGTTTTTCACAAAATAAAATGGTGTAATGATAAACAGAAATAAGAAAATGGATAAAATGTATTAGTTAAAAAGAAATAACACGAACGTTAGAAATCAAGCTTGTGTGTCCTAAACGTCCTTTCTATTTTGTTATATGTAATTTTACGTTGAATCAGCTATGTTTTCAATGCATTCGGCTTTGTGTCGCAATGTATAATATTATTTATTTTGATGGTCGACTGTATACGAGAAATAGGCACAAGGGTTATGCTTACGGTACATCTATTGACGTCAGGCTGTTAAACAATGATCACGATACTTATACCGAATGGTATGGAGAGCGACAGAGACACAATAAAAAACAAACTTAGATATGTATGCGTATATGTATACGGTGGTGTAAGTGGGTAACAGAGACTGGAGCCAACCAACCTAACCTACGCGAGCGTTCTATATTTGAAACGTACAGTGCATGAAAAAGAGGGCTTAAGCATTAGTGCCTTCAAACCATATCTTTTGTCTCTTATTAAACGTAGTCTACATATTGCATCAGTTTTATGTACGGCACTAAAATGTTTTATTATCATTGAAACAAAGAAAGAGTAGGACAGTTGCACAGTTAGCGTTTACAAGTATATCGCCCTCTTTATTTAACGTAGGATCTAAAATGTATATATATATATATATATATATATATATATATATATATATATATATATATATATATATATATATATATTGTAATAGCTGTCAGCCGTCTTGTTGGATTGTTCTGTGTATAATCACAATTGCGGTGTATGAAGGGAAAAGAGATAACCCAATGACGGGTTTTTTGTGCTGACTAAACGAAGATAGCATTATTTTACTGCTTTCTCCCTATAGTATCCAATTCAATATAGTATAGTTTATTTTCAGCTAAATTTTGAAATTAAAATTTTATATAAAATAGTTAACAAAAATTGATGTTATGATGTCATTAAATATCATTTTTATCAGTTTTTTTTAAATTTATAGAATTTCATTCGATTTTATCCAACTTTGTGTCTATTGACTATGACAAGAAATTTTAAAATTGTCTCAAAATCTGTCATCAGTAACTCTATGTAGATTTAAAAATTACCGATTTTAAAAATTTATGAATTTAATATTTTAAGTACATGTATATAAAACAAAAATAACGCTAAACCAAATATTATACTATATTTATTAACAAAGAATCCAATATTGATTATTTTTAGTCGGTGACAGAAGGTAGTAAAATGTAAATTATTAATTCCCGCTTGATTTTATAAATTGTTATGAGTTAGTGAACTCTCTCAGTACTACCAACTTCAAAATGTACAAAAACACTGAAAGGTAAAGTGATAATAAACGCGTTCTATTCGTTCATACATATCAGTAACCTAACCTCTATCCTATACCAATCAACTACATACATATGTATGTCTTTTGACATAAATGTTATATTCAACATGTAAGTTTCTACTATAATAACATTATGCAATATTCGACCATATGTATTTTTACTGTTGGGTCTAAAGTTCCCAGTTAGTAATAAAAGGAATATTATATTGTACAGAATATGTTGTATGTATAGATAGCTGTGGAATAAAATGTGAAATGCAGGTGGACCGATAATACACGAGTACACCCGGTCAGAGCCGAGCGGGTTAATATGGTCTATTGCTAGGATTCTTAGCATTTTCTGTAGATTTAAAACGAAGATAAATGAAACCCTTAGAGAACATGGATTAAGTAAGGATAGAAAATTTGAGTAGAGGACTGCCGGTAAACAACAAATGTTAATAATGTGCACGATCGTTTTGTATTGTTAGGAATGTTAACTTGATTTCTATATAAAATACAGAACGTGTTAAACGCGACTAGAGCTATAACGTTATATGTAGAGACAGTGTGCTCAAAATATAACAAAACGTGTGCTGTTCTGACGTCAGGATCAGTGTGTGCTTCTTGTGGTCTTTTTTGTTTTTGATTTTTGTTATCAATTTAGCACTATCTCTGATTCTGCGAGGTAAGAGGCTCGAATATGTTGGCGAAAAGATACGCAGCAATATTTTTCCCGCCCGGTGTTCATTAATAATGTGGTCTGAAAAGCAGGTAAGGTTCAGCGAGTATTATTGCTGTCAGACTCAGTGATTTTTTAATGCTTTCAGGTTCTCATTCAAAACTTGGTCTCCTTTTGTAATTTCCACTCTTTCAGAGTTAAAATACAATGTTTTATCTTTAGGTATGTTTTTTAAACCCACAGTATTCAAGCTACAGTAAGCACAAAATAATGCTATAGGGTCTTAGGTTTTGAAACATCGACTGTCACTACCCGTTCAGAATAAATTTTAATTCTTCTTAATTCTTATAATAGACGCTTTAGTATAAATTTAATATGCTTTTATATTATTTCAAATGTAACCATAATATTTTCGAAATAAATTTTGAAATATAGGGTCCAAAACATTTTTATGATAAAGTGATAATATATAATTATATATAGAACGTTATTGTTATTTCTTATACAATTAAAATATGACAAATTAACAGATTTGAGGTTAGATTTAAATTGGCTACACGTGACAACTGTCAAACAAACTAGTTACCTGTGGTATGTGTTTTGTTTTGAATCGCAAGCGAGATTGGGGACGGCAGTGTATTGAAATGCTGTATGTACAGTTGACCAAATCAACATTTATAATCAACTGTTCGTTATCATTTTTACAGCGCATGTGCACTATTTGCTTGGTCGATTGGACATTACTCTTAGATCTAAGACAGTTGGGAGGAGGGGAAGGCGCCAGTCGTCCCAAGTATATAAAATATAAAGTATGAACGGGGCCCGGATTATGAATTATTTCATGGATACATGTTTACGTTTTATGATTGTTATCAATTTTGACTACTGAAGGAATTTTTTTAAAATATAATTTATTATGCTTACGTATTTTTTCCTATGTAATATGAATTAATAATTAAATTGTCTATTCTGACAAAATTCTTATTTTCCATTATTGGCGTATTGTGCATTTTTAAATAAAATGTATGTTGTGAAAAGCGTTTAGTAAACAATTATTTTTGTCAGACACATAATAATTCGGAATTTACCTCCTTGATTAATCTTTTGTTCTTAGTGCGTCAACATTTTAGAAATTAGATTGTATGAAATATCATTTTTTGTCAATATTGTTTCTTAAGGTACCATAACAGTGTGACCGGCCGAAAAATAGTCAATTTTGGCAATTTTTTTCGGATGAATAGGATAGGGGAATGGGGATGAATTTTTTTACGATTAATAGAACTATTTAAGAATACAAAAATATTTTTTTTTATTCATTTTTATTTATTTTTGATAATTATCATAATTTTTTGAAAAAAAGTTTCTTTAAAAAAGGGCGGCTATTGGCGCCCACAATTGCGGCCGCAGTTTTCATCTGAAAAAAAAATCAAATAGATTATCAATTTGGAGGTAAGCCGCTATGTTCCGATGGAGTTTTTCTTTTTTTTTTTAATTTGAAAAAATGACGGTTTGAATAAAATTTAGGCCTTTTTTAAGAGTTTTCCGTGTGAAAAAATAGAAGGATTTCGAGAAAAGCTCCCATAGATACTTGGAGAATGGAATAAGGAATATTCTGTCAAAATTTCAAACTTATAGCTTGGAAACTTCCCTTCTGGGAGTGGATACCGTTTTTAAAAAGGGCATTTCGAGACATACGTGTTTAAAGTTTGTCTCAAAATTGTTTCAAATCGTTGCTTAAACAAAAATGTGATATTGTGGTGATAACAATTGATCTTATACGTTCACTGGTTGTTGAAAGACTGGATATAAAGCGGTATAATATCCCGCCAAAAGCCGTCAATCGATCCACAGAGTTTTGTATTTAGACTGAATCCATTGATCCGTGGTTATAGCGACCGTTATAATTCGAATTTCAATTTTGAGAGAACATGCATAACTTTATATACTTTAAGATAAGACCAAAAAAAAAAAAAACATAATTTTTTCAAAATTCTATACTGTGATGGTACCTTAATAAGTATTTTTTTTTCTTTTAGTAACTGGTAAATTATATATGTACATTTTTTTTGTTTTGGTTATTTTTTCGAACTACCCATATCTCATACAGATTACTTGCTAGCACCGATACTTGCGTACAGTAAAGGTGCCTCTTAATTTACAAAATCGCCCAACTTATTTTGATACACTAGCTTGTCTGGTGCATCGTCTTAACTCAAAAACATATTTTGAGAGTTTGTGTAATCATTCGATAGTCCGTAAATAAATATTTTAATATTTTCTATCCGTTTAATATTATAATATAAGAAACTGTTTTCTCTAACTAAATAAATTCATTTTTTATCTATAGTTAAAAAATGGAGTCTCAAAAAATTAAAAAAATAAAATGACGTTTTTGGTTTCTGTTTGTTTTACTTGTTTGAAAAATTTTTAATTGAAAATTAGACATTAAATCAACATTTGTAAACAGGACAAGCTAATAAACAATGGTGCGCGTGTTTACTAAATTTTAAATCTGATTGGTTGCAAATAAGCAACAAGCTAAACAAGCAGTACAATTTTGTAAGCTAAGATGCATCTTAAGGATTATTATTACCTGGATTGACTCGACAAAGTTACAAACATTTTAACAGATATTTGCGTACAATTTGACAAAATAAGGTGAACTTTGATATTTAACTGTATGTAACTGACATTAAAATGATAAATTGAGATAATTTTAATAGTTGATAAATAAATAAAAATTGATCATAATAGATTTAATTGTATCAGTTTCTAAGTTATGAATTTAGTTCAAAATATAGGCCAATATCAAAAGAATAACCCAAATTCCGGAGGGATTGGAAGTAAGTGGTGACTGGTAGAGAAAGATCTCTCATTCAGAATCCACCGTAGATTTACGGCGGTCAATCTCCATAAATAGTTAGACCCCCACAAATTTGTTGTATTTTTAATAATATTAGATTGAACTCACCAATTATTCAAATAATCTCCACTTCTATGTATTGAGGGGCGGGGGGAGGGAGTATGTAGAACGCTGATGGGAGGGAGGAGAGTGTAGTATATTTAACCTAGACAGTGTAATATATGTAACCTAGAATACATAAAATTTTTAAGAGTGTTTTTTGTGTGGAAGTTGACTGCCGCGGTATAGATGGTGGGCTGCGAATGGGAGATACCTCTGTTCCAGAAGCCAACTGTATCCCGGTGGAGATGTGGTGGTAGTGAAGTTATTCTCTTGACATTAATCAAAGTATGTTTAAAAATGCCAGTTTTAAAAAATTCTGTAGTAGTGACTGAATTGTATTAACTTGTCCTAGGGCATAAAATATGTTGTGAAAAGTAAAAAAAATAAAAATTAGCAGATTGAAATAAAATGAATGGCAGCTGATTTTTAATTGCCCATAAAGCGATTTAGTACCGTTTACTACAACTATTAATCTTATGGCTTAATTTCAAGTATGGTATTCTTTATAATATCATCCTATTAGGTATATCACCATTGACAAAATATTGTAACTCAATACTTTTCTAATTTTAATACCTATATGATTTATTTTAACGACTTTATAATATAGTTAATAGAGTAAATACGAACATCAGTTATTTTTGGACGATAAATCACTTGCGGATACGGTGAGTTATTTGACTATTGTATACAAAATAATACATCCACCTGTTGTGCAAAAAAGAATTAAAAAACTTTTCTTTTTTTTTTTAAATGGGTTTAAATAGTACCTTAATAAATTTTACACTTATAGTTACCGCATCATTTTTGTTTGGGGTGTATGAAACATTATACTTCACACTTTCTAACATTTTAAATACCTGTTTTAATTATTTCTTTATGTAATAACAAATTTCGTTATAGAAATTAAAGGAGTAACAATATATTATCGCCAAGAAAGTAAAGTGTGTCTTTTAATCCCGAGTATGAGGTTTGTTGCCAGGGGACCTGTAAAGACCCGAGGGCAACAATTCACACTCGGGATTAGAAAGACACTTTAGTATTGTGGCATATATATGTATAATTTTTTGCAATTCTAGATTACTTACAATTATGAAAAATTTAAATGTCATTCAAATATACGAATTAATATTATATCAAGTATGCTTTGGATAAATCATTCAAACGGATAATTCATAATAACTGTTTGTTTTTATCTACAAATTTGATTTTTTTCTATTGTTTAGATGCATCACAACTGAGGTAATATACATCGTACTTTGGTAATGCTATTGTATTTGATGTTGGGAATGATTATTGAAATTAATGTGTGAGGTATGGAAATGTTGTAGATGACGTATCTCCCCCGGTTGGTTTCAAACTCATGATCTACTAGACAAGATCGGAGATGTTAACCACATGACCAATTCGGGGTTAAGTTTGATTTGCTTATTATTTTAAACTCCTTAGTAACACTATTTAAGTTTTGCTTGCTGGTTGGTGATGCTCTCTAAATTCTGCTTGTTAATTGGCTTAAAAGCGGGAGCAAAAGTATTTTTAGTCGTTTGGGACTGAAAGTGCCCCTTTACTCCCTATTATGAGGTACTAAATCATGTATTTTTGTCTCAGAATTACAAAAAGATATTTTAGTTTATGATGTCACTTGTTGTTAAGAGATGTTAAAGTGTTAGGATTTTTTCTAAAAATGCATTGTTTCTTTAAATGACCCTGTGAATGTTTGTATTTTACTATGCAACTTTAGAACTTCTTAAATTACTGTTTTAAATCTAGTTAGGTAGTTTTAGAGCTTTTATTAGTAATTATTAAATGATTAATTGTTTCAGTATGAGCGTAGTTAAAAACGTTAATTCAACTTTTTATTAGTATTTTGGACGTATGTGTACAACGCAGTACAGAATTTTAAAAATAACGGGAGTTTTTGATGATTCTATCTACATAACAAAATACGCGCGAATGAAAATATTTAGAAAAAGTTTGATTTTAATATTGTCGTATAGCATTCTTAAATCCAAGGAACCAGTTAAAGTGTAATATCACTTTGAACAATAAAAATGAGAAAGTTTTTTATGAATTCTTCGTAATCTTATTTACATTACATTTTGTTACTATAGTTATGAAATTATGAAAATATGAAATTTACGTAATGTGTGTACATGCTCAAAATGAGACATTTTTTCGAAGTGAAAAGTATCTTAGATGGTGACCCAGGTAATAAGTTATCATCACACCAAATTTCATTAAAATCCGTCCAGTAGTTTTTACGTGATGCGTGAACAGACAGACAGACAGACAAATATTTTAAAAATCGCGGTTTTGATATCTACATCGATAACTATTTACAGTACCAGTACAATTTTCAAGAAATATTCCATGTACAGAAACGGTCTCGTTACAGTTTTATGATATGTATAGATATCACTGCGTGACACGATTTTGGTACCCGGAAAACTGATTACTGTTATAGTTTTCTGTTAGCTAGAATATATTGGCAGTGTTTGTCTTTTGTTTCTTTCACGTCTTGTTTTTGAGGTACACATCGATAACTTTTATTGAACTATCCTTATTGCGTCTATATTAGTATACTACTGCTTTGATTGAGAAAAAGAGAAATGCGTATGTAGTGGTCACACGGATAGGTAATCATAGAGCCGAAAACGCAGAACTCGTGGATTGCTTGTACACGATCAGTAATACTGTCAGTATCTACTGACAAAAATAATGAATCATTATTCTTATTGTATAAATTAAATATACGAATATTTTAGTATTATCAATACACGATCAGTAATAATGTCAGTATTTTTAAATACTGACAGTATTATTGATCGTATACAGGCAGCCTTTGTGAACAATTTGTTAAATGCATACAAGATGGGTTGCCGGATATCACTGAAAATTCATTTTTTTAAATTTCTATTTCTCTTTTCTTACTTCAAATCTTGGAGCTGTAAGTGATGAACAAGGGGAGCGGTTTCACCAGGATATAAAAAGGCTTGAAGAACGGTTTCAAGGCCGTTGGGATGTAGCTCTGTTAGGAGATTACTGTTGGCGTTTAAAGCGAGAAGAAAAAGTTAAATATTTTTCATATTTTTGTGTACAATATGTACTTTTCACTATATATTTTATATTTTAATGTGTGCAAATATTTATGTGTGCAAATAGTTATATGTGTTAATTATCGTACCTAAAGAACAGTACGTGATAGAAAAAAAGTACGCATATATTCTTATTGAGGGATGTGTATGAATGAATAAACAGGCAATATTAAAGTGGGTACTTAATTTTTTTTTTGTAACTCAGTGTACTACGCTGGTACAAAATTCAAACTATAAAATGTTGAATATCAAACGCGGACTATAATTTGAACAATACTAAAAACGAACAAAAATTAAGGTCACATTCTGTTGCTTTAATCTTCAATGACGGCTGGTCCCACGGCTTTCCAGTAGTGTTATTACTAGGAAAAGGTGTAGAAATTGAGAATAAAGGAAATATTCGGTGAGAATTACACTAGTCTTATTTAAACAAGTAAAACCGACAATGAACAAATAACGCCACCAAATTTTACTTATTACATATGTATATGATATTCGAAATTTATAAATACATCTGCACTGTATTAAAAGCAACTACCTGCCTTTTTCTAATTAAATCAAAGGATCCCAAAGGAACAAACCAAATTAATATTAAAAGTAAATCAAAAACAGGTAACTGACCATAGTTACTTAAGTAAACAAATCTACAAATCGATTTACTTTTAGTACAAAAAATACCATCTATTGTAGTATTAAAAAAGGACAACTAGGTAAAATACAAATTTATATTTAAATTCAATTAAAACCACAGAGCGGCGCGCACAAATATTGATTTATGTCTAAGAGAATTTGCAGTTAAAATTTCAAATTAATCGGTTAAAAATTACTCGAATTCTACTGTTCCTGCCAGTCGACTTTAGAAACCTGGTGTCATGTTACTCCTTAATATATTCGCAAATAATTTTTGTTGTCAGTAAATTTGTTTTATAAAATTAACGTTCAGTCGAAAAAAACTGTTTTTCAGTAGATTGAAAGTTACTGTTTTGACTCCTATTTTTTTCTTTAAAATTTAAAGGGATGACTTACATTCAGTGAATAGTAAGAAACCGATTGTTGTTCCGTCTACTGAAATGATTAAAGGAAGTTAATTTTAATTTAACACAAAAATGCAAAATAAAGAATTTTCTTAATTATTCTTCTCTGTTATTATAATCGTAATGTTAAATGTACAACAAAAACGACTGAAAATGTAAGATTAATAATTTCACTTATTGACACGTTAATAGTTATGAACACTGTAGTGTCAAGTGAAATCTATCCAACTGCGACACAGTGCTTCTGTGGTGAGTCAAACAATTTCATGAAAAGTGTATTAGTTATCAAAATTATGTACTAACAAGATAACTTGATTGATTTAGTATGTTATACTAAATAGGTTAGCCAGATTCGTTAGTTTTGTGGTCCCAGTTTTCAGATGCACATATAATTCAGTATAATCATAAAAAAATTGAACTAAATGTGTTTATGTGATATACGTATACATGCAGGTATTAATATTGAAATAAATTAGATATATGTTTATACGAAATCGACAATATTTTAGTGTATTTATTATGGTTATTATAGATTTCTTTACTATTGTAACTATGGAAATGTCTTGTCCATCGTCAGTCGTAAGAAAAATGGATATAGGACAATAACATAATCATATTTGGCTTATCTGTCTGGCAAATAGTGTCAGATTATAATATCTGGTGTATTAATTCAGACTATTAATTTTAGTACTTTATTTTGTTGGAGCTGAGAGCATTTCCAGATATGATAAATTTTTTACTACATACTAAGAGAATTTAGTTCATTTCAAATGGTTTGGCCACTGTTACTATTGAATCTACATAAGTGGTCAATTTACTGTATTTTCCGGCGTATAACGCGCACCTTGAATACCAAAAATATTGTCTAAATTTTGTGGTGCGCATTATACGCCGGATATAAAACTGAGTTCTATATAAAATAATGACGGTTTTTATTTTAATATTATATATTCTTTTGTCAACAGTAAATGGCTTATTAATTAAATAAAAAACAGAAAATTAAAAGGAAGAGGATTTAATAATTTATTGGTTTCTTTTCAAATTATTCCACACAATAAATTTATGTATTAAAATTATTTTAGTTAGGTATGTGATTCATAAAACATAAACATAAAAAAATTTCTTACTACTATACTGTACATCTAATTCTAAGAACAATAAAAGCTCTTTTAAAAAACCGACTTCAAAAAGTAAAAAATAATTAATAGCACGAATTTTGAAGTCAGGCGGGGCGTCGCGTCGTATGAAGAAAGATTGCGATCGGATGTGCTTGAAAAATTCATGAATTCTTTCAGGTCTACATTTTTTTTTACTATTTCGCGCCTGACTTCAAAATTCGTGCTATTAATTATTTTTTACTTTTTGAAGTCGGTTTTTATCTACTAACTAAAAGTCGAAGCCGAACTTTATCTACTAACTAAAAAAAGAATGGCGAAAATTGGGCCAAAAATGTGGGAGAAACAGGTGTACGTACATAAAAAAACATACGGTTTGAATTGAGAACCTCCTCGTTTTTGAAGTCGGTTAAAAATAGAAATTTTATATTGAAAATATTCAAATATGTTAAGAACACGTGCACTGGTGTGCTGTTTACTAAAGTCTATAGATAGCTGGCACAGCTAACGACTCGAGGTGAAACACAGAACTAAGAGTTTCAAAGCTATGTGTTGGTTGTAGTATGTTGTATTTTATTTTATAAATATGTACGTTTTATATTCAGTCCGTATATTATAATCATTTCTAATAAATTGATAATAATAATTTTCCTTTTGCATTTTTGCAAGAAAATTTTACTTTTCTCCTCCTTATGATATGTACTAATTGTCAATATATAATCTAATTACAATTTTTTCCCAAAAAAATGTATTGATAAAAATTTTTGGGGAATTAAAATTTTGGGGTCTTTTTACAAAATATTTTTTAATACAGTAAGATGAAATTTGTTATTTTTCTATAGGATTTCAGTAGGTTTGATTGAGGTCTAGAATAAGGCGATAAGTTTGTGTCATTTTTTGAGGTTATAAAACAAATTTTATTGTTCTCTTTCAGTTAGGCAATAAGAACTTAAAAAACTTCACGTCTTATATCTAAATGGTTTCATTATGGGTCTAGCTTTGAGCCTGTGGATTCCCAATATTGGTGTTGTCTTCATTATTATTAATAATAATTAATAATTGCAATGAAACACGGCTATTGAATTTGATATTTTTTTTTAAATTTTGAATACTTCTGTAACTTTGTCCCTCTTTATCTGTATAAGCTAAACGGCTAAACACTATTGTCTATATATGCTATATGTATCTCCCTATACGTATGTGTAGTTATTTATTTTATTTATGGAGTTGGTAGTTACATTTTAGCATTAAATTATTCGAAAATATATTTAGAACAAGTTTATAGAGCTGATTATAAAATTAACTTATCTAAAAATATTACTTTTGTGTGTAAAATATTTTATAGTTTTTAAGTGTACCCCCTTTCAAATATAATTGATCATGCGTCATCTTTAAAGAATTAAATAATTCTTTTATTCGAAACAAATCAATCTTCTATTCTTTACTAAAAACAAACGGCAAATTCAAAATTTACGCAAGTGCAACAATGAATGAGACAACCAAGAAAACGGAAATTCTTTAAATTTATGTATTATATAGCTTTAATAAAAAATTTTTATGATATAGAAGAGAGTATTCTATTGAAGAGTTCCGTCTTCATATATAGCGAATTTAAGCTCATCTAATTTTTAAAATTCATTTTATAATTAGTAGTATGGTATTTCATCTATTTAAATTTATATGTATAGAAAATGCCTTAGTATAATAACAGTAATGATAACGATATTTTCTATATATTTCACGTTAACCAAATTTGTTCTAACAGTTATTTAACGCCAAAAATTCAGGGTAATTTTTCACTGCTTACAGTAACATTCAGCTGCAACAGTTATAAAAAAATTAACTTACTTTGTTTGTCATTTGATGATCAGCCATTTAAAACTATTTATTTTTAATAATAATAAAACAATCAAAAATTATCCTGGAAAACAATTATCAAACAGACAGAGATAAAATATAATAAAATACTATTACTAATTATATTCGTTGACGTTTTATTAATAAAAGATAGATACAGTAGTGCTTTAATACTACAATACAATGCCAGCGAATTTGTGTTATTAAAATTGTTTTTCTCATTCGAAACTATTGTTAGTTCACATGCGTTCATCCTTGTTCACAATTTTGTGAAATGGAAATTGGGGATTTCAGTTCTATTTATGTACTCCTCAATACCTAATAACACGTTGTTACGTTGCTATAGTAACGTTAGCGTTGTGGGCGTACCCTCGATATAAACACACTCACGCATAGCAAATTAGGGTTGTGTAAAGTGAAATAAAAATTATATTTTTTTTTTGTAATTTTTACAGTTTTATTTTTGTAGATGCAAGATGAACATTGACAGTAAAATTTTTATGATTTTCTTACAATTACGTTTAAAAAAGTTTTATTGCTTTTAAATAGTTTTTAAATTACAGTAAAATTATTTTATATCAACATTAAAAGTACTGTGCAAATGAACACAAAATAAATTTTCGTGTTGGTTGGTTACCTAAGAACTGTTCTGAAAAGTTTTGCGTGGTTTTTAGATCAGTATGTTAACAAATTCGAATGATCTCTACTTTCAAGAAATATTTCATATTTTTGTTTATCCTGTGTGTCTATTATATAATAGCAGTATTTGTCTCAGCTTTTCTATTATCTAAACTGAATTGAAAGAAAAAGAAGTACGAAAGGCAATTTTGAATCATTCTGCGAACGCGACTTTGAAGTGGTATAAAACCAATAATATAGAGTTCGTGCAAAAAAAAAAAAAAAAAAAAAAAAAAACAAAAAAAAAAAAACAAACAAACATGAACTTACCAAATGTCCTAGAACTACGCCTTGAAAAAAGATACTAGACTTTAGTGAAATACATATTTCGACGGACAAACAGCAGAAACATTAAAATAATTCAGAATATTAGAGTCTATAGTAAGCAGAAAAATTACAGATGAAACAGTGCAAAATTTAATGAGACCCGTAAAAAGTCAAGTTCGACAGTTCAGTAGGAAAAGGTTCGTTAAATTAAATTAAGTAAAAAATTTGTAAATTTGGGGTAGAACGTGTTAATTTAAAAAAAAAAGACAATTCCGATATTCATCTGGAATTGTGAAAGGAGACTGCAAGTAACTTTGCGAGCATAATCGGTTGCGAGATTTGAACCTTCAACCTACCTGTTCAAAGTACCGGTACCTTAGTAAGTTTGTCTGGTTTTTCGGAAAAAAATTTTTATAAGAAAATAAGCACAAATTTGACTTGTTTGAATGATTGAGCCAGTTTTAGTACTTTTATCCTTCTCGTTTCCTTAAAACTGGCTAAATTAAAAAAAATTTAATTATACTTTCATAACAAAAAATATACTTTTATCTTTTTTATTGTACTGAAAAAATATCTTATGTCCTTAATAAATTCTCTTTTATGTGTTTTCTTGGTGTGATCTTCAAAAAGAGTCATAGTGCTAGTTTAATTTTTTTCTGTCCTTATCATTTTTATTATTCCTTTAAAATTTTTACCATAAATGGAATTAAGCATAAATTTCACTTTATTATAGTTCTTTATAGAGTAGTTAGTCTTTGAGACTGCTGACCAGAGTGTTTTTTGGATAATTGCGTAAAATCTTTTATTAATACTTAACAACCCTGAATTGCTACTGGACGCACTATGTACAACATTCTCACCCTACATACTTTGAACGAACCGAACCTCTATAAGTTCTATAACTGTTTACTGACGTATAGCAAAATGCTCACTCTAGCTCCCCTATTTGTTACGCAGAGGCGTAGTCAGGGTAAAATTTTATGTGCATATGAAACGTATGTATATATGTATATGTGTGTTTGTATGTTTACCTATTATCAACAATAATAATTCGTTCGCTATTTTTAGTGTTGATTTATACACCAAAATTCAGCATAATAATAATTTTATACCAAATCTTTTTAAAATTTCATGCTTTATTTTTAAAATGAATTTAGTGTCTTGATCTTGAATTTTGTATTATAAGTATATGTATATGTAAAAAATAACTTAAAAATTGTGTTGGGGATTTTTTTAGGTAAGGGGATTCATATTTAATAATATTAAAAAAAAAAAGAAAACATATTCAAAATTAACTCTTACTCCAGTAAATAATATCTTTAACTACAGTACAGGAAGATCTCAGATTAGAATTTCCGAAATTTAAAACATTAACTTCTCTTGTTACTGTCAGCAAAAATTTGCTATAGGTAACTGTTTATTCGAGTCGTGAAGTAAAATATCTTCTTGACCATACAAGTCGTCACAATTATGATACTAAGCACCAATTCTCTTCAAAAGTTT
Organism: Brachynemurus nebulosus; assembly: GCA_035578155.1. Classification (NCBI taxonomy): domain Eukaryota; kingdom Metazoa; phylum Arthropoda; class Insecta; order Neuroptera; family Myrmeleontidae; genus Brachynemurus; species Brachynemurus nebulosus. The sequence goes on along the minus strand of JAPWDM010000041.1, from coordinate 712,755 downwards.
CAATTACCGGTCGCCCATTTAAGCCGGATTACCGAGGTCTTACTATACATGCAATATCTACCTTTCAAGGACGTTTGTTATCACTTTGTGTACTTTATATAGAATTTAAATAATTCTCAAAAGAAAAGAAAAATATAGGTGCAAAAAGAATGTATATTATACTAAAAGTAACGTCATTTTCATTAAAATACCCTTAAAAAAAAAGAAAGAAAAAAGCGGAAGATTTCAAGAGGTAAACTTTTTACTTTTGAGCATAAGAAATTCAAAAAATCCAAAACCGTTCAAATCCATCCATTATAACTGGATTCCGAGGTTTAAACCTAACTGCACTGGACTATTAATGCAATAATTATTTTTTTTTTAATTAGGATTTTTTTGTCGTATCCTAACGAATTTTTTAATAGCTCCCTTTTTGGTTTCACGACGGAATGAAGCGTTGTGTATTTTTTATAAGACACATTAGATTGTTTAATTAAATAACTGCTGTTATATGGCAGTGGATTATTTCCGGGGCTATAGTGGCCAGAAATCGAACGTGGGACCTTAAAAGCTCCCAATCAGCTTCTAGTCAATGCTCGAACTACCATATCAGTGGATTTAATATAATAATTGTCAAGAATAATTCAAAGAAAATCGATTATCGGAGACGTGTTGGATCTTTTAGAAGGTCATTGTCAAAAATTCGTTCATGATTTTAAATCAGGTAATCGGCGCGATTGAAACTGCGGTTAAACGTTAATATTACAAATTTAAATTCCATAAATGTACCTTGGTCAGTAATAAATCCATACAAAACAAAACAATTTGCATTGTTGATATAACATCATATCATTGAGTGATAAAAGCTTAACTACAAAATTATCTGTATTAAATATTTATTAAAAATAATTTTTACCAACTAACAATAGAACATTATCCCCTGCATTTATTACCATTTTATTTTGTCATTTACGTTCATAAAAATATGGAAAAGATTATTTTTAGCTAGTTTTAATAACATACAAATTGTTTACATGTAATAAAATATTGATTTTAGTTTATAACAGTAATTAAAAATTATTACAAATATTACGTTATAAAAATTAATTATTGATAATAAAATTATTGCGGAAATTTTTTTTTTTTTTTTGTAATTATGAATGAATTAGTAATAAAAAATAATATCATTACTGAAATACTAATAATAAATATACCACCGCTGGAATATATGCGTGTTGGTTCATTAGAACATCGTGCTAACCCAACAGACAGTATCTGGAAAAAAATTTAATCGTTGAACGTATCAGGAATATATTGAAGTGGTAATACAGTTCCTGTTTGTACAGTCTAAATTCCTAGTGAGACAATATGACCCGGACTTCGGTTTCAGTATGCTTAATTTATTGTTTTGTCTATTTTTGTCTTATTATTTATTAGAGTTGTGTGGACTTAAGAGCGATCAAATTTCCAGAGTCTGATTAATCTAATTTATAATAATAATAATAATAATAATAAGTGCGAAACATGAAGGCCGCCTTAAGTAGTAGATATAAGCGCCTTCTCCGATAAATTTGGAGTTCCGAATTGTCGGCAAAGAATAAGACCAGCGCTACAGATATGTTAGCCATACCCATCCTTTTATATACTTTTGGCTCAATTAAGTGGAATGTGAATAAATTGGAGGAACTAGACCGAGACACGCGAAAAATAATGAACATCAATGGTAGTTTGCACCCACGCGCATCGACACAACGACTTTACCTCCCACGAGACCAAGGGGGTAGGTAACTCCTGTCAGTCGAACGTTTACATAATCGTATAGTCTTAGGTACAACTTGTCGTGTACTTAATCTTGCTGGCGTAGGCGCATTTTTATTCACAGCAGCGCAACGTGCCGCCGATAGCTTGGGCTTAGCCTTCGATCCACGTAATCGCGACGATGATAATAGCATTCTTTCATTATCACAGTTGCGCGAAAAGTCCGCAATCAAGAGTCTAGCAACAACACCTGCTCAATAAACATCGCGACAAAGTTCACCAGGGTATGTTCTACCGTCACCTTGACAATCTTGGCCTTTCGAGCGAACTCACTTAGGCTTTCTTGAGAGCTAATGGACTTAAATCGGAAACGGAGGGCTTTATCATGGCAGCTCAAGATGGAGTGTGGAACACCTTAACACACCAAAAATATGTGATGGGTATTAAAGGGGTTTCGAGTACCTCGTGTCAGGTATGCAAAGCATACCCGGAAGCGTAATTACAAAGGCGACTGCAGCACAGACACCCATAGTCTATGCTGCATTATCTCGTGAATGACTTAAAGTAGGAATAGTTTGTCCGAAGCCAATTGTAACACAGCCGTCTGTAGTACAGCCGCATTCGTTTGTGTAAGGCAATGAAAAGGCGGACTCATCACAGACCGTCCTAGCCCGTGCTGTATATGACTTAAATCATTATTAATTCATCTGAATGATACTTCAATTCAGTAATATATGTAGTAGTACAGTCGTATTTGTTTGAATAAGGCAATTAAAAAAAAGGAATTTGATAAAATTACAAAATATTTTGTTTTTATTTAATTTTAATTATATTTATGTTTATAAACTAAAAGCATTGTATTAAAAAATATGACAGTTAAGTTCAATGTTTCTAAGACGATTCAGTTTAATATTTTCGCCGACGCTACGGTTGCGTCCTTTCTTCTTTACTTCAGAGGTAGTAGGCCGTCCATTTTGTATTCTCGAAGAAGATTTACAAAGAAAGGTTCTTAACTGTCAATTCGAAATTTTGATGAAACTTCGTATACGTGTAGTACAAGCAAAAATAACGGACCCGCAATTTTTTATCTGCCACACTGCCATCGTCGCTATTTAAGGGGTAAAATCACCTTTCAAAGTTAGGGAAAATTTTCAATTTTTCTTGATTATTTGAAGAATACGGAAAATTTTAAATTGACACAACACTTTATTTTTAAAGAGCTTTCTATTGATGTATATACAGCTAAGGTCGAACCAACTGAAGGAGCGGTTTAGGCAAAGTTGGGAGTAAATTTTGAAATAGGGCGGATATGCTCTTGTATATTAAAATTTAAATAGCATATATATGAAATCTACATGAAAAACACTAGTTTACCTATTTTTGCTCAAAGTTGAAATTTAAAGCGTAAAGTGCAAAAATTGGACGGTTAATTTGAGGTGTGTCTCTTTTGTGAAATTCAACAAGGTATACTCCTCACAGGAATTATTAAAAAAAATAATTAGTTTTTCCTTGTCATTCATTTTGCTCTCAGCAACAATAGTTTTAACGGTTTTAACTGCAAAACTATCGCGCATGCACCGACCTTTGCTAAATCAGAGATAAAATAATTAAACAAATATGGCCCAATTGTACAAGCCGTTAACTGAACTGCAGAGGTGTTAGTTCAATAAGAAGTGTGTGTTTCAGGCTGTATTACAGAGCGAGTATAGCTGTGCTGCAGTCGTTTTCGATAAAAAAATGTTATTCGAAGCCGATAACGTTACAGAAACTCTTCAAATGTCTGTAAAGTAATCGTGTTTGCAGTACTTTATTCATACAGACACGGCTGTATTACAGAGTAACTTCTGTCTGTGCTGCAGTCGCCTTTGTATTTACGCTACCCGGAAACCTTGATGCACCTGACTTCAGGTTGTTCTTATTATGCTAAATCCGCCTATATCCATCGCCATAATGCAGCGTTGCGTGTGCCCTACTTTTATCTTCGTCATCATTACGAAGTTGACAAAACACCAGTCTTGCTCTACGATCGTGCGGAAGTAGAATCCTTTGTTGCCAACCAAAAGTGGAAGATCTTTTGGAACATGCCGGTTGCAACTACCAGGCGATTAAACGCTAATAAGCCTGATGTTGTGCTCTAAGATTTAACATCTCGAATTATGTATGTTATCGAGTTCTCTGCGAACTGCGACAACTGAACCCGGGCTATACTGTCCACTTGGTCGTACTTATAATCGGATGTCTGGGGGGTATGCATAACTCCTTTGTACGCAATCATTCCGACCTGTAGATCTCATGCGAACATGTTAGCGGCGCCAATGCAGAAAGCAGTTATTATCGGGACGCTCCGCACGCTTCGGTCGCATGAGACGACTTTCTCCGGGAGTTCATGAATACCTTTGAACCCCATGCCTTGTTTAGAGCGGGTCCTCGAACATCCATTGGGCCTGCCCTCGAATCTCCCACTGCTTGGTCTTGCAGCGAGGTTCGGGGATTTATTAGGTAGGGAAGACCAGGAAGGGGATGCTGTATGATGGACATTACGTACCTGACTTTAGAAGTACCTGAGCTGGTAGGCTGCACGGACACTTTTTCCTCCGCCTGGGGGTTTTTGAAGTGCAGTCGCGTTTATTCGTTAAATCTTTTTTCCATAATAATAATAATAATAATAATAATAATAATAATAATAATAATAATAATAATAATAACAATAATGTGGTTTAACGTCCGTTTTCGAAATTTTCCCGTCTATAACACGCCACCCACATCATTATTTGTATACTTTATTTATACCTTATACTTTATACATGTTACATTATACATTTTCTGGTGTGGGCAGAGGACAAGGAAAGTGGAGCGGGAGCCGATTCTTTTAAAGGAACTTTGCCGATATTCATCTAAAATTGTGAAGGGAAACTGGAGACAACGTTCACGAACGTAGCCGGCCACGGTATTTGAATCCTCGACCTAGTCGTGACGTGCCAGTGCCTAAGCATGCTCGGCCCTTCGCTGGTTGATTAATCTAAATTAATTAATTGATCAGTGGATATAAACTGGAAGTTCGATGTTATTTGAACTTTCGACTCATTTGTTCCCTATAATTTTGTAAACAATACTGTCGATGAAGTTTAACGTCCGTTTTTTCAACTTCATATATTCTATAGACGCCACTCACCTGATTATTTATTTGCTTTATTTGCACATATGTAGGTGAAGACTAAAGGCAATGGTCAAGAGTTAAGATTTAGGTGCCTGCGTTTTAGAAGTACATACTATTCTGATCTGGAATTGCTAAGGAAAAATTTAGAGAAGCTTTGTTAGCACAATCGGCATACTATTCTAAGTATTAGTGGCTTAACCCGTTCGTCCACTTGAAATTTTTCTAATCTAAACTTTTTTTGAATTCACTCTTTTGGCTTAACATAGTAGAATTGTAAATTCACTTTATGAAGATAAATAATTTGTTGGGTGTCTTTCTCTAACAAATAATGAAATGTGTATGGATAGGAGGATGGGAATATTACATTTTAATGATCGATATAAAAGTATACAAAAGACAATTAGTGGCATTGTATTGTCTCGTTAGATTGTAGAGTGTTCATTGTCATGTAAACGTTAAATTTTTTTCATTATAATTAATTAACGTTTTAAAAAAAAAAAATGGAGACTAAATTCTTAGTTGTCGCAGATGCTGTGTGTTGTATGAGAATATAATCAGGATCTTCACAGGGACTGATACCTTAAGAAGTAGTTTAGAATTATATTAAAATGTTTAGTTTGAAAAGAAGTTCATTTTCAGATTTGTTTGGTTTAATTCCTGTTTTTTAGTAACCGTTTCCAATACGAGTATGTTTATTTTCACAAACTTTTTTTTGAATAACAACATAACATCCCAATACGGACTGCTGGGATGGATTTTTCTGAGATGATAATTGATTAGGCAAAATTTGGAATCCAAAATGTCGGCTGAAATATAATCTCCACCATCCCACCCATTTGAATTTAGACTTACGGGATACTTCTGAACGTTTCTAAATTATTATTAATAGACTATTACTCACAAATGGACATAATTTTGACGTTCTGCACTATTAGTCCTACATCAAAAAGCTTCAGATAAAATTTGTAGAGAATTTTATGTTTATGTTAAATTTTATAGTTTAATTGTTTTCAACATATTCGTTACCTCTCAGGAGATACGAAGCGTAAGTCACCACAATGCATTTTCACAAAAATTTTAATGTTCAGTATCTCAAAAAGTAACAATTTTACGGATAAATATTTCAGACAAAAGTTGTGCAAAATCAATTTCTGATACGAAAGATTCTTATCGTCTTCTTTGTGAAATTGATAATTTACAAGATATTAGTGATTATTTAAAAGATATTTGCCAATATAGCAGCTTAAGCACAATCCCCAACATCTCGCTAGTTGATATTTATACTCAAGGAACAACCAGCGGAGTGGCCGAACGTGCTTGAGCACTGGCAGTTGTTGACTGGTAGGTCCAGGGCTCGAATACCGCGGCCGGCTATGCTCATGAAGATTTTCTGTAGTTTTCCTTCATAATTCCAGATGAATATCAGTATAATTCCTTTAAAGAAGTTGACTGCAGACGTACACCCTACAAATCCTAGCCTCCCCCACCGCTTTCCTTGTCCACCAGTCACATCATAATTGTACAACGTAAGCGTGTATAAAACGTATAAAAGAATAAATAAAGCTGCAAAATAATGATGTGGGTGGTGTCTGTTATAGACAAAAAGTCTCAAAAACGAACGTTAAATAACATTATTATTATATTATTATTATTATTAGTATTATTATTCAAAGAACATCGTTGAGCAATTTGCAAAAGTCAGTATTATAAAATATTTTATGTAAATTTTTGCATTTTGAAAGGCTGTCTCAGTAATCCATCTCGGCTAGAATATAGTTACTTTGTAGTTTTATAACAACATAGTCTTATGACCAGCAGTTCGTGTTGGTGTGTTCGGTCTTTTATTCTTTTATCAAAAGTTAGTTACATTTGTAATGATTACTTTGTATTTAAATAATGTACTTAATTAGTCAGCAGATGTTAGTTTTACTGACCAATATATTATAAAAAGATAGTTCAATCTGATAATACACATTTTAAAAAATGAATGCATCTGATTGGTGATGCAAGGAAAGAGGGATTTCACATGTGTATACAAATTAAGTAACTGCACATATTAAGTTTAAAATTATAGTTTTAGTTGTATGAACGTATTCGCATAAAAACGCAGAATTTAACCCCTTTAGGACTAATGATGAGCTCAGCTCGTCATACTAATTTTGAAAAAAAATTCAACTGACGAGTGTGCATTGTCATATATCGGTAACTGGAGGCTTTATAGTAAAGAGCGGTCATATTGTAAATAAATTAAGCAAAATGTATCATACTTGCAATTATTATATATAGATATTAAATTTTTTATCTAAAATATTGAAATATATGGCGGTACTAAAGGCGTTAATGGTCAAAAATTTAATACAAATCAATCTCCACAGAATTTTTTTGGAACTTCAGTGTACATATAGTGTTTATTAAATCCGTTTTTTTTGACATCTTTGTCTATAACAGACGCCACCCACATCATTATTTTATACTTTATTAATTCAAATTTCAATTACATTTCGTTATGATATGTGTGGAGGATAAGGGAAGTAGTCATGAGATTAGGATTTGGTAGGTATGCGTCTGTAGCCGTCTTCTTTAGGAAGTATGCCGACATTTATCTGGAATTGTGAAGACAAACTGCAAAAAGCCTTCACGAGTATAGCCGGCCACGAGAATCGAACTCCTGAGCTTTCAGTTTAAAGTGCCAGTGCCTAAATACGCTCGGCTACTCCGCTGGTTATAATGTATAGTATTAATTTCGTAGTTGCGAGAATATTATTGGAGTCTTTTGACAATGAACAAGCTGAGAAATTGAAATTTGAATTTCATATGAAAGAATAAATGAATAAAAGTGTGACATTTTTTCAAAAAGTCATATTTTGCGGAATTCAGAAACATATTAAAGCATTATAACATGTATAATCTATTTTTAATTCCATTACGTCCAAAAGTTTCCTATAAGTTCAGCAGTAAACATACACCTAATACCCCTACAATTAAGTTCTATGAAAATCATAATGAAAATTTCAGTCGAGAATTTCGAATGAAAGCCTATAGTGGTTTTGGCATAACCTTACTTATTAGCTACCGATCTTGGTTTTATTATTCCATATATCAGTCTTGCAAGAAGTAAGGTATCTGCGAGTAATAAGTTTCACGAATAATGCTTCATAGAGACATATATACCTGCGCAGATAAGGAATACATAGCTATAATATAGGGATGTTGATGTTATATCGATATATCGAATATTCGATATTTTTTTTGTAAAGTATCAATATTTTCAACCGATATTTTTGAATTCGATATATCGATAGTTCGATATTGAAATGTCAGTATCGATATCGATATATTTTCCAAGAATAAATCAACTTTGTAACAATTTACTTAATCGGCTATGACTGAAAGTATGTATCATATACGTATAATAAGTATGATGTCATCTAACTATTTAAGCTTCCTTTGGTTGTGAACACTAATTCCCGATAATCGTAAAAAATTGATGAGGTTGATAGGGGAACGCATAAGAAAAAAAAAATTTCCCTAAAAACTGTCCCAAAAAATACTAGTTTAATTAATTTTTGGCTATTTTCTCACTGATAAACGTAATTACAAGGAGTAGGTATAATTTATTTTAATTGTGCTTCAGTAATATAATAAAAATTTTAAAAATACGATATATCGAAATATCGATATTTTTCTTCGATATATTACTCTGCGATATTGATATATTTGAAAAATACCGATATAATATACATCGATATTTTTAAAAAATATCAACATCCCTACTATAATACCACTATCGCAGCATTTTGCTTAACATAGCGAATTTCCATTTATAAAAATTCGTTTTTCTTGAAACGTTTTACATGGAACGATGGTTTAAAAACCTTTTTATGAGATTTTTCCTCCTCTTTTTAATGGTGTAAAAAAATGTTACAAAAACTTTTGAACTTGCGAAAACTTGGGCAAAAAATTAATTTTTCCACGATTCTAGCATCGGACATGGCTGGCGAGCAAACTTGTGCAACGGTTTGGGACTTCCGATATACAAACTTACCTTTTTTTAAATGGAATAGTATACTTATTTGTTAATAAATGTTATTCAATAAAACAACAGAAACAAAAAATAAAAAAATAAAAATTTTACAACTTTCGCGCTTAAAAGTGATTTATTTAAATGAATTTTGGTGAGTTTAAGCGCGCTTAGTTCAAACTACCCTCATAATTACGGAAAATGATTGTATAAAGCAGCTAAGCGGTAATTCTATTTATGCTACATAGATGGCTATCTAGTTAAGAACCCGTAAAACTCGTGTTTCCAGGTAGGTAAAACAGAAATTTTTAACTGATTTGAATTTATTTGAATATGACATCATCTGACATGTAGAAGCATATTTCCATATTTTGCATATTTACTTTCGAAAAAAAATTATTATCATGGTTTGCATAATTTTAATTTTAGGTTCGTTATTTAAAAATATTAATTGTTTTTAATTAAAAAAATATTATTTTTTGGCCAGTGTGATATGAATTATTATCAGGTTATGCAGATATAAAAGTACTTCGGTGCTCGCAATTTTAAGCAAGGTATTCAAACAGTACTATCTGTTGATTCATCGAGTTGCGGATGTTTTGCTTTCTATACTTTTATAAAAAAGTTAAGAAATTGCGTTGGGTTCCTGCAATAGTCAGAAAAGTGTTAAACAACAATGATTTTTTAGTGACTACTGAAGATAACTCGACCTACAAACATAATCGTGTTTATCTAAAACCTCAGGTCACGTACACAAAATCTATTCCAAAATAGCAATGTGAACCAGATCTGTTGAACCTGGAAAAAGGCAAAGATTTAAATGTAATTCATACAAATAGTTGGGATTCCAATTATATCGATGTTGACAATGACAACGTGAATGAAGAAATCGCCAATAACAACGTTGGCAATGATAACGTACATGTAGAAAAGCTCTAAATGTGAATCAGAAACGTTTGCTGTAGATGACGCTAGTGATTTACAAAATGTCGACGCTCTACAAGAGTTAAGCTGAACGTGCACTAGGTCGAAAACGCGGCCCGGCGCAGTTCCGCTCTCGGAGAAAAATACATCTTAATAAATGTAGGTTCGTCCACTAGGTCGCCAGAGCGACGCAGTACCGCCCCGGAGAACTAATTGATGTAAAAACCGCGCCGCGTTTCTGACTTAGTGGACGCTCAGCTATAAGAGTCAATTAAAGATAAAATATTTTTTATAAAAACTTTATTATTTTTTTAAATAAACTTTATTATTTTTAGTAAAATCTGTTTCATTACAACATTTGTTTGAATTGCAGAAACCATTTTTGTCTTATGAAATACAGAATACATTTTTTTATAAAAATGACCCGGAAATGTTTCTATACTCGGAAAGTCGGAACAACAAATTTTGATACTTTGATACTATTGAAGTTGACGGAAGTTAAATTAATTGTTTCAATTTTACACATCGGATGAAATGAGCTGTGCAAATTTTTGTTGATTTTGAAAAATTCTTTGAATTATTACTGCAAAAGAACATAATATTAGGAAAATCATTATTTACTACATTAAAACTATTGAAATTATTGAAAATAAAAAAAAAAAAAAATAAAAAAATATATTGTCTGCGTCACATGATTTACTGAATTTTTTCGCAGAGTTGACAAATTTTTCTATTTTCTCTAGTATGTAATACACGATACACTAATGGACATGAATAAGACCATATTTTTTCCTTTTTGGGCAATTTTCTTACTTTTTTTTTTTTAAACAAGGTTAAGTTAAAATATTTGACAAATTGACAATATTTATTATAGTAACTCTATTAATATTAAAATTATATCTATGCTACCCTCTATACATTTCGATAAGAAACTACAAATAATTAAGAAAATACAGGTTCCATATTTATTACGTTTATTAATACGTTTTAAAAAGTTTAGTAAGTACATAATGCCTGTTTTAAACCTACTAAATTTTAACTTCTTTAGTGTGGTGTAATATTAAATATTAAAAATTAAAACTACAGCTGTAATTTAATGACTTTTAATTGAATACTGAGTTAAATATTTGAGGAAAAACTACAAATTATTTTGGTAATTAATGTATTTAATTCATTAATTTTGTTTTATTGTAAAGGATTAATGCGAACATACCATTACAACTTATGTTGTATTTTTTTTTTAATGTAAGTTAAAAATGAACCGTATTTTTTGCGTTCGTTTGAACAAACCTGACCACGGGTTTTGAAAATTAAAAGTTAAAAATGCAATTTCTCAAAAATATGAAGTAAAATAATGAAAATTTTAGCATAATTGGTAATTCGAAGTAATAAACTAATTTTTAAAAAACATCTCAATATATGTTTCCATTCGAAAAAAAATTTTCTTCTATTCCAAAAAAACTATAGGTCCTAGAAGTCTGGAATTATTTTTAATGAATGGCTCCCTCTATTTTGAATATCTTTTGTCCAAACTTTTTTTCGATTAGATGCATATTTTAGGAATAAATCGAATGGCAAACTCTTGGCAAATCGAATGGCTATATATATATATATATATATATATATATATATATATATATATATATATATATATATATATATATATATATATATAGTTCTCGGAAAACATCTTTGATGTAATGATAGAACTATTCGTTATGTTTTAAAGTTTCATCCGTTAACTGTAAAGTGTAAAGATTTCATTTCATTGTTTGCACGCATTCTTGATCAAGCAGTTGTTATTAACAAACACCGCACGTGATTTTGCAAAGTTGAAAAAACTGAAATTCGTCCCGTAATAAAATTTTTTGTTTTGGAAGGATTATCGGCTACCGTAATTCATGAAAGAATTAACAATGTCTTAAAGGAGTCTGCACCATCATTTTCCACTGTGTCAAAGTGTACTATGGAATTTAAACATGGTCGTGTGAGCGTTGAAGATGACCCCTGCAATGGTCGTTCAACAAGTGTTACAACACCAGAAATGATTCACAAAATCCATGATATGGTTTTGGAAGATAGACGACTTAAAATTCGGCAATTAGCTGAGGCCGTGGACATATCGAGTGAACGAGTATTTAATATTTTAAGACATGAATTAGGTATGAGAAAGCTGTATGCAAGGTGGGTGCCGCATTTGTTAACAATTGATCAAAAACGCATCCGATGCACAGATCGCAGACATGTTTGGAGCTGTTTAACAAAAACAATGTGGATTTTATGCGCCGATTTGTAACGATGGATGAAACCTGGGTCCATCATTATGTTCCTGAGACCAAATAACAATCCAAGCAGTAGACTGAACCCGGTTGTTCTGCTCCAAAGAAAGCCAAGTCAGTTTCATCGGCCGGAAAAGTGATGGCGTCCGTATTCTAGGACGCCAAGGGAATTGTCATGATTGATTACCTTGAGAAGGGTAAAACAATCACAGGAGCATACTACGCAACCCTTTTGAATCAACTAGATGAAAAAATTAAAGAAAAAAGACCAGGTTTAGCGAAGAAAAAAATTCTTTATCACCACGACAATGCACCATCTCACACAAGTGCTTTGGCTATGGCTAAACTTGTTGAATTGAGGTACGAATTAATTCAACATCCACCTTATTCTCCAGATTTGGCTCCCTCCGACTACCACCTCTTTTTCAATCTCAAAAAGTTTCTGGCTGGAAAGCACTTTGGTTCAAACGAAGAGGTGAAAAAAGTTGTGACCGCCTATTTTGAAGACCTTTCGGAAAGCCACTACGGAAATGGGATAGAGCTATCAGAAAAACGTTGAACCAAATGCATTACTGTTTAAGGAGAATATGTTGAGAAATAAAACTACTTTTATAACTATATTTCATTCGTTTTCATTTTCATTCCGAGAACTTTTCAAACGACCTCGTATATAAATTTTAGTGAATATTATTTTCGGTTTCTAAGGGACCTCAAAACAAATTTACATCATAGTCCCGGGTTTAAGTCGTGTCATGACAGTGTTTGTAATAGCTGAAATTTCGGTTCAAAAATTCGCTAAAAAGGACAAGGATAGAATAATAATAATTCTTTTCAGAGTATATTTAATATCGATTGCATAAAATAATTTTTTTTTTTTTCAAATAGAATTATTAATTAACAAACGTGTATCTGTAATTACAATTATTGTACCCATTACAATGTGTGTCGGTGTGTATGTGTCTATGCATGTGTATTAAATAGTATTAAATACAATTTATTAAAGTATTTTGTGTACGTCTACGTACAATAATAACAGTTTTACTAACCTTACTCACTGTTAACAACCTTGTCAATGAAAATGAATTACAATAAAAATTAATAAATAAAAAAAAAACATCATAAATAACACACAGCATGCTATGATGATGCTATGAATTTATTTATTTACTTGAAGATCACTTTTGTTTATATTGGTCACACTTCATAAATATTTTAAAACGTTTTATACTAAATACATATTTGTAGATTTTTATTACAATCAAATTATACGATGTATTAGTAACAGTTTACGTCATTCAGTTAAACATGTACATAATTTATAATTAATGTGGGAAATATTTTGAGTTTTTTTTTTACGGTTGACAAAATTAAAAATGTGTAATCGTTTCTTGTGAAGTTCATTAATCGGATAATTACAATTTCTTAATATGAATTTTAAAAACGTATATATAGATTTTCTGAAGAGTAAAGGTTAATTTATATTTTGTAATTTTTTCTTTTAACTTTTTTTCTTATGTAACGATAAAAAATAAGTCGTTCGAATATGAATTACTTATTTAAGTTCATTAATTCATTGAGATAATATTCTGCATACTTTATATTGTGGAAGACTCGTAGAATACTGAGTAGGGATCATTACGATGAGTAGTAAACTTAGATCCTTACGTTGTTACGGGGAATCAGGTGATATGCGCCCTGTACAATCCTCTACAACAGGATTACAATTCGCCACGTCAACGGTAAACGTACATCTTTTTTGGATGTCACGCGGAACTTGAACTACAGTAACACACACGGAGAAAGCACAGAAAGTTTCTCAAATACTACTATTTTTTAATTTTTAATGAACTATTTTCATAAGTTTATTTTCGATCACAAGTTTATTTTATCACAATTATTTACATGTTGATAAATAATTGTGATAAAATAAAAGAATTCTGATAAATTCTTATCCCCGCAATGAGATGCAATTAATCCAAAATACATAATTGTAAATAATTCCTCCATAAAAATGAGTAACAATAAATTTATGCCAGGTTGAAAAAGTAAATCTGTAATTTAGTCAAAGCATATTCGTTGTTTAATCACTGAATCGTAATTAATGTTAGTCCTAGTTATCTTAAATATATAGGAATTACAGCTGCTAATTTTATTATAGGGTTGGGCGGGGTAAAAAAAAGACACTGCTCGAGCGGGGTAAAAAAAGACATACTTATATTAAATCCAACAGTGTTAAATTCAAAAAATAAAAAATATTACAACAAAATACATTAGTACGAGTATTTTAAGCTGTCTGGGCCAAAAAATTTTTTTTTGGAACGGGCTTTATAACATAAAAAAAATTTTCTCCCAAACCTCTGTTAATCATGAGAGAAAAACTTTCATTCCGCGACGATAAACTTTTTCAGTAAGTAAAAAATCTGATAAGATAGAGTGCTGTATTTTTTTCTTGTTATTCTACATGCTTTAGTAATGTAAAGTACAAAGTTTTATTTAAATGGTCCGACTGCTTGTAATTTTTTCTTATATGTTAAAAAAAAAAAAAAAAAGAAAGAAAAAAAGTGGGGTAAAAAAGAGACAAAACAAGGGGTTAACATTTAGAAAAATTAAAAATTATTGGCAAGGATTTTCATTTTAAAACTAGATAATGGCATGTTTATGTATATTTTATGGATTAAAAAAATACTGATTCTTCAATAAAACAATTTTTTTGTTAGTGAGCAGACGGTTTTCATGGATATCAATTTCAGCTCATTCGAAAATTTGTATTTTTGACCCATGAAAATTTATTTATGTTTTTATAATGTATAACTATGCTTTACTGCACACATTTAGTATTTTTAACTCATTCATAGATTATTTTGATTTATTTTTTTACTTGATGTAAAATGGTGTAAAAAAAGACGGCCTCAAATTAACATATTTGGTTTTTTAATGAGCTACAATAAATTTTGTGTTAGTTGTACGTTTGTGAAATAAAAACTGTTTTAATATTAAAGTCCAAAGAAATTTCCTGTGAGTCAAGCTTTTGCATTAGTTAACTTTTTCTGACTTTTCTTACTGCTTAATCTTAGCTAAAGTTTTTGGTAAAATACGTAAAATTTAAGTATATCTATAAAAAATTTTGTAGTAGAGATAAAGTTGTGAAATAAAAATTTTTGTACTGCTAATATAATTACATGAAGTCTAAATTTTGAGTTTTTGAAGATAAGGAATTTTTAGGACTGTATTAAGTAAAATGTAGCTGAAAAGTATTATATTATCGTAAGTATAATGTAAAACTAACAGAATTCAAATATACCACATCTGAATTCTGTTAGTTTTACATTTCATACGCCTACGCTCATCTTACTGTTGCAATTGATGAAATTTTGCCATTAAGAATTTTTCAAATTTTTCTACAAGTTGGTGTTCTATAGTTATACATATATATTTTTATTATTTAACCAACCTTTGATTCACGTCTGCTAAAAAGACTTATCTTTTTCTACCTTTAATTAAGAAGTAATAATAGAAATTACTAAATCTATAAATAACCTGATAATTCTGATAAAAATAGAAACATAATAATAAAATGGCACAGAAAAGTTTATGTACATAAATAGCAAAGGTAAGTTTATGACTAGTAGTTTTCTACTTAAATTCAGTGCAATACAAGCCTTCGATCTCACTCTATTTCATAATTTTGTAAACGTATCTATCTTTAATTTCAAACTTATTAAAACAAACTCTACGTTACTTTATTATTTACATAATTATATCTATCAAGTCTTTAATATCGTATAAAAAAGGAGAATTATATCTTTATTCCATATCATTCATAATCATAACCATCAATAAATATAAATTAGTCACAAAATATTTTTGATTTCCATATACATAAATACTCGTATAAGCTTTTAGCGAATTTCCAGAATGGAATTCAGCTATTACAGCCACTGTCATGACGCGACCATCGCAGAAATTTGTTTTGAGGTCCTTAGGAACCGAAAATAATATTCACTCAAATTTATATATATATATATATATATATATATATATATATATATATATATATATATATATATATATATATATATATATATATATATATATATATATACATATATGTATATACAGGGTGGTCCAGAATTATGTACCGTAATTGCTGGAGCTGATAGTATGTTCAAAAATAATGATACCTTTTCATTTACACTTTTTTCCAAAACTCAATAATAAGGGAGATAAAGCAGAGGGGTAAAATGTAGAGGGATGGAACGAAACTGACTTCTTTTTTTTAATTTTTTTAGACGCTTTTGATTACTGGGTTCATATTCTAGGGGCGCGTATGAACATTAAGATAATTAAATTTATGGTATCGATTATTGGATCACTTATGATTAGGGGATAATTTGGAAATAGATACTTCTACTTTAAATTACTCGAAAACGGTAATATTTATCTAAATGTAACAAGTATACCTTTTTTGCGTGAAATTGTCTGAGGAATTATATTATCAAGGATTTTGTTTAAATAATTGCAAATTAAAAGAGAAAAGATGTGATAACTCACACCTACCACCCAAAACCACCCCTTAGTCATGAGCGATGGAATAAGTTGTGACATAAATTTAATCCTTCTAACGCAAAATAAGTACCCCTAAAATATCAATCCGTTATTCAAAAGCGTTTGGAAAATATTTAAGAAATAATGGTTATCGTTTCACCCCTTTACAGAGTTGTATCTCCCTTGTTATTGAGTTTTGAAAAAAAGTGTACATGAAAAGGTACCATTATTTTTGAACGTACTGCGAGTTCTACCAATTACGGTACATACTTCTGGACCACCTTGTATATGTATTTATATATATATATATATATATATATATATATATATATATATATATATATATATATATATATATATATATATATATATATATATAATATACTTGTACGAAATACCTGATTTTTAAGAAATTTCTTGAAAACGTTGGAAGTCCAAAAATATTGAATAGTTATAATATATATATATATATATATATATATATATATATATATATATATATATATATATATGTAGAAATATTTTATATATATATATATATATATATATATATATATATATATATATATATATATGTAGAAATATGTTTTTCTTTTAATTAAATAAATTCTTTAATTTAATATTTTGACAAAGGCACATTAACAAATCCAATATATTGAGCAGTTATGTCCAATCGCCTTCAAATTAATCTTCTAAATAATCGTCTGGGTTATACGTCTTTGAAAATATTCGTTTTGAAAAATACGTCTTTTATAATAATCGTCCTGAGTCGTCTTTATATATCGTCTTCAAAATACGTCTCTATTTTTTTATCATAGCTAACTTAACATTATTGCTCAATTTTTAGAACAATTATAAATTAATTAAAATACCCCTGTTGCAGCATCCTGCATAACATAGCGAATTTCCATTTACAAAAGTACGTTTTTCTCGGAAACTAGTTGATATAAAGTAATTTTAAATAAAAAAAACCTTCTTTATGTGATTTTTCCGCCTCATTTCGCCAAATTTTTTTCACGAAAAATGTCCAAAACCCCGTAAACGTTTTCACGAAATTTCTTAAAAATAAGATGTTTCGTTCTTGAGTTATCGTGCGGACACTTAGTAAACATATATATAAATGTGTCCGCACGATAACTCAAGAACGAAACATCTTATTTTTAAGAAATTACGTGAAAACGTTTACGGGGTTTTGGACATTTTTCGTGAAAAAAATTTGGCGGAATGAGGCGGAAAAATCATATAAAGAAGGTTTTTTTATTTACAATTACTCTATATCAACTAGTTTCCGAGAAAAACGTACTTTTGTAAATGGAAATTCGCTATGTTATGCAGGATGCTGCGACAGGGGTATGTATTTATATCTACTATCATTATTTCTTAGGAACACAATAATAACATTAATAACACATGTATCGATATTATGAATTTCAATAAGCACTAAATAGCACTTCATACTGTCTGTTTCCATATTGTTAATATTTATATATAAATAATAAATGATGTGAAAAAAAGTTGCAAAAATATTCTTGTGACTCTTGTTTGACAAATATGTGTAAAATCAAATGTTTTCGTTCGATCTCTTTCTATCTATGAAAGGAGATAGAATTTGATGAATGTTAAGTAAGTCTATTGTTTCGTGTATGTAGAGTAGTTTGTGTAAAGTTTTTTTCCATTCATAATGAAGATATTTTATACATAAATATGCACTTTATGCATCATCTACATAAAGTAGTTGATTTGTCTCTTAAAATGGTAAATGATTGTGTTAGAATTTTTTTTATAATAAATATAGTGTGGCGCTTAGTATGTATGAAACAAGTTTGACAGATATGGTAAATATTTAATGTATGGCAAGAGTTAAAGTAGTGTATGAAGTAGTATATGGTATGTTTCTGATAAATGTAGAACAGTTTATTTTAAACAGAATGAATAACCGTTAGGCGACAGTACGTTGATTGTTGTACAGTGTATCGGAAGTTTTTTTTTTCGTTTTATATTATTTTGCTTATATTCTGTGGGATGTAGTTATACTCTAAGAATCGGTAATACTCTTCTGGTGTTCTCAGTTGACGTGAATGTAATGAAATACTGCTAGATTTTTTTAGCCGTGGGACCACATGTCTAAACTTTTTGTATTTCATCATTTTTATTATCAGGTTTTATAAAAATGAATCGTTAAGGTTGAATAGATTCAAGAGCGACTGAATATTCGAAATGACTTAAACTTTACTTTTTTACCGGTCAAAGTTATTTTATTACTTTGATTACTTTATTCAGAAATTAAAAAATAATATGACTTACAAATTAATTTATTTAAAATTTAATATCGTCTTCACAACACAGTTTTCTTTTTTTGTAGAAAAATCGATTTAAAGCTTTTAGTAGAAATTTTATCTTTGAAAATATCCAAAACATCTTATCCTTCATTCATGATGAGATGATGAAACGCTGGAAGTCACCTATCAGAATAACATTGAGTGTCTATTTAGTTGTCGGTAAGGATGTATGTCGATCGTTTATGGTCTGATTGAATACTTGCATACCACGCACATTTTAAACTTATTTAAAGCTAGACTTCGCTGAGTTTAGAAAAATAGTAGGGTCTTGAAAACTAGGTTGGAAATGTCCAAACATATGTGAAAAAAATATAAGGAAAATCAATAGAATGCCAGTCGAGTTAGATTAAACCCCACTGGGAACGCGGAAACAGATTATGTAAAAAGAAACTGTAAATTTAAATGGAGTGGACATAAACGATGAAAAAATAACGACAGGATCTACTGCGCCAGTTTCAGCGAGATTGTGCAGTGCCGAAGATAGAGTTTCGGTGATGTAACTGATTCCAATGGTCACATATTATTTTCTTATAAGCAGTGAGAGTTGGCATACAATAGTTGGTTAACCTAAAAGTCAGCATGGATCTGCTAATGGCTTGGAAAATTTGGTTTACGTGTATGCAATTAATTACTTACAATAAAAGACATAACTTTGTTGCCTCACCTGTTTGATAAACTATTCTTTAATCTGAACCTCGAGGATGGAAAATATTGTATTATTCGTTGGGTATTTAGACTACATTATTGCTGTCATTACGCTTTTTAATGAAAATCCACCGCTCTTTGCAATCAAAATAATGTTCGATTTTTTTCAAATGCTTGAAAATAGGGATGGCAAAATCGATTCCGATTCTGCTCGAGAATCGATTCTTCTGATAAAAGAATCGATTATTGAGAATCGACTTTAACTTTTCAAAATCGATCAAGAATCGATTCTTAATACTCGACTTTTCGTTATAAATATAACCGTCAATTGTTTAAAACTGTCAAACTGTGTTCGATTCCTGGTATAAAAAATTCTCGTGCATTTAGGCATGTGCAATAATAAATCCCGCAAACACACAGTCAAAAATTTAAATATATAAAGTCTACAAGGCTCCAAATATGGTAATAGATGTCAAATAATAATATTTAAATTTTTTGCTAGTACATGTTCGCGCGGTTTAGTAGTACACATGCGTGAGAATGTTTTGTACCACGAATCGAACACAGGGCAAGAGTCTAGTCCGTCATCCGTCGTCCGCCTAGTCATATAAGATAAAAGGGCTACATCAACGCCTTGTGAGCGTTTATTTTCGCACACTGATCATATTGCAAATCAACTTCGTAGTCGATTAAGACCTGATCACTTCTACATGCTGTTGTTTTTAAGATCGGCGCCAGAAAGTGTATGGCTTTCTAAAACTAACTGATAATTTTTCCTTCAAAATTTACGTAATTTAATTATTAATTAAAAAAAAAAAGAAATATATTTATAATTTATATGTTTCATTGCAATATGTCATAATATATAAAATATTGAAGTACAAAAATATAAATTTTGTTAAAATTGCTTGTTTCTTTTATTTCACAAATATTTCATTAAAAAAAAATCATCAATAGCCAATTTACTAGTAGTTAATTTTAAACCTTGTTAAAGCAGCTTAATATGTAAAAAAATTTAAACGTAAGGAATCCATTAAAATCGATTCCTTTATTCGATTAATCGATTCTCAGAATCGATTCTTAAAATCGTAAAAAATTAGAATCGGAATCGAGAGTCGATTCTTTGAGAAATGTTTCCATCCGTACTTGAAAACTGACGAACTAATTGCTAACACAAATATTTTACGGACTGTTGGATCATTTTACTACTCAAATAGTAATTGTATTGACCATTTAATCTATCACTCGAGAGTAAGTTTTATCCTATCGTTGTAAGACTAATTAATCGACCAATCCTTTCATGTGACTGGCCGCATTTTACTGCCATAACTGCTTTACTTACTGCCGAAAAAAACTCAACCGTGTGAATTTTTGATTGACCGATGTAACGACCTAAATGTTTAAAATCTTCTTAAATAACTACTTCTCTGCTTAAAAGCACTTAGTTAGGAAATAATCAGTAGTTACATAATATAAATGTAAAGTGCTTACAATCTTCAAAAAGTGAGTGTCAGACTAAAGGCTCAACTCTGACTCACAATCAGTCCATCTTCTATAAAACTTTCTGCTATAGAATCACTACAGATATTTCCTGGCATAATTAGTTCAGATAAGTCATATAAGTAAATTTATTTTGTCGTTTAGATTTATACTTTTTCATTTATCAAAACTTCCTGTGTATACAAATCATCAAATATCGTCGGGGATAGTACAAATCCGCGTATTTACCATAGGTAAAGAGTGCGTATCTACATTAGACCTGACCACATACGCGGGATCGCCAGTTGCCGGCAGTAGATCTGCGGTATTGTTATTGGGCGATTCCTTGCTCTCCGTTAATCGAACAAAGTATCTATCAAAGAGGTAGCTGCTAATCAGGTTCCTGCGTTCGCCGCCTACGAATTTTTAAATTGGCTACATTTGTCAGATACGCGGAATTATCCAATGCTAGTTACGCGTATTTGCACTATCCCCGACTATATGTATTTTTAAATGATACACCATATATAAATAAACTAGGAAAAGGGTACATTAAGCTTTTTTGTTCCGATTTCTATAAAGACAAAAAACGGCGATGCATACATTAGATTAGTTCACTTGGTAGTATTCAGTTGTCTTTAGCGAAGCGTACCTGTACAATTATAGAGATTGGAGGTAGGCACATAATACGAATAACTTCAGTGAACCTCACACATAACATCACAAAGAGCCGATTATATCTTTTAAATAAAACACTATAATTTGTTAAAACAGTAAATTGTATATAATAAAATATTATACATATTTACTATAATACCGAGTCTAAAACGGAGAGAGTAGATGTACGCGCCAAAGAATTACATATATACATACATATTGTATTGTACCCCCGTCTTGATTGATTTATTTATAGTATTCAGACATTTTTATGAATGAAAATAATTTATGAGTATTTATTTATATTTGAGATGTAATTAAGATAAATATCAGCTGATCACACATACATATGCATCTGTGTGTGTGAATTGTGTATTTTTGTTTTAGATGAAATTTTATGTTTATGTATGTTATTTATAGTAATATCAATATGTAAAAGTAAACGCATTTCCTTCTCTACTTTAAAGGAGTCTGCACATTCTCGCCGGATAAATCGAGAATGTAGAGGGTCATTTCGTTGTGCCTCGCGGTTGGTGTTTTAATGCTATTCATATGCCTGAGCCAACCTCAGCGAGGAACTCGGCGAGGAACCTCGTCCAACCTCGGCGAGAATGTGGAGACTCCTTTATTTATTCTTTATTAAACTTATATATAAGTTATAATTGTTATAAATTTTTAATTACATAATAATATATACATGTTTACTTTGAACTGACTGTACTCGTGACGTCATTCCCGCGGCGTGTCGATATAATTTTTATTTTATTTACCAGATAAGTATACTTTTTATTTTACCAGATTTAATCAAAATCCGTCCTGTAGCTTTGCGTGATTTTCGTTTTGATACCTCAATCAATAACTATCAATACCACTATTACAGTTTTCAAGAAAATATATACAGGTTTCTTTTTTGTTTTATTATACGTATAAATTAGTTAAATTATTTAAAATTTTAACCTACTTATAAGAAAGGCTGAACGCTATTTTGTTCTTCCATTAGTTTTAATTTTCGGTCCTATTTTCTGTACCTCATAACTTCAAAAGTCGTCTTTTCTAAATACTTAGTGATATGATTTTTATTAATTTACTACGAACTGCACATAACCGGTAGGTAAATGTGAAGCAAATTATTTTCGTAGTTGAAAATTTCATAACAATATAATCAGCAGCATTATTATAGTATACGTGATATACTATAATAATAAGATTTTATTTAATTGTACAGAAACTATACTTCGTTGTATTGTTATCGAATAAAGTTGTTAATCAGACGACAGCCAACATACAACTAACTAATTTATAATACAAATAATCGTAGAAATGTTGAAATAAATATCTTTTTTTTTTAAATATTATAAGTTATAGCATGTATTTCAACTGCTATTATTATTTATTCCTATAAATTCAATAATATAATTAAATAAAATACATAAATACATTATAATACTTGTTCGATTAACTTGCTGTTAGTCGTTTTTTAATGTTATTGCATCATGGTAATCGTAAGTCATGCCAAGTTCAATTACATGGACAAAATGTACGTATAAATATGTAACAAATCACAACAGGTATAATCAATTAGATGTTAAGAACATAATAATTACGTATTTTGTAACAAGCATTTTATATTTATTTGTAAATGTATGTACTAACTAACAAATAATTAATTATATTGTAAGTACTATATGTAAGTACCTACATATGTAAAAGTTGGTTTCTTTGTTTCGGGACGGGACATTCACAAGTCACTATTACGTGACAAAACGTTTTATTTTTAGCGAATTTTCGAGTAGAAATTAAATTATTACAGCAGGTGTCAGGGTGAGAGTTGAACTCGGGACTGTGACAGAAGTTAGTTTAGGTTCCTAGAAAACGAAGATAGTATTTATATACTTATATGTAGAAAGTAACTTCATAAAAATAGGATGTTTCGTTCGAGACGTATCCACGATACCTCTTAAACGAAAAGAAGTTACTTTATACGAAGTTGTTAGAATCAAATGCGGATTCTATTTTCATTTTGTTGTCGTTGTAATTACTAATCAGTAATCGCAAATATTAATTGTACTTGAAATCGTTTCGATTACATCATCATTTTGATTCGTGATTCGTCACCTATGGGATAAAATTAAACGTAAGACGATAAATGAAAATTCTAAAAAAGGGCCTCAAACTTGTATTATCTACGGGCCCCTATCTAGTAAGGCTAGCTAACCTAGATTTAAATGAGTATTCAAATTAATTAATTGAAAAAGATAAAATATAGAAAAAATAAGGTTAGCCAAAAATAACATTACTTGTTTGTATTTAACAACGTAAATTATACAAAATCGTGATACAAACGACCTACAGTTCACCATAGCTTTTCATTCCAAGGTTGATAAAGTGTAAAAATTGGTAAATTGCGAGATCACGTAGGAATATACATAAGTACTTATTTATTTGAAGTTACATTGTGTAAGAAAATAACCGTTCTACAAGTTATGTACTTGTAATATTTTGCAGTACTTCTGATAAGTCATAGAAAAATCTAGATAATTTTTTGTTGAAAGTGTGAAATTAAGAGTCTTCTGGTTACTGTAAAAATAGAACTGATCTAACTCGGTTTTATAATTTTTGCAAGACCGGCACTGTAACAGCTAAGACCTTACATAGGTACACCATAACCTCTTTTATGCGGTCTTTTTTGTGCGACTTTTTCATGCGGGTTTTAAAAAAATGCTATCAAAGTCCATAATGTGAATAAAAATATGTAAGAAAAAGTAATATATTTAAGAATATTCTCCTGTGTAGATATTAATTCTCTGTTTTGCTTAGAAAAGCAATTTCTATGGAAATCGTGAGGTTTTGAGTTATGTATTTTCTATGAAAATAGAATGTGGTCTCGACCCACAGCATAAAAGAAAGCTTTTTCTAAAATTTTTAGTGAACTATACGTTCTATAGCCATTTATGAAGTTTTTGAATATGAATCGCACTTATCCATTGCATAAAAAAAGATTATGCCGTATTTCAATTTTTCAATTTTAAATTTTAAATTAAACGGCCACGAACTTCGTCACTAGAATGCATTTAATGTCAAGAGTGAAATTAAAGTTGTTTGTAATTCGTCGTTCGTTAAAATATTGAAATTTTGTTCTATGAGTCATTTAATTGATTCAAAAAACCATTTAGTTTAATGATCGTCAATTTATCTCAATAAAAAGAAAATGAAAACAAGTATTCACGTTCCTAAAATTATGTTATGAAATAGATTTTATGTTATAAAATAAACATTCATTTATCACAAAAATCACACATTTTTTTTAGTGTCTTGAGAGAGTCGCATGACAAGCTATTTTTTAAAGTATTAATCAGTCAACATATTTGTCCATCTGTCTGTCTATCTACATAAATACATATTTACTAATCATTTCTTTTTACAAATGTGATCTACACGTGGTTTTACATTCTTTTACTCTAGACAGATTGGCACCGGTTGGATTATATTTTATATTTATTTAAATTTATGAAATACACTTCCGTACAAAATAATTTAAACATACGTATATACATTATAACGCGTAATTGTTTACACCATAGAATATATCAGAAGGAACACTACTATCTCTTTTCTGTAATCAGGAGTGTGCACTTCTGAGCACTTTAGGCTACTTAGTATTCACTCTGTCGGTGGTAGTGGATGAGCGTAGATCAATTGCTTTGATCAGGTTTTGATTGTTATGGTCATTATTACCACTACCGCACTAAGCCACATCCATGCGTATGTAGTATTATATATACATATGCGACACCACGCAACACTCACATACAAGACAGAGCACACAAATACAAACTAAATCCAGTGCACATATATAACAATTGGTGAGATATTTTCCATCTTTATTTGGTTACACTGGTTTCAGTAGTATAGAGATAGCAGTATTACCTCTGTATTCTGTGGTTTACACGCTTGATATTTTGTAGAAAGTAATTGTTGTTCAAATGTCATTAGGATGGTCTACATCAAACTTGCAGTTTAAAAACTGTAGTAGTATTCAGTAAATGCAATTTAAAAAAATTTGTTTTTGTGTAATGAGTTACATTGAAAGTATGATTCCTGTTGTACTTTGTTTATCAGTAGACGTTCTAGAACAAGGAGTGATAATCATTTTTAAGTTTCTTGAAGGCCACAATGCCGCCGAAGCTCACTACTGATCGGTCAGAGGTTCTAATTTGCTCAGCAAATATTAAGGTACATTATTACTTCTTCAAACAAGGAAATTGTGACGTACAAGGACATTACAACTACAGTCACAAGTTTGACCCTGAAACTAAGGAACAAATTCAGCAAATTTTCTCAAGAACCAAGATCTTCGCTGATGATGTCTCTATTGCTTATATTATATTTGAATCCTCAAGTTAACTTACCACGACATTGTTACAAAAATTCTGACTTGCCTCACGAATTGAATCAGGGGTAGGTAGCTACAAACACGAAGTGACTACTATAAACAGAGTATCGATCTGTAAACAGAGTCACAATCGATAAATTTAGATCAAAAACGTGTCCATGTATAAGTGAAAGATAAAATTCATAATTTTATAAATTTTATTATTGGCGTATAGTTTATCATGCAAAAATATAAGGTCCAGTTTTTTTAAAATAATTGGTACCTAGTTATTGAATTAATTTTCTTGGTAACAAAACAAGAAAAATTAAAGTAGTATAATTCCACATTTCATGACAGTATTTTGTGTTTTTAATTTCTTAAAATAAGCACCCATAAAGAGTTACATAGTTCAAGATAATTGCAAGACAAACAAATATATTGCCGTTTAGGTGCGCCTGTATATCCGCAAGTTTGATTTGGATGTTTCGATAAATGTTATGGGCTTGGAAGGTATCTTCGCTGTATGTTGTAACGCTAGAACATCTAGAATAGCTGAAACAAGCAAACGCCACTTGTGTAAAATAATTTATTATTGTCTTATATCATTATTGTTTATGTCCGCGACTTGCAGTTGCATTATATTTGAGGATGATGAAAAAGAAAATTAGTGGATGGCTTAAAGATGTTTTTGTAGACATTATGCCGATATTAATTTAGAGTTATTCAGAGAAAGTGCAGAAAATCTTTCACTAACGAATTCTCCGCGAGGATTGAACTTATGGGTTATCAGTCAAAGTGTCAATAACTGTGCGCTCGGTTACTTGGTTTATCTGTAATAATATGAATTATTTTTCGTATAAAATTGTATTGTTATTTATTATCATGTTTGAATTATTTTTTACATTAGTGTACATACGTACAAAAAAACTGGAAACAATATAATAATAATATATTTCAAAAAATTAATGCCCTGTTTTTTTGGTTCAATGAACTAAAAAAATTATTTATTTTTAATACAAAAATATTATTATGTAGGTATGTACTAATATTTTTTTAAATTTAATTTTTTCCAATACATACTAATTACTTTTTTTTGTTAATTGATATTTATTTTTTATTTATTAATTTTTTTTTTATTATAGTATGCCTGTCGTATTATGAATGAATTAACATATCTACATAGTACAGCGTTCTCTTAAAATAAGCAAACCTAAAATAAGGAAATATTGTAAACAAACACACACACATTCAAACATGTTTATATTAAAAAGTAATAAAAATATTGTCAAAAAAATAAAAAATAATAGTATAAATGGTGTGACAAATAATAAAGTGTTCATGAACTTTTTAATCATTTATTCAGAAAAAATAAAAATTTTGCAATTTTTACATTTACTTATGAGTTTGAAATGAAATGTTTATAACTTCCAAAACCCTACAATTGTCTATAATTCTATATAATTATGCATATATAAACATATCTATGATTTGATTATTTAATAGTATCAGATAGTATGCATACATGCATATAATGCTCGTGGATGTGTTGTTGGGACCGTTGGGACATTATGAAGTGGTGATAAATTAAAATTTAATAGCTTCTTTGACATTCACTCCACAATATGTATCTGTACGTATTTATTTTTTGTTCTGTACTTAAACATTAGCAAAGATTATTCTGAAAATGGTCTCATTTGGAACATACAAACTTATTTTCTTATTAATAATAATAATTGTTATCAATTTATTATATGTATTTATTGTGTACAGTTGTTATTTTAAATAGAAAAAGTTAATTACTTAATGTATGTAGTCAAGTTATGTACTTATTTTATATAACTAAATAAACTATATTTTTAATATGACAGGGGTTATTAAGAAAAGAAAACATTTAAAGTGAGAAAATAAACTAGAAATATTTGGAGAACTGGGCATCGTAGCATGTCTTAGCTTTTGGTTACGGTAGATCAGTGACCTAGTAAATATATGTATATGCATATACATAGATATTTAGTTCATCCTGTATGTTACGCTTAAAATAGGGAAAGTGACTTGTTTACTATTCCCTATTTTGAGCGGAATCTGTATATTTTAATGATAAATTGATAAGGTCTACGTTTATAATTTATACGTTAAAAGAATTTAATTACTGTGCAGTCAAGGTTAGGGTATTTTTAATAATTGTATATTAATCTTATTTTTTAAAATACCAGTTTTTCGTTTTTTTTTTTTTTTTTTTTTTGACAAATGTAGTTTAGTAATCGTTACAATAGATAAAATTTTTGTTATCATTTTGACGTAATTTTATCGTAATATTTTATTAATGAAACGATAGTAATTTAGTAGTGAGAGTTGTGGGTGATTTGACGTTGTAATTGACATATGATTGTTTTCGAAAATAAATAAAGATTGTTTTTATGTATCAATCTGTTATGGTAAAATAATTATTTCTTTATGGACAAAAAGAAATTTCACCTCTCTCAGTGGGAGGTATGAGACATCTCTAGGTCTCTACTAATTCTCCTTGCAAGTAAGTCGCATTTATTATAGAAAATATTACCTACTTCAGTAGTGCTGATAATCTCAATTGGATGTTCAATTCTAACAAATTAAGGTGAGTAAATTAATCACAAATTTCGAATATTTGTACTTTCAGCTTTCCGCATTGTAGTCTGTAGCAATGCTTATTAGACTACATATTTTTTGAAATACTCAATATTAAGTCGATCCTATTTTATGAGATGAAGGATTGTTCGCATTTGTTTTATATACATAGTATAATGTATATTTTGCAGATATTAAATCAATAAAATTTATAACAACTTTTAGAACTAATATCACAACCGAAATGCTTACAAAGTTTATAGTGGAATAATATTTAGAGAAGCCATTAGTGGTTGAAAGTTAATTTTAACCAAACATTGACTATCTACTAAAGTGATTGTTGCAAACAGTAATTAATATACAGACTATTTCTAGAGCTTAAATGATTCAAATATTTGTTTTTCGAGAAATTTTAATTTTCTAATTGATCTAAGTAAAATTGTCGTAGCTTAGCTATGTTGATATATTTTATGATAACTTTTTAGTGTCTTTTTCTTACTGCTTTTAGCAAGTAACCTAGGTATATTGCTACATATGCACACAGTGGGAAATTCCAATGATTGTTCTCTAGGTCGTTTGTTTACGGTGCTGGAGGGAATTCCGATGATGTCTGTTTTCAATTTAGAAGAAGTCTAGAGGAAATAAAATTTTATCGTCGAGAAATTATTGTATTTTTATATAACCTGATGTGTTTTACAAATGATGTATATATACAAAATAATTTTTGTGTTAAGGTATTTATAAATTGGCAAAATTGAACAGTAAATAATTTATATCTTATTTTGTATTGTAAGGTGCCAACAGACTATTAGTTAGATCATTTAAAATTAATACTTTTTTGGTATTTACCACAATGAAAATGGAGGTTGGTAATTTCTTTATCTGTGACGATGTGGGTGTTTGTTTTCAAACAAGGCACACAACAAAACCTACGAATTTTGACTTAAATATTCAGTATTTAGCGAACAAGTGCATTTGTTGCTGTAATTGTAATTTTTCCAATGTTACAAAAAAATTAATAAAATATAAATATATTTTAAATAGAATGAAATTATATCTGAAATAAAAAATTTTCTGAAATTGAAAAAGATATTTGACAAATAAAAAATCTTTAAGTTGTTTTGAGCATGAGAATAAAATTTTTATTTAGTTCTTTCCAATCAGAGGGGTGTTTGGTTCGTAAAATGATGAAGTTCAGACTTTTATAGATTACAATAAAATTTATATATTTAATAAGAACAATCAGTTCACAGTCATAATTAAAATTTGCTTAACAATTTGCAATAAATCTTTTTTTGAACAGTTAACGATACATTGGTTTGCTTTTTTCTTTCAATTTTACAATTTAAAATTTTTAATGTTACAACTTTGTTTTTGTTCGACTCAAAAGGGGTATAAAAAAATATTAACAAACAATTAAAGTAACACAGAATTGGGTAACCCGCCTTAAACGTAACAAAAAGAGATTAAGATAAGAAAAAAAATAAGCAAAGCTGGGTTAACCAATTTTATGCACGTACAGAATAAATCATTATAAAGTTAGCACAAATTAACCAGTTTTGAAAAATATGGAAAATGTTAAAAGGACCTCTCCGGATAAGATAGGTGAATCTGCCTAAGGTCCAACCTCAGTCGGGAGTGCCATGGTAGGGTTTGTCCTTGCACATGTATTCCATAGCTGCAATATTAGGTCAAGGTTGCTTTGCGTTTTCAAAATATTTGACAAGTAAAATGGAAGTCAATATTGCGAAATATTTTTAGACATATATTTACTAACTCAAAGGCGTAAATTTTAAAAATCTACGTTTTATTTTGGTCCAAGGTCGCGTTTTGTGTGTTTTTATAGGTCATTTAGACATTTTTGCAAGTATTTTCTTCTAAACACCGTGTTTTGGAGAACTACATGCACTGTCTTATGGAGGTCCTAGAACCCTACATGCTTATATATAATACTTATACACTTGGGGGGAAGGAAAGTGGAAAATCGGGAAAAGTCCAAAATTGAACATTTTGCTGCAACTCGAAAACGCAAAGGAACCTTGACCTAATATTGCAGCTATGAAATACATGTGCCAGGGCGAACCCTACCATGGCACATCCGATCCAGGGTGGACCTTAGGCAGATTCACCTATCTTATCCGGAGGAGTCCTTTCTGTGAAAACACGACAAGTGTTCAGGTCAGCTCATGAACAGAACTTTCTTCCGATGAGCCAGGCAAATCATCATCAATACGTTGGAATCATAAGCGATTATCCAAATAAAACTTCCAGTTGGAGTCCAATTTACAACAATTTCCACAAAAACTCTCAATTATTGACTTCCATTTTACTTGTCAAAAAAAAACATGTTTGGAAAATTTCTAGTATATTCAAACATCTGGTAAAACATCAAAAAAAGTTCAATTAAGTAACACAACAACAGAAAAAAGTATAACAGAATCCTAATGGTTTTTAACGTTAACCAAACAATTGCTAATAAACACAAGATAAGTTTAAACAAAAAGGATTTACAACATAAATAATTATTTTAACAACAATAGAACCAATAATGTTTAATAAATTCGATTCTTACCTGCTAAAACATCCAGAGGCGAGTTCAAAGTTTTAAATTAAAAAGAAATTTTTAATTGACAGCTCGAGTATAAATACCGCATCGAAACCGCCAAAAATATATACATGTACAGTGAATAATTACTACACGATTGTTCGATGCGTATCAAACGCGCTGTCATATGCAATAGATAATGATTATAGTCTACACAGATTTTGTCCATTGTGCAATAGATAATGATTATAGTCTACACAGATTTTTGTCCAGTGTTCCAAAGATGTGAAACCACTCGGTGTTTCAAAAGTTTTGCAATTCGAATTTTTTTGAACTTTTTATTTCAAACTTAGGGATTTTATTTTTACTTATGACAAAAATTGTGGAACACGTAACACCAAAAATATCTTAAAATTAAATATACTACTGAAATATGGATATTACTTACTTTTAGAGTTGTCGGGCGAGCGAAGCGAAGCACTTTAAGTAACTGATTTTGTATAGAATTTCAAAATATCAAATTAAAGATTGGAGTAAGGTCAAAATTTTCCCTCAGAATTGTGAAATTAAAATTGTCTGCTAGATTCTCGGTTTCGGAAGAAAGGCCGAAAATTTAAGTACTCTTAAAAAAATGCCGTTGGGACAAGAAAATAGTGAATTAGATCAGGATCCCGAGACCGCCATTTGGATACTTGAAGAATGGACTTTTTGGAAATGAGTCCCAACAACACATTCACAAGCATTATATGCATGTATGCCTACTACCTGATACTATTAAATAATAATCAAATCATGGATATGTTTATATATGCATAATTATATAGAATTATAGACAATTGTAGGGTTTTGGACGTTTTAAACATTAAACTCATAAGTAAATGTACAAATTGCAAGTAAATGTACGACTTTTTGGAAATGAGTAGAAATAAAGAATATTTTTACGTAGGGGACGGAAGTGACACTGGAGATAATATAATTCCATTTCGGAACTCGGAGTAAGAAATTGAAAACAGGATTAAAATTGATAAATCGAACGTAAGTTGGATTAAACAGAATTTGACAATATTTCTCAAGATTGGGAGCGGGTGAGAATGGGAAATTAATTTTTGCAGTGAGTGAGGATGGCACAAAAAATTACTCCTGATGACATCTCTACTTAAGAGTCGTTTGACGAGCGAAACCAGTTACTATAGATAACTTATTTCGTACAGAATTTTGAGATATTAGACTTAAAAATAATTAGACCTATAATTCTGATAATTTTACGCAGTTGAAACTGCGAGCCAGAGCTATACAGTAATATCTAAATGTATTCCGTTGCAGGAAATTATACAAAATATCAAAATGAAAACAAAACAGACACCTGAGCGAAACCAGGACGGGCCGCTAACATAAAAATATTTTCTTTACCCATTAGTTTGGTATTAATTAGTAAGCTTGCGTGAGGTCCACCCTTCCATATACAATATAAATATATTCAGAATTATCCAACTTGTTTTAGATAGCATGCATGCAATCACCTCTTTATGAAAGCATTTATTCAAAAGTATTTACAAAGTAAATTAGTAAAAAAAAAAAAGTTATGATTTCGGTTTGAAACCGCCATAAAATGCATTAGTGTAATTATTAATATTGCAAACAGATGGATGCACCGTAAAGCAAATATAACATTTGTTATGTAATGCACATTATTATCGACAAGCACAGTTAAGTTCTGTATAGCGGTACATATTACAGTGTAATAAATACGTATATATAGGCCGATAAACAGATAGACATGATCTGCCATGTTAAGTCAAAAGGCGAAGACGTTTGAAAAGAAAGTCAGTTTATTTACTATGAGGTCTCCGAATAGTTTGAAATAAGTGGGATTGATTAAATTTATAATGTTCCATATGTTCAGTAGAATTTAACGGTGAAAAATGTTATAACACTTACAACAAAAGTCGGACACTGGCAGTCCGACATGTAGGTTTAGTACCGCCTTGGACAATTTAACTCTCGCCACCCCACCATCAACATTTTTATGTCTGGCTAATAATAAAACTTATTTGGATAATAATAGTAATACTTATAACCAATTACTTATACCAATTAACTTCCCATTTGATGTTATTGTGATGGGGTCGATTTCACGAATCGCTAATTTGGACATATCTCCACGTTTCAAGGTCACTAGAATCCGAATCCATCGTTTTTAGCGTGATGTCTGTGTATGTGTTCGTTCGTTCATGAATTTTTTTTCGTCTCGCATATCTCGAGAACAAATGATGATATCAACTCCTGACTAATTTCATTAGATGCGTAATCAAAAAATGAAGACCGGATAAAGTTTTCAGCAAATTCGGATTAGCGGCTTGTTTTTTGTGATAAAAAACGGAATTAACTTGATTAACATAACATAGATTATATGAATTTTTTACCATGTATTTATTATGTGTATAATGGGCTAAAAACCGAAATAATGTTGAAAACGCCAGTAAATAATTATATTATTTAAAAAAAAATAATAAGAATCTTTATATGAAATAGTTTTTGTCTCGCATATCTTGGAACAAATAATGAGATCATTTGTTTGATAAGGGTTCTCACCCTTATAGGTACAGTGGGCGAAGCGTCCGGTATGGTGCAAGGAGCAAAACCGCTATCGGGGGTCCAGGGAAGAAGCCCCTTGAAATAAAAAAGAAATTATTTATGTACAGTAGTCTCTAGTCTTTAAGGACACCCAATGGGCAGTTGACAGTGTGGGTAGACTTGTCCCCCCAAATTTTTTATTTAGAGGGGACTCTCTTTTTTCACTTTCTTTTCTGTGGGACTGCGGTGACGTAAAGAAGTCGATCAAGTCTAACAAGTAAAGGTCCCGAGGCCGGACCTATCGATTTTGATGAAACTTAAATATGTTGTAGAACACTAAAAACTAAGGGACACGTATTTTTTTTTATCTGCGGAAAAACGGTTTGAAGGGGTGAAATCGCCCTCCAAAAATTGGGGTAAAAATTTAATTTTTCAAATATCTCGAAAACAGTAAGAGATAGAGCAAAAGTTTAAATTGGCGATATTACTCTTTTTTAAAGAGCTATCTATTGATATGCAATTTGTTCAAATTACATCAACAGGGGTGGTTGGGGGTTAAAATTTGGGGGTTAATTTTGCAAAAAGGGGGTGAAAAATAAACAATATAAAAATTTTGTTTACAGATTTGAAATCTACGTCAAAAAATCTAATTGACCTGTTTTTTCTCAATATCCTAATATTAAGTCTAGGGGTAGTTAACTAGAGGGTGACTATGTCGAATAACCGTACTATTTGGGTATTTCAAGAAGTTCTTCTTCATGGAAAATAGCTTAAGACAATTAGAATAACGTAGAAATGAAATTCTCGAATTCAAAATTGCGTTTGAGCAACATTGGAGAGGGGGTGAGTCGCCCTCTTAAATTACATACTAGTTTATATACACTAATTTTTGCTATTAACACACTGATAGTAGGTAAAATAATGTCACAATAAGTGGTTCTGAAGTTGGACTAAAATGAAATTCTCGAATTCAAAATTGCGTTTGAGCAACATTAGAGAGGGGGTGAGTCACCCTCTTAAATTACATACTATAGTTTACATACACTAATTTTTGCAATTAACACACTGACAAGGGGTAATAAGATGGTTCTGAAGTTAGACTATCGTATGTAAGGTTTTTATTAGGTTTCGTTATTTTAGGTTAGGTTATGTAATTTTCGGTATCGATAATTTTCGATAAGGAAAACTATAATATCCATTAAAAAACAAACCTAATAAAGACCTTACATATAATAGTCCAACTTCAGAACCACTTATTGTGACATTTTACCCACTATCAGTGTGTTAATAGCAAAAATTAGTGTATATAAACTAGTATGTAATTTAAGAGGGCGACTCACCCCCTCTCCAATGTTGCTCAAACGCAATTTTGAATTCGAGAATTTCATTTCTACGTTATTCTAATTGTCTTAAGCTATTTTCCATGAAGAAGAACTTCTTGAAATACCCAAATAGTACGGTTATTCGACATAGTCACCCTCTAGTTAACTACCCCTAGACTTAATATTAGGATATTGAGCAAAAACAGGTCAATTAGATTTTTTGACGTAGATTTCAAATCTGTAAACAAAATTTTTATATTGTTTATTTTTCACCCCCTTTTTGCAAAATTAACCCCCAAATTTTAACCCCCAACCACCCCTGTTGATGTAATTTGAACAAATTGCATATCAATAGATAGCTCTTTAAAAAAGAGTAATATCGCCAATTTAAACTTTTGCTCTATCTCTTACTGTTTTCGAGATATTTGAAAAATTAAATTTTTACCCCAATTTTTGGAGGGCGATTTCACCCCTTCAAACCGTTTTTCCGCAGATAAAAAAAAATACGTGTCCCTTAGTTTTTAGTGTTCTACAACATATTTAAGTTTCATCAAAATCGATAGGTCCGGCCTCGGGACCTTTACTTGTAAGTAATCTATGTCTTTCGGCAAATTATGTTCTGTTAAATGTACACCTAAAGAAATCAGTCGCGTTTTGAGTCATAGTACTACAGAGGTAGATTTTTATCCTACGATGTACCGAAAATGACTTCTTCACTGTGCAGTTAGACGCAATCATACATAAAAATATCCGCAATGTAATATTTATATACGGTTAGATCTTCGATACTTTTTTCATGGATTATTTGACTTTATTAATAAAACAAAAAACGCAGGGAGGGTTAATATATAAACAATAATTTATGTATTTTTCTTTTTATTCAAAATTAATGTAAAGTTTATTTTAATTATTTTTTATCGAGCTTGAGTATTAAATGAACTTCTTCTTCTTTCTACGGGGGGGGGGGGGTCCTGTCAGCCCATGCACTGATTCCTAATGGCATATTGTGCAGTAGCCCCGTTTATTCATCAGTTATGCGTAAGAGGTCCGATTCTTTGATGAAGTCAGTTAGGACCCTTACGGGATCCCGATGAATAGTTTCAAGCTCTGTACCCAATCCCAGTATTGAATGCCTAATGCGAGCCAATGCCTCGCATTCAAATGGAATGTGGTGGACCGTTTCATCTCCCACCCCACATTTCCTGCATACTGGTTCTTCTCTATTCCCAGTCGATGCAGATACTTCCTTAGGTGATAGTGTCCAGTAAGAAAACCCACTATAGCTTTCATCTTCGTTCTATCCAGTTGTAGAATTTCGGATGATAACTTCATGGAAGGTCCTTTAATCAATCATAAGCCTGCATGTCTTTGCTCTGCAGTGTCCCTCCAAACTGCAGTTGTTTCGTTTGTCATGGCTTCAGCAATTTCCCCTTTCGCGGTTTTAATCGTTAATGTACCTTGCTTTGCAAGTTTGTCAGCTTTCTTATTGCCATCAACTCCTACGTGGCCTGGTACCCATATGAGGGAGACTATGTTCTTGCTATCTGGTTCTTGTAGGAGTTCCCTACATTCCAGGATAAGTTTTGACTTAACCCGAAATGAGTTAATAGCTTTGAGTGCTGCCTGAATATC
The DNA here is from genome assembly GCA_035578155.1 of Brachynemurus nebulosus. Taxonomy (NCBI): domain Eukaryota; kingdom Metazoa; phylum Arthropoda; class Insecta; order Neuroptera; family Myrmeleontidae; genus Brachynemurus; species Brachynemurus nebulosus. Next base: position 675,923 of record JAPWDM010000041.1, on the reverse strand, counting down.
ACTGAAAATAAAGATAACAATCACTGAAAATAAGATAATATGATAAGATCTTCTTATATTTTCATAGAAACAGCAAATTATTGCGAACACTTCTGCTTAGAACACTGTAGCGTACTACCCCAGATGTTGAGATATTTCAACTGCTAGACAAACACCAAATATTCCTGCTCCTGTTCGGTCATTGATTTTGGAACCACCAGTGTACCATATTATATCCCCCACTTCTGTGTTCCATGTTTTCCTCTCGCCATTCAGTTCGCGGTGTAATGCTAACTTCAAATGGCCTTTCAAAGAGGTATTTAGTTTCTACAATGTCAGATGGCATTTGTGGAATTTTGCTACATATTTCGTGATGAATACCCATAATGAATTTTGAGCCACTGCCCAGTCTTCTCTAGCCTGTAAGCTGTCATTTTGGCAACTCCACGAATGAATCTATCCAGAGGAGTTGATGACAGAATGATTTCCATTGCTTTTGTGGGTGTGGATGACATTGCCCCTGTAATCCCAAGACATGCTGAGCGTTGTAAGCTCTTCAGTTTCGTCTTTACAGTTTTCTGCTCAGTCTTCCACCACACAACCGCTGAATACGTTATGATGGGTCTAATCGCCGTAGTATATATCCAATGAGCCATACTTGGTTTCAGTCCTCACTTTTTTCCAAACACTCGCTTATATCTTAATAGACCAGTTTTGGCTTGGTTGATTTTGTAGTCAATATGTTGATTTCAGGTTAATTTGCTGTCTAATATAACTCCCAGATATTTAACCTCCCTCGTAATATTGACATTGTCACTAAATAATGTTGGCGTTCTAAGCCTATCGAATCCCAATCTTTTGCGTGTAAAAGGTACAAGACTGGTCTTTTGAGGATTTATACTCAAATTCCTGTCCATGCACCAGTTACCAACCTTATCAAAGGCCTGTTGCATAAAATCAAGAATCGTGTTAATATCCATGTCCACTACAAGATTCCACTACTATCCATGTCCACTACACTACTGCTAAAGCTATTTCCTTGTTTTCCATTGTTTTTTCTATCCGCCCAACTAGATGGTGTAGAGCCAACTCTGTAGATTTTTCTGGTTGGTAGGCAATGAATTTTATTTTAAACTCAGTATTTTTTAGGACTACCTAATCAGTAACTGAGAATTTATGATTTCTAAAAACTTCCGAGAAGATAATAAATATAGGTTGTCTCTTTATTAGCCCAAGAGTCTCAAAGAGCATTTAGACTTTATTTGCTTCTTTTTTATATATAGTGAATAAATATTTGCCTGGGTCATAGCCCATAGGATCAGTGCATACGTAAATACGCCCCCATACACGGGTAAAAAGTCTTGCGTAAGCATGTCAACTTTATATATGGAGAAAATGAGACACAGTCACTGAATCCACTGTGATATCAGCTTTGGTCTGCAGTGATTAAAGCTAATATCACAGTTGCCTTGTGCGGTCAGCTAGCTGTGCTACACTACAATTGCCTTTTGACTTTCAAACTACCATGTTGGTTATTTTACTAATTCAACAGATATAAGCCAGATATTTCACCCCACGTGATATCCTAGTGTGTCGCCTAACATTTTGTTCTGAACCAAAAGAAAAGTTTAGGAAAGAAACATAAATTGAGTATCTGTTTACATAAGTGTAAAATCTACTCGTCAACCAGTGTTGGGCAAAATGTAATCAATTGCAGATTACAAATTACGATTACAAAATGTAATCAGTGATTTTTGATTTCAAATTACATTTTGTAATTTGTAATCAGATTACAAATTACATTTACAAAATGTAATCAAAGATTTTTGATTACAATTACATTCTGTAATCGTAATTTGTAATCGTTTCTGGATTACAAAAAAAGTAATCGTTTCAGTAATTTGATTACAAAATTACGATTACTTTTGCTTAAGATATACGAACAAAATATGCTATAATACGAATTAAAAAAATTCGATAGTGAAAAAATTAGGTTTAAAAGGAAATAAAGGTAGGGCCTCTAGCACACACTACGTCGTCAAAAGTATGGGGACACCTTAACCCGGGAGGTGCCCACACTTTTGACGCGGTACTGTACTTAACGTTGCGGTACACTGCCGTGTCAAAAGTGTACCCCCCACCCAGATTAAGGCGTCTCTATACTTTTGACGACGTAGTGTATCTACAACCCACTAACCGGCACAACCTGCTACTGCCACGCGAGCGAAGCCGCGGGTAAATGCTGGTATGTAATGTATGTATTCTTTCAAAACTATTTGGACGCTATGATCTTATAATATACATACACATATGCAAATGCACACGTATATACTATACCTATACATAAACTATAAAAAATTCCTTTAGGAATCCGCTTATTCGGACCAATGTCCGCACTCTAATTATCACAAGACTAAACAACTACCTACCTACCTACCCTCCTACTTAAGATTTTTTACGAATTTTATCCAAAAACAGTTTTCCAATACCTTACGAGTATTAGGAGAACAGAAGTACTTATCCATATTGATGTACTTATTGGTTATTAGTAAAAGTAATTTGTAATTTGATTACAAGTAATCACGATTACATGTAATCAGATTACATGTAATCAAATTACATGTAATCAAATTACATGTAATCCCGATTACAAGTAATTGGATTACATGTAATCATGATTACAATAAAAAAAAATGTAATCGTAATAAAATGTAATCGAGATTACATGTAATCTGATTACAAGTAATCGATTACATGTAATCGATTGCGCCCAACACTGTCGTCAACATTTTTACAAAAATAAGTATTTTCTCATTAGGAAAAAAAGAACTTTGAAGTTCTTTCTTATTCTTAAATAATTTTGATTTTGTTATTTGTTAAAATACAACTTTTTGGCTTAGCATGGTAGTACATGATAGTATGACTTTATTATAATGAATGTTTCAAATTATAAAGGACGGACGAAATACAAGAATGAGATTCTCCGACAACCTACTGCTGTGTTTTGGTTCTCGGCGATGCACATGGTGTCGGTGTCAGTGTAGGTGTTGAAATGTGTGTAGTAAATCTTAATGATCGTTGTTTAATGAACGTATTGAAGAAAACTCTTCCGTGAGGATTATTATTTCAAAAAACAGTTCCGCGCAAACATTTATGAGAATAGTAGGAGCAAGTTCATTTTTTCTTTCTTTGTTCTTATTATTCGATTTAACTAAAATAGAATGATTTAAAATATGATTTTTATGATTTAGAGAGTATTTATAAATAACAGCATGCATTTTGCTATCAGTTATGACAGAGGTTTCCAAACTTTTTAGAGCCGTGGCTACCTTAATTTACAGAGAATTTCCGGCGGTGCTCTTAATACGAACCAATACGGGAAAAAAACTAAAACGCAAATATGCTAGAATATGTTTTATATCACAAACTATAATGTCGAAATTTATTATTTTATAAGACTCTTGTTAGTGAATTTTCGAATCGAAAATTCAGCTATTACAGCCACTGTCATGACGCGACTTGAGCCCGGGATTATGGTAGAAATTTGTTTTGAGGTCCTTAGAAATCGAAAATAAGTTAGCCAGAAATGTCCGATGTCGGAAACATGGTTTTTTGGGCATTTTTCATCAAAAAAATTAGTTTAAATTTTTGCGACATTTTTTTACATCATTAGAAAGAGGAGAAAAAATTACATAAAAAAGGTTTTTCAACTATTATTCTCTGTAAACTGATTTCCGAGAAAAACCAATTTTTATAAACGGAAATAAGCTTTGCCAATATTTATTAATAAAACTATTTTATAAAAACAATAACGTATCATGAAGTGGAAGAAAGGATAAGGTACTTCAGAGGATATTAGAGGATTTGGGGGTATATTCCTAAGATATTTCACTAATATTTTATGAAGAAAAAAATTTCAATTTTTGTTTCGTCCCAAAGGTATTTTTCTACCCTTAACGAAAGAAATACAAAATTTGGATAAAAAAATATGCATCACAAAACGTAGAATTTTGTTGGGCGCATGGGTGTAATAATTCTAAATTCGGCTCCGTCTACACACAATAAGCCATTCTGGATTGACCAAATGACAAAAGACAACAACAGCAACAACAAACCTTAAAACAAGTTTAATTTATTATTTTTAATATTCACTTGTCTTTTTAATTTAATTGTTACATGAGCATTCATATGTGTAAGTGTTACATACATAGTCATACTCATACATATCTATGTAATTCATCATTGTCATACTCGCATAATAAATAAATTTAAAAAAATTATTAAGTGATAGTGAATTGTCAAATGCGCTCTCTATATAATTAAAGAACTTTTGTAGTTGTATCGTGTACGCGAGCCAATGATATGAGCCGATATGATAGACAGCTTGGCTCCTCTTTTCAATATAAATATGTACACAGACATAAATAAACAGATAGACACACAGACCGACCAAATGTATGTACATAGTATGTACATAACATATTATAATTAACTGTTTTTGTTATAATATGTAAAATATCTATGTAAATATATCTATATCACATATTAGAATTTCATTATACGCGTGAATTCAAAAAAAGCATGTTTATTTAATGACTGAAATGATTATCATTGCATACTAGATTTCAATAGATTTCCTTTTTTTGTTTGTTTTGTTTGTCAGAAAATTACAATTTTTCTTTCAAACTTTATGACTCTAGTTAGATCCATATCAACAACAGGGTTAAAGCACAGTATAGGAAAATAATGTTTTTCCTATACTGTGGTTAAAATTTTAAAAAAGTTTATCAGGTTTATCAATACTTCCTGCTGAGTATTTATTACTAATTTATAATATGCTTTCTTCGTTCTCATAGTGCTGTCTATACAAAAATGTGCCTTCATTTGAATTTCTATTTATTCCAGTTTTTCTTTCAATTTTAGTATCGAATCAGAAATAATAGTATAGCATATCCTTTTTATGCGGTAGATAGGGGCCACAAAAAAAAATCGTACAAAAAAATTTAAAAACTTCATAAATAGCTATAAAAAGTAGAGTTCGCTTCAGATAGTAAAAAGGAAAAACTTTTTATGCGATAAATCGGGACCATTTAAAAAAAGTTTCATAGTTGTGGAGCAACATTTGAAAACATATTTTGTCACAATTACCAAAATGTTGGAAAATCACCAAAAACTATTAAACGTATCATTTAAGAGTTTGTATTTTTCAAGTTGTGTTATTCTTATAGATTACGTGATTTAAAGTACAATTAAAATTGATTTTTCGTTAAAATGTTTTTCTTTTATGGAGAAGAATGATTTTATATGATGGACAAAACACTGTCTGAACAGACGGATTGAACAAAACACATTTTAATTCATTTCGTGTGGATAAAACACCCGTTAAACAAATAATACTTCTAGTTAAACGAATTGAAAGATCTTTCACCACTAACAAACGTTAATATCTAAATTTTATTAATAAAATATTAAACATATAAGTTATTTCAAATTTTCACAACACGTGTATATAAATCATATATGCAACTCGCGCAAATTGCGCAGATACTAATGTGACCCTGTGAACCAATCAGAACATATTGCTGATTGATTTCCATTGGTGGGACAAAACATTGTTTGAATCAAACATGATTGTGAAAACAACGCGGTTTGAATAGATTCATCATTTTCTTTCCTAATTTTAATAGAGTAAAAAATTTTTTTAAAGGAATTGAATTGTCTAGTCTGATAGAAAATAGTAAGAAGAATCAAATGATATGCCTAACTTTGAATTTTTGTGACATAATTGCTTTATGATTAGTCAGTCCACAGTTTTACAACTCAGAACGCTGAAAACCTCACGATTTCCTTAGAAGTTGCTTTTCTAAACAAGATAAACAGAATATAATATGTGAACATTTTTATAATATTATAAAAACTGCGATAAATTCTATGCAAACACTTAATTATACATATAGTATGTTTTTTAGGTAATGAGAATATTAGACAGTATTCGTAAGTACTATTAATTTATCATACGTATAACGATTTTTTAATATGTACCATGTTGTACAAAATACCTGTGACAACTTCTAGTCCGGGGGCCAGAAAGTGTTTTCATCATTGATTACCGCTCCTCTGTAACTTCGTGTGCAGCTTCATTTTGACGAATCTTCCAAGTTTTTTATCTACAAAAATTCTTATAAGTGCGGTGTTTACTAAGTACGCAGCTGCGACAGGCGTTAATTCGACGATGTTATAAAAAATTCTGATTCATATCATCTGATTCGGCATATCATCTGATTCTTCTTACTGTTTTCTATCAGACTAGACAATTCAATTCCTTTAAAACAATTTTTTACTCTATTAAAATTAAGAAAGAAAATGATGAATATATTCAAACCGCGTTGTTTTCACAATCATGTTTGCTTCAAACAATGTTTTGTCCCACCAATGGAAATCAATCAGCAATATGTTCTGATTGGTTCACAGGGTCACATTAGTATCTGCGCAATTTGCGCGAGTTGCATATATGATTTATATACACGTGTTGTGAAAATTTGAAATAACTTATATGTTTAATATTTTATTAATAAAATTTAGATATTAACGTTTGTTAGTGGTGAAAGATCTTTCAATTCGTTTAACTAGAAGTATTATTTGTTTAAGGGGTGTTTTATCCACAACGAAATGAATTAAAATGTGTTTTGCTCAATTCGTCTGTTCAGACAGTGTTTTGTCCATCATATAAAATCATTCTTCTTCATAAAAGAAAAACAATTTAAGGAAAAATCAATTTTAATTATACTTTAAAAATGAAGCCGCACACGGAGTTACAGAGGAGTGGTAATAAATGATGAAAACACCCCCTGGCCCCCGGACTATCAGTCATTAATTAAGCGAATTGTCAAACCGACAAATTGATACGTATGCTTTATTCTGAATTAAATCGCTTCCTGACAAATTTAGTCACTCACTTGATAAAAAGAATTATATTAAACATAAATTCTAAGTATGTTCTAATCAATATCGCTTCCTGTAATGCGCGGATTACTAAGAGAATAGTCGATTACTGCTTGGATACTCGGTTCTAGAAGCCTAAAAATATTTTAGCTCCTTCATTCTCTTTCTCTGCAAGACAGTTTTTTGGTTATTATTTGATTAATTTATTATTGACAGTTTTGATCTTTTGAATAATTGTGTACATTTTATTCAATTACTGACATTAAATTATTCACGTCTTGTTTGACCCCTTCTTCTATGTACATATGTAATAATGTAGCTATGGATAATATAAACACCGACAGCCAACTAACTAATCATCGACCAGGTCGATTGGAATACGACGGATGACATTATACGGTAAATAATATAATTGTATGTTTATATTTTATTTATTATGTATTTCTATTGATCACATTAATTTTTATTAAAATGCATGTATTAATATATTTTGTGTACCGCAATCTCGCAGTCAACCATATCAAATTTTAATCTATTAATTCGCATTGTAAATATAAAATATAAAAAATGTTACTTCAAAATTGTATCCACAAAACTTTATATTCAATCTATGAGGATAATTTGTATCACAAAATGTAGTCTAAAGACTTTTAAGCTTTTTTAATTTTACATAACTAATAAGTACAGTTAATTACACAACTATTTAATAGTACGTGATCTTAGAGTCAGAAACTGTGTGGCCTAATTCCCGCCTATCACTTTTTATTTCTTGCCATATTCATTTGGTGTAACGGGTTTCAAACTCGATTTTCTATCTTGAAGCAGTATCCAAACTACTCAAAATTCAAATAAGTAAGCGATTTCGCTCCTTCTAGTTTTTTTTTACAGTATATAAGATCTTATTTGATAAATTTAATAAAAGACATAATTTTTTGATTAATCTTTTTCAGTCTTCCTTATCTGTCTGTCTTTACTTTAAATATTGACTCACAGCTCTTTAAAGGGCTTACAGACATATACCTTCCACGGCGAAACACTCACTAATAATTCCTGTTCAAATCCAGAGTAAGAGTGTACAGTAGCGGCTCTAGATCGTTTCCTAGGTGGCGCAAAATCTGCTGACTTTCTCTCTCTACTATAAATTAGGGCTCTTTCTATGCAGTCATAAATGACAGCATAAAACTCGATGATGTGACATGGAACGTTAGATCAAAGCGATCTCGACTTCGTTTTTCTTCTTCAGTTTTCCTTCCCCCATTCTGCTCCCATCCTAGAGCCTCTGTTGAAACTGTACAAACAAGCCTAGAATTTTTTTGTTAACCATGGAAAAATCTTAAAAAAAGTACAACCTTCTCATATGTTACAGCACTGGATCTTTCTTTACTTTTTTTTTAGTATATAAGAATTTCAATACATTTTTCAATTTTTTATTTCTCACATATAATTTCACACTTACGCCATCATTCATAATCCAACTAATCGTGATCCTGATCAAATATGTAAATAATTAAATAATCATTATCATTGTCAATAAATAAAAATAAGAGACGCCATAATTAATTAATTGATTTCACCATCATTGTCATTTTTACCTTTTTTCTCCACAATTAAATATCATCATGAATAAATTAATGATTTTTAATACAACATTACACACACACATATTATAGTCATTACCTCATTACACTGAACTACCGCACCTTACCTCTCAGTCTATATGTACATATAGGTATGTGTGTAAAATTGTAAATTTTATTTTTTCTGCATCACAGCATCGTGTGTGAATATTTGTCTGTCTGTCTGTCAAGCTACTGGTTATCTACATTATTTTTTATGTGTGTATGTATTTGATTGACTGATATAGTGATATGTATCGTTTTACTACATATATGTAGTATTTTTTTTACATACAAATTTATATCTATTTAATTGTATTATTATAATTAATTAATGGTAGCACATGCCTTTTTAAAAGTTTATTAACATTTCAACATGCATGGTCAAGTTCATGTTTCTTTTTTTCTCACATGCACAGGTGAGTGTGTATTAACTGATTTTTTTTTTTTTTTTGTTATATAATGTTGGTGTTATTATTGCTATAACTGTTTGAGGATTGTTTTCAAAATGAGAGTGATTTTAATTTTATTGGAAATAAAATATGAGGCTGCGGGTACACGAGACATCGCGGGTAATGACGACACTTTTATCTAGACTGTTAGTCTAGCATTATTGTTTGCAATGTTTATGAGGAGAATTCACGCCAGAAACGGCTAATAAACTAATTTTTTTCGAATCTCGTTTTTTGTTTTTATTTTGTTCTGTGGTTCTTTACAAACACGGTGATATATTATAAAACATGGCCAAAAAAATTTTTTTTCAAGTAGAAAAATGTTTGTGAGCCGCTGCACAGCCAAGTTGCTGCTTCTCTGCAGACAACGCTCGCCCCCCCCCCCCCTTGCGATTTGATCAGCAATATTTAGTTTTGGTGTGTGCATGAGTTATAGTATGCACGAAAAAGGAACAAGAGGGGACAATGTATGGGGCTGGAGAGTTTTAATAAACTGTGCGTAAACCGCTTAACTTTTGTTATTATTTTTGTTTCTTACCGTTTCCCGAAAGTTGTGTTTTTCCCGACAAGGAAAATCATATCGCAAGTTCTATAAAAGACAGAGACTTAATATTTTTTTAATTTTGTTCACAAACATATTGCGTATAAAGTGGAGTATGCTTTTTCCATTGTAACTATTTTTAAACAATTTTTTAAAATAAAAAATTACGTTTTATAATTTTTAGAAATTTGAGAGTACAATTTTATAGTTAATTTTTAAAATTACCTGAAACCCATACTCAGCTTTATGGACAGGTCCTTTAGGAATAAAATAAGGAAAAAATATTTTAAAAATATTCATTACTTTTTGAGATATGGCGTTCCTTGTAAACGCTTAAAAATTTGTGAAAAAGGGTTCCGTCCCCCCACAGGGAAGAGTAATGAATGTTTCCAACAAGCAAAATAATCATAAATAAAAAAGTTGGTTTTTTATTTGAACTCCTCCCTTAAGTCTAAAAGGGAAGTATCCAGATCAGGCTAGAGCAGTTGTATACTCTCGAGTTGCTAGACTTCTCTAGCAAATATTTGCGTTGTTTACACGGTAGTGCTACATCACGGTAGTGATACAGTAGAACAGTATCTGAATTTCACGTGGCCCCAGCACTGTCGCAATTCTGTCTATCCTTCTCCAATATACTCGTTCGTATTAAACTACACCGTATAGTGTATATTATCATTATCTATACATATATCGGTCGTCCATGTGGTATGGTATTACCCTTACCTAATCCACCCGGCAAAATCAATTTTCTTTTAGATAAAAAACTAGAGTATTTAGATACCTTGGTAGATATTGTTTTTGAAATGACAGTTGTAAAAGAGTGATTTATAAAAATCCTCTGTTTCTGTATAATTCAATTTACTATTAGAAGATTGTTAATAAAATACAATTTTTTGTATTGGTGAGACCAGCTATTGGAATATATTTATTATTAGTTTCTCATAGTGTTCGTATTATCACTTTCAAAAACATAAACTTAATGTGTCAATTGAAAATTATTATTTTTTTCTTTATAACAATAAAGACCTGTTATATGTTTGTTCGTGATTACAGGAATATTATTTGTATGAAGGGTGTAAAGGTCAACACGTGTAACTTCATTTGACTTTATTTTCATCAATAATTTTTTAATAATTTTAATGTCAGTCTGAAAACCGTAAAGTCAAAGGAAAATTTCAAGAAATTTTGTCTTTATAGTAAAGAAAATCATAGTCTAAAGCAAGCCTTCTTCTAATTGAAATTATTTTCGATCAAATAAGAAAGAAAAAGACTGAAGTATCAGTCCAATCTTGAAAAAATGATACTAAAGTTATTTTCTTACATTAAAATATGTTTTAAGTCTCAAAAGACTTGTTAGAATGTTATAATAAGATTTAAAATTTAGCGTCTACTATACAGAACTGTCAGTATCGGGATCTTGTAAGCAATGAGAGATACAGGTTCGGTTCAATTAGATGAGTTTTGCAGAAGCACTAGAAGCGTCGACCCAATCTTCCCAAATTCTATGTAGTTCAGAAGCTATAACCAAAAAATTCACTTTTTGCTGGTATGAACTATGTTATTTTTGTATGCGTATTCTGATACCACTTAATCACGTATAATTTAAACATTTTCTTAGAATTTTTCTGTGACTACCGGTTTTTGAGTTAAATGGCTCCTTTCCTCTCCTTTCTATCGATATATCGTGTCTCATGTCATAACCACCGAAAATGATATCAAAAACTTAAGATATCAAAAACAAAATTATATTAAAAAAAAAAAAAAAAAAATTGGTCCTGGAAAAGCAAATAACTGATTAAATATGAAATCGATTATCATAAAATAATCTACTGAATTAAATTTTGGGTACTTTAAAATTTGCACTTAGCAGACTGATAGTGATTTTTTTAATTTTTTTCGATTTTAACAATGAAATTTGAGCTTGTGCATTGTGATCTTACTTTGTCTTTGAACTTTTGTAATGGCAGCAGGTATGATTTTTTCATTTTAGAATTATTTTATGACGTTGAAGTTTGTACTTATGTACTTAACTTGCAGATAGATATAACATAATATGATGTACCGATAGAAAAAGGAGAAAAAGCCATTTAACTGTACTATTTAATTAACAGAAAAAGAAATTGAGAATTATGTTTTTTTTTTTGGTGATATTCTTAAACTATATGGAATTTGGGAAGCTCTGAGATAGCATTCTTTTGCACAATTCATATAATTTTAGTACCTTTTAATAGCGAACTACTAGTAAAACCGATTAATTGTTACTCAGTTTATTGTAAAGATAGAAAAAATATAAATATTGAAACTGAAACTATTGAATACCTATCTGACGTGTACAAAGCTAGAGTAGTCAAGATAATAAAAAAGAACAACAAGAAAAGAACCAAACGAAAACGTAAAGATAAGAAAATTGACATGCGTCGGAAAACGTCAACGTTATAAAAGAAAATTTATATTTTTATTGCTTTTATTATATCATAAAATAAATTTTTCGCTCTTTTTTCTATTTACAAACACCATAATTATTATATTTTTATACCTTTTATTTTATAATTGTATAGTTGTTCTTTTTGTTATTATAGATCGCTCAGCCGTTTACATAAATTGGCTATAAAAGTTTTATTTAATGGTTTGTTTAGAACTGTCTTTTAGTTTTTCAATATTGTCTTTATAATTTTTAAGTTCATAATTCAAAAAAAAAAAAAAAATCATCACTAAATATGTCCTATAAAGCTATAGATGCATTGATCATTTTTGTAAGTAGCTTGTAGTCTTTCACGCTTTATTTCTTGATTTTGAACTCTTTCCAGACGCCATTATAATAACAATGATGATAATGTGGTTTAAAGTTCGTTTTTAAGATTTTACATCTATAACAGACGCTACCGATATCATTATTTATATACTTTATTTAAACTTATACACATTACACATTATATACCTTACATTATAAATTTTCTAATATGGGTGGAGGACAAGGAAAATGGGGCTGCGGCTAGGATCTGGGAGGTGTTCGCCTGCAGCCAATTCCTTTTAAAGGAACTATGCCGATATTCACCTGGAGTTGTGAAGTGAAATTGCAGAAAACTTTCACGAGAATGAGCGGCCGCCGGATTTGAATCCTCGACCTACCAGTCGGCAAGCGCCAGTGCATAATCACGCTTGGCCACTCCGCTGGTTTCAGACGCCATTATTCAGAAATGATTTCTCTAGAAATATAAAACGAGATTTGATTTTCCCTACCACTATGCATCAAACATGTCTTGATTTCAGACGAAAACGTCAAAATAGTTTATTGTTAATTAATATGAATTTTCTGAAAAAAGTAAACTATTTCTAAGTAGACTACACTAGTACCTATATATAGAACATAATGACTATGACCAGTGTAAATTTATTTATAAACTGAACGTATCAATCAAAACTTGATTTGTATTTACACACACCTGTGTAAGAAATATTTGTATTTATACGTTTGTTTATGGTACATTTATATTTGTATTGGTTGTAAAAGTGATGCTGTCTGTTTCAATATCTTAATTATTATGATATCTTGTATAATAAATACCTGACTTGGATAAATAAATCAGTATAACCAAATAAGTACAGTAGAACATCTTCAGTATTTATCATACAATCACTTTTAATTTCAATTTATATTTCATATAAAGATACATATATTTAATGTATATACAAGATATAATTTAATATTATCGAATCCACCTATACTATTAATAAGGACGTTTTGAATCCTAAGCACACTTCTAGCAAGTCAGTACTCGAGCTAAAAATAGAATCTTGACAGCTTGCCTACTAATTAGACTTTTAACCACTGCCATTGCGAAACTAAATCACTGTATGTACCAGTTTCTTAACCCACATGTTTAGTGAAGATAGTAAAAAACAATAATCTCGATTTCTAAGAAAATTTTGAAATTATGTGTAAGACGAAAATTTATGAGTAAACTTTAGTAGATCGGAGGAATCCCTCCAATTTCACTAATACAGACTACCTAACGATAATCGTTGTGTAAATCCCAACAGAATTAATCGATTATTAATAAATATAAAGTTAGATACCATTTAATAGATAAAAAGATAATTTAGCATTAACAAGAGATTCCAAAAACCTGTTGCGCTTTGTACCATAGAAGTGTACGAAGTTGTATATTCTACATTCTACCTACACATGTATTATGTATATATATTATAAATACAGACAACATTCATACAAATACACATATATTCATTGTTTATCTGTCCGTACGTCTGTCGATTTGGCTCGGTATGTGTCTGAATGTCTATCTACGTCATATGAACCAGGAAGAAAGTTTAATAATACATACTTCTATATGTATTATGTGTATGTGTTTAGCGGTATCCATCTGAGCAAATATGTTACAGTAGCGTGACAATAACGCGTGGAGTATTGAAAAAACGATTTAATCATTGAATTGTAAAGTTATTTTATTTATTGAGAGTGGTTCAAGAGAGTCATTACAATTAATGAACTAATTGTCTCTTCGTGTCTTAGATGAAATATTGCGCTTTTATTTTTACCTAATGACTCAAAATATCTCTCACGATTGTATCGTCCTACAGACGCAATCTTTGGCATCTTTAATAAAATGATCGGATAAATTGACTTTTTATAACAAATATGGTGAAGCCAATAAAGCTGGAACCAAAGAGTCTTCAACACAATGACTCTAATTTCTTTCCTAAATTTTAAGGACCTTAAGTGTTATTTTTGTGACCTCGTATGCATTTTGAGAATCCGAGACTGCGAGCCGAGGATTCTTAATCGTCCATAGCCACAAAAATAAACTTACGAGCCAAGTTATCTTGTCAACCGAAAAAATAATATTAATAAAAATGAATAATAAGCATCTATAAAAACTTTTTGCATAGAAAAATCTATTTAATAATTGATGGTAAGCGATTACTTACGTTCCTAAGAAGATGAGTAAACTTCTGTGACCTGTTAGTTTTTGTATAATTGGGGCGTTTTTACTTGGCAGTAACTCGCGCATGATACAGATAGATACATATATTTGAAAATACATTACAAATAAGAGACAATAACATCTGAAAAATATTTAGGTTTAAATCATATTAAAAAGAGACACCTTTTTAACAAACATGTTGCTCTTTTTCGTTCCCTCTTTTATTACCTACTATTAGATGTACGTGTTAAATTCGTTTTCTGCGTACTGCCAAGTAAAAAGGCCCAAGCTATAACTAGGGTAATTAGGTGGAAAAATTGAATTTTTTTATCCAAACGTGCTTTTCTCTTTATTAGCATTTCGTGATTTTTGATGTCACTGGTTTTAAGCCATTTTCACTAAATGAATTTATTGATATTAATTGTTTTCTTTTGTATACCCTCTACAGTTGACGTTTATGTTCTGTTGAAATAGTTCTTGCACGTTGTTGTTAATTCGGACAAGACGTTACGATTGTTTATTTGTTGTTTACGCTTTAAATACAATAGGTTGTGAAGTTTTACAAGAATATATTACAGTACAAAACCGAAATTCATAATAATATAAACCAATAAATGTAATTAAAGTTTGTTTAATTTCACTTAAGGGGATATTGACATACAAAACTTGAAGGTGTAAAGTCTTATTTATTTCTAGATTTACTCCTCCACTTTACTAATCAAGAATTAAACTTTGTGTACTCTCCAAGAATAACAGTTTTTTTTTTTTTTAAATAATTCAACACTCTCCATTCAGTTTAAATCTACCGTGACCCAGTTTTTCAATAACACAAAAGTAATAAATTTCGGATTTTGATCGTAGGAGGAATAAAGCGCCTGACCTATGAAACTTTCGGCATACAAACCATATACATATGTACAACATATTGAATTGTAATACAAATATTGTAACGGACGGTTTACTTATATTATTGAATACCAATGTGGTTCAAACGTGGTGGGTGAGTTCGAGTAGTGGGGATGGGAGTAGGGAGTTTGTAGTATAAACTTACATACACCCGTATACACACCATCGTATCTGTACGTATTTGCAGACAGTACCCTGGGAGTACATGTCTATAGTTAGTGAGGATGAATGAGTTTGTTATGAATGTTTCGCACGCGTTCTACCAATAACTTTACTGTGGTAAACTGTCACATTATTGCATACACACAGACATACAGACCGACCGACAGACAGACGTATAAATATATACTTAAATACATAGAAACATACATTGTATTAACAGGTGGCACATTATTTTATTATATATCTACTTACTACTCTTTTGTTGTAATTGTGTAATATATATTAGTGTGTACGTCTGAATACGTATATGAGTTTCGGATATATTAGTCGTTAACTTATAAAGTAAGAATTATCATTATTTAACAATTATAACATGTGTTTGCATGCGGCAATATAATATGCTCGTGTCGAAAAGATTCAGTGTTATTCAAACAATTTTCTGGTCAAACTTTTTAGGAATACAGATTTAGGAATGTTGTTGGTGGCTATTCAGTGCTGATTTTTGAATTTGCTAAGAGTTGATTTTATTCTTCTCTTCATTCATTAGCAGCATAACTGAAAACATTTCCAAGGTTGACGATTTAGGCAAACATGATATATACATACTGCTTATATCATTTTCAATCTTAATACGTTCAAGTTTATATTTACCAAAATTTAAATAATGATTCAGGACACACAGGCAAAAGTTTTGAACAATACCTCACCTAGTCAGAATATTGTTGTCGATTTGGAATGTAAACCTGCTAACTTTCGGGCTAATTTGATATTAATTTATAGTCACTGGAAAGAGACCGATAGGCCACGTCGTCTGAAACATTAAATCATCGTGAAATAAATTGTTCAATTGGCAATAACCTTTAAAAAGTAAAATCAAATCCAGATATTTCAAAATTGCTGCCAATTCCACGACATCTTTTATTTGATAAAGTAGTAAATAAAATTGCTTTTATATTTCCCTTGTAAAATTAAGTGAATATGAGACAGCTATTTTACACTTTAAGCCAATATTGTATTTATTGATATCTATTGCTTTTTGCGGCTTATTTTGTAAGTGCTGGAATTAAATCTCATTTAAAATTCATGATACCAAATTACTGTCGTAATAATAATTGTATCTGAACTTTATTTTACATTTTTAACTTTATTCAATTTATATTACGTTGTATTATGATGTGAATTGGTGAATAAGGGAAGTGATAGGGGCCTAGGATTTGAAAAATAATACCTTCGCAGTCATTTTATTGGTGAAACTATCTTGATTTCATATACAGTTGTGAAAGGATTTGGAAACACCTTCACGAACTTAGCTAGCCGAAGCAAATTTTGATCTACTAATCCAAGTACGAATTACAAGATCAATGCATTTGTTTCGACCACTTGACTTGTTTGGCTACTATTGTAGTAAAACTTAATTTTGCAGTCTATTAACAGATTATCCTACAAAATAATAGCAATAAAACTATGTCTTTATTAAAGATAATAAAATTCTTGTCGTATTCGGAAAAACGTTTTAGAATCGCTCATCTGGAAATAATGTACATACCTATGATAATAGTTACAAACAAAAGTTGGAATAGATACTTTTGCTCTTGAATATATATATATATATATATATATATATATATATATATATATATATATATATATATATATATATATATATATAGGTGTGTGTGTGTGTGTGTGTGTGTGTATGTATATATTTGACTGTCGTTCTTTACATATCGAAAATACGAAGAGGACACGGTGCTAGTTGAACATCTACACAGAAAAAACATATACACATTCAAGAAAACGACAATTTATTTGATATCCAGCAGCCGGCCGTCTACTATGCCGGTACCAACTACTATCAACGAACCGGCGGCAATAGTCAAGCAAATAGTGTGCAATAAATATACTCGGTTGTCAGTCAGTCTCAGCCGTTATGTACTTATTGTACTTATTTGAGTGTACTAGTGCTATCATATTATCATATGGATGTTACTGTTACTCTTGTATTATGTGATAAATATCTCTTATATTTAGGATAAAAGTGAAATGTATGTTTATTTAACCCATTTATATTCAACGAATCTCGTTTTTTGTACATTTCACATTGTTTTTATAAGTATGTTGATGGAAAATCCATTATTATCGATATAGACTGGCCCAAATTGGCTTTTTACAATGTGATGTTTGGATAGATGTAGTCTTAATATTCTAAAGTCCTTGTTTGCAAAAAGTGTGGGTAGATTGAAGAACAATTTCGACTGAAATAAAATGCCCTTAGTCAGAATAGAACTAAAAATATATTTTTTTAGGTCAGCAACTTATGACGGCATGTAACGTATAAATAAGAGTTCAGCGGAAGAGTCAAAATAGGCCGTAGTTGTTAGTTTTGGAGGATCGGTTTAGCAGTATTAACTAATTTTATTAATAACTTAAAGCTTAAAGATCGAGAGTTTAAACTCGAAACCCATAAAAAAATAAAGACTTTAAGGAATAAATAACGCATGGTTTGAAATGCCACGAATATTCTTCTTTAATTCTAATTAAAGATCTTTGATTCTAATTTAACACAATAAATATTCTGTGGTAATATTCACTCTGTTATAGATTTATCTGTGATCTTTCAGATACCTGAATTATACTCTAAGCGAAGACCACGTTACACATGTTCCGGTAATACACTGTGTTGTGTAGCTCTTCAAATATATTTTATTCACCTTAACCTTAGCGCATTTTCTTAGTCGCAACAATGGTAAAAAAGTCTTTTACAGGAATGATAGTGGTATGGAATAGATACTTTCAGTAAGTTTAGAAAACTTAGATATTATCAGTAAAATTTTTCTAAACATTTAAAAAAAACATTTCTATAAAAATTTGGTGAAAAAGTGAAAAATTATAGTACCTATATCCAATTAAAACAATTCATTAAAAAGCTGACCCACATTTCACCAGTAAAAAATAGAGCAACCACTTAACGATATTAAAAATTTATGACACGAAATGAAAAAAGAATAAGAATGCATGTTATCTGTCTGACTGTCTGCGATGCCATGCCGTATCGTTTGTAAATTTGAAGTTGATAAGCATACTTACTTCATTTTCTTGTGTTTCATTTTTTTTGTTACAAAAAAAGATAGACACAATATAATTATTCTTAATCATCACTTTGGTGTAATTGTGTACAAGTACACTTATTTTCAAAAATAATTTTGTTCGTTAAATCATTTTCAACTTAAAAATAAATCGATTGAGGAGGGCTATAAAAAATAGACTGTGGTATTTTTTTTAAATATTTTTATTTACTATGGGCCATGGAGTGGAAATAGTCCTTCCAAGGCAAACTTATGCAACACATAATTCAAAGTAAGATCAAATAAAAGTGGAAATGTACTACAAATGATTGAATACAGAATTTCATTTGTTTCAGTAAGTTCAAAAATCAAAATTAATTAATTACAAAATATTGTTTTCGAAAAAAGAAGCCGAGAGTTTTAATTTTTTCAAAAGTTTATGATGCTACTTTGTAATAACATTGATGAAAAACATTGGTATGGTCCATTTCAGTTAAATTTAACCATGCTTCGTCACTTTGAATTTAAGTAATAGTTTTCTTGACTTTATCTCTTTCATTATTGCGTTTACGTAAATTTTAAATTTGCAGTTTGTTTTTAGAAAAGAATAGAAGATTGATTTGTTTCGAATATAAGAATTATTTAATTTTTTAACGAAAACTCATGATCAATTGTATCTGAAATGAGGTATACTACTCTTTTGTGTGACAAATGTTTCACTAATTTCAGTTGAGATTTTTCGAGTATATTAAAATAATAGGAACTGAAGAAGTGACGAAAAGTCTGTACAGTAACCCACAAAGAAGACCCAAAATATTTAAACGCGATTACTAGACGTAACTAGATTAACTTTCTTCACATGCCTAAGATGCTTTTAATTACTACGCCTGTCATTAGTTACCACTAGAGGTGGACTTAACAGAGATTTCTATCAAGAAGCTTTTATAGTGAGCAATTAAGTCAAAGAACACTTTGTAATAGTAGTGATAGCAGTGATACAATCACAATTTTTTTTTGTCTTGTCCAAGACAGAGAGCAAGTATTCTGCCTGCTCTTTTACGTTAAAGAACAGATCAGTATCACAGTGTGTTCTCGGCCCAGTGCAAATAAGAGTGCTCTCAAATAGTAAACAAATACTTTACTTTGCAAAATGCCACTTTTATTTTTGAAACTGTGACAATATTGTTTCGAACCGTTTGTTCATTTTCAAACAGAATAAAAATTACATTCGATATATACCTTATATACTAATTTTACCTATATATGAAGAGGGAGTGGTACGTGATGTGGAAGTGGAAGGGGCAGGGGTAGTGGGAGAATCCGAAAATCAAGAAAAACAATACTACATTACATGTGACAAAAGGTAAACAAACACGTGACAAAATATTGAAATTGAAATTGACAAAAAGACAATATTACAGCAAAATACAATTTTAAAGGTTTAAATAAATTATAATATTGAAAATGAAGTTGAACTGTAAATATCGGTAATTTCCCGTTCTGGTGTGTGTCAACTAAATGCCTCGCAAAAGCTGAGCCGGATTTCTTATTTCTATAGGATCTGAAATGCTCTGCTCTCCGGGCTTCAAAGTTTCTGCCAGTTTGACCGATGTAAAAACTATTACAGTCTTGACAGTTTAATTTGTAGGTACCTGATTTTTAAGTTTATCAATTTTTGTTTTATTGTTATATATTAAGTTTCCTAGATTAAAACCTAATTTAAAGGTTTTATTTACGTTTGATTTTTCTAGAATTTTTTTAATTTTATCGGATATATTACCAAAATATGTTATAGTTTTAAAGTTAGTTTTTGGTCTGGTTTAACGGAGGGGTAAATTTATTTTAAAATTTGTTTAAATTCTTTCTTAGCTATTAATTTATCGATTAAGTTTGAGTTATATCCGTTATTATTCGCTACTATTTTTATATTATTTATTTCTTTTTCAAAATTTTCTTCCGACAAAGGTATATTAAACGCTCGGTGGATCATGGAATTATAGGCTGCGATTTTAGGTTGATACTGACTTATTGAATCATTTGGAATTGTAATGCCAGGGTAAGATAGTTTTCTGTATATGTTGAAATCAAGCTTATTGTTAATTTTGGTTATAGTTAAATCTAAAAAGTTTATGATATTATCTTTTTCTACCTCTAAGTCAAATTTAATTTTTGGGTTTAACGAATTTATTGACTCTAGTTGGCGGATCGATCCATCGAAGCCTATAATTTTATCGTCCACGTATCTATACCAAAATTTTACATGTTGTTTGGTTAGTGTGTTATTCATTATTACTTCCTCTAAGTTCGACATATAAATTTCCGCCAACAGAGGGCTCAGAGGTGATCCCATTGAAAGGCCACTTATCTGTCGGAAGAATTTATTGCCGAACTCAAAGTAGTTTTGTTTTAAAATTGTATTAAAGGTATTTATTAACTCGGATTGTTTTACTGAATTTTTTATCTTATTGTTTATTATTTTACTAATTAAGTTTAGACATTCCATTTATTTAACACTGTTTAAAAAAAAAATTTAAAAAAAGCCTAAAAGAACCGACAAGGAAGCAGTTAAAGAGTAAAACAGTATGTCTCTCGTCAGTGTAAATTACAGTATTTTTAGTAGCAGCAACAACAAGGACAATTTCACCACTAGTTGTCACGTTTGTTTTCGGCAAATTTATCTTTTTTTTGGTATGAAGTGTATTGTATACATTTAATTGTCTGGGACATGTCGACGACGTCAACGGTTTAAATGACGACGCTATTTATCCACACACATACATACATATATACAAAGGAATATAATAATAAGATGAATGGATGGATGCAGTGACATCATCATCAGAGAACGTCTGCAATGTTTAGGTGTCTAGAAAATCTACATACACATATTCATATACATATATTTCTATGTATTTATATGTATGCATTTAATACATATATTACATACATTCGTAACACATGTTGATGAAATAATGAGATATTTATCATATGCAATTATTGTACCAAGATATGTTTGTATTTAGTTGATAGTAATTGTATTTGTAATATTGTGTACATTTATAATTAGTCATTGTCAAGCAACATGGCACTGAATAATGGCAGAAACTGCATTCCTATAATATTACGCATATAATACGGATTTGTGTTCCGTATAATTAAGTTTAGTGGACATTTAACGGTCGATAAGGAAGATATTATCACAATATCAATTGACTTTATAGATTCGACCTAAAAGGAGCTAAAAGTACTACATATATATTGACTAACGTTCCATGAGTTCCGAAATGTCGGGAGGAGGAACAGAACTTGAAGCAATTCATTAGGACTTTATGAAAAATGTAATTGACTGAACTAAGGTAGAAGAACCAAATAATGTCTAATATTATATGATCACAACTCCATTTGACATTAAATAAAAATTTTATGATAACTAATTTGCATATCCCATACTTGTTACCTCTATCAAAAGCATTAAATGTAGAGTTTGGAATTCTCAAACTTATAATTAATTAGTAACGTCAAAAATATGATTTCTGCTATAGTACGTTTGGCGAAACTCCTTGCCAAAATTGGAAAATTAAAGATTAACACATGAAAGTTAATTTTAACATTTCATCTTAGAAACTACCGATATTATTAAAAATACTCTAAGAACCATATCAAACGGTTTTTATCAAAATCTCACCCAGATTAAGGTTGAACTCGTGTTTGTTTATACAGAATTTATCCCAAGGCTTGAACCAAAATCGTCCGTACTATTGAAATATTCAGATATTTTCTCCTAATTTTAAGATAATTTAATGTCATAATAGTCAGTAGTACAAAAAAAAACTATTGAATTAAAATTTTTATCAAACTTCTTCATTATCATTACTTGAAAAATTCTGAATCAGTTCAGTCCAGAATTTTCACTTCAATTTAATAAAAATATCTTCAGATAGACTTTGACATAGTATCTATTATACGTACCTACATATATAATACGTATGTATATGAATATTATTTCTTATTATCAGTAAGTGCTAACTTATCATTGCTAAGTTTAGTTAAAGGGTCATTTATTCTTTTTGTAGATAACCTCTTTTTCAACATTTATCGTAGAACTTAAACAAGTCGTCAGGTACAAGTTGTACTTGCATGAATAGTGTTCTGTAGTAGTGATGGAGAACTATCGATAGTTCTGACTATCGATAGTCCCGACTATCGATAGTTACGATAGTCGTGAAACTATCGATAATTATCGATAGTTTATCGATAGTTTTTGATACCCAAGTTGGGCGGCATTTAGATAGCCAGCGAGCAAAAAAAAGAAAAAAGGTCGCCGGTTTTACGCTGGGGCGGAATTATTCCTTTTTGCCCGGAAATTCCCTTAAAATGGTTGTTTTTATATCTCTGGCTATAATTTCTGCGAAATTTTTATTATCTTTAGTATTTATAAGTAAACGAAATAACTGAAAAAAAGTATCGAAAATTATCGATAGTAAAAAAAAAATATCGTTAGTTTTCGATAGTCAAAACTATCGATAGTTATCGATAGTTCTCCACCACTATTCTGTAGCATCAACTTTTATTATGGATCTGAAGTAACAGACAAGATGCATAGCTCAAGCAGTGCAATCTAGTGGCATTTTTTTTTTTTTATCATAACTAATGTTTAATATTTATATATAGTAATATAAATAATGTTAATAAAATTGGCTTTAAACGATTTAAATGACGAAAAAAATGGTAAAAAATATTCAGGGATAATTAGAATGAATAGTTTCAACGTTTTTATTGTATTAAAAACAACCTTTTTTAGTTTATATCTATTTTAAAGTATTGATGAGGATAGTTATTCCCCAGTTATTTTCTCTTCTTTAATTTTTATAACTAATTTTCTAAAAGGTACCAATTTAACATAACCTAATTATTGACATTTTGATTAAAGCAAAATGTATCATTAAATTTTTTTTATACCAAGGAAGTTATGTAAGAAAATTTAGTCCTGAAAATTTTCGTCCGATCTTACCTCATTCTTCATGTTTTCTTAGTGATCCTTGATAAAAGTCGAGGAGAGCAATTCGGGTTTCCAAGTTTCCTTCTTCCCGTCTCCAAAACGAACAACGAAATACAGTTATATCTCTTGTTGCCTTATTCAATGTTCTTGACGGTCGCCCATAAAATACATACAAAAAAGGCAATTGCCTAGTGTGACAATACTGAAGTTAACCTCCAATTCAATTTCACATCTATAATTATCTACTACACTCAGTCTCTGTGCTAAAAATTTCAAATTTTCACGTCGAATAGTTTCGAGTAGAATAGTCGAATAAAATCGGTGGTGACAGGCGACACGAAGTAATTCTATAAATGTTCCGTTTTACAAATATTTGGTACGTAATACTAAAAATAAAGATAACTTGAATTTTATCCATGTTTGTTTATACCTATTTCGCTATCACTGTCTCTTTCAGATAAAATAAAAAAAAAATACTAACTAGAGCCATAATAGTAGAAAGCATTGTATTTGAGGAGTCGGTGGGAAAAACGATGAAGGTGAGTTTTTACAGAAACTGAGTAAATCGAATTGTGAATTTTAAAACCATTTTTTTTGACATTGCTAATGGTGATACATCATTAATTCTTATATTGGTATATTCGTGCATCAATATTATATTATGTGACTCATTATTACTAGCTTTCTTTATTATTAACAAAAGTAATCTGAGTAAATATTCATACAATTGTTGCTAAAAGCTGAAAAAATAACGAATGGTACAAAGATTTACAGGAAAAATTATGTACACACCGTTGATTCAACAAGATTATTTTTTTGAATAGCTCACGATAAAAATGACGATTGTTAAACTACTGTTTATTGATTCTTAAACTACGGCCTGTGAACCCTAGAAATACAGCCCATGAAACTTAAAAATGCGGTTCACGATCTTAAAAATGATCACAAACGTTTATCATATAACAAACAAAATGTTTATTAACTTCCCATAGGAAGTTATTGTAATGGGTCCGATTTTACGAATCGCTAATTTTGACATATCTCCACGTTTCAAGGTCACTAGAATCCGAATCCATCGTTTTTAGCGTGATGTCTGTGCGTGCATTCGTTAGTTCGTTCGTTCGTTCGTTCATGAATTTGTTTTCGTCTCGCATATCTCGAGATTTGATGCGTAATCAAAAAATCAAGACCGAATAAAGTTTTTAGCAAATTCGGATTAGTGGTTTGTTTTTTGTGGTAAAAAAACAGAATTAACTTTATTAAGATAACATAGATTATATGGATTTTTTACCATAACATTATTATATAATGGCCTAAGAACCTTCCTTGATGTTAAAAACGCCAGTATATTATTATAAAATTTAAAAAAAAAAAAAAAAAAAAAAAAGAGGAAAAACGAAACAAGAAACTGTTTTTGAAATATATTTTGTCTCGCATATCTTGAGAACAAATGATGTTATCATTTGTTTGATAAGGGTGCAGCCCCCACCCTTAGGTACAGAAGGCGAAGCCCCCGGTATGGTGCAACGGGCAAAGCCTCTATCGGGGGCCCAGGGGAGAAGTTGCCCGAAATGGAAAAAGAATTATTTATGTACAGTAGTCTCTAGTCTTTAAGGACACCCAATGGGAAGTTGGCAGTGTGGGTAGACCTGTCCCCCAAATTTTTTTTTATCTGTTTTCTTATGATCCACAGAGTGTTTCCAAAAATATATACACTGACCGGAATTACAGGAAAAATATTGAAGCTTACGTACACTGCGTACACACAATATTATTGACAATTATTCAAATATCAATATTATCGTATGAAAGTTTTCTGCATTCTCCCTTCCAGATGAATATTGGTATACATCCTTAAGAAGACGGATTCAGACGACCACCTTCCAAATCCTAGTCCCCTACCAATTTCCTTGTATATCACTTACATCATAAAATGTATAATTAAAAAATTCGTGAAATAAAATAATGATGTGGATGGCGCCTGTTATAGAATACTTGTCCTAAAATTGGACGTTAAACCATATTCTTACTTATTTTCATAAATAAATAAATTTATTTTCATAATACAAGGAAGTTGACAATGAGACAATAATAAACCCTCATCGTTCTTTCAACTAAAGCGACTGACCTTCATCATTTTTTCCGGCAAGTCATTTCTTTTGGGCTCGATTACTCAACAAGCTTTTCGTTTTATTCTTAACTTATTAGTACATATAAAAATACGGCGTAAGTTATATACGAAAATAACCCAAAATTTTAAAAAACAATCATTCTTCCCGCCAACTCCTCGTTTAATATTGTTTTAATTGTATTTTTATTACAGTAATAAATCAAAATATTAAAAAATAATTAAAATTTTTGCATTTCCTTATTTTGGTAAAGCCGTAAAAAATATGTACGTATTTTTTATTTGTATATCCGATCAGATAATTACATTTTTTAAATGAGGTCATTAAGTCAAAAATGATAAAATGTACATAGAAAAATTTTGTGTTCAATGTGTATGAGGCTTATATTACATATCACTGATACGTACATTACATAAATCATTGTATCTGAATGTCTCTGAAAAAGCCTAGGGAAAAGCCAGTTCACGCAGGCAGGGCAGCGCAGTTTCAGGGATTGTAGAACCAGATAACGCGAATTCAAATGCAGAGCAGAGCAGCACTGCGTCCCATGAGGCCGATGTTGCACTCGTGAATGTGACACAGAAACTGTGCTACATTGTAACACGTTCTCGAACTTTAATTTCTTCAATTGTTTTCACCGAAATGAAAACAATTGAAGAAATTAAAGAAAAACAGTGCTGCTCTGCTCTGCCTTTCAATTCGCACTGTCTTGTTCTACAACAAGAATTACAGAAACTGCGCTGCCCTTCCTGCGTTAACTGCGACTCAATGTGCGCCCGGCCACACAGTTTGGTTCTCGTGCTTTCCTGCCCTGTCCAGCTCTGCTCTGTCCTGCGTTTACTGCGTGACGCAGCTCAATGTGCGCCCGTGCTAATAGTAAAACTATGGGTTTGAGATCGAGAAATGGTACCAATCTAGCATGCATATGTATGTGTAACACAGTAGTGTTATAAAACGACCTTAGCTGTGCCTTAACCATAGGAGGGAGGTCCTTTATACTTTCGAAAAAGATTTCTTTCCAAATATACAATTTTATTTGATTTTTGAGTTCTATAAGGAGTTAATTGTATCTTTATTGTACCTTTAATAATATGTACATAATAAACTTATTGTCAAGTATTAAAAACTTTTAATTTCACAAATTACATGAAATGGTATATTTTTATGTAATCTTTCTAAATATAATAATTAAATATTGTGTTTTAGGGTTCCAAAATAAAAATCTAAGAACTAACATCTGGCTATGTGTTTATAATTAATATACCTAAACCGTAATAATTGCTAATATGCATTCGATTTGCTATGACTTAATTGAGTGTAATTAGGTTTTAAATACATAAAATTTGTCTAAATTTAGAAAGTTCGTTCTGTAAATTCAGTAGAATTAAAAAATTTACGAACTCAAATACAACCAATAAGTTAATTATTGATAATGAATATTAATAACCAAATTAAATACACGTAATTTAGAAAATTTATAAAATCGTCATATTATGTGATTCCATAAGTCGCCGATTCGCACAAAATTAAGCATTTGAGATTTTACCGGTCATAACTAAATAAATGCTGAGAAACGCTGTTATAAATAATACACAATTCAGGTAGGTAGGTTAGAATCAAAAGGTCTTTTGTCTGACCGAAAAATTGTATGTATATTATCATTATCCTTCTGTTTACTGAAAGGGAAAATTATTATTCAGTTTTAATAAATTATAGTAGATTTAAGTACATTCTTTACGGTTTACCATAAGATGGAAAAATATATTTTTTCTACTCCTATTGAAGAACACACTCATTATATATCCGTTAATTGTCGAGAAAGTTGGGCATTATTCAAAGGTATGGAGGAATGTTCATTACTCAATACCCTCTTGACCAATGAAATCACAGTATTAATCATTATTCCATGGGTTTGCTTTTGTTTTGTGTATACATATATGTATGTATCAAGTTTTAATTTAATATATATTGCCTAGTAACGTTCAAGTAAATAAAGTAGTTTATGTTTTGTTTTGATCGTTTTATACATAATATTATACAAACTTTTAATGAAATGAGAAATAGATTAAAAATTTGATTTAAAATTTATATTCAATTTTATTTAAATCAGAAAGGAAAAAAGTCGTAGAAAAAATATCGTATTCTACTCGCTTGCAATGGCTATTACTCACTCAGATGCATTACGACACTCGCCTCACAAGCTCGGCTCGTGTCGCAATTTCATCTTCGTGAGTAATAGCTATCATTACTAGCTCGTTGAATAATATACTATTTTCTGCTCCTATTGAAGAACACACACTCGTTACATAGCCGTAAATTGTTGAGAAAGTTAGGCATTATTCAAAGGTGTGGAAGAATGACCATTACTCTATAGCTATCGACCAATGAAATCACCGTATTAACCATTATTCAATGGGCCGGCATTTGTTTTGTGTAAAAGATATGTATCAAATTTTAATTTCATATATGTTGCGTAGTAACGTCAAAGTAAACAAAATAGTTTGTATTTTGTTTTCATCGTTTGTACATATATAAACATTTAATGAAATTAGAGATAGATTAAAAATTTTGTTATATTGGTTTAAAATTTATATTCAGTTTTATTTAAATCAAAAAGGAAAAAAGTCGTAGAAAAAATATCGTATTCAACTCGCTTGCAATGGCTATTACTCACTCAGATACATTACGACACTCGCCTCGTAAACTCGGCTCGTGTCGCAATTTCATCCTCGTGAGTAATAGCTATCATTACCAGCTTGTTGAATAATATACTATGTCTATAACAATATTCCTTGCATATCTGCTACTAATGCAAAACATGTAATAGCGACAAATGAAAATTTTTATTCATTTCTAACATTTCCCCTAGATTATATAAATTTGTTTTTTAATACCGAAAATTACAAAAAATTTAATTTTCTGGAAATCACTCTCTCATTTCATTTTTGTTTTCTTGATTCCCGAAAATTTAGTTACCTATATCTCCGAAAGTTACCGACACAACTTAATTTTACTTGAATGTTCTTAGCAATTACTAGTATGTATTGATATTTTTGTTTACTTTCCTGAATCTGCAGTGAAAATGTTTGGGCAGGGGGAAGGGAAACGAGGGTGTCACAAAAGACAGCTCAGTATTTGCAAACAAAGCTTAAAAATGGAAAGTGGTACAACATTTTCATCCCCACTTTCTAATATAGAAAAGGACATCAACAAATGGAAATTATGTCCTTGGTGTTCATTAATTGAAATTTACACCTGTAGCTTGTACATAGAAAATATCAACTTCATAGGCCGAAAGATGTAGGAATTATTCAGATGTGATAAACGGACAAACTTAGATTAAATTTATAAAGATTATAATTAATAATTTATTATAAAACTATAAAAGTATGCAATTTAATTCATTTTGTAAAATTATAACAATCTGCAACTTTTTTTTAATATTCGACAATAAATTTATTGTATATAAGGTAAAAGACCCGGTAATTGACCCCGGCCCAGTTTCTGAACTTTTCAACTTTGTTATAAATTAATAAAAAAACTATATTTTAAATAAGAAAAAAAATAAATTCTTAATTTAAAGTAATCTATTCTGTGTCTAATGAACAGCAATTTAAAAAGTTTAGAATATATTAACTAAATAAAAAAAATTTTTAAGTTTAAAATGTGTGTAAAAACTATTTTTTTGGTAGTTTCCTAACAGTTTATGTTACAAAGTACTCATTTTGATCTGTGCAATATTCATCATGTAAGTATGAAAACTTAATTAAAAATATATGAGCAGGTTAATATTTGTTTAAAATTTATATAAAATATTTATAAAATACCTTAGAATGATTTTTATTATTGAAATATGAGGGTCAATTACTAGGCTCACTTCTAAAGTGGTATGGCCCAATTAAATTCTAACCAGTTTTTGTTAGTTATTTTGTTATTATAGTTATCTTCGATTAGTTTTTGTTATTTTTCATAACGTATATAACATTAAACATTCATTTTTATCAATAAAAAATTATTTATAAATTAAATTTTAAAAAACTGTATTTTTAAATTTAAGAATCAGAAACTAGGCCACTGTCAGGGTCAAAAACTGTCACATGAGAAATTCTGAAGGTCAGAAACTGGGTCCTTTTTGTCAATTTTTAAAACATTAATTTAAATTATTAATTCAATTCAAATAATTATTTTACTTGTATGACTTTATTTTGAAAGCCATAAACTAGTTGATAAAATTATTAATTGTCTCTTAAGTTTAAATTTATATTTATTACTGTCGTTTAACCTCAGCCGTCACTCTTAAAAGGTCAGAAACTAGGCCCGTTACCTTACATACCATTTTAATAAAGATACATTTAGCTCTTTATGGAACTTAAAAGTCAAATAAAATTAAATATCTGGAAAAAAATATTTGGAGAACATAAAAGGTCCCTGTAGTGTGGGTTCTTTTATAACTATGACTGTATTACACGTACCTACATATACAAGATTGGTACCATTTCTCGATCTCAAACCCAGTAAACTAAACTATGGCTTTCATATTTGTCACTTTCATATTGGACAGAGCATTTATGTAATTTAAATATTGGTCTATTTTTAAATCTTTTGAGGTTAAGATCATTTTTGGTCCGTCCATTCATACCCACATAAGCTTGTTTCAGCTTCAATCATATAAATTAAGTATTAGCAAAGAATTTTGCAAAACCATGGCCCTCTCTAATCAGTAAAAAGTGTTTTCTTGACAGTCTCTTGGTCTTTAAATTCAAAAGCAAGTCTTCTGGAATTTTATAGAAATTTATCTGCGATTAAAAATACATCTTTGTATCAGAAAAAATATTCTGTAATTACACTTGAATGGGTTATAGAAATGATTTATGGCATAATTTTTTTAATGTAGTCAACAAGAAAGCCTCGCTGGAATTGTTTTTAGCGAATTTCCAGAATGGAATTCAGCTATTACAGCCACTGTCATGACGTGACCTGAGCCCGGGACTATGGCAGAAATTTGTTTTGAGGTCCCTAGAAACCGAAAATAATATTCACTAAAATTTATATATATATATATACCTATATATATATATATATATATATATATATATATATATATATATATATATATATATATATATATATATATATATATGTGTGTGTGTGTGTGTGTGTGTGTGTGTGTGTGTGTGTGTGTGTGTATGTGTGTGTCCGCGCGATAACTCTCGAATGAAGTATCCAATTTTTACGAAACTTGGTGAGAACATTGGAAGTGCCAAACCCTTGGATGAGTTCGTCAGTTAGAGTCGTCGGATGCCAGGAACATGGTTTTTGTTCTTACGAAAAATTTGTTTTTTGCCAAAATTTCCACTTATTCAAAAATTTTTGCGAAATTTTTTACACCATTTAAAAGAGAAGAAAAAATTACATAAAAAAGGTCTTTAAACTTTTTTTCTATGTCAACTAGTTTCCGAGAAAACTAATTTTTATAAACGGGAATTCGCTATGTTATGCAGGATGCTGCGACAGGGGTATTTTTTTTCGGTATAAAAATATGTTGCTTTTGCTTCCCGAGAGACTGGGGCTACCGCCTTAAGACTATTTTATTAAACTGGAAATGTTCAAGCTTAGGTTTAAAAATTGATCTATTTACTCGTACTTGACAACAAGCACATGATGTTTCATAATCGACAATTGTATATCATCATTGTCAATCTTTAACCATAAAACTAAACAAATTTCGTGTATACACCTGTTATTTTAAAATCTACATACTTCAAGCAACGATTAATCAATATGTGCTACTGTTTTCGTTTATCTCGTTTGTATCTATTATAGATTTATTAAATTGATTATTGTTTAATATTACTCATTCTTCCTACTGCTACTACTAATAGTCATAAGTCATATTACTATAGCTATGCTATTATTAGACTACAATTCAGTTTTTAATCACACAATTCAAATAAATAACCAACCTTTATGCGATATTTTTGGATATTATCAAGATTGTTAGATTATACGAAAAAAAAACTCAATCATATTATAAATTATACAACACATATTTTAGTTACTTGCATGCATAGAAATTTATACTTTTACTTGGTTACCAATAGTGACCATATTTGTTTGTTAATGTATGAGTCACCACGTATACAAACTTAATGACAATAGGGGCCATATTGGTCAATACTGTATATACGATTGTCGACTCTATATTCCAAGTTCAGTGGTAAACATTTCATACGGATACATACATGTAGTCAAGTTATAGCATGCTATCATATAGCTGAAATAGCTAGCCAGCGTCCGTCCGTTCGATACGTTATGTTTGGTCATATATTGGAGAGCTATATACACGAAGTGCTAGGTTAGAGAGAGCTATATGTAGTTTTAATCATATATAACTAACATTATATTCTATATGTATGTTAGTGCTATATCCAAGTGGTACAGTTTTAGGAAAAAGTACGAGAATATTGAAATTCCACTGTAATATACTCTTGTAGATATAAAAAGCTCTGTTTCGATCACTGTTAAAGAAATAACTATAGTTTACATCACTGGTACTTGTGTTAGTTGAACGAGATTCAGTAGACTGCTGATCAAATATGGTTGCGAAGACTTTTTGCAGTTTCCATCATAATTCCCGATGAATATCAAGGTTGTTCTTCTGAGACAACGACTGCGAATTCTTCCAAATCTTAGCATCCACAATATTTCTTATTCTCCATTGACATTATAATGTAATTGTATTGTATTTGGTATAAATTATTTGTCTGTCTTAATATATTTGGGAATGGAATTTCTGGAGTGGAGTCTTGGCTCATTTTGAAACTTGATCTTGAAAGCATCTTTTTCAAAAATTTGTTGGTTTATGAGATACGAAAATTTTAGTACACCTATAATAGTTACAGAAAACACCTAATGATTCTTAAATTTTCCTGTTACATTTAATATTTCTAAAAATAGTTATCAATATTTGCAAATAGTTAAATGTAATAACACTTTAGAATTATTCAAACTATAGCTTAAAGACGCGAGTTAGAAGGCAAATTTATCTTTTTAATAATGTAGGAATATTTTTTAAGAAATGTTATTTATACTAGATATTAATGTTCAGCAGTACTACACTCACTGGTGCCGTTAAATAACTAAAGTTGTCAGCCGCCACTGTTGGGTTTGGATAGGTTTGTTCGTTCGTTGGTGTACTTTGTTCAGTTCACATCATCATAGCAGCAGCAAGCAATATACACAGCATAGCAGTAACATACATAACTACTTGCCATTAAACTTCATTCCATATTACTTATTACATTCACATTATATTTGAGAAATTAGGTAATAATTACTCATTACTATTGTAGAATTTTCTGCGATTGAAAACAATATTACCAGTTTGACGTTCCATTATTTTGTTTGGTGATGCTAGCAGTAGAGACTATTTTTTCTTAAAATTTTAGTGAAAAGCAGCTCCACAGGAGTTACTATATAGTACGAATAACTAAAGCATACTGCAATTAATATGTACACTACATTCTTTCATAAATGTTAACAGTAGTTACTGTCCAAAGAGGGTCCAAGAAGTGATTCTTTTATTTCTGATGACAGTCGAAAAGTGTGTTGCCACAGCCTATATTTTCTAGTTCTTTTAACTGACAAGGTAGTAAGACTTTCTACTTGGAAAATATTAAGCATAATGAAAAAAACTTTTATCACATGCCCAGTAAATGTGAAGTTAAAGCATTGTTGACTGTTTCAATTTTTGTATAATATTATTCAGTACACTATTTTCATTAAATTTTATTTTCTTGATGTAAAAAATTGAATATTTATTTTATGGCGGCAAAAAATCTTCCTTACAATAACAATTTCAGAGAAAATACGAATGATAAGTACATAGATTGCAAGTAATATGGAATGTAATATACAGTAAGATTAAAATACTACGGTGCGCAATGTAATGTATATAAAGTCGCTGTTCGGCTGCGCTACTATACAATTCAGTTGTGTTGCTAGGCGATTGCCGCCATTACGTACATGTATCCCTTGCCTGGGCCTCATATTCAACGATAAGAGAAACTTGTTCATGCTAAGAGTGAACTTTGCCGTTGTACTATATAATACATACATATATATCAGCAGAAATATTATTTTCTACACTACGACTTTACTTATACAACACAACGTATAGCCAACCAATGAAAATTAACTGAGTAGGATGTAGTATAGTAAGGAAAAAATTCTTTTTATAATTTTTTTTTGTATTTGCGAAATCATTTTATGAAAAAAACTTATGACTAGTTATGACTTTTATAAATATTTTTATACATTATTTCCCTCATTTAAAGCATTTCTTCAGTTTCGTTATTGTCAATTTTCATATCTATAATAAATTTAACCTTAGATAGTACACATACACATTTTTCGTGTAAATAAATTTTGATTGTATGAGCATCCGCTTCGCCGTAATTTGATTGTTTTCACGAACATTAACGAACTTAACCGAACATTTTAATTTACTTTACAATTTGCTTTTTCAAGTAAACATTTTACGTCGGTTGAAAGAAGGCCATGGTTTGAACTCGGTTCTACAAAATGTATATTTCTAGCTGTAGCAGTAAACAGCTAGCGCAAAAATAATTCTATATAGATTTCAGTATACTATGCTTCTATTGACAACAAAAAGATTTTATTATTGATAGATAAAGATAGCTTATATTTATATAATCTAGTATTAATGTAAATATGTAAATACTTCTTTGTCATATAAAGTATTTTACGACAAATTTTAAAATGTTATATTATTTGCGGCACTGCAATTTAATTACATACTTTTGATTGTTGTTTTGAAGTAAATCTGAAATTGAATGCAGATTTTGATTTTTAAACTGACTGGTTTAACAGTTTGACTGGTTTATGAAATTTTATTATACATATTTATATATACCGAAAGCTCCTGTTCCATCCGGTGTTAAAAATATTTGCGGGTGCCATAAACATATGTATTTACAGGTAAAGCGGCCAACTTTTTCACTAGTCAATGCAGGGCAGGACCTTATTTTTATTTGTGTGATGTTTTGAAAAATTCCAAAAAATTTATTTTAAAAATACATATGATGAGCAGAAAAAATAAATACACTGATAAGTAAAGGTCCCGAAGCCGGACCACAATACGACACAACTTTTTTGTCTGAAAAAAAAAAAAAAAAAATAGCTGGGCTAACTTGGACGGGTTATATAGTCAGTTAAATGACCATGTAACACGAACTAATGTTATCCTAGCTAATGACAGAAATGATTCTACGCTACAAGAATTCGGTCTAAAATTAAAGAATTGCTTTTAAACATTTCTCTAGTGCTTAAGAAAGTGTCGATATGTATCTGAGTTACATGGTAGACGAAGTGGTCGGAACACGACATTTCATATTACACGACCAAATGTTATTTCAACTAATGGCAGAAATAATTCCTGGATACAATAATACTATTTAAAATTAAATGGCTTAAGAAATTGTCGATATGGTTTTGAATTACATGGTAGATGAAATGGTCGGAAAAACCCAGTACAAATGTAATTAAAAAAAAAAAAAAAAAACTGATAATTGTTATGCGCGATTGTATATGTGACTGGTCCGCACAAAATGTGATCGTGACCAAAAAAAGATTGAGAAACACTGTTTTACAACATTCAAAATTCATGAAAATCGAGAGGTCTGGCCTCGGGACTTTTAATTTAATTAAATTACTTATTATTTTCAATTTATTAAATGCGGGACTTCCGGGGCGGAATAGATTAATTCCGACAATATTTTAACAAAAATTTCAATGCAGGACAATAGTTGCTTTTCCGGGACTGTGTTACAGAATCCGGGACGGTTGGTCGCCTTATTTACAGGGCAAATAAAATTAATTGTAAATCCTTGCGATTTAATATAAAAAATTTTTAATTACGAAGTAGACAACAACCTTCGGTATTACAAGGCGTCAAGGCATGCATTCTATTTTCTAGTAACTACTTATCAAGCTTCTATCACATAATATTGATAGAACATTACTTCTATGTTGGAGGTGTGAACCTGGCCTCAAAGTTTAATGGACCATTTTAATATGTTTCTTTGTAGCACATTACCAGTATAACAAAAAATTGGCAACAACAAAACATTAACATCTAATACAAAAACATTATTTTCTGAATGAATGCTTAGCTTAAAATATAATAGGTGAAACATCAACAATGTTAGGTATACCTATCGTGTACTGCTAGAAATATATGTATAAAACATGCAGTCAGTAAAAATTTCTATATGATTTATGAGCTTTTTATGTCTGTAATTTTTAATTGAGCATTTTATTTCATCTACTGGAAAACGAAATTAAGTCATATTTCAAAAGTTATGATTATACCTGTTATTAACAGTAGGTATTTTATGTGATATACATAATATGTATGTGTATATCAGAAGCTTCTATGATTATATTTTAAAACTAGACTTAGAAGAGTAAACTAGATTTTAAAACTAGACTAGATTTTAAAACTAGAATTACTTTTTCATAGACTCTTCATTCACTGTTCAACTTTTATTTTTCACTAGTTAGGTACTAACATGTAAAGAGGTACTCACTAAAGAGGTGTAACATTAGCAGAGTGTGGTCTTTGGTCTTAAAAACGGTCCATTAGCTTTTGACACCAGATCACTCTATACTTGATGCAGTCTGATTTAGATGCTTATAGTATTCCAGTAACGATATCTAGATCAATATTTTCGAAATATGTGAATTCGAAAAGTAAGTGACTAGGTCTACATTATCATCCAATCTTATCCCAAATTTTTCTTAAGAATTTACTGCTAATTGAAATTTATTTTTTCTCTAATTACCAATTAACGAAATGTTCATTTGACCTATTAATCAATTTTTGGTAACATACTGAGTCCAGAGAATGCCCTTCGGTATGAAAAACGATCCATTCGAATTCTGATGCCAGACAACAGTAGTTCCCGTTGCATTTGAATGCTTACATGTATCTCCAAAACATTCCAGTAATGATATCTATAGTCGAGAGATGATCGCTTGCATTCATATCCAAGTTATTCTAGGATGATTTTACTACGTCCGTAAATTCAGAAGCTAACTGTAGTTAATATTTATTTGTTTGATAATTTATAATAGTGTGCCTTTATGATTCTTATGATTGGAATGATTTTTTCAAATTATATATTACACTCACTAACATTAAAGACATTTCTTCTTCAAACGAAACGAAAACAACTATAAGCACCCATATATGTATACGATATGTGTTACGTATCTACCGTATTATAATTGTAGACATATAGATATAAGATATTTCACATTCAAATACGACAAATAAAATAAGAAGATTTTGCCGCAAACATGAAAAGACATACAAACAAAATAGTACATACATGTGACATATGACAAAAATGTCATGCGTGAATTTTTATCACCACGTGTTGCTTTTGATGGTTTTACTACTGTTCTATTATAAACTTACTATTTACACATACTTGTACACATATTCACACATACATGTTCAGCATATGTGTATATAATATATTTATGTATTTCAGTATTCTATTATGTGTTACGTAAATACAACAAAATCTCATCTGTTTCCCTATGTACAAATGTACATACAGAAAGGTACACATATGCATCTACAATATTTACAAAGTAATGCATATCATGTCCTTTATATTGTGTACCAGGGATATTATATGTATATCTCGGTATGTATCTCTCTATTCCTATAATTCCATCGAAAGTCATGTCCTATCACTTTTTGGTTTAGTTGTTGTTTTAAGACACTTGCTTATATTAATGAGTTTTTTGTTTGTTATAGGAACAAACGTTCAAGGTAAGAGGTATTCTTTTCCTTTAAAAGCCAAGATTTGAATTAAAATTAAAAATGCTAATGCGAGGAATAGCAATTTTAATTTAAAAAAAA
The DNA here is from genome assembly GCA_035578155.1 of Brachynemurus nebulosus. Taxonomy (NCBI): domain Eukaryota; kingdom Metazoa; phylum Arthropoda; class Insecta; order Neuroptera; family Myrmeleontidae; genus Brachynemurus; species Brachynemurus nebulosus. The sequence goes on along the minus strand of JAPWDM010000041.1, from coordinate 638,233 downwards.
TATTTGGGTTATAGTTAATTTATTTTAATAATAATAATACTAGGTGTGGGTCAGATTCGAGGTTCCATGACATTTAGTTCACCAAATGAGCCCACTGTGTTCCACATCAGTTTTGAGGGACTAGTGTACACCCAGTCCCGAGTAGAATATTAGAAGTGCTCTGAAAGCTACTCTCCTAATCTCCTCAGAAGTCACTGCAGGAAATCCTAGACACCTACATCTCAAAAATAATAGTGCCTCGCTTGAACATAGAACACGGGACGAAGATTCGTCCTCCAACCCGCATCGGCGGCAAAGAGGACTTTCTCATGATAAAAAGGTGCTTATTAAGAACATTTTGGCCAGTAAACAAACCTGTTAGACTACTTAACTGTACTATGTTTAGTGATAATAATTCTTTTCTTCCTTTTAGACTGGGCAACGCTATAAGTTCATGGGCCTGTCTGGCCGTTGTACATACTTTCCAGAGGCGGGCCTGCTGTTTGCAGCCCAATTATTTACAGCCCACTTCACTTTTTGAAATGATATCCTTAGGACCAACTCCTGAGCTATTAAAGGTTGAGTTGAGCCCAGCTTAGTTAATTCGTCTGCCCTTTCCACTTATTTCGGTGTGTCCGTTAATTTATTTTAGTTGAGAATGGAGTTTAAGTTCTGGTTTTACATAACTATGATACTAACCAACCGCATTATTAGTTTTATTCTTTATTGGTACAAGATAAAGGAAGTCATGAGGGGCTCAAATTTAAAAGATATATATCAGTAGCCGTGTTCATAGAAAAACTATGCCAATATTTATCTACCTGTAATTGTAAAAGAGAGTTTTAACGGAGATAATTGATTCGAATCCAGCCTGCAAGTTCAATTATTAGTAGCGTAACACTCTTAGTCACTTGGATGACAAATTTTGTTGCATAAACTGAAGATTCGTTTGTTCTTAGAAGTTAATAAAATAAACAGTATATCATTATCTCCAACGAAAAGTGATAGTACTTGCTGTCGGGCCACTGCTGAGGGCGTAACCCCGTACTAATTATTTGGTCTCCAAAATTCCAAGGCTTTCAGTTCGAAATAACTTACTCATGTAACACCCAACTTACAGAGTATTCAATATTTTCATCAAGTTACGACTTCAAACGTTTGTCACTTGTATGTACAATTTTAGTTACAAGAAATTAGCTAAACATTAAGACTAACAATAGAATAACATGAAATTCCCATTTTAGTTTCATCCTCGTAATTAAAATGACAAGCAGAAAAACACAGAAACAGATAGCATACATGTATATATGATTATATTAATAACATATTTAAATTTAAACAGATTATCAGTAGTAAGTCCGTAGTGGCGTAATAAACATGTTTACATAAATTGCTAATACATATTATATTTAAAAAATTTATCAAGTGATATGGCGGCGATATATACTGTATTTTATCACAGATATTTGTATGGAATAAATAATTCATATTTATTGCAACATATTATAAATACATCAATTTATACGCAGACATGTGTGTATCCTGCGCTAGGAATAACAATAGCTCTGAAAATTATATGTGCAAAGATCAATGGAATCCGAATCTAAATGCGTGAATCCTAGTCTTTGCCATGTAATGCAATAGTGCACACTTTATTAATTTAGTTATACATATACATTACAATTTTGTATTTCATTATGATGTGGGTGGGGAATTAGGATTTGGTAGGTATGCGTCTGCAGTCGTTTTCTTAAGGATCTGTGCCGATATTCATCTGGAATTGTGAAGGAAAACTGCAGAAAACCTTCACGAGCATAACTGGTCGTGAGAATAAAAATTTTTTGTCATAATCCCATAACTGCCCTGTTTTTATCTAAGAAAGTTACATTTACCTGTGAGATATTTACAATGCCATGCAGTGTCACAAAGGGCAACTCAGGTACTGTTAGGTTACTTCTATCGGTGACAGATTTCCTACATCTAATTATACTCTCTTTCGATTTTCCATGATTATTTCAAAAACTCTAGGAGAGAGGGAAGAATATTTTATTAGAAAGAAAACTTTATTTTTAAAGGACTTTCGACTGTTATTCTTAATTTCAGCAGGGTCGGACCCACCTGAGGAAACTTGTATGGCAATAAATTTTTTTGAAAAAAGTTTTGTTTTTTTTTTTTTTTATTTTAATTATTTCTATAACTACTCGGTTTTGGCCGGAAAAGTTACTGCTTCATCATACCATTAATATTGTTTTTAAAATAATCCGCTATCACGAGCCAATCCTTCTACTTAGTATGTATAATTATACTCTTTAACTAATCAAGATAATTATGGTGGCTAACACACCTAACCCTATCAGTTGTAGTACCCTTATAGGGAATGTATATGTATATTTTAATTTAATATGGAGTTTTTCTTCCATCTACGCAATCTTTATGACAGCGTTATTTTTGTCAGAATATATGTGGATGTTTTGGTACAAAAATATATAATAATATGAAATCATATATTTCTTTAATAATTTGCAATCATGTACATATACATGTATATGTATGTTTGATCGTGAAATTTTCCAATGTATGGACAAACAATAGTATATTGTACAATAAGTGGGAAAAGAGGCTTATTTTTCAAACAATACATATTGTACAATAGTATATTGTACAATAAGTGGGAGAAATAAGCTTTTCCCACGCATTTTACACTATACTTTTTCTACGAGCACATTTTTTTCGTAAAATTTAACATAAATAATTAAAATAAAATTTAAATAAGTAGTAAAAATTTTTTAAATTTATAATGTCAGTGCTAAGATGTTCAAATTTTTGCCAAAGCATACTTTGAAACTATGGAAACAATAATAAATAATCAACATACATATATGTATATTTTTAGTATTATTTCTATATATTATATATTAAACTAACGGAACAACCTACTTTTTTATTATATTAAGGCGTGCGAAATAATTTCCCACTGTATTTCCGCACAGTGTGGGCAATTGTTAATTTTTACATATAGTTAGCCGTGCACAAAATGTTACTTTTAATAGTAGGAGTAGAAAAAATTATTTTCTAGGATAAAATGCAGTAATGATAATGTTTGCATAAATTCAAACTTAATTTGAATACAAACTGTGTTATGAAAAGAGTTACGTCAAAGTTAGATATTTAAATTTATAAGGTGTTCACATTAAAATTAAGGAAGAATAAACATAAAATCCTGCATTTTCTTTTATTACCTGAATTTTTCTACTAAGAGACAAAGTTTATTATTATCCTTGCTAATTTCAAAAAAATTTTTATTTAAAGACCAACTCTTTGATATGAATTTTACAATAATAAAGAGTGTGTAAATGCACTGTGTGGATTTATTGATTACGTAATACATACATACTTCTTTTAACAAATTATTCATTTTTATTTTAGTAAAATTCAAATTACTAAGGAGTTATATAATGTTATGGTTAAACAAATGCTCTGTACATTAGTACTTATTATAGGTACGTTTGTATTACATAAAAAATTATGTAACTACTAATGTGGATTTCATTCAATTAGAGCATTTGCTTATATTTAGTCGAAGATTTCATTTTGGTAGTAGTTGAAAGTCAGACTTAACGAATTTCGCGATTAGTAAATTTGATAAAGATTTTTTGTTACAATCCTTTTACTGACAAATTTTTAATCATCAATAAAATCAATTTAGTGCTGAACATAAGAAACGAAGCTTTTTCAGAAAACAACAATGGGCAGAATAATGATTCAAAATCAACCAACATGAAAATTCGATGGTTCAGTGTAAAATAGAGAACATATTATTATATACCAACTTATGTACTAATATGTATACATAATTCTTCAGTGAATCTTACGGTGTGTTCGTTCACATGAATTTTCTTAGCCAGTTCATTTGTTTTGTTGTTTTGTTATTGGTGGGAATAGAACGCGCGATTTAATTTTGTATTCAAATTATGTTTTATTAAAAAAATAATAGGACGTAGGTTTTTGTTTGTATAAGTATGGTACATATGTGTATTCTAGCTCCGTATGTGAATATTTATTTGGTTATTATTATTGTAATTTTTCAAATGTAATTATTGTATTATATTTCGTATATTGTATATTTAAAACAATAATATCTTTTTTGGTATCTATGATAATTTTAAGAATAAAATTTTTTCCTTATTTAGTCCTTCACTATGTGCTGAACTAAGTATTTTCCGAAGTTTAGTTTTAGTAGAACTAATGGTTCCCCAAATAACGCATCAGAATTTTTAATAAGAATTTTGTATCTAAAAAAGGTGTCTTGAATCATACGTAAGCCCTATCTTACTCATTTCAGCATTTCTAAATCTTATAAGGAAAGGTTTTGAAGTGATAATTCCCGATTTTGATGAAACTTGGTAGGTAGAAGGCATTTGCAATTAATAATAATGCAATATAATCTACCCTATTTTTTCTTCCTTATATGTTTTGGATACCACACATATTTGGGAAAAACGCAAAAACTCGTATCCCCTAATTTTTGATGATCTTTCTATTTATGATGGTAAAAATTTATTAAATTGAACCACTCAGGCTGTACAAGAAAATTTACCCCCATTTTCGTCAGTTTAAAGTTTTCCTATATCTCTTATAGTTTTCGAGACAGCTTAAGCAATACGATTTGAACCCCCAACTTTAGGGGCTGATTTCATCCTACAAAAGTGGAAGATGGCCGATAAAAAAAATACGATTTCCTTATTTTTACTTATTCTACACACCTACTAAGTTTCATCAAAATCGGGAATTACCTATTACTTCAAACCTTTCCCTGTTAATCTATGACAAATCCTGCCTATATTTATATGAATTATATGGTAGACGAAATGGTCGGAAAACGATATTTCATATTATACAACCAAATGTTATTCCAACTAATGGCGGAAATGATTCCAAGATACAAAATACTATTTAAAATTAAAGAACGTCTTTTAAATATTTCTCTTTAATGCTTATGAAAGTGTCGATATGTATGTATCTGAATCACATGGTGGATGAAGTGGTCGCAAAAACACATTTCATATTAAGTATAAATGCAATTTAAAAAAAAAAAATGATAATTGTCATATGTGATTATAAATGTGACCGGTCAGCACAAAATTATCCGAGCGGGTATTTCTCTGCGGGATAACAGCATTTTTTCCAAAAGTGTCCCATAGAATCCGGGACGGTTGGCTGCCTTAAACGTACACAAGATAAGAATCTTAAGAATTTAAGAAGGTTTTTATAATTAACAAAATGATGTAATTTTGAGGTATGAGTGAAAAACTGAAATTGAAAAAAATTAAAAACATGTTTTATATTCAAGGACCGGAACAATAAAAAAAAGAAAAAACGATTCTAAAATCAAACTCTGCTTTAAAGTTTTTGTGCTTTAAACCAGGTGATTTAATTGGTTTTTTTGTAATAATTATAAAGGAAATTCTCATAGTTGATTCATAAGTCTGAACAAGTTGACTAGACAAAACTCCATTGCTTGAAAGCTTACTTATAATCGATTAGTTTTTCTACTGACTTGAGAGTAAATAATTGATGAAGCTATCGTTAAACTGACATCATAGTTTTTTATTTATAGTTATTTTTTGAAAATGAATTATAAATGAATTGTTTGAAAAATATATAATCAAAAGTAAAATATCTAGAGAAACCACCAGTCGGTCGGAATATTATTTGACGGTGTCCTGTCCATCCTTTTGTGTGTACATTCTTATAGCTTCTGCATCTTTGGATCTTTTTCTTTTTTTAGGGTATTATTAGATATTGAAAGTTAGGGATAAAAATTTTTATCATTTTTCATGGATACAAATAGTCAATCAAAATTATTTCGGTTAAGTTGCGTAGATACAATGTTTCGAATATGTGGACTTTTCTACAATTTAATATAGAAAATTGAATTAAAATACCACTGTCGCAGCATCTGCATAACATAGCGAATTTCCAAATATTGGGCACTGGCGGATCTCATCTAAGACCTGTACCTATTTAAAATAGTTTAGCTTTCTAAGAGTAAAAGATTTTTTTAAATCGGCTGGGTAATCAGTTTTGGTATTTTTGGGGACTCAAGAACCCGAACGGATTTTGTGCAGCATAGTTGTATTCCTCTAAAATAATTTACTTCTCTAGCACTGAGAAATTTTTTAGAAACGGTTCGGTAGCTTATTACTGACGTTTTCGGATCTCGGTGGACCTCATCAAAAAATCAGCTCGACCGTATATTCTAGGCGGACTTTATGTAATATATATAATATATAGGATATTTTACCTTTCTAACAGTAAAAGTATTTTCAAAACCCGTTGTGTAGCAATCTATGCCGCATTTGCATCCGCAGGACAGTTGTGGATTTCAGATAACACAACCTGCACCTATCTAAAATAGTTTACCTCGGTAATGGTAAAAAAATTTTCAAAATCGGTCAGTTATTTTATTTTTGACACTTTTAGATCCCACTGACGCTGTCGGACCTTACATAACATAATCTATATCTATTTAAAACAGTTTAGCTCTCTAACAGTGAAAAAATTTTCAAAATCGGTCGGTTAGTTTATTTTTACCACTTTTGGGTCCCATAGACCCTGGCGGACCCTACATAACGTAATGTATATCTATCTAAAATAGCTTAGTTCCCTAACAGTGAAAAAATTTTCAAAATCGATCGGTTAGTTTATCTTTGACACTTTTGGATCCCATGGACCCTGGCAGACCTTACATAACGTAATCTATATTTATCTAAAATAGTTTAGCTCTGTAACAGTGAAAAAATTTTCAAAATCGGTCAGTTAGTTTATTTTTGACACTTTTGGGTCCTATGGACCATGGCGGACCTTACATAATGTAATCTATATCTATCTAAAATAGTTTAGCGCTGTCGCAGTGAAAAAATTTCCAAAATTGGTCATTTAGTTTATTTTTTACAATTATAAGATCAGTAAACCCTGGAGGAACTCATACAACTCTAGTACTCTAACAGTAAGAAAAGGGTTCTAGGGATCTCATATAACTTATCGCCGTCCGTAAGGTTCTTGCGAACATTATTTAATTAATTAATTCGAATACTTTAACTTACTAACTGTGAAAAAATTTTTAAAAACTGATTGGGTAAAAATCGATTCGTTTAAAATTTTTTTCCGTGCATACATACATATTATATTGTTTTGTTTCATATTTAATAATATTATATCATAACATAAATTTCAATTTCTTGTTTATTTAAAATTCAATAAAAAAATATCTTCATTACATAAGCTTAGAAAATCTGCTTAATTTTCATTTTTCAACTTGAGACAAAACTTTGCTAATTATAATGCAATAAATGAGAAACAAAACTTTCTTTATTATAATACATATATGTGGATAGATTTCACTTGTTCTCACAAAATCCTTTAAAAAAAAATGAAATATTTTTATATTTTATAAGGAATTGAGACATAAATATAAATTACTTATTAAACTAACAAAGAGAGAAAATTAATACAAATGTGAAAAATAACATTTTTCACGAAAAATACTTAAGATAGAAAGAAAATTATAAGAATATTTTCCTCATAATTTTTTGTTTTGCTTTTCAACGATGTAAAAATCGAACTGTCTAATGATAGGATCGAATGATAAAAAATAGCCAGGAAACCTACTTCTGGGCATCCGACGTGTCTGGCTGACGAACTTACCGAAGCCAATCGGGATTTTAGTTCGCACACAAAATTTCATAAGCACTAAACGTTTCGTTCGAAAGTTACCGTGGCGACACACACACACACACACACACACACACACACATATATATATATATATATATATATATATATATATATATATATATATATATATATATACATATATATATATATATATATATATATATATATATATATATATATATATATATATATATATTTGCGTCATGAGACCTACTGTAATAGCTGAATTTCGAATTTTCGAAATTCGCTAAAAGTGGTATCCCAGAAATGAAATTTTGCCTAGAGGTCTGTTTTGATGTTAAAAACACTTCAAACAAATTAAAATTAAAAGCTAGCTACTCAAGCAAAGTACTGGAAAATAAACGAAATTTTGTTTTCCTTAGATGACACGAAAAGTAGCTCCATGTTCCCTATTGTATTGTACTGGATATCGTTAAACAAGATCTTTTAAAATGAAGTTGAGATTACTTAACCACAAATAAGTTTACTATTAAGGATACCAGGTTTACTAATATTAATACATTTAAGTAACGTTATTTAAAATATTTGTTTATGTTTATGCTAAGTCGTAAAACTAGTCGCACTAAGTTGAATTTTTTAACGATAGGAAGATTCACTTTTTTTATATAAATTTCTAACATCGCATCCATAAAACTATAGAATGTATGTGGGGTATTTGTAAGGGAAGCGGAGAATAATATAAAAGTGATAATAAATCCATTAAAATTAATTATAATTTTATAATTGATTTACATATATAAAAGCGGAGTGTGGCATTAGTTAGTTTGTCCCCTGCTCTTTTCTATGTATCTCGTTCATTCATCTATACCTAAACGACAAGTGGATATTCAGTGTACCTACAGTGTCTTCAATTAAAGGTTGTTAATTCTAAGGTTGGATAAAATATATCGATGTTACTGTTAGTATGCGATAACTACCATTACGCGTACTAACCAGCTAAATCGCGAATCAGCTAAAGTCGCCGGATAAGATGTGACGAAATGCATGTATTTCAAACATTTTCGACAATCATCCGGTTTTTACGCGATTTATCCAAGGGGCTCCGATCATATCCAACGGCCGTTGGTTATTACACAATTTTTGTAATTCTTACTAGGAAAGGTATCCAACTGTACCTCTCAGAAATTTTTGAAACTTTGGTGGATTGTAGATCTTATTAAAACTAACCCAAAGCCATATTTCATTCGTGCCCATAAACGGTTTAAGGGAGTGAAATTCACCCCTGAAAATTAGAGTTTTTTTCAATTTTCTTAAATATCTTGGAAATGGTAAGAGCTTTGGTAGGGAAACTATATATATTTGTGAAAGTCATTTTAAGATCTTTATTATAATACCAAAATTAAAGTTATAAAATCATTGGGGTTTCATCCCCCAACCCCAAATCCTAATTTTATCAGATATTTTTTGGTAAAAGAGGAGACTGTTATGTGTAAATAAAATAATTTTTAATTAATATATTTTACATCACACGAGTTTATTTCTTGTTGCATAAATACATCCTTTGTTAATATTAACTTGGGAAAATTTTTAACTTTTTGATTTAATAATTAGCAAAAATATGGTCAAAGAATCTCGTATTTTAGTAACAAATTGTTACAAACTTACGATATACTTTAAAATACATAATTTAGAAAGAAAAAATACACTGCAGCCCCCCCCCCCAAACTTTACTGATATCTGTACAAATCTTATTTATTTCTTTTTATTTATATATACAATTGTAAATATTTTAAAGTTTGTAATCTACACAATAATGATATTGTTCATAAAAATGTTCAAAACAAAAATATTATCCACACCAAGCACATCTTATAAAAGCCGGTTTACCACATACACTATACTTTGGTGCTCTTCTTTCTTCTTTCAAAACGCAACATGTTACAGAATTTTCAAAACTTTCTGGTCGTTGGTTAATATATCAATTTTTATACCATCCATATTTGAACAAATTTTGAAGACGAGGCGATGAAAACTGATTGTGAGCTAGAGACTGAAGTTTTAGAATATTATTAGTGCAATGTAAATCAATATTATATACTTATTTAGAATTACATTATCTGAAAATAATCTGATGAATTGTTTCCAGAGTGGATATCAATAAACATCCAAAGGTTAAAAAATATTGACAATTGTATAGATAAATAGAAATAAATGAATACGTAACTAAGATTTGTATAGATATATAGATATAGATTATAATTATAATAATTGTAATATAGATTTGTATAGAAAGATCTATTTGTCAAGTAAGGGGGGGGGGGGTGCAGTGTATTTTTCTTTCTAAATTATGTATTTGTAACAATTCATTACTAAAATACGAGATTCTTGGACAATATTTTTTGCTCATTATTAAATCAAAAAGTTAAAAATTTTCCCAAGTTAATATTAACAATGGCTGTATTTATGCAACAAGAAATAAACTGGTGCGATGTAAAATATATTAATTAAAAATTATTTTATTTACACATAACAGCCTCCTGTAGTACCAGAAAATACCTGATAAAATTAGGGGTTGGGGGTGAGGGATGAAACCCCAATGATTTTATAACTTTAACTTTGGTATCATAATAAAAATCTCAAAATGTCATTTACAAATATATATATATATATATATATATATATATATATATATATATATATATATATATATATATATATATATATATAATCTAAAGAGATGTGCTCGTGAGTATATTTTTACTCACGATCACGCACAATCACGAATTAGCTATTGTACTCTCGCCCGATCACGAACGAGAAAATTTATTTCTTTTCACACTCACGCACAATCTCAAACAAAAAAATTGTATGCTTTCACACTCACGCACGCTTACGAATTAAACATAAAAGTCTTTGAAACTAATCGGTGGAATTTTGAATAAAAATCACTATCGTTTTAATAGTCAGTTAAAATTATGTCCTCGCGATAAAATCAGAATACGGTTAATACGGCTAACATTATTACTGAGATTAATACTGATGCAAGTTATATACTATTTAATTTTTTCTGGAAAGTGAGAAAATTTTCAAAATTTTTTATCTGATGCTTTATTGTTTACTTCTTGGTCTTACTGTATTGTATTTGTACATTTTGCACAACTAAACCAAATATGTAGTTTTTTAATATTTTTTAGTACTTATAAATACATAGATAATAAATTTTAATAACTTAAAATATTGAAAAAGATAATATTCCTTTAAAATTAACCCACAATTATGCTCTTTATATTATGTCTTCATGAATCAAATTGTTCAAAACTGTAAAACTGACCTTGTTATTTTCAATTATACCCATTGACTGAGACCGTATATACACACATCGTGGGAAATGCAGGCTAATTTTAAGAATTTGTTAAAAAATTAATATCCAAGTATCTTGGTAAAAAACTGGAATTTGTTAATAAGAGTTATTGGATTTCTACCTACTTGTGCTTGTAAATCTATTATGTAAAAAATTAGTAGATTACGTGATTGAGGTTATAAGTTGCATATTACACACGATCGAAAAAGTTACGCAAGAGCCGCGCAGCGACGAGTGCGTAATTGCGCGAGTGTGTAATATGCCTTTCAACCGATTTACGTACTATACTTTATCTGCTAACATGAAATTCACAATAAACGATAAATAAAAATTTGATACAAATCTACAAATGCAATACATTAAAATTATGTAGTATTTGAAATTTATTAAAAACAAACGTAAACATTCAGTTGCTAGGTAAAACTTTTGTACAGATTCTAATATAATACAATGGACTCTCGATTCCGTCACATTGAAGTTGGGGCAAGGGTGGGGAGGGCCAGAATCGAGAGTGACTATCCAATGGCGGTTCACTTGCAAAAATTGTAACATATGGAATCGTGGTTTCATTACACTAAATAATTATTGTTTAATGTAAATCATTAACCCCACCCTGGCCCCAACATTTATGTGACAGAATCGATAGTTCAATGTAAAGCGGGTTCTACACGATGCTACGAACGTTCCTTCCAACGTTCGATCGAACGTTTGAGGCAATTAAGTTCGATAGTTGGTGCGACGAATGTATCTGCTACACGGTGAATCGAATGTTTGATCCAATACGAATGATGATGTGTTGGTACTCAGTGGCGAGGCTGTTATCTGTCTGATATTATCTCTAATGTTATACACTGATGTTGTCTCTCTTCACATGAACGAGTCGTGCAGCTGCTGAGTCGAACCAACCAACGCAACCAACATTGACCTTCAAACGTTCGAAGCATCCCTTTGACTCGGTGCAAAAATACCGACATCGAACGGGACACGACCAAATGCGAACGTTTGACGCTCGACATTGGACACTCGTAGGTTCAAACAACGGCTACACGATGCTATGAACCATCCAACGTCGAATGTTGGAAGGTGTTCGTAGCATCGTGTAGCAGCGGCTTAAGTATATCATGTATATATATCACTGTATAATACACATATAATATAAGAATTAATAAAAGTGTGGTAAGCTTTGGTGTTTTACGTATACATGCATGTCCAAGAGCCACTTTTTGTACAGTTGGATATATGGCTGTATGTAAAATGTAGCTTACTTAGATAATATTTTGTACAATAAACAAGCAATTTCATGGTAGTCGTAGATAAAAGATTTTTTTGTAGTTAAAATATCAAATTGGTTTAGTTGATATTCCCTAAAATTGAAAATAATAAATTATTTAAAAATTTGTATTCTTGGTTTTCAACTTTTCGTGACTCACGAATTATTCACGACAAGAAATTAAATGTCACGATCACGCCCACTCACGCACGATCGTAAAAAGTTATTCACGATCACGATGGGTCACGCGTGAATTCACGATTTTGGTACATCTCTAGTTTATCCAATGACATCATCAAGTTTACTATTGTAAAATTTTCATTGATTTAAAAACCGTAAGTAAAATGACAGAATAATAGTGGTCCTACATGCCTAATTTTGGTAAAAATGAAGAAAACGTCTTCGAAAACCTATAACACTGGTCAACAAGATTTTTGCCCAATAATAATGAATTGTATTTTAAGAAGTACGCGGTAACTACTCATCAATCATATACGTTTCTTAGCTCAACTTACTGAGATATGCCGGTTAAAACAGGTATTGGATGCGCGGGTATATTTTTGAACACTTATACTTTATTGTTTGAAGTGAAGCTTTTCAATATCTTAAGGAAAAATTACATATGCAAAGTTAAAAGGAGAATTTTTATAGGACCGCAAATACGAGAGTTGATTAAGTACAATACTTTTAATAGTAAATTAAATAAACAAGAGAGTAAAGCTTGGAACTCCGTGGTATAAGTTTTTATTAATTTTGCTAATTGCTATCACGGAAAGTGGAGCCCTGCTATGCTACCAGATTATTGTTGGGCGTTGAGAAGAGAAGCTGTATATCTCAATTATAAAAGAAAAAGCACATCAACTGTACATTTTTGAAATTATTAAAATTTATTAATCTTAATATATTTTTAACTGGGTTATAAATTTTTTTATTGGTATCCACAAGAAACCCGAGCTAACCAAGACAATAAAACATGATGTCAGTGCCACTGTAAATATTTTTTTTTGTTCTCTCAAAGTCAGTTGAAATCATTTCATGGGCTTATAAAAGTTGGTAATTTGTTGACCAGTGAATCGGTTTCCAATTTCATCACTTTATGTCATTTTATTTACGGTTTTTAAATCATTGAACATTTTAGTAAACCATCATTACAGACAGTAATGTCTTCAGGTAAATCATGATAATAAAACTTTCATTAATCTCTGTTTAGGAGGATCATGATCCCCATGACTACTACCCCCGTATCCGCTCTTATTAGCAAGGGCATATTTTAGGGCATTGATAAAGTAGGCGAAATAGAATGTCATTCATTTGTTTTCCACTACGCTCACTTGCCTCACGTGAGTTCAAAAACAGAATTATGTATTATAATGTTACTGATAAAATCTAGTTTAAATATTTGATGAAAAAATTAAAGTTTTTAACATCTTGTGCATAAATCTTTTGCCCAGAAAGTGTTCAGTCTTTTGTGAAGTGGAAGACTTCTTCAACAATGTGTGACGTTTGTTTTCGCCGTGTCTGTACACATTATCCCATATTGGTACATATGTCTATATACCTATAATTCTATAAATACGTGTTTATAATAATTCCATATTTTAGTATTCTTTTTTGTTTTAATTTCATTCACATATTGTTATCCTTGTTTAAATATTTATAATTTCCAATGTTAACATTTTACATTCATTGAAATTTCATTGATGTATAGTATGCGTATAGAAACTATAGAATTGTAAAGTACTGTTGAGCTTTCTGTATTACGGGGGTACAAGTGGAAGACTGAAAACAATGCCATTGATTTATAAGATTAGAAATATGGTAACGTGACATTCAGTTACTCTGTCATCCAGCAGTAGAAATAAAGAGTATGGTTTAGTTTTTTTTTTATTACGTAATCAATTTCATTCATAATGTTTTTATACGAAGGAATGCATAATAATTAAACAGTAGTGAATGGGATGAGGGTTTATGTAACTGGTAGAGATAGGTATTACCTAATATAATAAATGACAGGATAATTTGCTGGTTGACTAAAAATCAATGGGTAGGAAGAAAAGGAAAATGCTGGTTATGTTAGAGCTAAGGGATTATAGAAACTTAAGGTCCTGAGTTTGAAGTTAATTAGCGTTCAGTATTTATAAGAAATTTGTTTATTAGCGAATTTTCGTATGGTAACTTCAGTTACTACAGACACTATCATGGTAAGATTTGGGACTCTCTTGAATGGGTTCTCCAGCTAGACAATGATGCTCAAAACTTTACAAAAAAATGAGGTTTTCATCAAAATTTTAAAGCTTTTTGAAATATTTTTATACCGTCGCCTCGTAAAGAAAAAATCATACAAAATAGGTTTTTGAATCACTATTGTGTAAATGAGTTTCCGAGAAAAATAAAAAATATGTTCATTTGTATGACAAAGTAGGTATCTCTATAAGCTTTATTTGTGTATACAATTTATATATTATCACGTATAATACTTAATTTTATTGTCTGTTTTAGGATTCCGAACAAAACAATGAAATTTTGCATGTACGTGCTACAGGTGTAGATCTCAATTAATAATTAGGAAAAAACAAAAACAAAATAATTCTTAAATTTTTCAGGTACCTACTTCGCCGTATTGGAAAAGGAGATAAAAATGTTTTTCCCACGTACCATATCGTGTTGGATACCAGGGAAAGAGTTCTTAAAACGAAGTTGAAGTTCTTCTTGCTATTTTTCGTTTTTAAGCTCCGTTTACAAAATACTAAACTTAAGAATAAGGTAATTTTTGTAATCAAAAATTCGCCATATTGTGTAGGATGCTGCAACGTAGTATTTGTATAAGTATGTGTAGTATGTGTCTTTGCCCCTCGTAAAATTTTTGCTACAATCTTGCATATTAAAATAAAAACTACAGGCAATATCTACGTCCATTATTTTTAAGGAAGCTTCCATAAACTATATAATATAGTCTCATTTTGATATTTTTTACCTCCACTTTTTCGGCATAAAGTATTTTAGCTTCCCCTTTAGTGTATAAAAAAGTATCATGGTCGCAAGCTCTTATGGTTTTCTAGATTTTTAAACAAGATATTAAATAGAAGCGAAAATAATTTAATTCTGTTGCCCAGTTCAGTGATGGATTTACCAGCAGGCTGAGTAGGCTGGAGTTTAGAGCGGCAGATTTTAAGGGTGGGGAAATTTAGAATGGGAAGTTTTGTTTTTTTTTTTTGCTCGTCACTTTTCTTAGGAAAAAGTGTTAAAAATAAAAATTATAGAAACTTAAGGAAATTATAGAAACAAATGTTAAAAATAAAAAGCTATTAAAATTTAACTTTTGGGAAAAATGCGAAAAAATAAAAATTCTGATACGTTTTCACGTGTATATTTCAAAAATTTTCAACTTAAGGTTTTTCAAACTTTTGAATTAACAAATAAAAAATTTATAATAAACTCTTTAGTAATTCATCATACTGACCTTATAAAAGTTTTACCAATATGCATAGATACTTCTTTGTGTAGAAAGTGAAAACAAAATGATTATTATGCGCTACCTAGTTTGCCTATATAAAACTAGGAACGAATAAAAAAAATCAAATAAATACTATACTACTAATTTCAACAAAAAGTTTCACTATCCTTCTTTCACCTGTTTAACACCCCATACAAATGACTAATATAAATGTATGTGGAAAACCTACATATCACAAATACACATACTTGTAGTTGGTTCGTATACATTTTAGTAGGAAAATTTTACTTTTCTTCGAAAACTATTAATAAGAACATTGAAACTTTCTAATCTTCTTATTTCTAAGTTTTCTTTCTTTCGTTAGTTTCATCCTTTTTCATCGGTGCATTCCATTCTTTGTTCTTTTCTTTCGTTACGTCATCTATATCTACGTGGTCGCAGCAGAAGAGCTTGTCTTTTGTCCTTATGTGGATAGTGTATGTATATAGCAAATTTCCGACGTTCCGGACTTTATGCACAAAGTCGTCATTAAAAATTAGAGTAGAGCATAAAATATTTTTATGTGATCTTTTTTTGTGCGGAAAGTAAGAAAAAGTAAAAAATTTAAACACTTATTTGCGATAAAGTTACTTATTGATTGTTTTTAATTATTTAATTAGTACATTGCATAAAAATATAAGTTATTGCATCATTTTTTTTACAAATGTATTTATCGCAATTTTTATGAAATAATAATGAAATAAGATGGTCTCGCGCGTAATCTTTAATAGTCTTTATCTTATTTAAAAAAGCATTTTCTAAGGATACGGTGAGATCTTAAACGTTTTGAGTTATGAATTTTCTATGAAAATTTTCTAATGTGGTCCCGATCCATCGCATAAAAAAAGATATACTACCCTATGTAATTTTTCACAATTTAGTTTAGAATAATATTATTCGTTAATATGAAATAATATTACTGGTGGCAAGTGGCATACGTCTCATTGGCAAAGCATTTAGAGTAGTATGTAATACATCATTTAAAAATAGTAACATAAGTAAATCGAAATTGAGAACTAATTATAATGGGTGATTTAAATGCTCGAGTCGGTAGAAAATTTAACAGTAAAGTTGTAGGGCGTTTTTGAGAGGTAAATAAAAATGGAAATGGAAAACGGTTGATATCTGTGTGTGAACAAAATCATTTAAAAATACCCCTGTCGCAGCATCCTGCATAACATAGCAAATTTCCATTTATAAAAATTAGTTTTTCTCGGAAACTAATTGACATAGAAGAATAGTTTAAAGAGCTTTTTTATGTAATTTTTTCTCCTCTTTTAAATGGTGTAAAAAAATTTCGCAAAAATTTTTGAATAAGTGGAAATTTTGGCACAAAACTAATTTTTTGCAAGAACAAAAACCATGTTCCTGGCATCCGACGTGTCTGGCTGAAGAACTCATCCAAGATTTTTGGACTTCCAATGTTTTCACCAAATTTCATGTCAATTGAATGTTTCGCTCGAGAGTTATCGTGCTGATTCATATATATATATATATATATATATATATATATATATATATATATATATATATATATATATATATATATATATATATACAAATTTTAGTGAATGTTATTTTCGGGTTCTAGGGACCTCAAAACAAATTTCTGCCATAGTAAAAGACGGTAAAAACTGAATTTCCATTCTGGAAATTCGCTAATATGGAATGGTTTCTTCAAGCACAATGACATTCACAAATACACATGGGTACAAACAACTCTAGTCCTGAAAACTATAAGTGATTATGTAATAACACATCAGAAACAAAGAATAATAAAGTTCACGATCTTAGAGTACTCAGAGGGGCTACATGTGGATCAGACCATTATCTTGTTAGAGCTAATATCTTAGTGATGCCGTTTACAAAAAATACAAACCATGAAAATGAAAACGAGTACAAATAAGTGAAATATCTGACCTAACCTATAATTTGTCAAGTTTAGTAAATGAAAGTACACGAGATTTGTATCAAAGACGCTTAGATGAAAAGCTGACAATCAAACATTGCGAAAATTCCTCTTATCTGCACAACCATATCTTAGAGTACGTAGATGCAACTGTACGGAAAGTCTTAGGTTTAAAAAAAAAAATTAAGAAAACAATTACTGGTGGAATGAGGAGTCAGACATAAAAATAAAGCATAAACGACAACTTTTCCGTAAATGGCTAAATACAAAACAAAAGACAAAAAAATTTGGGGGGACAGGTCTACCCACACTGTCAACTTCCCATTGGGTGTCCTTAAAGACTAGAGACTACTGTACATAAAAAATAAGCATTTTTTCATTTCAGGGGGCTCCTCCTCCCGAACCCCCAACAGGGGCTTTGCCCACTGCGTCCCGTTGGGGTGCTTCGCGCCCTGCATCTCGTGGAGAACTCCACCTCTCATTAAACAAATGATGTCATCATTTATTCTCGAGATATACGAGACGATAAATATTTCACAAAAATTTTTAATTTCGTTTTTTTATTATAAGAAACAAACCGTTAATCCGAATTTTCAGAAAACTTTATCCGGTCTTCATTTTTCAATTACGCATCTAATGAAATTAATCCGGAGTTGATATCATCATTTGTTCTCGAGATATGCGAGACGAAAAAAAATTCACGAACTAACGAACGCACACACAGACATCACGCTAAAAACAATGGATTCGGATTCTAGTGACCTTGGAACATGGAGATATATCCAAATTAGCGATTCGTAAAATCGGACCCATTACAGTAACTTCCAGTTAATAACGTATAAGAGACAGCAAGCCATAGTACGGAAAATAATTACAGAAGTTAAAAATGAGGCTCGGGAGAAACGGTAAACAGAACTTGGCAGTTATTTGGGAGGTAGACAATCCAGTGAATCTTGGAGAGTTCCCCTGTTACCTTTACTAGAGTACGCTGAGGTTGTTATTTTAGTTGTTTATACTCTGGTCTTCTTTCTGTCAGCAGTTGTTGGTTTTTTCCCAGTCATTTGGTTTTATTATATTAATATTGCTTGATGCTTTCTTCGGCGATCTTATCGAGTTTCTAGAACTCGATATAACGTAAAAGCCTCTATATCGGAACGCGATCATATGTCGGAACAGTTTTGACATTTGTATATTAATGAAGTTATTTCTGAAAGAAACCTCTGATAACAAAAATTATTATTAATAGAATGATTATTTTTCAATTTAAATTCACCTCGCATTTAATGTTTCCTCACTTAATTTAAGAAATACAAATATATATTAAACAATTTTTGTTGAATCCGCCTAGTTTTATTTTGATCGATGGTCAATATTAAAAGCACATGAGTTGTAAACTGTAACATTTTTCACCGAATTTTTAAAGTTATTAGCATAATAAAAATGTACAAATAATTTTATTGGTCCATTTAAGAGATTAGGATAGCTAAATAACCTTTTTATATGGGTTAAATGTATATTATTTGTAGAAGTGTTTTGATATGCATTCGAAATTTTAGGCTTTGTATTTCATTTTGAGAATTACCTATTACATATGTATTTTATAAACATTTTAAATTTATTTTTGGGCCTAAAACACTTAACTAACTGTTTTTATAATTTCACTTTAATTCAAAACGTAAAATCAACTGATAATTAATTAATACTGGTTTAAAACCTCAAAATTGTTATTATCACAATAAAATGGCAGCAATAATACATTTGAGTGGCATTTAATTGAACACAGAGTACAGAGGTACATCAACACAGAAAACAATTTGCTATCTCTGCACTAGTGATACCAGTGTAGGCAAAAAAAAACCCTCTACTTCCCACTACTATGTTGTGTAGGTACACACTGTTTGTAGTGGTGTTGGTTTAATGTTTGCAACTGTGTCACTCATCACACACATAACTACAGAACACGTATTGTCGGACAGAGCAACGTGCAGTTCAAGCAACAATGGTCTAACAATACATTACAATGCGTTGTGCATTCGGTGACCGACACGGACCAACTAAATGCCTTAAGCGGTAAAAACATTTATTGGATTAAAAAAACTTGGTTTCATGCTTATTAAGAAAAAAAAATGGGTGTTTAATTTATTTATTAATTTTTATAAACCAGTTTAATGACACACCTAAAAATAGTGTTCCGATATAGGGGCCTTTACGTTGTATAACAATTTTGATTTCTATTTTGATTTATAACCATTTTGGTTTCTATTTTGAATCTCAACAGAAACCAGAGGGATTGAGTGATGCTTGTATTTAAAATCTATATATCGGTTAAGAAAAACATTTAATTCCTTAAACTTGTAAAAACAGCGGTTTGTTTTCCCGTCTACATTAAAAATATAATTAATGTACGTATAAAAATGAATAAATACAATATGAAAAATGATGGTGTAAGTTACTTCCATTACAGACACAATTTAAAAAAAAAACGTTAAATTACTACTGGATGGTTTTTTTCGCCAATGGATTGCATTTTTCTGGAAACAAAAATTGACGAAAATCGAGGATTTTACTGTATTTTTATCCGTAAAAACATAGATATTTTTGTGTCTAACGATAAATTTATGTCTATGTACATCTACAGCTGTACGAAACGACGACGAAATCTTATTATGTTATGGCTAAATGCCAAACGAGGCATAGAAAAAAGAAAACAACACATCAAATTCCAAATATGAAACAGGAATCGTTTACTTTTCTTAGAAAAGCTTTTATTTATAGCAAAAATTATATTTTGGAGGGGTATATGTATACAATATGCGTGGTGTTGTAGATATATTTTTATTTCAGGTACACAATTTTTTAATGTAATGAATGAGTGGGGTATAAAATTAAATTATAATAAATTCTTCTTGTGTCCATTAAAAATGAAAATATCCTCGAAAAGTTATTTCCAGTCTTTCTTTCCGGTAGGTGCGTACCTTTTAGTCTATATTATGTGTAATGCAATTTCAACACAACTGGAGCGAAACTTTTGTACCCACAATGTAAATAAAGTAATTATACTTTAGCTCCTAAACTAAAAAAGCAAAAAAAGAAAATCGACAATTGCTTGTTCTTAGCTCGAATCGCACTGGTGGTAGTACTTAAAATTACCCTCCCCCCAACATACAACTTGATAAAAATTATAAAAACCCACTGGAAAATAGTTTAAGACTGATCACTGAATACAATAGAGGGATCACAATACAATCTATATGTGAATGAAGCAAAAAAAAAACTAATGTCGACAAATATGGCGCTTAAATAAGATTGGATTTAAAATTTTGTTTATATTTATTGTTGCAATATTTGTTGTTATGAATATCGTTAGAATATTTATTAATAAATAGTTGCAAACTACAACAAAAATCACATACAAATTAAGAAATATTCATTACTAGTTTACCACCGACACTTTGTAGGTTATAAAATATGTTAACAAATATGGCGATTTTGTTCCATATGTTATATGGTACATACATATTCTAATATCAGTGCTTTAGGGAACTCATCTCTATGACATTATAACAAATTTTTGTAAATAGAAGTGTAATGTTAACGAAGATTATAATTTTTAAGGGGGGAGACATACAGAGTCGACCAATAGGGGTGTCAGTATCTCCCAGTAGAGTCTCTCATTGGATAAATTATGTTCAACATGTTTTGCTATTTCATCATGGAACATTTAACGCTTAAACAAAGATTGGAAATTATCCAAAAATTTTATCAAAATTCGAGGTTGTACAATGGAACTTACCGTTCTTTTCACAAAAATTACGGTCGTCACAATCGCCCAAGTGAAAGGATTATACGTTGTAAGTATTATGGAAAAGTTTTAGAGCGTTTTTGCTTTACATGATATAAAGTCACGAACACCTAAAAAAAATACACGTTCAGAAGAAAACGATTTTTCTGTTTGCCAACGTTCTTAAGTGTTGGGATTCCCTACGATGACCACATGGCGAATTTTGCGGAAATATCTGGGTCTACAACCCTGTAAGATTATTTTGATTTAAGAACTGAAGCAGCTTTAACCTACTATGTTATAACATTTATAGCTATCATAAAATTTCTTAAAATTACATTTTTAGGATTTCGTTGTTCTAACGTTTTTTTTTTTTTTTAACAAAAAGAGTTTGTACGTATAATAAGGACCGGACAGGCCGGGATGAGCACCTGTAACGCCACCGCAATTTTACCGAACGATGGCACGTGACACAATGCGGTCAAATTGGACGTTCACACCAATCCGGGCAACTCATAATATCGGTATGAACATGAAATAGTACCAGGTGTTACAATTTATTCAACCAATACGAATTAAAATATTCCTAACTAACATTTACAATTTTTGTGTAACTATCGATCTTAACTATTTTTATTACTTTATTTAATTATTAACCAATCCGTTTGATAAGTTGGTAACTATTTTGTAACTACACTGAAATTGTATAATAATGTACGAATCGTCTTTTATTGGCTTCGTCTTTTCGTCTGTAATTACGATTTTTTCACTAAAGACTTGTGGCAAACATACATTGTCTAATGATATTAGTGTTTGCGAGACCGATAATTCTTTACATTTGGCCACACTAAATAAACACACGTCCAGAATAACTGTTAACGATTTTATTCTTCCGAATTTTTGAAAGTTCGGGAATCACAGTTGCCGCGTAGAGGAAAGTTGTTCACCGTTTGTTGAAACCACAAAACGAATTTTATTAGTACTGTTATGTGCATACTCTATTATATTTCAACCTAAAGAGGTTTTACTGTAGTACCGTTATAAACTAGTAACATTAATATGATGACTATAATCAATCATTGTTTCATTAAGTGAAACTTGGTATAAAATAGTACCTGTATACGAACAAATAAACGGTAGTTACTTATACACTGTTTTGTTGTAGATATAATAAATGTAATATTGATAACTTACAAATTATACAAACGATTTTATACTTTCTGCGCGAAATTTATATGAATAATCACTTGTAAATAAATCCAAAATAATATCTAGATACTGAGTGAATCGTTTTGAACTATTTTACTACAACTTTTATTGTTCATAATTTATTGCAACTGTTTTCCACAATACGACTGTTAAATATACTTATAATCATATCATATACATATATAGATAATAACACTCTTTAATCGTTATCAGCGAATTTCCGAATTGGAAATTATTCGTTTAGTATTTAGTTCGATTTAGTATTATTTTTATCTTTTTTAAAAAATTCTTACCTGCAAAAAATTCAAAATTTTATTTTGTAAATGTAAATGAAACATCATATGTATTATCAGCCATTTTTCATAGATATAGTGTCTCGTATTCCTTTGGGAATATATCAGTGATCGTAATTCCATTAAGGTTTTGATAAGCGACTAAAATATCTTTCAGTATAGGGTAAACGGTATAGTTATTGGACATTGACAGTTATTGGATAAGACACTTTCTTTTGGAGATTATAAGGCTTATAGTAAAGCAAACTTCCTGATTTTATAGTTAAACAGAACCCTCTAGTATCTGTTTTCAGAAAATGCATTCTGAGTTAACCATAATTTACAGAAACCTATAACTACGTCATTCTTAGCGTGGTCTTAGGTAGTTCGCTAAAAAAGTTTACTGCGTCTAGTGAATGACAAGGCTAGAATCATTTAATAATATCCTACTAAATTGGGAATCATCGTAAAGAGTTGATCAAGAAGTGAATAAAGGCTGTGTACATGATACAGGACTTGTGGATTGTGGAAATACGCTAGAAATTAATAAATGCAATTTTTGTCCAATAACTATATTTTTCTACACGCACAACTTTAATATTTTTTTTTCAGAGATTTACCAATATGTAATATGAAAGTTTTAAATGGTACATTAAGAAAGTCTTACTGTATTTATGAATGTTTTCGTTAAAAATAAAGTTACAACACCTACTTTTGCTGTACTTTGTTTTGAAAATTTTTCTTAACTGTCCAATAACTATACCGTTTACTCTACATATTTCATAGATTTATGGCAATTTTTACGAAATAGCTGAATATGAAATTTACCATTTTAGTTGAAAATAGAATAAAATACAATTCGAACAAGTTTCATTTGTTTAAATATTATCTTCTTTTTTATTACTGTTAATATTTTATTTCAACGACTATGGGACCCTTTCACAGGCTTAAGCTGATCTTATAAATTGATCAATCTCTAGGGTGTCACTGTTAACCCTCGAGAACGAGTGATTTGATAATTAATCGTTATGAATTAATTCGGACTAGATTCCTTCACATTATATTCTGTTATGTCTCACTAAACCAGTGCCCTATATACCTAACATAAAATTAATAAACCAGAAAGGAAACCCCCAAACAATAAATATCAATAAATCTGCTGATGATACTAAAGGCCGTTTTATAGCAGCTGACGCCACTTTGCACTTATTGTTAGAAAATAGTAGTACACACCAATAAATTTGGTTATGATGGATTCCGTGCTATGCGGTAGTTGATGAAAAGAGAATATAGAAAATTGTTATGTATCTGTTTTAATGGGTTAACAATAAATTTTTAATGAATATAAAATATTTTTTAGACTAAAAATTTTAATTCTAGCCATTAAATTTGTTTTCCAAATTAGTAACAATAGTCCAAAACTGGTAAAAATATTTAAGCTACTGGTATTTAGGTTCTTATACGACTCACAGTAGCAAGAAGAATCCCACTTTATACTACCAAAGTTTTTCTTTAGTTTTCTATTTAAGTGAAATCAAGTGATTGTCTAAATAATGGGACTCTAAACCTACTCCTGTAAGAAGATTGGTATTGAACCTGTTAATAAGCCAACAATTTATCGCCAAAGTGTTGCTTAACAAACGAAAAAGTGACCATAAGCGTTTTAGTGGCTAATTTTTTAACGGCTAGTGGCTAATCGATTCAGAAGAAAATGTTATTGTAAATTTTCAAAGTCAAAAACTAGCCAGTAGCCACTAAAAAACCCTGATTTAATGTGTGTCCAACACGTTCTTGGCTATTGTGAAAATTTAATCAGACATTTATTTCTTTTCTTGTATATTTATAATCAAAGTTTCCTAAAAGTTGGTAATTGTTAAAATTTTATACAGGGTGTTATCAATTAAGTAGCATTATTTTTAGCGAATATATAACAATCGCTCCCAACTGAAAAAGTGCGACAATCGCCCCCAACCCATAAATTTGTTTATACCTGGCTCTATGACTCATTATATTTGACCAGATGTTAATCACCACGAGTGACAATCGCCCCCAGTATATTAGCTTGTTTATACCTGGCCGTGTGATGGGAATCAGTTATTGTCAGATTCACAGATTGATTCTGACCGTTCAAAGTCCAACTCTATTTGTTATGTATCCTTTTTTATTGCATTAGTACAATACCAATGCAACATCGTGTAACAAAGATAGAAAACATGTCCGGTGGGCCAAAATTAATCTGTTGAAGTATACTTAAAAGTTTAAAGCACGACGCCGACGTATACTAAACTTAGATAATAATACTGTGTGTCGGTATGTAAGAAAAGCAAATATAAAGATTCCAATAAATTAATTTTTATCTAATTGACGTCATTTAAAAATTTGTACAGACATAATATGTAACAAGAAATGCGGCTTCCTGGACGCGATAGTTAAAGCTGCAACATTTTTGAACTTATAATATTTGTTCCAGGTTTGTAAGTAATTCCATGTTGTAAGTAATTCCACATTTCGTTCTTTGTATGGATGAGTGATAATTCATATAAACAGTCAAATAAAAACATTATGAGATTCCTGTTTTAAAATATTTGATATATTTAACTTACAAGGAAAGGGCAAGAAGTGGAAAATTCAAAAAAATTTGAACCTTTGTCAGTATATAGAGGCTGGCTACCTAATAACATAAAAAATATCAGTTGTTGCTAAAAAACGTTTTTAAGGGATGAACCACCCCCTCAAATGTGGAACACAAAAATTTAAAAGTCGATGAGATTTTGTTTATACGTACCTTAAAAAGTTCTAGTAACAAATATAACATTATTTTTTGGATTCACACATTTTTAAGGGTTGAAACCACCCCTCAACTGTGTGCTTAAAAATTTAAAAATTGATGATATTTTGTTTATATATACTATACAGAGCTCTAATAATAAATATAACATTATTTTTTGCATCTACAAATTTTTAGAGGTTGAAACCACCTCTTCATATGTGTACTTAAAAATTTAAAAATTGATTATATTTTGCATCATATTTGAACATTTCCTAAAGTAACTGACTCATTGTTGGAAATGCTAGAAAAGTAGGCGTTGAAAATGTAAGCTTTGACCTCTCCACCATTTTTTTGCATTTATTCCTTATTTTACTCTTTACAGGATTTATTTCTAAAAAGTGTTAAAACATGTATTCATTAATTTATTTTTGACCTCCTTTGACTATGCTCTCCAGTTTCATTCGTTTAAAATTATCCTAACTGTGAGTAAAGCTACTTTAAGTCAGTTATTCCAAAACAGATCGGGCAAATTTAATTTTAAATCAATTCTTTAAAGTACTTCGTTTCACTCGCCATCCAATTTAAAATTCTATAAAAGGTGAATTCCATGTAATGCTTCGCTTCGCTCGCCAAGCGACTCGAAAGTAACCATATTAATATATCTAATTTTTACACTTTGAGATCTTTCCATAGATTCCCATATTGATGTTTTAAAATTAATTCAATTTTAGATCAGCTTTTGTCTTGAATATATCAACCCCCCTAAAGAATATTGTGATAATTTTGACTGAGAATGTTGTCGATGTTGAGATGATGAAGCGTCTAAGAAATAAACTAATGTTTCACTGAAATCTGTCCCGTGGTTTTTGTATCAGCCGTGCCCATAGAAAACCTAACTGATAATTTTATTATATAAATTCTATGTAACTTCCAAAATATAAGTTTTAGATATTATAATATCTTATAGTAATAGATAGACTTTACATTTTTCTACATAAATATGATAAAATATACAGGTGATTCATTTGAAAAAAAAAGTTGCACATTAAACAAAAAAAAATTAAAAAAAGCTTTATGTGACCACCCTGTATCAAGTCGAAAAGCTGAAATGACACTGTCACATAGAATATTAGTAACAATTTCAAGCGAATTCAAAATTTGCTGTCAAAAACACTTCAAATAACAAATTTGGTGTCAACTTCCGGTATAACAGCAAGTTAAAAATATTTTATGGTATTCCATATTTGTAAATAACAAACAAATACTTTACTTTGCAAAATACCACTTTTATTTCCGAAACAATATTGTCACAGTTTCAAAAATAAAAGTGGTATTTTGCAAAGTAAAGTGTTTGTTTATTATTTAGAAATATTTTAATTAAAATCTTCATAATTGAAAACTTCTATAACCAAATTTTCAAAAATCTAATTTACTTAGATCATAAACTTTTAATGAATATTTGAATCACCTGTATATAACCATTTGGGAGATTACATTAAAATGTTGCTAAGATTGATCGGGAGATTAATATCTATATTCCCTGTAAATTTCAACTCAATAACTTTAATAGTTTTTGAGTTAAATCGGTTCGTACAAACAGACAGACAAAATTTTTTTAAAGTTATATTTGGTACATATGTCGAATTTGCTAACTGAAAAACATACTAATACCTAAAAATTCGAAAATCATAGACAGACCCTTCTATTTTATTTATAGGTATTGATGTCCTCTCGTTAAATAATATGTAGGGACAAGTTCCTCTCTACAACGACCTAAAATAATAAAACTGGAGGCGATTGTCAGTGGGGGCGATTGTCAGTGGTAGTGATTGCCCGGACACCCTTTTTACAACCATCGAAAATATAAAACTGGGGGCGATTGTTAGCGGGGAAGATTGTCCGGACACCTTTTTAACAGTGTTTAGTAGACGCAAAATAAATACGATTTTCTAAAAAAATTTTAATAAGTCGTATAATTCGACAGGCAGGTATTTAATGACTGTCTCTAGGTTTTTCTTCAGTTTTCTTTCACAGTGAGTGGATATATAAACTTCCTTTCACTCCCATCCACGCTGTTAATGTGATGTAACTATAATTTTTGAAAACAAAATATGTTGTAGTTGGAGTATGTTATAAACCAGTGGTTCTCAAACTTTTTCGTCCGTGACCCTCTTTTGTATTTAAAAAGATCCCCGAAATATGTAGGAACGGGTAGAAAATGTATAGGAAAGGGTATGTTAACTGTAGTGACTTGTTTCTGCGACCCGCACTTTTAGAATCACTGTTATAAACAAAGAGTCTGAAAAACGAATGTTATGTCTCATTCATTATAATTGCTATAAATAGATTCGAATTATCTGTTATATTCTAACGTCTGGATAACCATATTTAGAAATTTTTATAAAACTGTGATCTTGCTAAAATTTTGACAATATGAACCACTTTTTTATATTGATATCTTTACAATTATAAATTTAATACAATCGAATGTCAATTAACCATCAATGTCTGTAACAGGACTGTGACGGTTAATTAAATTAGCCGAATAAGAGAAATTTATTGAGAAGTTGATTTTAATACTATCTTTGGAACAAAAATGTTTATTTATTGATTATTATTGATATTGATGATAAAGGCGGTGTTATCCTGTTATTTTTGTTAAAATATATGAAATATACATATAAACAAATAACCTCGGATGAAAAACCCCCAAAAATTTATAATGTTGCAATTTTGAAGAAAGGATATTTAAAAGTGTTATATATACGGTGAACAATACAGCTCAGCAGAATATTACCCTTTTAAAATGTCAATTTAAACGACCATTTATGAAATTTTTTGGAATTACCTTTTTAAGTGATTTTTCAATCATATTCTTTAACAAAATATTTATTTTTCTACGATGTTATATCTACGTTGGGAAACTAGGCTTATATACCTGCCAAACTAGGCTTAATGCCAAAGACTGCATTTTTTTTATTAGGCGCTGATGGATAATCGAATGACGGTTAATCGAAGTTCTAGTGTACACATTTTCGGAACCTACAGACAGTTTTAATCTGTTTCATTCAAATACTTCTCTTATACTATGGTGGGACTCTTGACAACTTAATTGAAGTTTATGTTAATTTATCGATTCCGGTCAATGGCCATTAGGGTATAATTAATTAGAACAATGAGTTATTATTTCGCTAGACATTTTATTTTCGACGTTTCATTCAACGATAGGCGCATATCTACACACAACATAAATATTATTATACAAAATATTTAATCGCAACATACAACAAAATAATCCATCTACCTTCAAGTTCATATACGATAGTAGAGGTACACATCGAACCGAGCCATATAGCATGTATATTATGTTTTTTAGATAATATTAATAATATAAGTTGTGTCGCGCTTTAAAGTCAGAACAAGCGAACCTTTTATTTTCCACCTTTTCTGACTACATATTTCATGTTATAAAATAAAGTTTCTCATTAATCGTATAATGCCGTCCTATTCTCTTCCATACATTCTCCTTTTTCATTTCAGAATTTTTTTCAATTTTTTTTTTCGGTGTAGTTCGTTTTAGTTCATCGTCAAACGAACACGAACAACACACACACACATACATACATAAACACTCTTTTCTCTTTGTTTATCCAATTCATACGATCGTGTATCTCTGTTTATTTAAATGTTACATAAATATCTATCTTTGTTTAGCAATTCGATAATGCCACGTGCTTTTTTTACTATGTCAGACTAACAGACAAAACAGAAAGATAGACAACAGAACGGACAGGGACAAACAGACAGGCGTACAGGAGTTTCTACCCCCCACCACCATAGTGGTGGAGTAGTGCTATGCTATACCGTGTTGTTAGTAACAACCATTATCACATATACGTATATATGGAGCAGGACAGGCGAAGAATAGTAGTGAGAGAGCTTTTATTTCACAGGCAACACAACAACACGAATGAACGGCACAACGGCAAGTAAGGTTTTTAGCCAAGCAAGGTTTTTAGCCGAGAAAGCTTTTATATGATATTATACACGTATACATACACGTATACGATACGGTATCGAAAATATTCGTCTACTCGATTTATATTACAGTGGGAAGCTAGTAAGGCAAAGTAACAAATTTTAAAAAGTCTCATGCGTGTTATTTTCGGATCTAAAGTGGAATAACGTGTTAGTTTATAATGATAATGAGGTTTCATCTCCGTTTTTTAGACTCCTAACCTATACCAGACGTTACCGATCTCATTATTTTTTACAGTGTTAGTTGAAATTTTTAATTACGTTACCTAATTTTATTTTATAAGTGGAGGTTAGGGAAAGTAATTAGCGGCTACAATTTAGGTAGTATGCATCTGCAGCTGTCAGAATCATGACTGAAATTGTGAAAATAAAATACAAAAGAGCCTTCATGATCATAACCGGTCACCAACCAAGAACTTCGTCTCAATTACGAGTAGAGATAGAGTTTGCGAACTTTTATATTTTTATGAGCTATGTCAGTGGTAGCAGAGCTATTTCTAGTCGAATAGGTTCTAAATGAGAAATTTGAGTAAATTCGTTCACGTGGAGACCCTAGGATAGCAATCTAACTTAAAATCTAATTCATCAAATTGTTCACAAAGCTGTTAATAATGAACATATGACACAAGAGACATAGGAAAGCCAATGCAATAATGGAGGGAGGGATTCATCGTAGTTAATAGTCTTGCACTATATCAAAATGGTCTACAGAACAAAAAGAACTTAGCAAGAAACTTGGCGAGTCTTGACTATGTTACAACTCTTTTAACTGCAATATATATTAGGATGAGAACGCCGGTAAATTGTTACAGAACAACCAGTTTCGAAGAACTTATTTGTTATAGTATATATTTTTTTCATTTGTTCTATTTCATACTATATATTTGTATGAAATATAAAATTATAGATCGACAAAAATCAATAATCACTAATTGTGAGTGTTTAATGTACTTTTATAGAGCACTGTATACACTATCCATATACAAATACGTACATATTACACCCTCCAAACACAACATACATGTATCCAATGTATACGTCCATCCAACATATTATTGAGTGAAACACACATATACACTTTATCTTTGTTATTCGATATTATTCTTTCAAACGATTTTATACCGTATAACATATATATTTATAATGGAGATAAATTGAAATTTTTATTTTAAACAATGACAGAGAGAGAGTTTTGTTATTGTTTGTTGCATGTTATGTGTAATATTTTTTCGTTCAAAAATTTTCTCGTTTTTTTTTCCTTTTTCAACAACGATCTGCGGCGATAAAAAAATTTTATTTATAATTTTTCTTTATATTCCGGTTGGATAAGTGATTTATTATTTCTAATACATAACATGTTTTGCAATATTAAATGAAAATTTTTTCTTAATGAAAAGAAAATGAAAAATACACATTTCTGTTTTAATATAAACTTGTCTTGCTTGAATTCCCGTAAATATTCTGCTTCATTTAAACATTTACATTTAAACATAGAAACAAATGTCAAACTTTTGAGGTTATTTGCGAACAATAATTTGTTGCGTATAATAATTGAAACTCATTAAAATCAAAAAGTATCACTACTCGCAACTTGTATTGAGTCTGTACATAATTTTTCTGCAATTTATGCAAAAAATAATTATATTAGTTTTAAAAAAATGATCAAACTTAATATAATATATGGAATAAACTCATATATGAAATTATAAAATTTATAATTTACCATAAAAAAGTGTATTTTTTTTCTAGCATCTACCTAGTCGTACTTTATATCTGAAACAAAAAAAATGGAAGTACAGCAACTTCAGAAAATTTAATTCAACGAAAAAAAAAAACGTTGAAAAAAAGATACAAAACATTCTAACTGTAAAACAAGGATAGCAAATATTAATTCCATTAAAATATCTCGTTTCTAAAGATAGACAGTTCGAGTATACTCTGTATGTACATACATCAGCGAAATAAAATGAAAAAATTCTCATTGGTTAAACAAGGATAGAAGTAGATTACACTCATTCTCGTTTGATGACTGTTGCTACCCCTCAGAGGGAAAATTTAAAACATTACACTCAGATAGAGAGAGAAAAAAATTTATTTTCCAATTATCCTACTGTAAAAGAAACAAAGATAGTATGATACAGTATTGATATCTAATATCAGTAAAAAGTGGGCGGTGACTACTCGAAGCTTTTCTAGGAGGCGTAGCTCTATCGATTACAACCCTGGAATTTTCTATTTCACTTCTACAATATTAAATTGTATTTGAACGTATAGTGGCGCATACGTTTGAAGCATCATCACAAAGAAACTCAGCTATTATAAATGTGCATAATACAGACTGATTTAGAAGTGCTTTACTTAAATATCAGTGCTCACTTTTAACCCTAACCAAAACTGATATATTTTGCAAACTTGGGCGAAATAAGAATGTAACACTTAAAACAGTGTCCTATATAAAGTTGTACACTGATTAAAAGATGTATTCTGAATAAATACCTTTCTATTCGATGGTAAAACTCGAGTAGTTTTTTAGCCGCAGATAATTTTTGTTCTAGTTGGACACATCATCTGAGAATTTTAGACAGAAAACTACGTTTTAATTTTTGCTAGATCTCTTTGACCGTCGTGGCAATTCCAGTAGGTGAGTGGTTATTCGGCAAGTTTCCACCATGAGTTTCTTTCTTTGGGATAACATTTTTCTGTATATATATTCTCATAAATCTGTTAAAGGTACTGTCGGCTATTTACCTATCATTGGCAGTTGGATTCAATATCCTACAGAAGGTATCTGATTCAAATCTAGTATTTTCCGATTTTTATTATAGTAACTTTTGAATCATTTTATATTATATAGAACATTGTTTTGTTTCACCATAGTATAACCCCGTAAGTTTGAACTGAAATGGGGTTGTTGGTCGCAGTGGTGCCGCGTTGCGACGTTACTGTGAACTAATGAGGGCGGGAATTTTATATTATTTTCAGTTCTCTAGCTCTACCACGTTATAATTCGTATATTTTATGTGTATTTCTATATAGAGCTTGAGTTGTGTATTTGTATACTCATATAACATAAACAGTAAAAAAATATACATTTAATAAAAATAAAAAAAGGAGAAAATGAAACAAGAATAGCATATAGTATTTACCGTTATTTTTTACTATCGTCATCTTTATTTCTTCTATTTCATTCCAATGTTTTCTAGTAGTATAAAATTGTGATGTTTTTACGTTTGTTTTTGTTTTTTGTTTTTGTCAATTTTATTGATGAAAATTTTCTATGTAGCTTAAAAATAACTCAGTTATAACAGTTTTCCAAACTTAAATACTACATAGGGGCAAAATTAAATAAATTAATATTAATACAGAGTGGGAAGAGAATATTTTTTACCATAAATTGACACAAAATATATTTATTACAATATAATGCCACCTCCTCCCCATTCTTACCCCCCGCCATTCAATCAGTTAATTTTGATCATCATTATAATAAATTTAAACTGATTTAATTAATTATTCACCCATTATTAAAATGGTATTAAATGATTTCATCCAAAAAATTTTGGTGTGTTTTAGTTTTTCATTCTATTTTTCATGTATATTTTAGTTGATTTAGTGGCAGTGGCAACGAAACGGTGGAATGAGTTGAGTTGAATACTGCTGTACAGTATGATTTATCAATTCGTATAAAACATATTTGGTGTTTTTTTTTCAGTCTAATAACATCCATCTATTATTAATGTTTTATACTGTATATGTATTTGCATATGTGTATATTTTGTGTGTAGGTACAAGATGAGTCAGTTATTATTTTAGACAGAAGCTTCACAGATATGAGCGGGTAGTACATATTACTTTCATATTACACGATCGATTCTACTTTTGTTGTACGTTTTCAGTCCACGCGGTCTACGAAAATATACGAAATATATTTTTTTCTAAAAACGGTACAATATTTTACAAAATTTTTTTTTTTATGTTATTACAATACTTCACTTAACTCTAGGTGCCTACAACTAGTGCTTAACCCTAACCTAACATGTACAATTCTAAGTAATAACAATACATAAAAATCTTAATTATTAGTGACTCGATACAAAGGAAAATTTTCAAAAACCTTTAAACATGTACGCGGTCTAAACAAACACGTGGTATATGTATATATTGAGAATTAAACTACTTGAGTTTCTACTATTTATTGACCTAAGAATTAGACTACTTTGATTTGTTAACATTTTGAAAATAAATATTGCTCTAAGTATTGAGATTCAATGACTGACAGGTCTTATATTTTGAAAGCAAATTTTTTAAAAATGTAATGTGATTTTCAAAAGTAGGATAAAAATACCACTCAAGGATAAAGTAATATAACGTTTTTTTAATAAGGAATATCATCCATTTGTAAAATCTAATTATTTACTTTAACCTCCTTTTTAATTGTCAGCAATCAATTAAAGTGTGAAGGATGTTAATAATATTGTCGCTACGACAATTTTTGCATTTTAATAAGCATGAGGGCAAGGAATATTTTCATACATATGCCCAATCATTGTTTAACTTTTATATTATATCTATTATTACCGTATTTTCCGGCGTATAACGCGCATCCCAAAATTTTGAAAATTTTTTTAGTTCTTTGTATGTTCGCCGTATAACGCACACCACCAACTTTGATAATAAAATAATGAATCATATACCTAACTAAAATAATTTTATTACATTAACTTATTTTATGGAATAATTTAAAAATGTTATTTTTTTATTCTAATTAAATTTGTATTATTGTATATGTATATTGTATATTGTATTGCAATATTTTCTTTTATTTTTTTTATTTATTTGATAACCCACTTAGTATTGACAGATGAATATATATATATATATATATATATATATATATATATATATATATATATATATATATATATATATATATATATACATATATATAATATTAAAATAAAAACATCACGAAATTTGGACAGTATATGTTTGGTGTTCAAGGTGCGCGTTATACGCCGAAAAATACGGTATTTAAACCAGACTTGTTTTTGTACTGTACGAGTTTTACTTAAAATTTCCTAGTAGAATGGTGAAATATACATAATTCCCAATCTAAAATGGCAATCACTTTCATAAACGGATAACATTTTCGCTTCCTTTTTTTCCGCAAATCTCTGTGTGTTAATTTAATCAAAATCTTTACGTAAAGAACTAATAATTTAGCCAGATACTAACTTATTGACAGCGTATTACATCCACGAATTTTAATCTCACTAGCACTGTGTGCTGACATTTTTTGAATATATTTTAGTGTTATTTAACAGCAGTGAAATTGATGTATGTTTGGTAGTTCCAGTTAACGTTATTAATTTTTGTAATCAATTATAGTTATTTTTTTTCATTCAATGACTTTTTTCTATTTTGTTGTTTCAATCATTTAAATATACATATATATACATGTATATTTTCATATGTACCATCAGATACATACATGTTATAGACATAGTAGTTAATTTCTATAATGAATTTTGTTTTGAACCTCTTCAATATGGTTATTATCATCGAGTAGTGAACACCGAGCGAGGAGTAGTGACGTACAGGATAGTGATTCCATGCTATACAGT
This sequence comes from Brachynemurus nebulosus, assembly GCA_035578155.1. Classification (NCBI taxonomy): domain Eukaryota; kingdom Metazoa; phylum Arthropoda; class Insecta; order Neuroptera; family Myrmeleontidae; genus Brachynemurus; species Brachynemurus nebulosus. Next base: position 602,829 of record JAPWDM010000041.1, on the reverse strand, counting down.
TGGTGGAGAGTCATACTATACATACATACATACACTAAAACCATCACGACCGCCGTTTTCCACTCATACCATACTGGAAAGCTTGTTCGCTACCAGCCATCACGCGTTTCCATACCATGTTATGTTATATCAGCATGGTATCGTTACCATGGTAACGTTTACCCGTCCTCATTGTGAAACAACCACTATCTACTTTTCGGTGTACTTGTACACACACTCTAACTACACTGGGTACACTGTACTGTGTTTGGTGTGTGCTGTGCTGCTCGGCTCTGTAGCGACTAGCGTGCATGGTTGGTTTGGTTTTAGCTTGATCGTGCGATAACGCTATAGTGGGTTCGTGTTAGTGGGAGTGAGTGAGTGGTATGTTGTATATTTCGCTACCACCATGCATAGTTTAATCATTGTATACGTACACGATCTATACTAAAACTACATGTATGTATGTACATCGAATGTTCGGTGTAGTTCGGGTTCTACACTGTGATTGTATGTTGTATATGTGTTACTCGTATGTGTGTATGAGCCTTAATATACCGATAATGTTTGAAACAGTGGTATTCAATAGGTTGTTTCAGGGTTAGATTTACCTTAAGTGCCGCCCTAGGTATTGTGAAAAATGCCGCCCTAGGTATTGTGAAAAATGCCGCCCCTGTCTTTTGCAAAAATCGAACTTTCCCCTACAAAAATAACTAACGAGCAAAAAGAACGTCAAATTACAACTTTTGCCGCTCTGTTCTTAAAAATTTGCCGTCTCTAGGCCATGACCTAGATTGGCCTAGTGGCTAATTCGACCCTGGGTTGCTTGTACTCACAATCAGTACGTAAAGACAACTCACATAAATGGGGAACAGCGTTTGTTCTTCAGACTACAATGTCTATAGTAGAGGTCGCATCATCATTTTTACACTTATTACACTTATTATGATGTTTGTGGAAAGTAAGGGTGCAGGGACGGTGGGGCACTATTATAGCAACTTAATACTAATAGGCTAAGAGGTAACTCACCCAAAAATGGGGATCATTTAACAAAGAATGAGACATTCAGAATAAATAATAACTGTAACTACTCATCTAGATTATCTTATGAAAACTTAATACGATGGCGGATGGAACCTTTAATGTGATTGGTGGCAACTTATTTGTTTTTAATAATAGATGAAATCAGCTTTAATGTGATCTTAGTTAAGTGCTTTAACTCGATGAGGATACTGTCTTTATGAAAACAATCAATTAGATATGGCTTACCAATTACTTCAGTCATGATTTACAAAGACAATTATATAGGTACATTTCATATAGATCTTCAAGTTTTAACTCTTTCAAATCATTAGTTACATGAATTAAAGACTAGAAGTAGGCCTTCCTCAGCCATCGGATAAATTTTGTATAAAACTACTTAGACGAGCAAAAGCAACTTTCTTTAATAAATTCTGCTTGGTTGGACCTGACGTATATCTTGCTAAAGCATCTCCGGATTCTTCGAATATTACATTGGTCTTTCATATTTTTCAAGTGTTTTCAGGTTCCCCATAGTTATAGAAACACTGTTTTCAGCACAACACATACACTCTTATACTCCTATATATAACATATATTGTTGAACTCTATTTGAGAGACCTTCCGTTCCCTATCGTACTAATACGTATATATATATATATATATATATATATATATATATATATATATATATATATATATATATATATATATATATAGTACAGTAGCGGTTTCTAAATAAAACAAAAAGTAAGAAAACAGCAAAAACTAACCTATACAGAATAAATTGTAACCTTTATTTATAAAAGTATTATTTAAAAAACATTAAAAATATTTGTGACGCAAACTTACTTTTTGAATTTGATTCGTATTGATTGTGCCAAGTTTACAAAAATAGGCTCCTAGTATGTTCACACTGAAACGATAAGTAGTAAGTAGTAAATAGAGCTCATAGGTAGGTTACTTTATGTACTTAAGGGAGTATTCTAGTCTAGAAATTTGAAAAAGTCTATTTTTCTTTTTCTCATTTTTAAACTTCAAACCTTTAAGAATAAGCCTGTAAAAGGATTGGCGGAAATTCGAATTATTTTCGAAGTTATGGTTATTTTTTCCCTGTGTACTGTGTATCTTTTCTGTGTTAAATTCAAATTTTTAATATAAATTACTTGAAACTACTTTTTTTCGATACGGTTGACATAATATCTCACGTTCTAATGCACCGATTTACTTGAAATTTAGTACAGACCTTCTTAATACTATTAAAATTGATCCGACGCAGGGGTTTTTGGGGAATTTTTTTTACTATTTTTAAAAAATTTCCAAAGTTGAAGAAAGAAGATTTTTTTAAATGGACGCCATTTTGTGAAAAAATTTATTTTTTCAAATCGGCTACGTCCAACTAATTCTACATCCTTGTTTATTAAGAATTAACTAAAATTTTATGTTTCAGATCACCAGGAGGGTTGGAATCACGTCAACGAGCCTTTTTTTGGCTCCCCACTTTGCCAGCCCCTACCGATTTCAATTTTAAATTTTTTTTAAATTTTTATACATTTTTATACTTTTCAAATAAAAATAAAAAAAAAAATAAAAAAATGGATACTAAAAATGTTTACTATTTGTTTTTTTTTTTACGCCCGTAAAACCAATTCAAAAAAAAGCCTCTAGACTAGAATACCCCCTTAACATACTGTTATATTTTTCTGTTCTACTTATGCGTCCTATTAACTATTTTGTATTTACAACTCCGGTGTGAACGATGCATTAGACTACATATAGAATTTTCCTCAAAAAAAGCAGGAAAGGTGATGGTAATGTTTGGTCCGGAGTCAAATGTATGCGCTAGGAAAGTTTCTATACTTCCCACTTTTGAATAGATCCGATGCCTAGAATTTAAGTAAAACTCAAAACGAACCATTCTTTGAATTCATTAAACATTATCAAATGCAAAAATTAATTGGTTGCCTTGGAAATTTTAAAAGCTTACTTTATTTTATTTAAACCGTCATTGTTCGTTAACAAAAAGAGGGATGATATGTTACACACACACATATATGTAGGTGTATTTTGAATATACGATTGATATAAATAGATATTATGTTTCCAGGAAAATTATCCAGTTGGTTGTCTTTACGCATTTTATTTTCAAATAAAAAATCAAAATTAAAAAACATACAACCAGCGTTTCAAAAATTGTATTCTATTAAGGGATATTAAATTTGAAAATTTAATGTATATAGAGAAAACAGAAATTAATGTAATTTTTTCTGTTTTTACTTTGCATAATAAATTTTTAATTATAACTACATGAGAAACGATTTCCCAGAAGAATTTATAATTTTTATTTCTGTTACGGAAAATTTTTTATTGTTTTTGTTTTTTGTCACCATTGATTCCACTGAACTTACTGAGGTTACAGCAGCATCGCAATAGAGTAGCAACTTAACCCTAATTTTTAACAAAAAGCGACCACGAACGTTCTAGTGGCTGATTTTCTTTTAATCGATTCAAAATTTAAAAAGGAATAAAAAGTTCCAATACTATTTTTTTTATCAAATACTGGCGTCATTGTGAAAAGTTGAAATTAATGAAAGTAATACGTAAGATATAATATGTATCTATAAATTTTATATTAGTAGTATTCTGTAAGGACAATTGATTTATAAAAAAAAAAATTGTAACATTTTTTTAGAGAGAGAAAAAACTATATTGACAAATATGATATTTTAGAATGAATACGTAGACTAAAATCAAACATTTATAAGAATACTTGTCAAATTATTTATTTTTATCAATTTTTAGCATTAAAGCAGTGGTTTAATCAAAAAATAGTATTTGAATTTTATATTTTATTTTAAATTCTGCATCGATTAAAAAAAAAACCAGCGACTAGAATACTCGTGGTCACTTTTTCAATTTCTAAGCATCTTTTAGTTAAAGTTCCTAGCCTACAAGGAAGAAACACCACAACACACTCTTCCAGTCTGAACAGTTTTTAATTGTATAATCTACAAGTTTTCAGTATGTTGTTTTGTCTCAAATACACATCTTTATTCTTTCGTCTTCACATATTTTTTCCATTCGCATGCGCATTTGTTAAAATCCGATCTTACCCTACCAATTGGCACAGACCTAAGAAAACTACTAACATTTCTTTTTATTAAAAAAGGTTTCATAAAACTAAATAAACCCCCAACCTAGAAGAACCGGTCACAAAACAGAATTATAATCCACATAATATGTAAAGTTTTTTAGTATTAATTACTATACACCCTAAATAGCATATCTACGGATATCACACACATATTTTAATTCTGGATAATAGAATAAATGATTTGTATTAAATTTGTATATTTGACATTAAATGTTAAAACAAAATATGTGTGATATATGTATTTGTTCGGAAATATTTGTGATTCCCGATCTGTCAAATAAAAACAAATTACATTTAAATGATTGATTGTTATTATTATTTTGTTATTATTTATAAAAAAAATTATTGTAATAATAATATAATAAATTGTAAAATAATTTGTGTTGTATTATGATCATGACCTAAGGCAGTTTTGTGGCCAGTAGTAAATATAGTAAATCTAGTCTACTAGTAATTCTAAAGAAAACCGAAATATTTGAAGCGAGACATTTTAATAATAGATGAAAAAGAAAAAAAATTAACCTATAAACATTAAATCATAAAATTGTATTTTTTATATTGTTAAAACTGTTATATATATATATATATATATATATATATATATATATATATATATATATATATATATATATATATATATATTTGGTAGTAAAATAATAACGGCTTTTAACCTCCGGCCTTCAGAGCTCAATATCTATCTAATAGAAGCAAGCCACATCATTACTATTAATTTCTAGACACAAATTTACGATCTGCAACTGTGCTAATATTCAATTGGAACTATTCTGATATTCAGTTGAATTTGCAAAGAGAATGCAATTTGCTTGCAGAAAACCTTTAAAAGCATAACCAATCACAAGAATCGAATTTTTTTATATCTATCAAGAATAAAAGATCCGTAATTTATTTTGAATCTCAAGGAGTAAATATAATTTGTTATTCAACTGTTATTCTTTATGAATTTCGATAAAATCCAACGTGTTCGTAGATCCAACCCTGGAATTATTATACCGTTAATATAGTTACTAATTAAAATAATCCGCTATCGAGAACCGGTTGTCTATATTTATCTGGTTATACCCTTTACTATCGATTCCAATGTAAATATAAAAATTTTTTATGCAATCACCATACCAAAAGCCACCCCTTGATTAGTAAAGGCACCTCACGTTTTAACCTTTAAAACCTTTTTAGTCTAGGATTAAAAGATAATCACGTCCAAGGTATCAGATATTTTCATTGTTTGGTCCTTGTTAACTTTTATAGATATTTAAGCCAGAGTGATGTCACTATCAAAGAAATATACGTATAAATTTTCCCGTCCCTTTGAAATTCATCACGTTAATGCTTTAGACTTTTGTCTATAGATAAAAAGACATAATGAACAATTTCTGGTTTGTTATTACACCTAATCATGTAATTCTACCAAATAAAATACGTAATAGAATACTCTTTCATATTCATACATGTTTGTTTACGTCTTTCTAATTCATTCTAGTAGAACTAGATATATACTATTAATAAAACAGGCGTCATTCGGGCGCGTACTGTAACTTGGTGGGTACTGTCTCTCTTCATATCGTCTAATAGTGTTTGTTGTACGTTACTTACTTATTTTGGTCGGATGGTTAGGTTGATTTGCATTGTTGTTACTGTTCTAGAAACGTCGAGTCGACTACGAGCATCGAACTAAACGACATATACATATAAACGAATGACATCGTCGCCAATTCGACTCTAACTAATGTTGTTGTTGCTATTGTTACTCTATTCCAACATCTATCCTATCTTTTTTCCTCGAAAATTCTCTTTATCACTACTTACAGTTAGTTGGTGTAGTGTGGTAAGTTACCTCTCTATTTCGGCAAATAGAAAATATCCCTTACATAGATACAAAGTTTCGAGTTGTGTGTAAGTGCAAAACGAAGCTTTATGGGCTATTGTTTGTGTATAATAAAAACATACACTTCAGCTTGACCATTGGCGGCTTATAAAAAAATTCTTTTGTTATCGTTATTAACAGTGTTCGAAAATGGTTAAAACAGTGTTCAAAAATGGTTTAGTATTGTAAGAAACTGATCCATAGCTAAAATATCACTTTATGTAGTAGAAGTCTCGAATGTACTAGTTACAAATTCGATTTTCGAATTTCACTAAAAGATTAGTCTCTTGCTAACGCTTCCATCAGCATAAAATAAACCTAAGAAATATTTGTGAATAAATCTTTCCATTGAATTAAAATGATCATCCAGTGTCTTAAAAATTTATAATACCTGAAAGAAAGAATTAATTAACTGACCTCCCATCACTCTCCTTTCTTTTTACTAACATCATAATATCATAAATGTACAGTGTAATGTAGAATTTGCATACATAAAATATAAAAATAATGATGCGGGTGGCGTCTTCTATGGATGGGAACTCAGAACGAATTATTATTAATATTGGGTTATAATAATATTGGTTACAACGGAGACTTTTGATATAGAAAATATAAAAATGGTAAGGATTTATTTTGAAGCGGTAACAAATAGAATTAGCAGGGCCGTAGAAAGAAATGATGAGCCCAGGGAATAAATTACGTTTTTTAAAATTTTCTCCCTAAAAAATAAAACAAGCAAAAGAAAAACTCCCTTGACTTTTGTCGGGTCCTGTAACGAGAACTATGGACCGCCTCTTTAGGCCCGGACCTTGGGGCTACAACTCCGGCTGCCCCCTTCTCGATAGGCCTGAGAACTATTGCTTAATTAGATAACAGCACAGATTAAATATTAAAATCGCTTTTAGACATGCAATTTTCTATCGATTAAATTATATTTAGAGACAATCTGATTATTGTCTAAATCAGTGAAAACCAGTGTCCAGAACGGCGAACCGCTTGTCTGGTAAGTACTTTTCAGGTCTGGATTTACGGAACTTGACTAATGAAAAAATGAGGGAAAGAAACCATTAGTGTAAGAAAAAGACACAAATGAGTGTTTTGGACTCCCTGTCTTTGTTTTTAAGTGCTGTGAGATTAAAAATGAGCTTCCTATATTAACCAATTTATAATACAAATAAATTGGATGTTAATATTGCAAAAATAAGTAACTATAAAAAATGAAAAATTTCCACAACACAGTTACATTCGACGATTCGAATTATTAATTGTCGACGAAAAAATAAAAAAGCCACTCTTCATTTTCATTGTAATTTTCACTTTATATTTTCATAGAAATTAACATTGTTTCGGAGAATTATGATATATGATATTTTATATACCAGTGCCAACCTCAACATGCACTTATACTAGTACGTAAACCATGCATATGCATATGTATATTAGTATATACTCACTCAATGTACTCATCGAACTCAAAGTTATGTGACGTCGCTCATTCGTGGCTGTGTGGCTCAAACGTAATGCAATGAAATGTTTTAGTTATCAATTCCTGTAAATAGATTGCATAGTATTAAAGCGACCTTTTGTATGCACTACATTATGTGTGCATAAATGTATAGAAAAGAGAAAGGTGTGCGTAAATAAAATGATACAGGATTGTGTGACAGTCTTTATGTGATTTCTTCATCCTGCTATTTGAGCTCAAGTAGATTGATGAGAATTTTCGAAATTTTTCCGAAAAGTAGGGTTGGCTAGGAAAAAATGAAAAACGCTCTTTCTTTCTATTTTATTCCTCTATTTTAAGATTTTTTGGAGGCCCCGAGGCACGTGCACTAATTGCCCTTATGTAAATCCAGCTCTGTATTTACCTGTACCTCCCATACTATTTATTACTAATTTCGACCCCTAGATATTCCACTTGGTGTCCAGACAATCGCCCCCACTGACAATCGCCCCCGCAGTTTTATATTTTCGATAGTTGTAAAAAGGGTGTCCCATGAACCGTCACCACTAACAATCGCCCCCAGCTTTATATTTTCGATCGTTGTAAAAAAAGGTACCCTGTCAATCACCACCACTGACAATCGCCACCAGTTTTATTATTTTAGGTCGTTGTAGAAAGGAACTTGTCCCTACATATTATTTAACGGAAGGACATTAGTAAGAAAATTTTATAAGTTAGTTTTACACTGCAACAAAATATTATATTAAAAAATATATCAAATATTTTAAAACAGAAATCTTATAATGTTTTTATTTGAATGTTTATATTAATTATAATTAATCCATACAAGGAACGAAATGTGGAACTACTTACAACATGAAATTACTTACAAATGTTGAACAAATCCTATAAGTTGAAAAATCTTGCAGCTTTAACTATCGGGTTCAGGAAGCCGCATTTCTTTTTACATAATATGTCTGTATAACTTTTTAAATGACGTCAGCTAGATAAAAGTTAATTTATTAGAATCTTTATATTTGCTTTTCTTACATACCGACACACAGTATTACCATCTAAGTTTACTATCTTCCATCTACCTATTACCTGTTGGATGTAAACACAGTGAGTCTTGAGTGAACAAGCTAATATACTGGGGGCGATTGTCACTGGTAGTGATTAACATCTGGTTAAATATAATGATTCATAGAGCCAGGTATAAACAAATTTATGGGTTGGGGGCGATTGTCGCACTTTTTCAGTTGGGGGCGATTGTCAGTGGTAGCGATTGTCATATATTCATTCCACTTTCGACTAGCGGCGTCAAAAATCGGTTTAAGGGATAATTTCTTAAATTAAAAAGAATATGTAAAAAAAATTCAGCTCAATAAAAGGTATACGATTTTTGAAACTCTTTATCCATTAACAATCTAACTGGTTGACGTGGGTTCTTTTATTTTGGTCAATGTAAAAATACTAAAAATAATATTTATGGAACATTCATTACTGAAAACTCCGATGGAAATGAAATAAAATTGAAATTTGCAAAAATTATACGTCATTAAGAGAAATAGGACTAATCGTTTTTGATTTTTTGTTGTTATTTTCAACCTGTCGACAAAAAGACGTTCGCAAAACTGCCTCAAAATGTAAGTTAACTTTTTAAAACTGGAGAATCTATCGTCGTACACTGGGCAGTGGGCACTGTTTCAGACGTACGTCTGCATCTTTATTAGCTAGTTCAGAAGCAAATGTAAACATTATAAAGCGACATGGGTGGGGGAGAGTTTTTTGACAGTGGTAGAAAACTACGTTGAAAATTCAATTATTAATACAAAAACAAAGCAGTCAAATTTTTGCACAAGTTTGGACAGGTTTTGGTGATACCCTTTTAAATTTTTGAAATTGAATCATAGAAAACGATGTCCCTCGTGAGGGACAAATCCAATGAAAGGGTTAAGGATCAATAAAAAACTTATTGCTAAATAGTTTTATATTTTCAAGATATACGAACCTTCATATACAAACATCTATATAATAATGTATAAACCTATATATTGTGTGCATTACTCAGAACCATTAGATAAACAACAAAAGTTAAACGCGCGAAACGTTTTTCTACACGTGATCGTGCACATGTTTTCAAAATGATATTTAAGTTTCTGGAAATCAATTTTCTACTAAATTCTTATGTATTTCTTTTTCTCTACCTTTCTTTCTATGTTGTAATTAACAATGTAACTGAAGACATTGTTTGTTAATCTGCTTTATTTACTTAGGTACTTAAATTAATAGGATTTCTTGTTTTTCAGTTAAAAATTTATCAGATCGAACAATACAAGAAACGAAGGGAAGTTAAAGAAATGATAGCGAAAGTTATTTTATGGTTACGGTTACTTTTTAGCTAACGGACCCAAATTTCCTAAAATATGAGAAAACAAGGTCCTAGTTTCTATGGAACTGAAAATTAGCAAGACGTCTTCAGAATTTTACACTGCCTCTAGCAACGCTAAATAGTGAAATGTATTATATCAATGGTAGGGTAGGGTCGTGTAAGATGGCGTGGTCGGTAAGAGTGCGCACTCCTGTTTTCTCGAAACAGGACCGAAGTTTGTAACCAACTTTAATCGTGTTTTGAAGTGTTTGGGTATATGTAATTGCTCACCAAAAAATATTAGTTAAAATTCCCGATATTCTAGATATGTTTAAAATTTTTAGTACCATTTGATATTATTTTTCTCGAATTTGAATATGTTGCTACGGTTTAATCCGAAACAAGTTATAAATGTTTCTGTGGCTAGTAGAGTTAGTCACGAACTAGCTTTGATCACTTTAATTCGTGTCAGTACGCGTGGATGGTTTCCACAGGATGATTTTGTTGGTAATAGGCAGTCGTGTAAGCTGGCGCAGTATAAAGGCATGTAAGACGGCGCATGCATTCTTACACGACAGTTTCTTTCATTATATTTTCTTTAACTTTACTGAGTAATTCTATACAACTTTCGTACAACGTAAATTCGTGTAACCCAAGTTCCTACATCAAAAGTTTACGATTACGAAAACTAACGACAACGAAAAATAATTTTTTTAAATATTCTATTGGTAATAAAATCAGTGGGACTAGTAGAGCCTAAAAGTAACCAATTATAACAATTTATAAAAAGTAATTCGATATTGATAATTCTCGATAACGAAAACTACATTCTAATAGTCGCAAAATTTTTGGAATATCCATAACTTGCTTCGCTTAAGCCTTAAATCTTTTCGCTACGACACATCATTCACGAGATCAAAAGTTTACCATTACGAAAAGTTACGAAAATTAATTTTCTTAAAAATGTGTTATTGGTGACCTAATCAATGGGACTAATGGAGCCTAAATTAACCAGTTGTAATCAATTTATGATAAGTAATTCGGTATCGATAAGTTTCGATAACGAAAAGTAGGTTTTAACAATCACAATACGTTTGAGTAGGAAAGCTATGACAGTACGGCGGCACACTACGTCATCAAAAGTATGGGGACAGCCTGACCCAAAGTGTACCCACATTTTTGACACGGTAGTGTACCATAGCATTAAGTACAGTACGGTGTCAAAAGTGTGGGCACACCTTGGTCAGGGTGTTCCCATACTTTTGACGACGTAATGTGCCGACATACTGTCATAGCTCGTCTACTCGTTTGGAATACCCATTACTTGCTTCATTTAAACCTTCAAAAATTTCGTTATTTCTTGCTACGACCCGCCGTTACTTATGATCAAAGTCAGTGGAGAAGTGCTAACATAAGAAATTCACCTGTTCCAGGGGTGTCAGATTGTTTGAATGTGATTTGTGCTAAGCTCCAAGCTTCTTAATAAGTGCGCCATTTTACCAACCTCAAGTCGCCATCTTACACGACCGGTCGTGTAAGAGTGTGCATTTTCCATTTTGTGAATTTTTTTAATAACTCGATCGGTATTGAGTTCATAATAAAAATCCTTTATCACAGCGTTAACTAATCATTAAGGTACCTACTAGAATAAATACAATTTATTTCTATAACATTTTCCGTTATATTTTTATAGCCACCTAAATGTTAAGTGCTGCGTCTTAGACGACACTACCCTAATTGTCGGGTAGGACGAGGTCCGCGACAAACTGTGCCCGTGAAAATCACTCCGAGTGCAAATCTTCAAATCCTAGCCCCTCAGATTGTCATTATTCTCCACCCGAAACATTAACATATAGTATAAAATGAAATACGTAATTAAAGCATAAGAAAATCTAATTATTAACCTAATTTGATTATTGTAAACATTTATTAAAACACTCCTCTAAAGAATTCAAAAATTTAATTAGTTTAAATCTTATCTTGTCAGTGGACAGGAAAAGTGACGCAACTCATAAAAATAATTTTTTCAGTACAGCCATTTAGAAGTTATTTCCTGTAAGAAATTGTTATGATGTTGGGTTTTTAAAATTTTCAAATCTCTATTGTGAGTTAACCATTAGGATTCACCTTGTATTCACCTAACAAAAACAAGTCAGTTTTGATAACATTAAAGATTTTGTTAAAAAGGATTTGGAGACTTTGAAGTAAGAAAACAAAACCGCTTTCTAACGGTCTCGTAATTGTCTTAAGCAAATTTGAAGAGGCAACTAAAAATTATCCAAAAATTTTTACGTACTTTAGGAAAATGTTATTTTTTTCGGAAAATACAAAAAATTATAAATAAATAATAATTTACGTGTACATGCGTAACATGGTAACGCATATAAATACAGTAAAAGTTCAATTTTTGGTCAATACTATTTGTATGTCTTTCTCTATTAGTCTCTGTGTTTAACGGTTTATAGTACGATATATAAGAATGCAAAAGTGAGAGAGCACTAGATATCAAATTTAATTTTTTACGATTATAAATTTATTATTATGTGTATTTTACTATATGTATACAGACTATGTACAGTGTTGTGCATTAGTTCCCTCCACAGGTGCCTTTCACTTGATATAGGTTTCTGTTGGTTTGGTAAATGTAAAATAACCATTTTTGCTTCCTACTTTAACACTTTACTATGATCATTTGTATTGCTCCTTTACGTAAATTTAAATGTATAATTAATGAAAAAAGAGAATTTTATTCCACAGTGGAAAATTTTACTAATATACAGTCATGTACAAAATTATTTAAACATATTTGATTCATGACTGAGTGAAAATATGTTCCTTGTAAGTTTTACCGTGCATTCTAAAAGTCATTATAAATTTGTTCATATAATATCTGCTCCTTTCAAAAGACGCCAATCTTCATTGTAAACAAAGAGCAGTAAACCAACTAAAGACGCAAATCTTTCCAAGACGTTCTGTGCAAAACTAGCAAGTGCACTTTACAAAACAGCTAATAGTTCGATAAAAATAAAAAATTTGGGGGACAGGTCTACCCACACTGTCAACTTCCCATTGGGTGTCCTTAAAGACTAGAGACTACTGTACATAAATAATTCTCTTTTAATTTCAGGCGACTCTTCCCCTGGGCCTCCGATAGAGGCTTTGCCCCTTGCACCATACCGGGGGTTTCACCTTCTGTATCCAAGGGTAGGGGCTCCACCCTTATCAAACAAATGATAACATCGTTTGTCCTCAAGATATGCGAAACAAAATATATTTTGGCAAAAAACTAATTTTTTCAAGTTTCTTATTTCGTTCTTTTTTTAAATTTTGTAATAAAATACTGGCATTTTTAACATCAAGGAAGGTTCTTAGGCCATTATATAATAATATTATGGTAAAAAATCCATATAATCCATGTTATCTTAATAAAGTTAACTCCGTTTTTTACCACAAAAAACAAACCACTAAACCGAATTTGCTGAAAAGTTTATCCGGTCTTCATATTTTGATTACGCATGTAATGAAATTAGTCCGGAGTCGGTATCATCATTTGTTCTCGAGATATGGGAGACGAAAAAAAATTCACGAACGAACTAACGAACTACCGAACGCACACAGAGACATCACGCTAAAAACGATGGATTCAGATTCTAGTGAAGTTAATAAAATTCATTTTAAATAATATTAAATTAGTTTTAATTTCACCAAGTGAAAATGAAGATCAATATTGATTAATTTCATTCTACAACTTAAATATACCAATTTTACTGTTATTAAAGACCAACATTTAAGTAGAAAATTGACACCGTTTCTACTTATAAAATCACATCCTAGAAGACGATCTTTTTAAAAGGATATCCAATGATTTTGAAAAAGAATACAGTAGAATTTTAACTAAAAGAAAGAGCATAAATTCCTCTTAGTTACAATTTATCTCTTTTTATTGAATATAAAAGATACATAATTATCTCTCTTTCATTTATTTGTCAGTGTTGCCTTGGTTAATATTTAAAATATTTGTAATCCCCTTACCTCAGAATTCCCCTTAAAAAACTTTCTTTTAGTTAAAATACTACTGTAACTAAAAATTTGTTAATATCTAGAAGTGCTGTAACGAAAAAAAAAACATAAGACACTGATTATTTTGATGTTTTAAGAAATCCTAGTCGAGTACCTGCTTAACGCCTATGAGACCTCTCTATAATCCAAAAGATAATAGTGTGCTGCTACGAAAGAGATTAAAGTTTATAATAAAATTACTTCAGAGGAAAGAAAAATATAAGGATATTGCGGAAGTAAAAATCATATTAGAATGAACATTTGAAGGCCCAGGGGGAAAAAGGGGTTAAGTCACTTTAACAAATTTTTTCGAGAGATCAATAAAACTTAAAGAAACGTTATAAACATTGTGTTGTTTATTTGAGAAACAGCTGTAAGCCAAGTCAGCAACAGTATACAAAAGTTGTGAACTTGACTCCTTATTCCCTCTACGCGCTCGTTTGATCCCTTGTTCCCCCTACGCGCTCGACTTGACCCCTTGTTCCCTCTTTGCCTCCAGTTTCGAACCGGTTTTTTTAGGTGACTTGACCCGTTTTTCTCATAAATTGTTATAACACGTGATAATACTCTTGAAGAAATACATACCACAATCAATCAATAACTCATTTTTCAAAAAAATGTGACTTAGCCCCTTTTTCCCCCCGGCCCTTCATTTAGAAACTCAAATAGGAAAAGCAAAGTCGGAAAATTTTAATAGTAATCTTACAAGGAAAGGTTCCCAGGTGTCCGCCTCCGATTTCAATGCCGCTGAGATATGTTATTCTGCGTCGAAATCTAAGAGACACGTATTTTGTTTTATCGGCGGAAAAACGGTTTGAAGGGGTGAAATCGCCCTTCAAAAATTGGAGTAAAAATTTAATTTTTCAAATATCTCGAAAACAGTAAGAGATAGAGCAACAGTTTAAATTGGCGATATTGCTCTTTTTTAAAAAGCTATCTATTGATATGCAATTTGTTCAATTTACATCAACAGAGGTGGTTGGGGGTTAAAATTTGAGGGTTAGTTTTGCAAAAAGGGGGTGAAAATTAAAAAATATAAAAATTTTGTTTACAGATTTGAAATCTACGTCAGAAAATCTAATTGACCTGTTTTTGCTCAATCTTCTAATATTAAGTCTAGGGGTAGTTAACTAGGGAGTGACTGTGTCGAATAGTCGTACTACTTGGGTAGTTCAAGAAGTTCTTCTTCATGGAAAATAGTTTAAGACAATTAGATTAACGTAGGAATGAAATTTTCGATTTCAAAATTCGATTTGAGCAACACTGGAGAGGGGGTAAGTCACTCTCTTAAATTGGATACTACCCTATAGCCCACCCTATATATATATATATATATATATATATATATATATATATATATATATATATATATATATATATATATATATATAAATTTTAGTGAATATTATTTTCTGTTTCTAGGGACCTCAACAAATTTCTGCCATAGTCCCGGGCTCAAGTCATGTCATGACAGTGGCTTTAGTAGCTGAATTCCATTCTGGAAATTCGCTAAAATGATTTAAAAACTTATTTTTAAAGATACAAATAAAATATTGAGTGCACATGTAAGATTTTAGATTAAGATTTGAGCTTTTAGCTTTAACGTAACGGTTTTTAGCAAAAACAGTAAACTAGTATTTTTGATTTAGTTTTCATATTTGATATTAGTATTTTGATTGGTCGAACCATATTCACTCCGTTTCAAATTTTACCACCAATTTTATAGTCAAGCCCCCCCCCCCCAGTAGGTCCGACTTTGGATTTGAGTACATCAGTAGAAAGAGCGTTAAGAATGAAGGGTTGTGTCAATTTCAACTTTTTTTCTATCTGTTATAGTTTTCGAGTAATTTGACAAAATTAAATTTTTACCTCAACTTTGGGGATGGATTTCACCTCTTAAATGGTGTTTTTGGCCGATAAAGAATACTTGTCTGTTATTTTCCTTTATTCTACACACCTACCAAGTTTCATTAAAATCGGGAATTATCACTTCAAGACCTTTACTTGTTAGCTAACCATGCAATTCAAATAAATTATTATTTGCCATGCTGCAATAAAATTCTTGCAGCATGGAATCATTTTCGCAATTAAGTGGAATAACATTAGGTCGTGTTATACGTTCTACGACCACTTCGTCCACCATGTAATGCAGATACATATCAACACTTTCCTAAGAATTGGAGAAATATTTAAAAAGAGTTCTTAGTATTATCCTATCCTGGAATCGTTTCCGCCATTAGTTGGAAGAACATTTGGTCTTGTAATATGAAATGTCGTTTTCCGGCCAAATTGTGTATCATGTATTTCAGATAATAATCGACACATTTTTAATCATTACTAAAAAAATATTTAAAAGCAGTTCTTTAATTTAAATAGAAGTCTTGCAACCTGTTATTATTTCTGTCGTTAGTTGAGTAATATGAAATTTCGTTTTCCAATCATTTAGTCCATCATTTGTTCATAAAATTAGCTCCGCCGTTTTCTTTTTTTGAAGCAAAAAGGTTCTGCTATATTGTGCTAGACGTGTGCTATTATATGCTATAAATAAAAATACTAAATTCTAAAACATGAAATTTTTATCACGAAAAACTTTCTTTCTGCATAAAGCTAGCCCCACTATTTTCTTTTCTTCCTAAGCAAGAAATAATAATTATATTTATTTTTGTTATAATTCATTGTAATTCGCACATTTTTCTGCCGACTCGTGCAATACTTTGGCGACCCGGAACCGGGTCGCGGACCGGTGGTTGGGAAACACTTTTTTAGAAGCTTCTACAAACCGTAATTAAGTGATTAATACCAACTCTACTAATCATACTAGACTAACTCTTTAGTAAATGTGATGTTTATAAGAGTTAATGATAAAATCACTTGGACTTCCAATCAAAACCAACTTACATAGGAATATAAAGCTGACCATCCACTAGGTCGGAAACGCGGCGCGGCGCAGTTTCGCTGTCGGAGATAAATACATCTGAATAAATGCAGGTTCATCCACTAGGTCGACAGAGCGGCGCGGTACGGTCCCGGAGATCTTACTGATGTAAGAAGCGCGCCGTGTTTTCGACCTAATGGACACTCAACTTAAAGTATATCATACAATGTCAGTCAACAGTTACTTTGGAATATATCAGGTCACTAGAAGAATGATGGATGGATCTTAAAGAATTGGGTATTCTCGGTGAAAATCAGAAATCATCAACTAACAGCAAGCAATTAACAAGTTAATCTTGTAATCTTAAGATTTCGTTTAATGTCAATATTAGACAATTAATGTCAATATTATTACCAGTATGGTTTTAATTGGCAATCACAACAACAGAGACAACAATAATACCAAGGACGTCCTGAAAAAATCACAAGATTTGAAACGTTCCAAGTAAGATTAACACAACTTTCAATCGTAACAGACATCCTACTGTAACGGAAATGTTTATTAGAGCTATTAAATCTTACCATAACTAGCCATAAAAATTTTGGATACCATGTGTTTTATAGTGAAATTTTTTAACTATTTTAACATACTTGCACATGCTATTATGTATCCATACGAACCGACTGTGTATAAAGAATTTTTAACCAGGAAGAAACGCAAAAAAAGAATGTGCAGTGAAACTGTACACCGTTTCTATTAAAATAACATGATAAAACCGCTGTCGTCTTAAAAACAGTACCTATGCCACATGCCTCTATTATATTGTACGGACTAACTGCTTACGGTACGTTTAAAATGCTTATGTATTATGAATGTGTGGATATAGAGAATATTATAAAAATTGAATAAAAACTATGAGCATTTTTAACGAGTACAATGTGTATCAAAAGCCAAGGTACGAAGTGTCAAACTAATTACTTTGTCTCTCAAAATCAACGGGCCTATTTCTGAATTTTATATTATCGTAACACTATAAAAGTGCCTTATTAGAATCTGACATAGGGGCGTGGCTTAACTCAGTATGGTGTCCGTAGCAGTGCAATTTTGAATTAAGTAAAATTTTTATTTCAATCAAACAATAATATGTGGTTGAGCTGGATCAAATCTAGTCAAAAGAAATTTTATAGGAGTGTATGGTATAATTATAAATTGAGAGATTTATATTATAGTAATAAGTGCTGCATGTTTACAAATGTCTAAAATCCGTAAATCTCATAAAATTAATAATGTAATTGAAAAAAATTGTAAAATTTGGTCAATTTTTTATTTCAAATGTACTACTGATCTAACAATATATAATCTTCTTTTCGGAACTATAACGAGCAAACTTTCATATAAGGTATTTTTCCATGCCTTTAATTTATCATTTATCATTTTTCATGCCTTTAAATTTTTTCAAAACAATTTTCAGTAAATACAGAGTACATATGTGTTTTCTTTGGAAGAACTGTAAAATATTAATTCCTGATTTTTTCTTGCTTTTTCACTGGAATCCTTGTTCTTAATTTTTTGCAAAAAAACATCTATTTCCGTCATCGTGGCTTAATGGTAATTAAAAGCCCATAGTAATTCTGCTTAAATCCTCTGTTCGTCAGCTTTGAAAATTTGGCGTTAGATGTAATGTCAACCAATATCAATTCCCAGTAGTGGATTGGCAGGACTTTAATCTTTTGTATGGACAGGTTATAGCGTAGGCTTTGTTGTAAAATTTAGTAAAAATAAAAGAAAGTTCGAGATTGGAAGAGAACCTGAAGGCAAAATTTAAGTTATAAGACATTTACAATTTTTTAATTCCCTGGTTCTCCCAGAAGTACCTAATTACATCTATTATAATTCATAAAGAAATTCAGTTAAAGTAATTATGCACTGGACTAACTATAAGTTACAGATTTTTGATTTTCCAATTTGGTCAATAAACTTTATTGTTCAATATTTCAGGTATAAATACATAAAAAGTATTCAGTGTGTAGGTCTAAGAGAACTAAAGCTACCTATATATGGAATTACAGGCATTGGAATAGTCTGTTTCGGTCGACCCGAAAAGGTTCCAGCAAAAATATTAATCCTCTATTGCCCGTCTTTTTTATAATACTGTACAGTTGCTGCCATTTATCCGTATTACTCAGGTGTGGAATGTTTCCACTTACAAATATGTAGTATACTCAAAATTTTTCGTTTTTAAACTATGCTACGTTAATTAAAATTCACATAGTGTTTGAAAAATTATCAAATTTGATCGGCTGGGACTCGAACCTGGATCTCTTGGTTGCTAGCCAAGCGCCTTACCAATTAGGCCACCGACCGCTTGTTCGAATGCCACTCCAATCTGATATTCAATCAAAACAACCTCTGTTTGATGCAGTTTATATTTTTAATCTCAAATGTTATCGAGTACCTGTGAAATATTATTAATATATGGCGGACTTTTGTCCGTATTTAAACATACACCAATATTCGTATGTTCACTTAATGTCCAGCTTTAGCTGACACTTGAACAGTTGATGTACTTTGGCAAATGGCCAATTCATTATGTGTTCGAGTATGAGCTAAAGCTGGACATTAAGTGAACATATGAATATTGGTGTATGTTTAAATCCGGACAAAAGTCCGCCATATATTAATAATGTTTCACAGGCACTCGATAACATTTGAGATTAAAAATATGGTACGTTGTTAAACTACGCCATAAGCTAAATGAAATATAAATTGGGAGCCCAGTCGACTGTTTAGACCAAAGCGCATAATTCTCATTTTTCCCGTATTTAAGCTATTTATTTAGTTTTCGCTTTGAAACCAGTCATTATGCTTCTAGACTCTATCTTTTAATGTTTAGACTCCTATCAATTTAAAGTTTTTGATACACCAAATTTTTTTTACTATCCAATTTCAGGATGTAATTAGTTTTATCTAATTCTATATATTTACCGTCTTAAACTGACTGAACTACACCTATATAAAATATTATAAATTATTTTGCATAAGTAAAAAAAGTTGAATAGAGCTAACATACACAGTTATGTTACCGTTGACTGATGTTCGTCCGAATCTCAGCCAACGCCACTTTCTACTCCCCAGGCATTTTATATATATTCAATTTACATTTAAGCTATTATAGCGTGAATATACACGATGTAAATATAAGTAGCATTACTTAGTAGGTAAACTGCGTTTGAATTGTTTCCTTATTTCTA
Source organism: Brachynemurus nebulosus (assembly GCA_035578155.1). Taxonomy (NCBI): domain Eukaryota; kingdom Metazoa; phylum Arthropoda; class Insecta; order Neuroptera; family Myrmeleontidae; genus Brachynemurus; species Brachynemurus nebulosus. The sequence continues at coordinate 582,794 of JAPWDM010000041.1, read as the reverse complement.
CGTATCCTCTCGATTCTTTTCATTGATAAAATAACGTCAATGGATATCCCACGTTTCTCTGAACGTTGAGAACACGTTAGCGTAAAATAACACTTATTCTATAAAGAATCAACATTAAAGTTCAGATAGAAAGTGAGTTTATTCATATACTTTCTGCTTTGTCCAGATGTGATTATTAATTAAGCCTACCGCACACGATGCTAGTTTTCGTACTAATTGACTTGCAGGATTTTCTTGAACGGTGCTGTGCATTGTATGTTGCTTACAGTTTGTTATGTTGTTTATATTTTAGCAGGGCGCGCTGCTAGTTTGACTTCATATTACCATGCTCATTAGTTTATCATTGGACATACATCGCTTCTTAAAGTGTTTATTATAACATTTACGAAAACTGGAACTACTGATAGCATAGAAATACGATTTATTCTTGTATGCATTAACTAAAGTTATTATTTCATATCTAGTCCATTTTATGGGTTTAGACTTCATAACTTTAGGTCCCATTACTTTTAATATTGATTTTTTTTTTATTTTTATGCTTACTATAAACTGTAGTTCGCTAGAAAATGTTTAACTCCTTTTACACAACGTTTATATATTGACATGTATGCTGCTTATTAGACCATAAGACAAAATTCTGTTTGACGATTGTCTCAATGCTTAAACTTTCATACAACCTTACATGAAGAATAGAGAAAAATAGCACAGAATCTATCACGAAAATCAAGCAAGCTCGCAAGCAGTAAAACCATCAGTGACGTCCAATCAAGCGATTTATCACGAAAACAAGCATCGAATGTGGCAGGCTTTAGTCTCTGTTAACCAGAAACCTGATTAGTACTTTAAGCAACAGGTTGTTTTGCACTTGTCAATTGATATGTCATGTTGGTGCAAGTATCATGGATTCATTAGCAACGTTACTGCAATGGAACAAAACAGAAAGTCATCTAATACATACCAAAATTCAAATGGTTTCTCAGAGCTTGATTAAATAATCATAAAATTTTTTATCTCATCTAAGAAAATTGACGAGAGTTTCGTAAAGATATAGGATTCAACTACTTGCAGTAAGCCCAAACCCGTGGAGAGGTAAAGGCAGTCGTGGCTGTAGCCTCGAGGCCCGGGGGAAAGTACAAAAGTGCTCTTTTTTTACTCACCGATTGCATTCTTGGGTAACTTTTTTTGTCCCAAGGGCCCATTAGTGCTTTCCACGCACCTGTGTAAGTTTAATAACTACACTGTTGGAGAAAATACTAACTCTAGAGTTCAAAGCATCTTGAGTTACTTGGGTAGCTTACACATAAATTAAATAATTCCTACGTATAAAATTCATTGACTGTAGGTTCTTCTTTTCCTTTTAAAATTTATTTTTTAGAAGTTATATATTTTCAATTTTCGTATCCTGTTAGTCGATTGTCATTCTCAATACTGCTCCACTCCTTTGTCAGTTTTTATAAAATCCTATTAAAGTATTAGGGAACATGTTAAATTTTCAAAAGTACATTTTGACTGAACCATAAGAAAGTATATTTTATGTTTGAATATAACAACAAATTGACATCAGAAGGACGCTTGCGCAAATTGCCAAATAAAAAGATGAAAAAACACCGTAGAAATTCTCTTTTACTCCATACGTACCAACCAAATAACGAGATATAAAACTAGTGATGCATATATACTACTTGCTCACAGACTGCCAACGTTAAAATACAAAAACAGTTACCATTACTTTTTACGATTTCATAGAATCAGTAGCATCCATCCCTTGCTCGTTTGGTTCGTTCCCTGGCTCAGTCGTTTCGTCGTCACTGTGACGTACTTTTATCGTTAGCATTAGGTATATTACATGTTTCAGTTCTATTAGATTATATAGGGAACAATATTCTGTATTTCATTCGTATAATAAAGTAAGAGGAATATCGTACATGGATATTATTGCCATATGTGCTGTCTCTTTCTGGTATAACTACATATTTCATATTTGTAATTTTGTAATTAATTCTATTCTAATAGTAAGAGATAGCGAATCATGTATGTATAGATTAAATATATGACCATCATTGTATCATATCTGTTGTTCTAGTTCCACAACACATTTACCCAACAGAGAAGGAGCGATGACGCTTAATTGTAATAGTGACTATAACTATCTTTGTTTAAATATCATTGTGTATCTAATGGTAAACTGTGTTGAAAAGAGTACGCAATATTCATTTTAGCAATTAATGCTTTGTTGCTATCTCTGTTTAGATTTAGTGTTCCATTAGCATGGATGGAATGGAACGAACTAAAGTGCCAGCCAGCAGTGCGGACAACCGATGCGATGGAGTACGTACATACATATAACGTAGCAGTGCCGTTGTATAGTTGCGGCTCTTTCTAGCACACGGTTGCCAACTGTATTTTCAATTGTTGCCACATTTATTTTGTCGTTTTTTTTCCTCGTAGAGTAGATACAGTATACACATTTCACATATACATATAACTAGTTGCAGAGTTTTTGAGGTATCAAAGTCCAACAAAAAGGAAAGATGTATTTTTAGTAAGAGATATACATATTTTATTATATTAAAAAGATAAAATACTTTTGCAATAAAGATGGATATAGAGTAATTATGTCTAAACTCCCCCTATTAGTTGTTATATCTCTCACTCAGGTAATATTGAACGATATATACAATGTACAAAAATACACTACGTTGTAAAAAAAAGTAATCGATTTTGAAATAGTTTGCTTATTTATATAGTAATGCAATGATGTACCTACTTAAATAAGTAATTTTAAATTAAATAAATAATATTAAGAAATTACCTTTACTAACTCTGAATACTTCGAAGTAAAAAAATTAAGTAGTTGTTATTGTTATCTTATTGTTAGTCACTATCACTTGAACTTTCCTCACACACCTATTACTAAACTTGAGTTAATGGGATTTTCACACCATCACTTTCACTTTTCATAAACACTAACACATTTAAAATGATAAATTTTGCTTGTGGACTTAACATTTTATTTTTAATACTCATATTCATTTCCATATTTAAATTAATTAAATATCAATAGATAAAAACCCGATTAAAAAAGTATAATAATAATCAAGAATAGGATAAGTTAAAAAAAATTGTTAAAATATCGAAAATTGTATCTCGCAGGTAAAGCACTTGACTAGCCAAACCTAAGTAAAAGTACTGATTCTAAAAATTACAAATTTATTTGTAAACATACAAATTTTGTAAAACTAATAAACAGATTTTATTGAAAAATTCATAATAATAGCAATATTTACAAAGGTAGGTTTTATGCAGGTTTTATGACTGTATCAGGTAGTTCAATAAAATTGAATACATTTCAATTAATTAACCACTGAAAAGTACAGACTTTAAAAGAGAAAATTGTAGACCGTTTTATTACTTACAATATTTAGTAAATTGTTCAGAAAGTATAAAACATTAAAAATTAAACGTTTCTAAACTACAAGAAATATGTAATATAATTAAAACTAGAAATACCTATGATAAGAAATTTAATGTTTCAAAACGACTTAACGCTACCAATTTTAAAATATTAATTACTAATAGGAAAATTTTTTATGAAAAATACCCTTACATAGTAATAATAACATATTTTGGTATTTATAAATACGATTTTTTTAATGGTGTAGACCCTTACTTTCATTTATTTAACGCGGTACTGTAGTAAAACTGGAAGTGGACTTTAGTCGCTCAGAAACTTTGCAACTACCTATATATGTTTATAAAATTTAACAATTATTGCAAATTATTTCAAATGATTCATTGTTTGTTTATCCTTCAGAGTTTATAACTTTCTCAAAAACGCTTTTAAATGTATTAAAAACAATTTGAATTGACAACAATTCGCAGTTCTCTTAAACAGAGTATTTAATCTACACTGACTCTTTCGTCTAATTCTATATGTAGGATGTAGAATGTGCTTAATGAAATTAATAGCATCTTGTTTATTATAAATGAAATAAGTTTACGTAATGCGCATACGAGTAACAAGTATTATTGTTGAGTAACATATAAATTAAATCAAAGGTAAAGATCGCAATAGTTAAGAAAACATAATAATATCCAAGTGCATCTTTTTTGATTTTACATATGTACATTAAGGCAGAACCTTATTCAGTAAAAATTATCTTACTTGTTGTAGATAACAATAAAAGTAAATAAATAATAATGTAGTTTCACCTCAGTTTCTCAAACTAACTGTCTAATACAAAGATCACCAACATTATTACTTTTTTGATGTTTTATTTTTACAAACATTTCGGATTTACAATACATTACAGTTTGATTGAAGTGCAAGACATATTAAGAATGCTCAAAGCAAGCTAAGATTTGCAATATATATTTTTGTAGCCCTCTTTTTAAAGGAACTATATCAATATCCAAAGCATAGATCAAAATCTACTCTCCTGGAGCATAGATCAAAATCTACTAATCAAACTATCAGTAATTTCAACATGCTTTGCCTCTTGACTGGCAGTTTGTAGGTAATATCTACAGTTCATAAGACTATTCTTATACTATAGAAGAACAGTTCTAGGGCTTCCTCGTCCCGTTTATATTTAAAACCTGTTGAGGGATGGAGCCGTGGTCATTAACTGATAAGGGACTAATATATAAAAATTTACAAATAATAGCCAAAAAAAAACCAGTGAAAATTACTGTTCCGTTAAAAGTTTAATTTTCGTTTTTAGGGGTAGAGGGGACAATTTTAAGGGAAGTTATCCTAAACATTGCAACTTGAAATTTTTAAAAATATTTTATAAAATTATTCAAAATTGGTTCCTCCAAATGAGAAAGTTCATATTTCAAATCATCCCCACCCACTGTGACGTAATTTTGAAAAAATCGATTGCTGATTGAAGGTATGCTATGACTCCTATAGTGTCATAGATATTAAATACGTATATTAAGGACCAGAAAATTTTCATCCACACTTTTAATTTTCTGGTTTTTTAAGATTCTAAAACGTCAAGATTTAATGAAAACCGAATATTCTCAAACTGGTCTGATTATCATACTTTCCCCTATTATAAACTTCATTATAGCCTGTATGGATAAGAAAGTAAAGTTAAAATAACCGTGGAATTTTAAATCTTTTTTGTATTTAATTTTTCAGTTTAAAAACTTCGTATATCTTAAACTAATACCTATTTTTAATACGCATCTTTTATTACCGTTTTAACTCTTTAAATTTAGCAAAGGACCTTCCAGCTACCCAATTTAGATAAAGAATGAAATGATAAAATCATCGAGGTTAAACTTATCAACTGCATACATGTGCATATATTTACGATAATAGGTATTATATTTAATTTTTATTGTGTCAAATTATCTTGACACAAAATTTTCAAGTTAATTTTTAGTTTAAAAAACTCGTGAAGTCGTGACTATTTGCGTACAAAGATGAAATATGATGTGCGTATATTATCAAGAACCAAATACCGCCACCTTTATCTTTATTTATATATAATAATAAAATATGACAAATGAAAGTTTGCAAGTTTACGTTGATGCGACGAACGTAGTCGTGTACCAGTTGTAGTAGCATACAATTCGACTACGCTGTTGCGGTTCATACGACGTCGTCCGATATGATGGGTATAAATGTACAATAATCTACAGTTTGAATTTTATGTTTATAACAACTGCACGAAATTTGAGTGCTGCTGCAAGTTGAATTCCAAACTGAATGCCAACCGTACTCATTCCATATATGTATTATAACTATATGGCCAATCCCTATAAGAGGCAGTGGTTCCGATGAAGTGAGACGGATAGACATCGGGTAAAGGCACTTCAGTTGTTTTGCGCAGATGCATCAATTAGTGTTTACCGTGTTTACTGTTCAGATTGGTTCATATTACCACCAAAAAGGTCGCATTTGCGCAAAACGAACAAAATACTTCCAAATCTGCACCGTGATGTTGGGACGTTTTTTTGCATATCCATTTGGCTATATATGTATACTACATATATGACTCATCCTTAATAAAAAAATAAATAAAAACGAACCACTTAAATACCAATCAAAAACAATTTTGGTTATCGCACGTAGGTTATTTTGATTTTAGCCGTATGTCATTTGGTTTATGAAACGCGCCAAAATGTTAAACAATTGGACTCAGTTATTCTTCTAGCACCTTGATTATCCTCAGAATGTTTCTTGGTATCCAAAAGGTAATTAAGCGCTAGAATGATGAAGAAGCCTATTTTGATTAAATATGAATCCATGAATCATTTTTACATTATCTAAGCTAATCTAAAGTATCTTAATCTTTCATGCCTGTACAGTGCGTCCATTGAAAGATTACACATAGGAGCTACAGGATGCGGTGTTTATAAGGAAATTAATCCGTAATATCGTTCATTTTGTCAAAATTTTGTTAGAATATTTTAAAATAAGTCATTTACAAAAAAATATTTGCGGTATTTTCAGCTCGAAGAACAATGTACAAATGGTTTATTCAAAATGGGATTCTTTATCTAGTGCTTAATTATCTTTTGAGCATCAAAACATTCTGAGGATAATCGAATTATCAATATTTTAATCCAATTGTTTACCTGAAATTTAACTAATATAATTCTAATAAGAGAAATATAGTTCTAAAATTCGCAGACATTTTATTGGCTATTAGCTATTAGCTTTATAAATGGTACATTATTTTTTATGCTGCCAGGTACGGACCAAAATATAAATAGTGCATACTGACATTCAAATTACTTATACCACTCTTTTCATTCAAATGATTAATTAATGACAACAAAATGAGCGTTACTTGATATTCTGTATTTTTAAATATTGAAATAAAAATTTTACTTCACAAAATACCATTTTATAACTGTGTCTAGAAACTAATATTCGAGACAATTGTCACAATCAGAAAATAAAGGGATATTTTTGAAGCAAAATACTTACTTCATTATTTACATTAATTTCATTTCCAGTTAAGCCGGAAATTTTTTGTTTAAATACAAATTTACAAAAAAACATATATATATATATATATATATATATATATATATATATATATATATATATATATATATATATAGTAGCAGTACAGATTTACAGTGGCGGAGTTACCCTAAGTGTCCCTCTAGGCTCAGTGTAAATGTTGCCCCTAAAAAGCTAAAAAAAAATTTTGCCGCCCCTAAAATTTAGCGCCCTAGGCACCAGCCTACTCAGCCTGCTGGTAAATCCACCACTAGAGATTTAATTGTTTGAAAAATATGTTAGAATCGTTTTATTAGGAATTTCTTTTCTTGTCTGCTAATTCTTTTTCTCGGCTATAGGTTCCAAGTACTGAATCGGTCTATATATTTTAAAGATTTGTATAACGCACATTTCGGCAATAGTATATACAGAGTAGGCTTTGACAATATGTGGTGTAAGGTACGGTGGTGGACATATACAACGAACGGGTACGCGGATTGATTCTGTGTATATTCTACATATAATGTGTTGTAGACAGATGATGATCATCATCATCATTGTGATGATGATGATACTAGGCGACGCTGTGGAATGGCAACACGAAAGACGGGTTAAATGATGATGATGATGATGATGATGATGTAGATGTGGATGATGCATACATACCACTACAGGCAGCCTCTAGTAGAACCAGCATTACTGTACTACTATTACTAGTACTAGGATGATTATAGCGCTACTGTACAAAAATAAATATGATTACGATTTGTTTCTTAAACAAAGAATAGTACACTTGATTCCAAAAAAAATTATGTCTAGTGTTTCTTTAAAAGACCTTCAAAAGAGTTATTACTAGAATAAAGAAATTAGTAACTGTATAATCTAGGTTATCAAAGCTTACATACTCCAAACATCTGGGGTGCCATTCTTGAAATGTGTTATTTTGTAGTATGATATGGTATCCATGCATTATTTTTGAAAGAAAAACAAGTATATGTTAGTAGTAATATGGTTTTTATAGTTTGTTTCCAAAAAAATAATAACATTTCAAGAATCGCACCTCTGAAATTTAGGACAAATTCACTACACTTTCAGCAGCAAACGTCGTTTGTAGATGAAATCATAGTAGGAGTAATAACTGTTTTGCACACAGTTTTCTCACCACACAGATTCCGCCCCTACTTCGACTGGTCAGATTTTGATGAAGTTTCATACAAAAATCTAGAATGGGATTATAAGGTAAATCCTCAAAGATGATCCTTGTATCTTTCTCAGGATAAGAGTAAAGGCCCATATTTTATGTAAAATTCTGGGTCGTGGTGTATATAAAAAATTAATAAAACCAGACAGTTGCAAACTCAAGAAATCGAAATCCCCAAAGACAACCAAAAATAAGCTCCTTTACGTACAATTAGTAACGTAATTCAAAGTGCTTTTCCTAGGGCCATTTAGATGATACAAATTTTCGAATTATTTTTTTAGAAATTTAAAATACAGTGTATATTTTCAAAAATACGAAATGAGCGAAGCGTAACTTACGAGCATGTTTTTGTTGTTTTGTGTATTTTCAAATGAAGCTAGAAAATCTGCTGTTTCTGTATTTTCTTACAGTGCGCAAATGGATTTTCTTTTTTCCTTTGGAATTTATATTTGTATGGATGGATATTTTGCTTTATTGATAATTTTTTTTGCATCATTTTATAAAATTTATGAAATTAACTTTTTTTGTGATAATTTCCCTTTTATTTTATTTTCAGACAAAAAATAAATTATAATCTGTTGAAACAAAATAGTTCAGTCCTTATCTAAAGTAATTTGACGTGAGCATTCCAGTGCATACTTCTTTCAGTCACTTATTTATAAAGAAATATATTAATTACTGTTCAACTTTTAAATTTTAACAAAAATTTTTTCCTCAAGTCAACATTGATTCGCAAATAATTGTAAACTTTAACAAACTATTTTTAGTGTTCCTTATCAAAATTGACAGAACGGAACAAAATTGATAGAATCATTTTTGTTCTGGTTGGTCTGTCTGTTTCGAATATTTGTTTACATACATTCTCAGAGACTGATTCAAATAGATGGCTTCTGTATACTGATAAATAAGTAGGTACTCTAAGTTAAGATCAAGAATCAATTTGTAGGAACTACAATCGTTAACTATAATATTCCTGTTTCAGCAGTTTGGAGGACCAAAAATAAGTAATAACCCACCAAGAATAAATTTTGTGGATTATTTATACCTAAAAAGAATCTCATTCGAGTCCTAAATTCTCTTAATTCACTAACTTACAGTAATAACACATACATACTTAGGGTTTCCAACTCTGCCAAGTTGTAGTAAAAATAACTTATTATTAGTTTTTAAAAATCATATGGAAACTTTTCAAAATATTTTATATATTAACGTAATAGCAGAAATAAGATGCGACAAACACAAAAAAATATAACAATTTACCGACAAGAAAATATCTACCAAATTAAAAAAAGTGAATAGTGTAATAAGGCACATTAAATACTTTAGAAAGATTGAAACAAATTCAAACTGAGCATGTTCTACACAGAGAATTAAACGTCGCACGTCACATTTTCTATTGCATTATAAGGAGTACCTATATAATAACTTGGCGTACGATGAATGTTTTCAAATTTTCTGTCCGAAGTGAACGTATTGGGTATTTGAGCTGAGTTGGACAGAAGAGCTAATTAAAAGGCTGTCCTTTCCGGATGATTGGGAATCAGATAAGAATGTTTTTTTCTAGATAATGAAAATCAAACGCCAGCAAATAGAATAAAAAAAATTATTCCTAAACATGGAAATTAATTTCAATATTATCGAGCGCCTGTGACCATTACTAAGCATGGCGAACTTTTGTTCGCATTTAAACCCGTTAATATTCATGTTTGTTTTGTCTTCCGAAAATGTCTTTTTTGTAAGCTACTTTTAGTTGCAAGTATACAATTAGTACCTTAATTAAATTTAACCAAACTTAAGGGGAACACTTACTCATAATTAAATGTCATTAATATTGCCAACTATAGTTTAATGAATATAGTAATAAGTATGTTAACAATTTTTCTGCATAAAAAATTTGCAAATAGCCAAGTTAAATAGTAAATAATATCTTATTAAATGTTTATATTTCTAACGTTACTGATGACGTGAATATAAATATCTTGAATTCGAACAATATCCTTTGTATTTATATCCGAAGTACATCTCTACTTGTTCGTCATCGTAACATTTAGAACCAAACGAACACGGCGGTATACGGAGGGACGCGAATGGGAACGAGAGGTAACGAACGAACAAGCGAGGAGCGTGGTTCAGTGTAGTAGTAGTGAGATACTGAAGAGGGCAAATGATATAGCAAAGCAACGAAGCATAATACATACATATAGCTAGTGATCGAAGAGGTTGCGGGGCTGACAGTATTGTCTTTATTTTTTTAAGGTATTAAAAATTGTTTATTTATTTTAGATAAAACATTTTGATGCGATTTTAAATATATACAACAGGTAATTATGGATGCCGATATACGGACAACATCCTCTTATATTGATATGTTTTGAATATATTTTAGATATGCGTGTATACATTTATTGTCACAACTTGCTTGGTCCGATTTTAATTTTATGTATTGTGTAAGGTCTGTTTTCATGTTATAAGGAATTGATTTATGTGTATCAATTGTCTTTTTTCTTCCAGTAAAATATGAGAGAGACAACACATTATTTTGTTTTCCTAAAAATATTTTTTTAAATGACAGCTTATTTTTTTATTAACAAGTTTCAAGTTACAGTCAGTCAGTCAAATTTTCAACAATTTTAATTTTAAAAAAGTTAAAATTTTTGTACTTTTCTAAAATAACGCTTTTTTGTAACTTGAAACTAATTTTTATTAACAGCTGATGGTTAATAGAGAATATACCGATACAATTTTTTTTAAAAAAAATGTATTTACCCCGATTTTTTAACGTTTTACGTTTTGAAAATATAAGTACGGTCCTGTCAGCACCGCAAGATTTCGAACATTACATATAGCATAGAGTAGTGACGTCGATTGGGTGAGGTTTACTTGCCTACACTCCCTACAATATAAATGTAGCATAGACCGGTGTGAGTTAAGGGGACTGGGAATAGCGTTCTCTCAGAAACGTCGAGCTATACCAAGCTCTCGTGTACGTATATGTATAATATACGTTATATTGGGGGTGAAGAACATCATTGCCGGTGGAGACATCGTATGGTATGGTATTGGGCGAACGGGAAGGGATGAAAGGGAGATGGATTTATGCGTCCCCCGTGACATTGTTGTCGTTGTAACGTAGAATCTGCGCGTGCGCCTTATTAATATTATTGTTTATATCATAGAATTCTATTATTAAACAAACGATTTTCCCTGTTTTCGAAGTTTTCAGCTTTTATTATTTATTATTTAAAAATTTTAACTAGAGAGGCTTAAATATATTAATAAACGGCGAAACCTGAGGCAGCTTTCTTGATAAATAATATTCACACACATATTCCTTAAAAGTTCTTTTAAGAAGCGTGTTAAAAATAATTACCTGAAACGCAAGATCATCTGATTGATTAGTATATTATACTAAACAGGTTAGCCAGTTTCGCTAGTTTTTTGGCCCCAATTTTTAAATGCATATATAACTCAGTGGCGTAGAATTTAATTATTAATAAATTGCAAACTAAATGGGTTTATATGATATACGTACGTATAAAAGAAAAATGTTTACAAACGTGTGCTTTCGGAAATCGAAAATGACTAACTTCGTCTTGATGAAGGTGGGGATTGGCGAATATTTACTTACTTTAAAATACAAAATCTGCTTTCCATTTTTAAATTATACTTTTTACCTAGTTCAACGTCACTGGTAAAATATACGAAAATTACAGAATTTTTGTGTAATTGTGGTATTTACTATGGTAATTAAAGGTTTACTTTTGTAACTACGGAGATGGCTTGCCCGTAGTAAGCTGTAGTAAGAAAACTGGGTAACTGGCCTACCTCTGTAGCAAATTCAAACTAAAAAAAAATTGTGAAATAGGTATTTAATTTGTCAGTTTTTACTTAAAATTGAAATATATTTCTCTGAGCTAGCTTTCGGTTAATTTTATCATCTTCAGATATATTTGACCTGAACTAAAAGTAAGATATATTTAAATCAAGACAAGAGTTACAAGTAAGATTTTAAGTAAGATATATGTAAATCGAGACAATTGAGAAATGAAAATCAGTTAAGAGCCATTGAAGTATTGGCGACGCAAAGATTCACACTCACGCCTCTGGTGGTAAAATTAGAACTAGCAGCAAGTAAAAATATACGTATACGATTACTGGGCGATATAAAATCTAGTAATCTGCGCATAATTTGTATGGTACATTTTTCTATCGACAATTAAACGTATACAAAAATTTTTACTTGATACAGCTTCTAATTTAAAAAACCAGGAGCGCTCTCGTAATCTTCGCGTCGCCAATATTTCAATTTTAAGTGAAAATTGACAAATTAAATATTTCACCCTAATTATTATATTAATAAAACGTTAAGAAACGTATAAAATTAAGAAACAAACTACCATTAGTCCGGTGTTTTCCATAATAAGTTTTTTTTTTAAATTTGTGCCATCTATTAGCTAGCAAATATTTTTTAATCAGATGAGATTAAGTAATGAGGCAAGCGACCGAGCTACTTGATACTTGTAGTGGTAGGCCACTGTTCAATTTACCTAACCATTTATGCACATAAAAGTTTTAAGTTTTCCTTCGCCAGATGAATATCGAGATAGCTTTACTAAAACGACAAGTCTAGACCAATTACTAATTATAATATCACACTTGTAATTTGTGATTTTTTAAAATGTAGCAAAATAATGCAAGTGAACTCTATTATAGTAATATAAAAAAATCTAGTTAAATCCTATCATTAAGATCAAGTAATGACAACTAATAGGTTTTCATTTTAATCCAACGTTAAGCCTGGAATTTTAAGAGTGGCAGACGAGCATGCTAACCTAAGCCACTAAACTATATGTATAATGAAAGAAGTAGCAACGCATTTAAAAATGATTCATTTTTAATATATAGTTGATAATTACCAATTTTAGTAATCTACATGTGTCATATGAAGCACTATGATTACTTCGCGTGCCCAAACGAAGAGAATTCTCTCATTTCAAATTCGCTGGACTCAACATTTTTAAAGATAAGTCGTCTATAAGATCTCATTTCGTAATCAAACGAAAATGGTCGTACAGTAGTAGAACTCTTTGGTCGTTACATCTAAATATATTATTATCTATCTATGGTACATAACATTCAAGTTTTCCCGCTTTCCATTTTCTTTTTCAACTTCGTTACTCATATTTGGCGGGAGTGATGAATATTCGTTTTATACTGTGTCTATATATAAAATACAAGTATTATACACAGAGCTTGTATAGCAATACTGTGGAGCTATAGCAAGTAAGGCAACAATATACGCCTCTTTGGCTGACTCGGATCTAATGAGTATACACACCAACATCTACTCTCTGTATAATATGTAGAGTAGTATTGGGGCAAGAAGAAAAAATGTATAGTAGAGTAAAAGTGGGATGAGGGATGATGCAAAATATTATGTAGTAATCATTTTAAACTCATATAGGCTGCCTGTATCTGTTGGTGTATGTGGCTGTATATATACATATTTGTTTGTTTCTCTTCTCTCACACTAGTCGCTGTATATGTATGTACTCATCCATTGCTTGATTGTTAGAAAGAATACGCAAATTTAATTGAAATTTGTATATATGTACGATAAAAAGAGATAAATTTATATTGATGTTTTTAACAAAAGATGAAAATTTCTCTTACTTAACAAACATTTAAATGTATTATTATTATGTATGATGTATAAATTACAGTGTATCAATTTTCGTTATCCGTATCTTTTTTTTTGGTTTTGGAAAAGCTATAAAAAATAGACAAACATTTGAACTGCTTATTAATTTTCTGAAAATTTCAACCAAATTATTCCATAATCTGTTAAACTTACCAAGGAAACTCAATTCCCGGTTCTAAGCAAAAAAAAAAACTTTAAATTTTAAATTTTACCATCCTTTGCACCGATTTCATACCTTGACAAAATTAATCTTTGCAATGATTTTCCAGTAATATTTTTTATGAAATGTGAAAATAAAAAAAGCATTATAAATAAGCCCGTACAAAAATTTAGTAGACTACTCGTAATTTGGTCCGTTCTTAAGACCAAAAGGAATTTGTTTACATTAATAAAGTCTCTTAACTAACGATTTAAACATACTTTTCGCTATTTCGATGTGTGTTGGAGAAAATGCAATACAGTATCGTGACTTAGAATTATTCAAACCTACTTTGGTTCTGATTTGTCTTCTTGGAATGCAAAAATAATTTGAAGTTTCAACCAACAACCGAATGGCTTAATAAGTGATTCACTGAACTTCGAATTCCAGGCTACAGAACGGACCCTCCCGATAAGATAGGTAAATCTGCCGAAGGCCCAACCTGGGTGGCGAGTGCCATGGTAGTATTCGCCCTTGCACATGTATTCCATAGCTCTTATATTAGGTCAAGGTAGCTTTGCGTTTTCGAGTTGTACCAAAATGTTTAATTTTGGGCTTATATATATATATATATATATATATATATATATATATATATATATATATATATATATATATATGCATGTAGGGTTCTAAGAGCTCCATAAGACAGTACATGCAGCTCTCCAAAACACGGTGTTTAGAAGAAGATATTTGCAAAAATTTCTAATTGGGCTATAAAAACACATAAAACGCAACCTTGGACCAAAATGAGACAAAAGAATTTTAACAATATCACCCCCATCTAAATTGTTTCAGATGCTTTTCCATGCTTTTTAGTGGCAGTGCTTGTCTGTCTACCCTATTGATTTTACTCTACATAGCTTCTTCATAGTGTTACTCTACTCAGAGTAACGTAAGGGTTCTAGTGATACAACAGACATTTAAATCGGCTCACATGTAGTTGCTGCCATCTATCACCTAAAAAGGGGTCGATTTTGATCAGGATATCACACTCAGCACAAATGTTGAGCAACTTGTTGTAAGCGACTGCATCAGTAACAGTTCAGCTAAAAACACATTAGTACGCTCGTCTAGGGGTTTTTGAAAGGAGTCTCATCATATCAGTGTAAAGATAAGTTGGAGGTAAGGAACCTTCAGAAGCATGTGCACAAAACTGTTCAATAACTGCGATAAGAATTCTCGAAAACTCGAAAACGCAAAGCTACCTTGACCTAATATTGCAGCTATGGAATACGTGTGCAAGAGCAAACGCTACCATGATACTCCCGACCTAGGTTGGGCCTTAGGCAGATTCAACTATCTTATCCGGAGGGATCCTTTCACGTGCAAAATCTAACTACTGAATTTCAGTTTTAGATTTTTAGTGTTTGAAAATCAAACCTGACTCTTGAACAGATGTTTTTATTCAAATACATTTCTTTTCAGCTCTACAGTTGATATACTTCGAAAGCAACTAACATTGACCACCATAGCTTAAAATTTTATAATTAGCTAATATTTCAAAAATTGTATTACTTTCTTTGTACGTAGTCCTTGGCTTTTCTTAAAATACGTATATACATATCATAAATATCTTTTTAGATTTCCCTAAACTTTTAAACACAGTTCCTTGCAAAAAAGAGCACAATGTACCCAATAATATATAGACGATAATAATAATTATATATAGTATAAAATAACATACCTCTATCTTATAACATACAGTGTAGGTAAGTCAGCGATAGACATATGCGCCTTCTCACTCCAACACACAAATACACATAAACACCGTGAAAAAAATGTGTCGTCTTCTGTGTATTTTGTCATATCGCCTCCATTCACCCACTCTTTTAGGAATGCAGACTCCAACCAACTTCTGACTTACCAATCTTTCATTTTTTCCTCTTCTCTGATGATGGAGGAAAACATACTACATTGCGTTCATCCCATCCATACACTGGCTACATACGTCATGTCTGTTATTTTTTCGTCTTGCCGTAAAAGTCTGTAAAGTAAACGATGCGACGGTAGGGATGTAGGTAATAATAGTGGGTACGTACACATTTTTACGAAAAAAGAAAAACTGTTTATTTTTCATTAATTAAATATAATGTCACTTCTATTACTAGAAACATGAGTAAAAAGATGGCAAAATTGAAAATGGAAACGAAAAAAAAGTATAATTTTGTTTTAAAGTCATCTTTTGTAACTTTGTGATCATTTTGGTAATTAGTTTTTATTTGCCGGTTCAAGTTTGATGTCATTTTAATGTTATTTTGTGTGTTTTTATTTTTTTCTACTCCTGTTGAAGAACACACTCATTACATATCGGTAAATTGTCGAGAAAATTTGGCATTATTCAAAAGGTGTGGAGTAATGATCATTACTCAATATCTTTCGACCAATGAGATCACCGTATTAACCATTATTCAATGGGCTTGCGATTGTTTTGTGAATAATATATCTATAAGTTTTAATTTCATGTATGTTGCGTAGAAACGTGTAAGTAAACAAAACATTTTTAATTTTATTTTGATCGTTTCCATGGATACATATACAAATATTTAATGAAATTAGAGACAGATTAAAAATTTAATAATAATAATAATAATAATAATAATAATAATAATAATAAACGCCCTGTGGGTGGGGGCTTCACTTTGTAGAATTTGCCCACAGTAAGTCCTGCTTGTCGTAAAAGGCGACTAAAAGGACACCCCATTAGGATGGTGAACAAACGAAAAAAGCCTCGGAAAAATGCCGCTGCCGGTGGAGCGACCGGGCACATCACCACTGAATGTGACAGCTTAGATCGCGGTGACGACAGGCTGGGTTCTAGGCAGCCACCTGTCAGCTGTAACAACACCTTCAGCCAAAATGCTATTGCCCTACTTACGGAGCCCCCAACACGTTTGGCTCAGTCGACTTTAAGTGTTTCCTCGGAGCATCCTTTGGGGACCACTAAAGCTGGTAAGAAACGTGTGCGTATGCAATGGACAGATGAACTGAATGAATTCATCGCACGCACATACTTCAAAGTTACTAGACTTGGAACGGACAAAACTGGTTACCGTACAAAATTACATCAAGAGTTCGCGCACAGCTACCCCCACCTAAGTCGCGTTACTGAATAGAGACTGGCAGACCAAAAACGTGTCATTTTTACCAATAACCTCATCCCTTCCTCCCTCATAAACACCATTAAAACACAAGTCGCACATCAATTTGCTCAAAATGAAGAAAGTCAGGACGACGGCCCACCAGAAATGGAGAGCCCCACACAAAACGACACTCAACAACTTGTCGAGAATGAGCCTGACCACCATGAAACAGCAGTAAATGACACCCTACTGCAAAAGATCGAACTGGAATTTAACACAGCGCTTACTGAATTTGAAGGGACGGACCCCACACATAGGTACTTGTTGCCTAAACAACACACCTCACGTAGGTTGGCTGAGATCGTTGAGATATTAAACAATACAATACTGCCTAAACACTTGGAAACATGTGACAATTTTATCGAGTTACACACAGATATCTATTGTGGAGCCGTTGCAGCTATACGTTGTAACGGGTCCGATGTAACACCACCTGTAGCGCACAACTCGAAGGAACACAAAACTTCTGCCTGGGAAACACGATTGAATAAACGCATCAGCAACATCCGATGCAACCTCGGCAGGATCACCCAATACCAACAGGGTACGAGGTCCAAACGGCTCAACAAATACATACACGACATATTACGCAAACACACAGTACACACACAATACGAGGAACCCAATAAAACACTCACAGAGATCAGAGATACGCTTCACCAAAAATTAACAGCACTAGCGAAGCGCTTACGAAGATATAAGACCAGTACTGAACGCAGACGACAAAACCAAGCGTTCAGCAGAAACGAGAGACGGTTTTATCAGTCTGTAACGAACACGGTAACTGACAGTAATGGTCTACCGGAGAAGAACGCACTCCATAGTTTCTGGGCGAATATATGGTCCAACACCATTGACCATAATGACAAAGCCAGCTGGATCGATACAGAGTACAGGAATAACGAACATCTTTCGGAGATGCCCTATACGGACATTACTACAGAGGACGTCTCCAGAGCTTTACAGAGATCGCATAACTGGAAGGCACCTGGCATCGACAACATACAAAACTACTGGCTCAAACACTTTACATCAACACACAAGTATCTCGCTGAACACTTTACACTATTTATAAGAACACCAAACTTGACACCGAAGTTCCTAACGCAGGGTATCACATACATGAAATCTAAAAACAGTGATACAAAAAATCCTGCGAATTATAGGCCTATCACCTGCTTGCCTACAGTGTATAAGATTTTGACGTCCTGTCTGGCAGGAAAGATTAATGAGCATTGTCAAATTAACACCATACTGACAGAAGAACAAAAGGGATGTCGAAAGAGGTCACAAGGCTGCAAAGAGCAGCTTCTGATTGACTCCGTAGTACTGGAACAAGCGAAAGGGAGAAAACGTAACCTGTACACAGCGTTTATTGATTATAAAAAGGCATTTGATTCGGTCCCGCACTCCTGGATGCGGAGAGTATTGGAGCTGTACAAAATACACCCAAGTATCGTGAACTTCCTTGGAACGATCATGTCCGACTGGCGAACGACCTTACATTTGAGTATTGGTAATGAAAAAACAACAAGCGACCTTATTCAAGTAAGACGCGGCATATTCCAAGGCGACTCATTGAGTCCATTATGGTTTTGTCTCGCAATGAATCCACTTTCTCGCCTGTTAAATGAAACCAAATACGGTTACAATGTAGGTACGCAAACGAATTCGCGCCATACCATTTCACATCTAATGTACATGGATGATATTAAGATCTATACAGCTACTAAACATCAATTACAGCAGCTGCTGGGACTTTCCAACGAGGTTTCGCGAGACCTCTGTATGGAGTTCGGAATCGATAAATGTCGAACACAATGTCGTTCTGGAGGAAAACGAGATGCGGTCGCATTCGAACTCGAACCAGAGTCTGTTATGCAGCCCATGGACGAGGGAGAGTCGTACCGGTATCTCGGATTCAATCAGGACGAACGTATAGATCACAGCGCTGTAAAACAACACCTGATGCAGCAATACCTAACGCGTGTACGGAGATTACTGAGCACCCACCTTGATGGAAAAAAAACCATCAAAGCAATTAACACCTACGCAGTTCCGGTGCTAACATACTCATTTGGGGTAATCAAATGGACGCCTACGGACTTGACAAACATCGAGATCAAGACCCGCGTCCTTATGACCAAATACAGAATTCATCATCCCAAAGCAGCGATAGAACGATTGACGCTGCCAAGAGCCGAAGGGGGTCGAGGTCTTATAGACATAAGGAACACGCATAATAAACAGGTTCATAACTTGCGAGAATACTTTTCCACCAAAACACACACATCACACTTACACAATGTAATAATCCAAGCCGACAAGGCATACACACCATTAAACCTCTCACACACAGAAATTCCAGATAGTTTTTGCCGTTTGGTCACGAAGGAGGACAAAATTCAGCAATGGATTCGGAAGCCTTTACATGGGAGACATCCACATGATCTTAATCAGAGTAACGTCGACAAAGCAGCGTCGCACGCCTGGTTGAGTCAAGGAAGTCTTTTCCCGGAGACTGAAGGATTCATGCTAGCTATACAAGATCAAGTAATTCATACAAAGAATTACTCAAAATACATACTTCGTGACTCGTCAATAACATCTGACTCATGCCGGAGATGCCATTCCAAACCAGAAACGATCCAACACATCACAGCTGCCTGTACTCAGCTCGCTCAGTCCGAATACAAACACCGTCACGACCAGGTTGGCAAAATCATATACCAGAAACTAGCGGTTAAGCACCACCTTATAACCGATAAAACACCTTACTACAAGCTCACACCAAAAGTAGTAGCGGAGAATGACTCCTGTAGACTTTACTGGGATCGGTCGATTATTACAGATAAGACCATAAATCATAATCGACCAGATATCACCTTCGTAATGAAAAACACTAAGACAACCTATCTGATCGATATTGCGGTTCCAAATACACACAACTTACAAAAAACACACGCAGTTAAGTTGGATAAATACACTGACCTCGCAGCCGAAATAAAACAACAATGGCGAATGGAACATGTCCACATCGTTCCAATAGTGCTCAGTGCCACCGGGGTCATCCCACACACACTACATAATAGTTTGCGCCTCTTGGGTCTCCCAAAGTACACATATGTCACTATGCAAAAGGCAGTGATCATAAACACGTGTCGTATAGTACGGAAGTTCCTCAGTAATAGGAATCCGATTGCGATATGTGAAAGCACAAGATCTGCTACTACTCCATCTGAGCCATCTACAGTGAGTGAAGAACACACTGAGTCACATCTTACGGACACACAACACACATACATAAACACACAATACACTAACACTGAAACACAAACACTTAACACACATACAGATCGAGATTCGTCTGATGGAGAGGGAGGATCGACCAACTCCCGCACTGTCACTGTTACTGCTCTGGTGCACAATCCTCCCCAACTCAATAACACACAAGGTCCGTCAACCTCTGTACCATCTAAACGCGCAATTCCAGGAACACCCGATCTTAATGAGCAATTTGATCAACCAGAACACATTTACACCAAGAAACGTAAAATAGAACGACACATCCACACACATACACGAACACACACGCAAACACAAACAGTCCTTTCCCTTCCCTTTGTCCCTAATCCTACCTATCCTCTGAGGACACGAAAACGAACCAGGCTATCACAGCCGTCTGTCATTGAGCCAACATCTACGCTCCCACGTATAATAAACGCATAACACCTCGTTTCAAGCAGCAACAACAACAATATAAGGAGTGATGTGACAAACCCGTCCGTGAATGTACTACGGTACTTTTACGGATTGGTTTGGCACATTACCCTTCCACAGAGCCTAATACCTTGCATAATGCCGGTATAGGTGAATGTTACCCAGTACTGTCCTACTGAGTAGTGAGCGCCAGGTTGGCGTAAAAGTCTATAATAATAATAATAATTATCGATGTACCACCGAAGGCCTTTTACACCCGAGGTGGTACATCACTTGTTTTTATTTATCTGTGATATTTTGTTATGCCGCTATGGGCCTGTTGTTATGGCTCCACAGCGGTATTGTTTTAACTCCTTATTGCGTCGCTGGTCGGCCTGTGGCTTCCTAGCGACGTAATAAGTTTTTTCTGTGATAACACTGTGATTTTTTTCTAGTCCTTTTTTTTTGAGTGTTTCTAGTCGGTTCTCTCCACTCCGGGGTCTTTTACACCTCGGAGGGAGTTCCAGCGATGGCTTCCAGGCCTTGGTGACCGGACGCTCTGTCTAGTACTTATCGTACCGTCACCAAGGACTGTCCGCTCTTTTTAAGCCCTGGGATGGCAGGGCCCATCGATGGATTTTATTATGTGTATGTTTTGTCCCTTGTCTATCGCATTTATGTGTTCCTGTCTGTTTTGTATATGTTTTTATCTTTACCGTTTATGGCGGCGTATGCCCTCTGTCGGCGATGCCGCCGAGTGCTGCTGACCGCGCCATCCACCGGCAGCAGTACCCCAATTTTAATAAAAAAAAATAATAATAATAATAATAATAGACGCCCTGTGGGTGGGGGCTTCACTTTGCAGAATTTGCCCACAGTAAGTCCTGCTTGTCGTAAAACGCGACTAAAAGGACAACCTATTAGGATGGAGCAAATAAGAAAAAGGCCTCGGAAAACTACCGCTGCCGGTAGAGCGACCGGGCGCATCAGGCTCACCACTGAATGTGACAGCTCAGATCACGGTGACGACAAGTTGGGTTCTAGGCAGCCACCTGTCAGCTGTAACAACACCTTCAACCAAAATGCTACTGCCCTACTTACGGAGCCCCCAACACCTTTGGCTCAGCCGACTTTAAGTGTTTCCTCAGAGCATCCTTTGGGGACCACTAAAGCTGGTAAGAAGCGTGTGCGTATGCAATGGACAGATGAACTGAATGAATTCATCGTACGCACATACTTCAAAGTTACTAGACTTGAAACGGACAAAACTGGTTACCGTACAAAATTACATCAAGAGTTCGCGCGCAGCTACCCTCACCTAAGTCGCGTTACTGAACAGAGACTGGCAGACCAAAAACGTGTCATTTTTACCAATAATCTTATCCCTTCCTCCCTCATAAACACCATAATAATAATAGTAATAATAATGTGTTTAACGTCCGTTTTTGAGACATTTAGTCTACAACAGACGCCACCCACATCATTATTTGTATCTTTATTTTATTTTAACACTTTTTTACAATATTCCTTACATTATACATTTATGATGTAGATGGAAGACAAGGAAAGTGGTGTGAGGGCTAGGATTTGGTAGGTATGCGTCTGCAGCTGTCTTCTTAAGGAACTATGCCGATATTCATCGGGAATTGTGAAGGAAAACTGCAGAAAACCTTCACAAGCCTAGCCGGCCACGGGATTTTATTTTTTTAATTTAAAATTTATATTCAATTTTATTTAAATCAAAAAGGAAAAAGTCGTAGAAAATTATAGTATTCCACTCGCTTGCAATGGCTATTACTCACTCAGATGCATTACAGCACTCGCCTCGTAAACTCGGCTCGTGCTGCAATTTCATCTTCGCGAGTAATAGCTATCATTACCAGCTTGTTGAATAATATACTATTATTTTTTCTTTTCTAAAGAATTAATACCTAGATGCAATATATTAAAAATTAATGGGTAATGTGACTGTTAACTTGGAGCAAAAATATGAGAAGCTAGTATCAGGAATTTTTGGTTCCAATGGACTGATTCTGTTAATTCTGTTGCAGTTGACCACGTTCATTTTTGCGGATCTTCCGATTCAATTTTTTAATGGCATAAAGTGCGAAATTACTTAACTACCACTACAACCCAGAGTAAAATATCAACCCACAATGATATCGTAGTGGATTTTAAGTGGAATATCTCCAGGAATGAATTTATGAGCGTTATGAGTCTGAAATTTTCAGTAAACCCTAAGTACTGCCTTACGAAAATACGATGACACCTCTG
Source organism: Brachynemurus nebulosus (assembly GCA_035578155.1). Classification (NCBI taxonomy): domain Eukaryota; kingdom Metazoa; phylum Arthropoda; class Insecta; order Neuroptera; family Myrmeleontidae; genus Brachynemurus; species Brachynemurus nebulosus. The sequence continues at coordinate 559,610 of JAPWDM010000041.1, read as the reverse complement.
AATACTAAAATTTCATTATCTACATACTATAAGGCCCAATGAACATTTTACGCGATCACTTTAGCTCAAGTTACTAAAGCAATGAGCAGATAATTCTAAAATGAATTCCGATTTTCAACTAAAGATAAAATGAAGGTTAGTTTTCGGAAATAATAACCATGATTTGACGGACAGAAAGAAGAAATTGTAAAAACCTGACCCTTAGACAGATGTTTTTTATTCGGCATACTGCAAAAGCAACTAACTTCGAACATCATAGCTTAAAATTTTGGTTGTGGTTAAACAGTGTTTTAAAAAACGTTTTCAGTGTCAGGCGTATCAAATCAACCAATACGAAACTTAGAAAAAGGATTTTCCAGGCCCTATGATATCGCATATCACCAACATATTCGTCAACACTTTGTACACAACCTGTAGATCAAAAAATATGAAACTTACTATATGTGTGTATTTTATAGTTCATTTATGGAATTATTGATATATATATATATATATATATATATATATATATATATATATATATATATATATATGTATATATATATATATATATATATATATATATATATATATATATATATATATATATATATATGTATTGAATTGAATGAAATGTCAACTTTACATTTTGATACATAAATGTCCAGACAATAAATAAGACGCCTCTAACATTAAACATTTGACGTCATAAGAGACGTCAACAGAAGAAATTTAACAAGCACGCCGTTTTCTTCTCCACTTTTTCACACGTGTATACAATACATGCGGAGTATTCTACTTGTATACCACGACTGCCATGAAGTATCCATGGACACAAGTAGTTAAAATTTGACGTTATAATCTTTTTATATCTTCGATGAATAACAACGTGTAAGATGATCCTTATATATAAATTTTTCTATTTCTGTCGAATAAATCAATATAACAAAAAAATTATATTGTCATAAATGTGAATAATAACTCATTTTTAATGGTAGCAGAATAATTAAAAATTCATTTGTAATCGATTTTAATGATTTGGCTATTTTAGCAGAAACTTTGAGAAGCATTAATCGAGAAAACTGACGTCTAACATTCGTTAATTATTCCAGTCAATCACAATTTGAAAACAGGGTTGAGAGCGAAAATTGTTTCCCTATAACTATCCCATTTCATAGAGTCAGTAAAGCAAAAACGGACATAACCTATTCAACATTATTAAATTGTTCGTTATTTTGGATATATTAAGAAATTCAATTAACTTGTGACTCATTAAGGGAGCAGAAATCCTGGTTATAAGTCTTTACCGCCGAGGCGTCTCTAGCAGAGGATGCCAGGGATGTGGTATGTCCGGGCGTCGAAATTTAGGGAACACTCACCCACCGAAACCTAAATCCGCTAAAACTCTAATACCACAATAACGCTAGGTATCAAGTAGTACCAATTACTACTATAGTAATTGCTACTACCTAATGAAGGTTTTTTGATCGGACTAATATAAATATTGTCTGTATTTGTACTTAATTATTTTCTTTGCCAGCAGTTGGTGTTATCCAGCTACCACTTCAGTTGATTATAGCGACGTCGCTAAATACAACAATAAAGACGCTGACGCTGATTGCGTCACGTTACTTGAACGAAAACGGAGCAAGCAAACAAAACTAACTCTTATGTCACAGTAATTTACTAGAGTCAGTCGAGTAGATTATTTATTAATGATAACACTTCAGAGTTCTAATTCTTTTGTTTAAATATTTATATTCATGAACTTTCGGCAATATCTTTCAACGACCACTTAATACATATTTGCGCAATAAACAGTTGATTCATTGACCTTTGTCATAATAAGTTAGCAAAATTTTAATGAAAACAAGACGGAAGCTTAGTGTTTTTCATACAAGGCTGATTGCATAGTTAGGAAAAATATGAGGTGCCAAGATGAATATTCTAACTAGACGATTCTGCGTTTCTTCATCAACTCACTCCTACGAATAAAAATTTCGATATACGAATAGTTATAACTTTATACTTAATTGAAATTTTAAGTTTTGCGCCAAAATATTACTGTAATATGTAGGTACAATAACATGCAACAGAATACGAAACAAATTGTATATATAACCGCGTATTTAAAAATATCTTATAGGTTAGTTTCACTTTGTGTTTGAATTGTTGTTATTCGTAATAATTCTTGACTCTTTCACAATTATATGAATACAATCACTGTAGAAAATACACACACGCTAATAAAAGAATAAGAAAGAAACACATATAAAATAATGTACAATAATATAAAAATTATTGATTTCAATAAGGCTACAGTGGTGAAGTACGTGCTTACTATTAAATACAGAGAGTTTCCGATTGTTAAATTTCGTATTCTTTGACTCTAAAAACAGTTACAAATAGTGGCAGACGTACGATATTGTTTCTTTAATACTTCACATTATAGATATGTTGTGAACTAAAAGAGAACAAAGAGAAGATCTACGTTGCTTTCAACTTTTTCTGCCAGGCTTCTTCATAGTGTTAGTAGAGTAATTTCTACCTGTCCTTCCTTGTGCGATTAATAATCGATAATTTCTCAAAGCATCTCAACTTTTACCAAATATATCCACCGAATCGAACCTAGAATCTTAGGGCTCCAGGGTCAATTTATAAACAAAAACAACAAAGTGTATTTTTAAAAATCTCGAGTGGATTACGTGTTAATCTTTTCGAGTGTGGGTAAGAATTTCGATGTAGTCTTCGAACTCTTAAAATCTTAAAAATACATCCGAGAAATCTAGATATTTAAATACCTAACCATTATCAAGCTCGAAAGGATCATCTTTTGATCAAGTTTATATCCTTAATGCGCGTAACCTGATTTCAGTTTTGGTCTTGTGGCATCCTAAATATTTAACAGTAAATAAATAGCTATAAAAAGTATAGTTTGAGACAGATTGTAAAAAAAATTTATGTGATGGATCGAGACTATATTAAAAAAGTTTCATAGAAAATACGTAACTCAAAATTTCAAGATTTCCCTAAAAATTACTGCTCTAAATAATATAAAAAATTAATTTACATTTTTAAATATAATTATTATTTCATTTATATAATTTGAAAAAATTGTGATACACACATATATATTATATAAAGAAACTGAACGATTTAATAATTTATATACTTATGTAATATGATGATAAAATGCGTTAGAAACAGTTAGCAACTAATCTTACCCCAATTTAATATTCAAATTTCTTACTTTTTCTGACTTTTCATTCTCTTTATGCACTCTGATGGTAATTTTTTTAAATACCGCATAGAAAAGTCACATAAGAAAAACAGCACAAAAAATCCATAAAAAGATCGCACAAAAACAGGTTCCTGTGTATTTCTGTAAAAATTACTATTTTCTTACTATTACTAGTTATAGACTTATTGGACTCAAAACTCTACAATTTACGTATTATACACATGTATTTTAAAAAATATGTGAAAGTGAGAACGCGTAGTACCATGTTACTGCATTACATACTTTATAACCAGCAACATTACGAGTTTCTACAATATTATATACGTATGTACTCAAAATTTAATTGTATGAAGAATTCATTATATATTATTATTACAATGGGCAAATATATGTAATTTCATATATTAGGTATATTTCCAGTTAATTAGTTTGTTATGTGTAGACTTACGTCATTCAGTTGGATTTTTATATTTAATAATTTCCAAAAATTTTGTGAGAGTGTTTTCGTAGAAATTAAAATTCATTACCTTTTTTTAACTTCTTGATCCCGTAAGAAATTTCAGCTTCTATATTCTTATAGTTCAGGATTAGAACTACTTGCCCCAGAATCAATCAAGATTTCTTCTTACTAGGTCATATCTCTTGGAAGTAAGAGCTCTTCTGTGTTCATTTAAACCTTATGCTTTTCAACAAAATTTTGTACCATGCAATAATTTCGATTCATTTTCCCTAATAACTCAGCAATTTATAGCGTGGTACATACCGCTTGCCTATACTCTATGTATAGGTGAAATTAACTTAAGTTGGTCTGACGTCATTAAACAAATACAACAAATGAAGCAAAATTAGATGTACCCAATTTTCTGTTTCTTCTTCTTTTTATTTTTATATTAGAGTATCTATAGTAGCTTAAAAATATACGCCTAATTTCGCTTCATTTGTTAATGACGTCTGACCAATTTTAGTTAATTTGACCTACACCATGTGTATAATATTTCTGAGGAAAATAATAAACAATTGATATCGGATAATTATACTATTAATATTTTAAAGAAAATATGTTTTTTAAATTAGCCCTGGCAATAATATTTTTTAATTATTATTATTTAAATTTACTTATTTATAAATATAATAAACATACTCAGCATAATAAAAATTTTAACGGAATAATATCTGAAATCAGTAAAACAATGACAAAGTTATGCCCGAAATAACAAGAGTGTCGTTTCAGTCGTTCCGTGGGTGCTTTGCTCACTTCGTTCACTACCATCCCCCCGCCCAATTATATACGTTTACTTTACGTAAAAATTTGAATTTTTTAAATAAAGATTAATACTATAAAAAAAAAAAAATTGATCTTAGTCTATTTTGATCGTTGACTCCGCTTCATTACTGTAATGCAGGGAAGCCGTAGCCGGAAGCGATTACATGCAACTAGCAGGGAAGACGGGCTAAATGGTAAATTTTTAACAAAAATATTTTTTTGAGGCGCTAAATCCTCAGACATAAATATATGAACACAATTATCTTGTCAAGAAATTGTTCCTCAACAACTTTTCATGATAAAGTTTGTGATGTTTCCACGAAAAATATATATTTTTTCCTGTTTTCTGAACTTAAACTTTTTTACAATTTAGTCCCATGGTGGGGCTAAATGTTAAATGGGTGAGACTGAGTGTTTCAACATATTTCTAGCCTACTGAAACCACTTTTTGAGTTGTATAACGAAGTACAGCTTGTTAATTTCTACTTGGCGGCTGGACTTTGAACCTCACGCATATCTGTATATGTGTTAGTGTGTATCAGCATGTTTACAGAGCGTAAGTACACAAATACTACTACAGCACTGCAATAGTACTTACACAAATAGGTTTCTGCGCTGATTTTGTGACTCACCAAGTAAAACTGAACAAGCTGTAAATATGTAAAAGGATATGAAAACGATGAATGATGTAAAGAAAAACGCCCAATTATTGAAAAGTACAACATTTACAAGAAGTAAAATGAAAAATCATCAGTTTAACTTATTTTTCTGGAAATAAAAGCTACTAAAAATTTTAGAGAATTTTATAATACAGCAGATAACAAATATGTAGAAATTTAGATACCTATTCAAATTTTAAAAATATCATTATTTTCGATATTGATAATTTTCGATAACGAAAAGTAGTTTTTGAGAGTCCAAAAATGTTCGGAATACCCACAACCTGCTTCGCTTAAGCCTTCAAAAATTTCGTTGTTTTTAAGCTACGATACACCGTTTACGAGATATTTACGATCAAAAGTTAACGTTTACGGAAAGTATCGAAAACTAATTTTTTGAAAATATTCTATTGCTGACCAGATCAGTGGGACAATTGAGTATAAATTAAGCATTATAATCAATTTATGAAAAATAACTCGGCGTCGATAATTTTCGATAACGAAAAGTAGGCTTTAACAGTTGCATGTTTGGAGTACTTACAACTTACTTCGCTTAACCAATGTTTTAACACTTAGCCCCAAGTTACGTTTTGAGCTTTGACAACGATCACACAAATGATGGCGATAAATATACAAAAATTTTTTTAAGATTCGTATTCAAAATACATAAATGAACTAATATACTTACTTTGATGAGGATATGTCTGAAAAAACTCCGTTTCAGATAAAAGTATGACAGCAAAAAAAATTACTTTGACAGTATGTACACAATAAGGCTCAGACGAACTTCACATTACTAACGTCGTTTGCTTTCTAGTCAAGAAAGCCCTCTAAGGTCAAAATTTCAGCTTTGTAACTGTTGACATTCAAAAGATAATGCAAAAATATGGTTTTGACAATTTACCATTTAGTTCCAGTTACCTATGTTACCTGTTAAATTTTTAAAATAATTTGTTTCTTTGTTGCAAGTAAACACGAAAACATTTTGAAAAATCAGTTTTGGAAACCATTATATTAAGGAATAATAATTCCATAATTCAAAAGCAGTTAGGTAATATATTCTAAATATTAATTAAATCATCAAAAAAAAATTCCGTTATATCTATCTATTCGTAAATAAACAAATTCTGTTTGATTGTTGCTACACAACAGAGCGACGCAGTGGGACACGCGGTTAGTTTTGATTTGATTATGGCAACTTGCCATTTTGAGTGCCAAATTTTTATTTCAAAAATACAACCATAAAAACTAATTTATTTTAATTTTGTTCAATTAAAGTTTACATTTGTTAGCAGTTGAAAAAATATAGGAGAAAATACGCCTTTCCCTGCTACTGATTATTGCGAGGTGAGGAAGAACCGTTTAAATACCCTTCGTCATTTATTCAAACAATTTACCTGTTTATATGTGCAAAAATATACACAGAGAGAAAATTCATAGAAAAATTACTGTGCTCAGCACTACACTCGACGTGTAAAAGGCGAACATATTCAATTTTGTACGGTAAAAATATAAAAATTATAATTAATCATAGAAAATTTAAGGGACAGAATGTTCTTTCCGTAATATTAGCTCCGTAAAATTTGTAAAACAGCACAGTAAAAAGTTCCATTCCCGACAAAAAATATTTTTTAATTGTTTTTCTTACAAAAATTACCATGCTGTCTTATAATATTTCAAATGCTATCTGCTAATAGCAGAAAGAAAGAAAGGGAAGGTAACGCTGTCACATAGCGAGGCAGGCTGCAGAAGGTATCAACACAATCATACATAAAGGTCACATAGCCAGGCTGGCCACTGCTGGTGTGGTGTCGTGTACAAACCGTATTCATTAGAATGTCTTACAGGACGGTCACCGTTTAATTCATCATTTTGTTACTTCACTATATTCAGTATTAGAATATATTGTTGCCAATCATTTTGTATGCATCATAAAGAATCAAAAGTCGGAAAAGATCGATTGTTCCTCAGTGCGTACAGCCCAAGCAACATAAGGTTGCGGGTCAGATGCGCAAAAGAAAGAGTACGACAACAAGAATTAAACTATAACATATATGAATAAGAGTGTGATAGAAGTTGTGTTAGCACATTAAATTTTACCATGCTAGCACAACAATTTTTATGAAGCCATGACTAATACTTTTTACGTTTCAATTTAATAATATTTACATTGATCGTAAAATATTTTTTACTTTGGTCGTCAATCGCGCACGCATTATAAGAGAGCATGGTAATTTTTCTGAAATTTTATCTGCAAAAATTATATGATTTTTCTCTCCGTGTACATACATGCAATGATGTACATGTTCATAGGTAAATAGGAAAACTTCCAAATGATAATCTCTCATATAGGACTCAAATAGTCCTATCATTTTTGGAAAAAAATTGGAAATTTATTTTTTTATTTTTGAGGTCTATCGGTGCCCTGCGCGCCGCGGCGCCATCGTTCATCACATGATTATCCTTATTTACGGCATGGGCTTGCTTGAAAACCATCACGTAAAAGAACTGAATCTATTTGTAGAAGACGTTTTAATTCATGCGCTCATAGCTTCAATATCATAATTGATTACAAAAATGTTAGTTCGACACAAGAGAAAGATAACAAAAATATCCAGAATTCAATACTAAACTTTCCTGTAAACTTTTCGAAACTGATAAACAACAAATAACTTGAACAGAATAGGGAAAAAAGTTTTAAAAAAATGAAAAAATAAACAATAACATAAAAATATGTGTCTAAGCTTTATTATTAGCTACAATATCTAACGTGAAAGTTGATGGCATAGCTCACTTTGTAAAGATTTCAAGAACATAACAGAGCAAAAAAAAAACAACACAAATAATCGGGCACCTATACACACACCTTTGCAAGTATCAAACATACCTATTTACGTTGTATGTCTACGTTTAAAAAGTTTTCTTAAAGTTTCCCTTTCATGTGAAAACTTTTTGTCCGTCGGTCTATATGTCTGTCTGTCGGTCGGTCGGAGCATGTATCGTCAGCGTATCATTCATTCATACTCAAAGTACATACATACACACATACATAGACAAATACATATATACCCCATTTACTTATACTTACAACAATTTCACTCCATCCCGCCGAATGTCCCCCGCGTTCGTTTCCCGCCACCTACCCGTCAAGTCCCGACCGGAGTCAGTCACTCTCTTCTCATTCACATTGTGTGTTGGATAGTTTCGGTTTTGATGCGCTACCAACTTCCTTTACAAACCAAGTCACTACTTGGTAGTCCTTTTCACCAAGTTTTCACTTACTTATGTACGTCTGTAACATATGTGTTGTCAGAGTATAATAATATACATACGTGGCTGGCTATACATTCCATATATATTTATTATGATAACCTCTTTTTCTCAACGAAACCGAACACAACACATTAAGTCCTTATTGTGTCACTAGTAAATGCATTAATGCATGTATGTAGTTTACTATGAGGCTATGGACTATTTATATACAACCATATTAAGTACCGTAAAACCGTCTAGACCGGGACACTTTTTTACATTTTTTGGTATAATTTTATGTTTATACATGTTTCCTTCATAGATATCACCAATAAAAGTATTACTATTAAAAAGAGCGTATATTATTTGTTATATCCCTGACCCATTTGTTTCATTATAAGTAAAAATAAAAAAAATAAAAAATAATTAGTAAGTGTCCGAGTCTACACCCTAAATCCATCTTAACCCGGACACTTACTTAAATAATGTAATAACATGCAAACTAACTTCTCCCGTTGGGTTTAGGACAGTGTTTTATATCGTCTGATGTCTTTGAACCTGTCAGACTTCAAAATATTTTGTGGGAAGGGAGAGGGGGCAATGTATAGTATGTCTCTCTATGAAGTAAACATACGATATGACACCAGAAGGAGGCATAAACCGCGTAATTCTGGGGGGGGATATTAACGTAAGGATAGTGGGAGTTACAGCCAGTGCGAATCGAGGCCATAGTGTAATAAACTGATGTGTCCGGGTCTAAACGGATATATGTATATATCATTAAATGATGTGCGATAAAATTCTGAACACATACATATCAAAATTAAAACAATATGAAAATTAGGACGAAAATTACATGTCTAAGTTAGACACACATTTTATTTCTTTGAAAAACTGTAGGATAGTAGTAAAATGAGATAGTAAAAGTTGAAATCCGTAGTTTTTATTGGTCTCTCTAATAACGTCAAGAACAAATGTTTATTGTAGCAGGTTAATGTAGAAACTACTTACTTTGAAGATTGGTGCAAAGTGTCCGGCTCTAGACGGTTTTACGGTATTATATTATGTAGTAAGTTGTCAGTTAATCAGGATTCAGGATACATTGAAAACGACCTTTCGCTTTCACACTTGATAGAAAGTTAACAAACCAGCATTGCTAAGTGTCGCATGATTATTGAAAAATAATTTGGAAATCGCAAAATTACAAGGGCTTTATGAAATTACAGGAACAATTAGTACAATAATAAGTGAATAACGTAGTCAAAACCAAATAGCCGAAATACTTAACCCTAGAACAACAAACCTATTTTTTCTACTGTTAAACTACAAACCGGTGTATATATTTACTCTACGGAATTTTTGGTCGTAAAATCGTTCTGACAGCAGTAATTTCACCTATAAGTACATGAATTTGTTCGTTTTTTCATGCTGAAGAGAATAGTGAAGAACAAATTCAATTTAATCAAAGTTTAGTCGGTGAAAAATCAATTTAAATAGCTAAAAGTGTTCAAAAATGGTCAAACTGTCATTTAATAAACAAAAATTGATAACTATTTTTCTAATGAACCGATTTTCAAATTTAAGACGGGATTTTAAAGAGGACACAAGAGGTAAAAAATCACTTATTCTTTAAAACTAAGCCCCGTAAAATCCGTAAAACTCAAAAAAACCAATAAAATCGAGTACCACGTTGTAGAGGGGACTGAATACTTTCATTTGAAAAAAGGAAATCAAAAATCAAAATTGAGGTAATATTATAATTAATACTTTTTTTATCATTTAGTTAAAAAAATTCACGTATTTTTTAAAACTAAGCTTCGTAAAATCCGTAAAACTAAAAAAAAAAAAAAACAAAGAAGATCGAGCACCACGTTGTAGAGGGGACTGAGTATTTTCATTTAAAAAAAGAAAATCGAAAATCAAAATTGAAGTAATATTATAACTATAATACTTTATTTTATCATTTAGGTAAAAAATTCACGTATTTTTTAAAACTAAGCCCCCTAAAATCCGTAAAACTCAAAAAAACCAAGAAAATCGAGTACCACGTTATAGGTGGGAATGAGTACTTTCATTTAAAAAAAGAAAATCGAAAATCAAAAGTGCGGTAATATCATAATTAATACTTTATTTTATCATTTAGTTAAAAAATCACCTATTTTTTAAAACTAAGCCCCGTAAAATCCGTAAAACTCAAAAAAACCAAGAAAATCGGGTACCATGTTATAGAGGGCACTGAGTACTTTCATTTAAAAAAACAAAATCGAAAATCGAAGATAAGGTATTTTCGGTATAAGCGATTAAAGAAAAAAATAAAAGTTGCGATTACTTCAAAATATGTGCATATATTGGGACGGAAATCGGTCTGATTGAAAGTGTATGTAAAGTACATTCAATGGCACATGTAATCATTTTTTAATTATTCTTAGACTCTGAAAAAATTGATAAAATATTTTGGGGAATCCCCATTTTGTGACCTTGAACGCAACTTTGAATAATTATAACTCCGACAAAATAAAAGATAATTCAATAATATTCGAGTTCATAGCTCAACATATCTTAAACTTATTATATACAAAGGGAAATTAAATTTGGCGAACATGTCATTTTTGGGTGATCGACTTATACATGGAATTGCTCAAATGTCGGAGCGATGAATTTATGCTTGTCCATTTGAGAGAACTAGAAATTTGTCTACTCTCCGAGAGTTTTTGCACAAGCTGTCGGATAGGACTATCAGTTCTGTGTCCACTTCTAATTACGACTCTCGAGAGCAGCTTTCGATAGTTTTTCTCTCAGATGCACACGTACCCTAAGAACTAGTGAAATCATTAATTCATTCAACCCTAAAATGGTTCTTTTAAATTTTGCCAAATTTATTAGTAAACATTATCTTCATTAACATTTCAGTTTTGACCAAGTCTGTAACGTAAATATTTGTTTCCAAGCGTTGACACTTAATTTATGTGTAATGCCGTACAATTATCTGGATCAAAAAACATATTGAGGTTTATGTTGTTTTTTTCCTGTTACTAGTTATTACACGTTTGCAGCGTTGCCAAAAAATTAGTACTATGTATATATGAAAATTATAAAATTAAAAAATACACCAAAAATACAATTTTGCATTATTTTGCCAAATTGTTACGTAACGATTAAAATAATTGTTCAGGAAATAACATTTTTATTGTGAGGCAAACCTTAAATGAAAAATATTAACAGCGGAGACATTACAAAAATAAAGTTCATCTCTAACTTAAGCCCAAAGTTGGCTAGGAGTAGAGATTGTAAATTACCAAAACCAAACTAATAAAGACGATATTTATTAAATTTGTCAACTGACCAGACATTTTCCAGTCCAAAGAGAACCAAATCCGAACAAATCACATCTTAATCGCATTGTCCAGTCGAAACCCGGACGGTTGGCAACCAGAGGTGGCGCAAAACAAAAATGGGAGGTGGGCAAGATAATCTTTACGAGGTTCCTAGAATGTCCCCTAAAAATTTGCTTTTACGAGGCCTCTTTTACTCTGATTTTTCAAAAAACCTTCCCTGAAAATTAAGTGACGAGCAAACCGGCCGACAGCCTTCCTTCAATCTTTTACCACTTTTGAAGCTATAGGTGGTCGCCCACTTCGCCCACCCTTTGCGCCGCTTCTGTTGGCAACCTAAGTGTATCCCGACAGGTTAAAATCGTCTGGCTATAACAATATTTTCAAAAAACAAAATTACATAAAAGAATAACATTCCTATCATGGTTAACTGGAACTTTAGTAGTTGGATAATAAACTACGTACCCTGACAAGGTTTCTCCCGCCGTTACAAAACACTTATTCTAAAATTATACTTAAGGTGTGATAGGTACACATACCGTAAAACCGTCTAAACCCGGACACTTTTTTACATTATTTGGTATAGTTTTATGTTTATACATGTTTCCTTCATAGATATCACCAATAAAAGTAATACCATTACAAAGAGCGTATATTATTTGTTATATCCGTGACCCATTTGTTTCATTATAAGTAAAAATAAAAAATAATTAGTAAGTGTCCGGGTCTACACCCCAAATCCGTCTTGACCCGGACACTTAATAATAACATGCAAACTAACCTCTCCCGCGTCGGGTTTAAGACAGTGTTTTATATCGTCTGATGTCTTTAAACCTGTCAAAGACTTCAAAATATTTTGTGGGAAGGGAGAGGGAGCAATGCATAGTATGCCTCTCTATAAAATAAACATACGATATGACACCAGAAGGAGGCATAAACCACGTAATTCTGGGGGGAATATTAACGTATGGACAGTGGGAGTTAAAACTGGTGCGAATCGCGGCCATAGTGTAATAAACTAATGTGTCCGGGTCTAAACGGATATACATATATATATATATATATATATATATATATATATATATATTTATATATATATATATATATATATATATATATATATATATATATATATAGCATACATACAGCATATAGCATGTATTTTTTTATATATACATCGAATATAACTTCAAACATCATTAAATGATGCGCGATAAAATTCTGAACACATATATGTCAAAACTAAAACAATATAACAATTATGACGAAAATTACATGTCTAAGTTAGACACACATTTTATTTCTTTGAAAAACTGTAGGATAGTAATCCTGTAAAATGAGATAGTAAATGTTGAAATCCGTAGTTTTTATTGATACAGCTGTTTAGGGGATGTTTTTCTCTCTCTAATGACGTCAAGAACAAATGTTTATTGTTGCAGGTTAATGTAGAAATTATTTAATTTGAAGATTGGTGCAAAGTGTCCGGGTCTAGACCCCCTGTCCGGTATGTCTTTTACGGTACCTCATATATTTAATTAAATTTAGAACTTATTTCCCAGCAAATATAGATATCTTTTTTGTCATAAACCTACCCTTTTTTCAAGATGCTCATCTCGGGAAAACAGCTCAATTCCATTTTATTTTGAAACAACAAATATTATTCCACGCATGCAATAAAACTAAACCAACTTACATTTAAACAAGCCAAACATTATTAAGTCACAAGTCAAACAATAAAAAAATTATAGGTAATTTATGAATAATAAATTTCTTTTTTCTTATTAAAAATATGTAAACAAAACGTATGAAAAAAAAACTGTCATCAATGGCACGCGCATTTTTAAACAAAAAAAAAATAACGAAGACACACTGTCTGTCTGGAATGTGTCTACGGTGTCTACTACAGTGCACAATAAATACACATTAATACACACATAAATACACAAAACATTTATGTATTTCATAGCTTTCATATACTATGCTGTGTGTCTATCAAATAAATGAAGGCATATAATAAACATAGCCCAACTAGACGCCGGCGCTTAATATTAATTTCTTCTTTTTTTTATTATTATTTATTATTAAATAAAAATGACATAATTATGTATTTATATGTATATGTGTACATATGTACACTATGTGATTAAGTCGGCATGTTAGAATGTGATATTTTTAGTTTTTTTTTGTTTTTTTTTAATAATGTATTATTGACAAAGGAAATGGAAGTAGATATATGATTGTATGTATATATGTTTGTTTATACATAGATGTATTTAGGTGTACGAATGTGTAAAAATAATTAAAATTAAATTATGTGTTAACAATAAGTGAATTTTAATCATTTTTTAAATGGATTTGTTTCAGAAGTGTTTAAACTCTTAATTGTTATTGTTTAGTTAGGTAGTTGTTTTGTAGGTTTCAAAAGAATTGGAGAATTATTGAAGAAAATATAGTGAGTTAGAAATCAAGTGTTGCATACTACTAGGAATCTCGTATTTCCCTTTATTACTGCATAATTAAACGTTTGTAAACTATGAACATACGTACTACTTAGTTTCATGAAAAATTTCATAAATTTTAATAAAACGGATTTTATGGCTTTAACTAACAGTTAAAATTGTACATTTTTATATACAATTTTGGTACGAATTCCATTTAGGATATTGTAGAATTTTCAAAGAGAATAATTAGTAATAATGTGGTTTAATTCGTTTTTGAGACTTTTCGTTCATAATAGTCGCCTCCGACATCATTATTTGTACTTTTTAGCGAATTTCCAGATTGGAATTCAGCTATTACTGTCATGACGCGACTTGAGCCCGGGACTATGGCAGAAATTTGTTTTGAGGTCCCTAGAAACTCACTAAAATTTATATATATATATATATATATATATATATATATATATATATATATATATATATATATATAACCGCGCGATAACTCTCGAACGAAGTATCCAATATTTACGAAATTTGGTGAAAACATTGGAGGTTCCAAACCTTTGGATGAGTTCTTCAGCCAGACACGTCGGATGCCAAGAACATGGTTTTTGTTCTTGCAAAAAATTAGTTTTTTGCCAAAATTTCCACTTATTCAAAAATTTTTGCGAATTTTTTTACACCATTTAAAAGAGGAGAAAAAATTGCTTAAAAAAGATCTTCAAACTATTATTCTACGTCAACTAGTTTCCGAGAAAAACTAATTTTTATAAACGAAAATTCGCTATCTTATGCAGAATGCTGCGACAGGGGTATTTTTTATATTTACTTTCATACTGTTACAATATTTTTGACTTAATACATTTATGATGTGAGTGGAGAACAAGGAAAATGCTGAAGGAGGGGGGCTAGGATTTAGAAAGTGTTTGTCTGCAACTGACTTCCTTATAGGAACTATGCGATATTCATCTGGAATTGTGAAGGGAAATTGCAGAAAACTTTCACAAGAATAACCGGCCGCGAAATTCGAACCCTCGGCCTACCAATCAACAAGTGCCAGTGCTTAAACACACTCGGCCACTCCGCTGGTCTAAAAGAATTCTCAGAAATGTACGGGAGTATTTACTGAGGTAGCTTTACAAATTTGATGAATCTAATTCTGAATTTATAGTAGGCGAAGCAAAAGGTCGATACTAGTTTCCAACCCACACAATTTTTTGCTTCGAGACGCGTCAAAAAACCTAAACTTGTGATCATTTATATTCGTCTGCGCAATTTAAAAACAAATTTAGTCGTGTCAAGATATAAAACTGATACCTACCTAATATCTATTAAAATTTCAGTATGAGAAAAATAATAATCCAATAATCGATTTAACCCCATATCCACATATATGTAGAATATATAACGTGTATCCTGTCACTCATTGACAAATTTGCAGTGACTTAACATGTTGAATATTTAAAGAAAATCAACGATGTATCTATATACATTCGTAAATATTTATAAAGTTAAGCATCCAAACAAAATAATTGAACACGTATATAATACCTATATTGTTATATTATGCCAAACTGTTTATTATGTTGATCTGACCTAAATAATTAAACTAGTTTTCAAAATTCGGCCGACTGAGATACGAAATAAAAAATTTAAAAATATGAAAATTCTCAAAATAGCCTCACATAAATATATTATGTATATGGAGCAGTATATCTTGCAAAATTTTATACATAAAATCAACAATTTAGCTCAAAATGTAGATGTTAAAACTAGTCAACTTAAAAGCTAGCAGGTGTTTACTTAATTGTAAAAATGACCATGAGAATTATAATTTACTAGTAGTAAACTATTAAATGAATATTTTTAGGAACTTCCTTTTCGGAGTGGGTGGTTTATCAATAACATAAATAACAACAACACAAGATGAAAGTAACGCCAAATAAATTTTTCAAAGTTAAAAAAAATCCGTCAGATTTTTATAAAACGCAAGTAATATTGATATGATGCCAGAATGTTAATTGAAAGGTCATTGATAATTTTAAAGTATTAGGGTGTAAAGCAGTGGTTCCCAATGAAGTCAGTACTGCCCACTTTCATTCAGACTTTCTTAGTATAGATCAAGAAAGCAAACTTGAGGGGCGTTGAGGATCAATCTCCGCTTCTTTGGATAATTCTCGCAAGACGGCACTGAAAAATTTGATTAATACTAAGAATCTTCAAACGCATGTTTCAAAAAATGGTTCTAAACGTCTTTCAAAATCAAAATGAATCCGTCCTAAACGTAGGCATTGGTACATTATAGTTTTACTCCTAAAGTCCTAATACCTTTTTGTTCCATCACACAGAAACATATGTTACGACCTTTGTAGAGATAACGCACCCTTCTTGATTCAGGGAGTCAGTCTACTCAAGCAATAAAAGTCAACAGTCAGGGGTACCCCTGAAGAATTTGGGAATCAATTTAGCTACTCCGCTTCAAAATATCTAATTTATACATCAAGATCTTTCCTACACATAACTTTTCTACCACTAACACAATTCAGTCTATTGTTTACAATCAGTTAAAACATTTCTTTTTAAATACCACCGTCTATAATCAGCAGACAATTTAAATAATTTCCAACCAACACGTGCTCTAAAGCAATTATTACACATATTATATGGTTGATTAGTACCTACAGATAAAAAAAACACATACAATTGAATTTTGCATATTAAAACGAGACGAGACAAAAACAAAAAAAGACAGACAAACAGACAGACAGAAAACAGTGAAGTAGTGTGTTGTAATACATACTTAATTTATCGACTGACCGAAAGCATTTAACCAAACAATACTCTCGCAACGGCATTCGTACAAAATCATAAATATTAAGAAAACGCACACAAATGTACATAGATATAATATGTATTTTATATATACATTTATCTTATCTATGTAGTTGTGTGAGACATGGAACATGACCTTCCTTAACGTCCTTCCTTTTTATATGTATCCAACAAGGACAGACAGATAATAACATAAGTACATCATATGTACAATTTTATATATGTAAATAGGTTATTTATATATTGAACAAAACTTCACATCATCAGTTACATAGCAAGTTAGCCTAGCATAGCGTACCAAGAATATTATGATTATATACATATAATATAGTACATGTGTATATTGTATAGTATTTACCGTATTTACTATACTACTTGTTATGTATTGTAGGTATATATAGTTTTAAGTATATACATAAGTAGTTTATTTATTTTATGTATACAGAATATTACGTATGATGCGTCTGTCTGTCTGTCTGTCGGCGTGTGCGATATAAAGTTCTTGTTTTTTTATATTTTTCACATAAATTTTAATATACATATAGGTATGTGCCATATTTTGTTTATGTAGAGTAAGTTAAACTTTGATATTTTCATTTTGAATTATTTAATTATGCATCAGGTGAGATATTGTAAACTGGAGAATTTAGATTAATAGCTGATTCACATCGAATCGGTAAGTAGTAAGTTGTGAATAGAACGTATAAGTAGGCTACTTTTTGTACCCAAACCCGACGAAAAGGTGAGGTAGCCGGGATTGTAGCCCCGGGATCCGGACTGGAAGAGAAGACCCGTAGCAGTTGCTAGAGTAAATCTTTTTCTTTGCTAATCACTTATTTTTTTGGAGAGAAATTTTTAAGAGATATGCTTTATTCTCGAGACCCGCCACTTCTCTCCACAACCCTGTTTGTACCTTCCACGTTGTTGTTGTATCATACTTATGTGTTCTATTTACTACTTATCGCTTGACGCTTCGGTGTGAACAACTCAAAGTCCTTTTCCAAATCTAGAAAACTTAATTTCCAGGTTTTACCTATTTTATTTATTTGAGATACTGTGAGTCAAGACAAAAAACATTTAATTATAGATACCGTTGATCGCCAAAAAGATAGGTAGAATGATAAATTCTGTTAGGGATAGAAAAATAACAGAAAGTGTTATAGAATAAGGAATGGTCCTTGAAGGCTGAGTTATAGTAGTAAACTATATACAGTCCAATTTTTCAATTTCAAATATTATCGAGTGCTTGTGAAACACTACTACGTATGACAGACTTTTGTCTGCACTTAAACACACGTAGTATTCATATGTTCACTTATCGTTCAGCTAAACTGAAACTTAAAGCACTCGACTTCCTTGGTTAACATGACCAAAAACCACATATGTAAATTAAAAATCACAAATTGATTGAAAAAATTATCCGGATCGGCCGGAATATATACAGTCCCTTTGCATATCCAAGAAATGTCATTTTTGCAAGCGAAGTACAAACGATTGGCTATCTGTACGTACTGAATCAATTCAATCAAGTATCTCAAATTTTACATACCTATTTTAAATTTTGCATATTTTAAGTTAAACTCCAGTTAAAACATTTTAACTGGAGTCTCTATCTTTTCCTTATTTTTAATAAATCTGTATTTTCTTTATTTTTAACAGAAGTTCTGTCTTTATCCCTATCTCAGCATCCTGCATAACATAGCGAATTTTCGGTAGCAAAAATCACTTTAAATCCACTTACATAGGATAATTGTTCCGAACGTATCTTACATTATTTTTTCCTCTCTGTAGATGCCATAGTGTAAAAAAAAACTCGAAAAACTTTTGAATTTTGGCAAATTTTTGGAAAAAAATCATTTTTTGAGATATCGGGCATAGAACGTGCCTGGCTGAAGAACTCATGCAACGATTTAGGACTTGGAACGTTTTCACCAAATTTCGTAAAAATAGAATATTTTATTTGGAAGTTACCGTGCGGCCACATATACATACAGGGCCGGATTAACCCTGAGTGCCGCCCTAGGCACTGTGAAAAATACCGCCCCTACC
This sequence comes from Brachynemurus nebulosus, assembly GCA_035578155.1. Taxonomy (NCBI): domain Eukaryota; kingdom Metazoa; phylum Arthropoda; class Insecta; order Neuroptera; family Myrmeleontidae; genus Brachynemurus; species Brachynemurus nebulosus. The sequence goes on along the minus strand of JAPWDM010000041.1, from coordinate 540,561 downwards.
TTTCAAGAAAATGAGCTTGAAAAGAAGAAAATTTTAATTTTTCCTACTTGCTTTTCGAACTTTCTCTTAAAAAATAACTGACGAGCAAAATAAAAAAGTCAATAGGGAATTTGCATGTTTTTTAGAAAATTGTGAAACATTTATTCTATACATGTCACAAATATTCTATACATGTCACAAATTCTTATGACAGTTCTTTTTGTTTGATTAATTTTAGTTTTCATAACGAAATTAATGAAAATTATCTACCTTAAATAAAAATTCCGCCAAAACGGTACATTTGAGCAATGAGCGATCCTGTTGGTTGTGACGTATAATCATAATGTATAAGTTTTCACCAAATATGCCAGATATATATACTGAATGAAATATGCACTAAAGGTATAACGTAGAGTATCATAAATAATAGGATACACTCTACAAACTTAATAAACTTTGTCACTGATACGAAAACATATTATATAAAATAGAATAAAAATTAATTTTTGAATATTTAAAAATATTAGTAACTTGTCACACTCAATACTTATTTTTTATAATTATATTTTTAAAATAAATTGATTTAGGTAACTAGGAAAATATTAAATATTGATCGCAGACACGACAAAACGTACCACTTGGCTCAATATTTACCTGTGAAGGGTTTTATTGTTTAATAGTACCGCGACAAAACGTACCACTTGATATTTCTTTAGACATCTAACTATGAAAATTATTCTTATTGAAGATACATAGCTATCATTTTATCATGTACCTAACACGAAATCGTCTTCGTCAGTATACAATGTATAAAAATACATTACGTTGTAAAAAAAGTTATAGATCTTGAAATAGTTTGCTTATTTATATAGTAATACAATGATATACCTACTTAAATAAGTAAATTTAAATTATATATATATATATATATATATATATATATATATATATATATATATATATATATATATATATATATATGTATATATAAATAAAATTAAATACTAACAGGAAAAATTTTTTATGAAAAATACCCTTACATAGAGTAAACTACTTAATAAATTTCTAACACTGACTGACTGACAGACAACGCATAGCCTAAACCGTTGGGTTTAGAAAAATGAAATTTTGCATAGGAGTTTCCTATGTAACGTAGGTGAGCACTAAGAAAGGATTCGTCCCCTAAGTGGGTTTAATAGAAATATGTTACTATGGCTATTAAAATAAATAATATTTAATGAATCTTTAACTTTGACTGACAGACAACGCACAACCTAAACTGTTGGGTTTAGAAGGAAAAAAAATTAAGCACAGGAATTATGAAATTTGGCGTTTAGGCTTCTATTTATAAATAAAAGTCAGTTGTTTCAGGAAATATATTCTCTAAGGAGTTAAAACAGAAAATGAAAGTTCGTATGGAAAGTTCATCATTTTTGAAGTTAGAAACATGGATATTGATTTAGGCTTTTGAAAAACATTAAAAGTGAGCAGAAAGTGAGTACCTAATAAAAAGATGTTGCCGATGGGAAATCCCATCGGGCATACGGTTAGTAGTAACATATTTAGGTATTTATAAATACGATTTTTTTAATGGTGTAGACCACATAATAATCAGAAGCCAAGTTGCTATCTCTGCACTAGTGATACCAATGTAGACAAAAAATCCCCTCTATTTCCCACCACTATGTTGTGTAAGTACACACTGTGTGTAGTGGTGTTAGTTTGATCTTTACAACTGTGTCAGTTGAAACACACACAATTACAAAACACGTATTGTCGGACGGAGCAAGGTGGGGTCCAAACTAACAATAGTCCAACAATACATAATAATGCGTTGTGCATTAAGTGACCGATACCGACTAACTAAATGCCTTAAGCGGTATCAAGCACATACTGGCACAGTGCTATCCACAGTTTTCTACAAACATGCTTAGGGCTTGGTGTAGACCCTTACTTTCATTTATTCAACAGAGTACTGTAAAGTGGACTTTGGTTGCTCACAAACTTTGCGTATACCTATACCTATATACATACATATCATAATCCCGGATTTAAGTGTCAACATGAGAATGGCTGTAATAGCTGAATTTTTCAATCGGAAATTCGCTAAAATAAACACTAAAAATAAAAATATTTCAATTATAGGAAATTCCTTTTGACATTAGCATATCACAAAGTTCAAAAACCGTTACTTCACATAAGAAGTATGTATATAAAAAAAGTTATTAAAAAAAAATGACTCATTGAAAATTGAAATAAACAAGATTTTGTATTTGTATTTATGTAATTATGTATAAATTAAGAATAATGAAGTACACACGCTGGCTATGTATGTGTGCTACGCATACAAGTACACACCTCCAAATACACTATAAACAAGTTAAGATTATTTGTTTTGAACAAATTAATTGAAGGTGTTAAATAAGTAAGCAAGTGTTCGTAAAGTAATTGTAATACATATACATGAATAACTTACAACTACACTAACAGAAAAATACATACATATCTAAGGACAAGTACAGCGGTTTTCACTTATAACGACCTTGGTTATGGCAACTTGCCGATTATAATGGCGTAAAAACTTGCGAGTACGCTGTGAATTCTAAAATAAATATACGTACAGGGCTCCCCTAGGCACCGTGAAAAATGCAATGAAACAAGAAAATCGTAAATTTTCCTACTTTTTTCCGACTTTCCCCTAAAAAAAACTGACGAGAAAAAAACAAAACAAACAAGCTCAATTTAAAACTTTTGCAGCTCTGTTATAAAAATCTACCGCTCCTAAAAACTTGCCCCCCTTAGGCCATGGCCTAGGTCTGCCGTGTCACTCGAATGTCATGTATCCTGAGATACAACAATTATACGTTGAAAGGATTCTACTCAATCCCTAGTATATAATATATTAACAATAAAATTAATTAATTTGTAATAGTAATATAATAATTAATCTATTGTATTTTTAAATTTTTATTTTGATTGTATCACATTCCCTATTTCCTATCTTTTCAAATAGTATATTTATACGTTATTAAATCAATGTTTCAACGTTGACTCAATAACGCATAATAAAAATCAACTATCTTAGATATTTAATAATGTCTAATATAAGATAATTAAGATAATCTAATATTTTATTCAAATCAAGTTTTCTCAAAACTATTATTTCTTGGATACGTGAGATTCGTGTGACACGGCAGAGGTAGGCCTAGTGGGTAATCCGGTCCTCTATACGCAACAATTACGGATAGGTATAGTTAACGCCACTTTTGGAATTAACGACCCTATATTATGCATACCTATATTGAAATTTTATCGTACCTATAAAGATCAAGTCAGCATGTAAAGCTGTTAATACTCGTCTGTATAATTTAACCTGTTAGGGAGCGTCCATAAACTACGTAATTCCATTTTGGCCAATTTTGAACCCCTCCCCCCTTCATGTAGACTAGAGATGACTTTTGCCTTGAACCTCGCCCTCCCACCATAGTGGAACGTAGTTTTTTCAATACTAAATCTAAAAAACATTCAATTAAAATAATAAGCCTTTTGCCTTTTTATTATAAAATATGAAAATTATGGCACCTTTCTATATTTCCTCAAAAAACATGTCCCCTAACAGTTAGAATTTTAACGTAAAAACTGTGTGACCATAAATTTCACTTGCATAATTCACTTGAGCAAGTTTTATTAAATTTCAAAATATCTAAAATATTAAAAATCTCATAAGTAATTTAAGATTATTCATGAATTTTCACATTCAAATTCATGTTTGTTTATTTGCTCCAAATAAAACTACGTAGCTCAACTCTGACTCCCCCCCTCCGCTACGTAGTCCAGTGCAGCTTTCTGCATGATCCCTCCCCCCATCAGGCTACGTAGTTTATGGACGCTCCCTTAACTGGGGAATTATGACATTTTTAATCCCTTCATCATCGTTATAACCGAAATCTACTGTAATTATGTATATACCGAATAATTGAATCATTAAATTGAATTAATATTATATGATTATGATTTAATGAATAAAACAAATTGTTAAATTGACATCACATCAATAGACAGACAAATAGACGTACTACATCCATAAATACAAATACAAACAAGCACATGTAAATAACAATGTGATTACAATGGTATACAAGCAAAAAAGTCATACCAAAGAAAGTAATAATAGATAGTTTTACTGTTTTATAATATAAAAATAGTTAAATGTGTTAAACTGGGGAGAGTCAAGTTATCTCGCAAAATAAAATATTTGTGAGATCTCTTGTCTTATTTCCGAATTGTGATAAGACTCCAGGACATAAGACCGAACTGCCACCAGTAAGATAAAAATATGCTAAGTGTAACTTAACTGAAAAATGACTCATTTTGATTATTATCAAAGGATTAAGAGAAGGGAACTTTGAAATAAAGAATACCGAAAACTTACGAAGTTACGAACACGGAGATTTGTGTACATCCAGGGCCGGACCTAGCCTAAGCGGCGCCCGAGGCAGGGCCAAAAACTGGCGCCCCTGTAGAAAAAAATATTTCTTTTTCCCTCTCAAAAAACAAGTGACGAGCAAAAAAAAGTCACATATCTAATTTTGGCGCCTCTCAACACCTGCCGCCCGGGGCACGGCTCCGGCTGCCCCCTAGATCCGGCCCTTATGGCAGTTGCCCGGCTTGCCCGCCCTTTTATCCGGCGCTGTGTACACCAGAGATATGCATATAGTTATTACCGAGTTATTTAGAGTGTTTGACAATTGGGATAATAAATTAATATAGATAGATAAAATAATAAGGAATACTGATTCCAAATTTTAGGCCTTCTGAGCTAAACTGGTGATTTAGTTCATTTAACGAAAATTATTAGGGACTAAAAGGATTAGGGATTTTCAAACTGATACAATTAAATTATTTATGTATGCTTAATCTTTATTGAATGTTTTGTTAGGGTATTAGAATTAATACCTCTATTAGAATTATTACTACTGTATCTCCCCCTTATCTTGTTATCTTTTATAATATGTAATATCTTTAATTGTTTTTTATAATATTAAACCTATGTTGTCGGTGTCAATGAGAACTGACCTTATTTTGCCAAATTTTAAAATAAGTAAACAAAATTCGAAAGGGTACGTAAATCTCCGCAGTTCAGATGTGTTTGTAGTCTTGTCAATCTAGTCTTAGATAATAATAATTAGATATCGGACATTTTTCGGATCAAACAGCATTCGTGTTTTGTGTATCCAGGTATATCGGACTTGATGTGATTAATGTGAATAAAAACGAATAGATATTTTGATAAAACATACGTATATATACAACTCACACATATTATCTGTCTATCTGCCTCACTGCCTGCATATACAAAACACGATGTTGTTTGATCCGAAAAATGTCCGATACCTAATAATAATACTTACTGTACGCAAATATCCGCGAATACCACGTGTACGCAAATTTTCGTGTTCGCAAGTCTCGCCATATACATAAAAAAATTTCAATTTTATTGAAATTAAAACGTTAAACGATGGTATAAAATACTTGTAGGTTAGTTTAAAAAAATTGTGCCGGGTGTGCTTAACACAACTCTATCGAAGTGAAAACTTCTTTAGCCAACATAGCCGATTCGAAATTCGAACTACGTAATATAAATACGTTATATTATGGACAGTAGTACTCTATTGAACAAGTCGTGATTAAAAATGTACGAAAGAAACCAGTAACGGAGGTGATTAAATTAAAAAATTAATAAATTTATTTTTTCCAATTTCAAGACTAAACAACACCCTTAGGTTTGGTTTAGTTCCTCATAATAGGGAGTAAAGTGTCACTTTTTGTCCAGAGAGATTAAAAATACTTTTTCTCCCGCTATTAAGCCAATCACAGGCCCGACAAGAGGGTGGGGTAGCTGGGGTTCCAGCCCCGGGACCCGGGCTGGAAGAGGGGGCCCGTAACGGTAAGTAGGAGCCCGGAAAAAAGTAAAACAAACTTCTGTGTCTGTGCTAAAATAGACAATAATACTGCGATAGAGATATTTCCAGGGGTGTTTACAAAAATTACTTTTTCTCGAAAACCCGCTTACATGGTATAATGGTTAAAAAAACATATTTTGTGTGATTTTTCCGTTCTTTGCGACGATATGAACAAAAAATTCGAAAAAATTTTAAATTTTGACAAATTTTTGCAAAAAACACATTTTTGAGGTTTTGGGCATCGGATGCGTCTAGCTAAAAAAACTCATCCAGATGTTTAGAACTTCCAACGTTTTCATCAATATTCATAAGAATAGGAATGTTTCATTCAAGAGTTATCGTACGGACATATTATACATATAAACATACATATCATACATACATAATATGTATGTATATATAACATGTATATAAATTCTACTGAATGTCGTTATTGGCTTCTACAAGGACCTCAAAATAAATTTCTATCATAGTTCCGACCTTAAGTTTCACCATGACAGTGGCTGTAATAGCTGAATTTTTCCGTTTGGAAATTCGCTAAGATTAGTGAAAATTCTGAATTAATAATTAAATTAAAATTTTAATGTACATATTTTGATATGATAATATAATTGTTAATGTGATACAGATTGCAGAGATCCGTAACTCCAAGTTGATGTTAATGTGACATTATTTATGGATAATATGTGTTTGTATGTTTTTTGTGTCGAGCCAACATGTATGTATGTTTATGGAAAATAAACTTATGTACATATATCTTAGCTATTCTTATTGGATACCTAAATACATAATTTTTTTTTATTATCCAAAATTTGTAATTGTAATAGTTCTGATAATTTGGTTTCGATTTTAATTTTTGTTTTAATTTGTTCAGAATGATGATTCAAATAATGCCGCTGCTACACGATGCTACGAACACCTTCCAACATTCGACGTTGGATGGTTCATAGCATCGTGTAGCCGTTGTTCGAACCTACGAGTGTCCAATGTCGAGCGTCAAACATTCGCATTTGGTCGTGTCCCGTTCGATGTCGGTATTCTTGCACCGAGTCAAAGGGATGCTTCGAACGTTTGAAGGTCAATGTTGGTTGCGTTCGTTGGTTGCGCACGACTCGTTCATGTGAAGAGAGACAACATCAGTGTATAACATTAGAGATAACATCAGACAGATAACAGCGTTGTCGACTGAGTACCAACACATCATCATTCGTATTGGATCAAACATTCGATTCACCGTGTAGCAGATACATTCGTCGCATCAACTATCGAACTTAATTGCCCCAAACGTTCGATCGAACGTTGGAAGCCCAGAGTACAGAGGTACAGCAACTATCTCTTTTCTGAAATCACAAGTGTGTACTTCTGTGCTCATTAGGCTTCTTAGTTGTCAGTTTGTCAGTAGCAGTCGATGATTGAAGATCAACCACACGATAATGGACTTGATTGTTGTTGGTATTGTTACATCCACGTTACATCGGTTACATCCCCTAGTACATGCGTGTGGTGTCTAAGCCACGTGACCGCCCCTACTATTTGCGTTACTCACACAAATACACAAAATCGCACTAATACAATGTAAACCCAGTGTGTGTATACAACATATTGTCTATCTCTTACATGTTACACTGGTTCCAGTAGTGTAGGCATAGATATGTTGTCTCTATTACTCTATGGTTGGAAGGAACGTTCGTAGCATCGTGTAGAACCCGCTTAACACAATCACTGGATTATAATAAACTGTGGGAAATAATTTAAATTTCAGATTAAAAAAGTCGAGATTTGAATTTTTTAAGTAATCTAACCTACTAGGCAATAAACATAGAGTGTATCCAGTTTTTGATAGTGTCCGATCGAAAGAGGATTTGCGATTACCTGTTCAGAGAGCGCGTGTCCGGAGAGCGTAAGTAAATACGGTGTTTTTTGAGCGAACAAGAGTCATAAAAACTATAATACACAATAAAATAAAGTGACCAGGTATACCTTATCCAACAATTTTTGGGATGACTTTTCGAGAGGGTGTTATTAGTGACCATAAATTTTCAAGAAGTTAAATTATTTTATTGCTTACAACAAATACCACCCTATGTCCACTCCAATTGTATTTAAATTTGTTACCTGTTTTACAAGCGACGGTTTCTTTTTGTATTTTGTACTTGAAAAGTCATCTCATTTAAATATTGTCAAACTCTACTATATGGTACTGTATGGAAGCCGGCACTATACAGTGCCGTTCCAAAACTGATATTGTCATTTTGTGATTTTCAATTTGTTAAGGACGTTCATTCGTCAAACTTAATAGTAGATAAAAATTTTTATTTACTTTTTTATTTTAGAGAATTGAATTACATAGTTATCTTGCCTCAAAAATTTTAAAGCCTTCATAGATCATTTCTTAAAGTAATTGACGATTAAAAATCAAATTTTTAACACAGAGCCATTTGGAAAAATCATTCTAAACAGCATTTTTTCGTGTTAAAAATGATAATACGTATATTATAAGAGTAGATATCAAAATAAAAAATGTTTAAAAATATTCTTTGAAATATGCAATTTATATAATTTCACAAAACACATCGTACTGACGGACGTTAAAATGAAATATTAATTATTGAAATTAAAAAAATTAAAATTTTCTGATAGATTTTGATGTTTATTCGTACATAATACACATACAAGGTCAAATAAACTACAAAATTTCAATCAACAACTAAGTATGCATTGATATCAGAGATCAGTACATAGGTGGTACATATAGCAATCACCTATAATACACGACACATCATATGACACATGAACAAGTACAAGCTCTGTATGCATAACGTACAGGTATTATGTTCTGTGGTAACACATTATTCTATAGTGTTTTGTGGACGCGCACGAACGTCCTTAACAAAATTTAAATTTTGAATGAAGATTCTAGTTTGTTATTTTACTAACTGAATAACTAATAATTTACTTATATTTAATCGCTTTATACTGACCATGTAAACCTTAGTTGTATTTTAACGTTGTATTCTAATTTTCAATATTCCGGTGAAAATAGCATTAAGTTAATGGTGACTTTAAAAAAAATTTTTTCCTATAAATGTTCGGGAAAGTATAATATTTTTTAATTGAAATCGATACAGAACAATTTATTATATATTTCAAATTTAGGCAATAATCTCTGAATTTATAAATGTTATATAGGTAAATCCTTAAAATCGCTGTTCCTCTGGCTGTACGAGCTAATATTGAAAATTAGACGTTAAAATACAACTAAGATTTATACGGTTAGTATAAAGCTATTGAATATAAGTAAATTATTAGTTATTCAGTTAGTAAAATAACAAACTAGAATTTTCATTCAAAATTTAAATTTTTTTAACAAATTGAAAACAAAAAATGACAATATCATTTTTGGGACGGCACTGTATTATTAATCTATATTTGGTACATCTGGCCACTTTATTTTTATTGCACCATAATTAAGTTCGCTCTATGAACACGTGCTCTCTGAACACGCGCTATACGGACACGACATCGGATTTGAAGCCGAAACAGAAACTTCGGCCTCGGTCTCAGTTTCAACCGAAACCGAAACTTAAAATAAATATTTCAGTAGCAAAAAACAAAAACAAATCTACCTAATTATTTATTCACGAGAAAAAACACATAACCTCAACTCGACACAATCGCAGCGGCCGGCGAACTAGACGAAACGACCCTGACGACTATGAGGCACGAACTCGGCCGAACGAAGCGCGACAAATCACAGACACTGAGTTTCGTTGCGGCCGAAATTTCGGCTGATTTTTGGCCAAAACTACACGGAGAGAAAAATCATATAATTTTTGTAGATAATATTTCAGAAAAATTACCATGCTCTCTTATAATGCGTGCGCGATCGACGACCAAAATAAAAAATATGTGCTAGCATGGTAAAATTTAATGTGCTAACACAACTTTTATCACACTCTTATGCATATATGTTATAGTTTAATTCTTGTTGTCGTACTCTTTCATTTGCGCATCTGACCCGCAACCTTATGTTGCTTGGGCGGTACCTGTAAAAACTTCGAACCTGTAAGAACTTTATGATGCATACAAAAATGATTGCCAACAATATATTCTAATACTAAAGATAGTGAAGTAACAAAATGATGAATTAAACGGTGACATCCCCGTCCTCTAACACAGTGTAATGAATACTGCTTGCTGCTTGTGACACAGTCTAATGGATCAAGGTGCTTGGTCCGACCCGTCCGACCAAGTTGGTCGTCCAAACCTATGGTTGGCTTTGGCTATGTGACTTGCTATGAGTGAGGTACATTTCAACAGCGTTCACAACAAACACAATCTTCTTTCTATTTTTTTCTTTCTACTATTAGCAGATAGCATTTCAAATATTATAATACAGCATGGTAATTTTTGTAAGAAAAATAATTAAAAAATATTTTTTTGTCAGCAATGGAACTTTTTACTGTGCTGTTTTACAAATTTTACGGAACTAATATTACGGAAACAATATTCTATTCTTTAAATTTTCTATGATTAATTATAATTTTTATATTTTTACCGTACAAATTGAATATGTTAGCCTTTTACACGTCGATTGTAGTGCTGAACACAGTAACTTTTATATGAATTTTCTCTCCGTATAGATTTTTTGGCCTAAATTGACCGAAACCGAAACCGAAGATTCGGTCGATCATTAGTTTTCAATGATTTTATAAGGGAATTACTGCCTCAGTTGTTAGGTGGAGGCTTGAGAGAACTATACTATCCCAAAAACCAAATTAGTCCCCATTTATCATTAACATATACACACACACACTCACACACAAATTTAAGAACAGAAAGAGAGCCATATTATAGTAAAATCGTTAATTCAACTAAAATTGGTCTGACGACATCAAACAAATGCAACAAATGAAGCAAAATCAGAAAGATCCTACTTTTCTACCTCTTTTTCTTTTTGCTATTTTTATATTAGAATAATTATTATAGGTAGTAACTTGCGGTTGTACGTCTAATTTTACTTCATATGTCAATGATGTCAGCCCATTTTTAGTTGATTTGACCTATATATCTACCCTGTAAAGTGAAAAGCAACAATACCCAGACGAGATTAATACACATGAGTTAAATTGTTAAAAAATATTATGTCTTGTCTTTCTGAGTTACTGAATCTGAGTATACAGGCGACTTACTTTACTATTAAATCAAATGTCTGGGAATAAAGTGGGAGGTTGGATATCAAGAGTAAATTAAGGTAAAATCTACAGGTGGATGGTACAGGTGGGGAGGGGGGATCTCTAAGACTTTCGAAAACGATACCATATTCAATACAATAAAAAGTCAGTATTTAGTTGTTTTTTTTTCTTAATTACATTAAGAAATAGTGCAAAACCAAAAATTAAAATTACATTCGGACCCCGAAATTGTGTCTCACCTGTACTCTTCTATTGTCGGGGCTGCTAATAATGTCAAGTTAAGAACATAAATTGTTAGGATCTCTTTAGACTGATGATTTCAGAAACGGAATGACCGAATCAGCCCTGGTATATGTTATTCAGGGCCGCACGTACCCGAAGAGGCGCCCGGGGCAGCCTTGAAAAATGGCGCCCCTGTAGAAAAAGAAATATTTCCCTCAAACTTTTTTCCTCCCAAAAACCAAATGACGAGTAAAAAAAAACCTGACATACCTACTTTTGGCGTCCGTTCTGGCGTCCCCAAGACCTGGCACCCGGGGCACGTGTTCCACTTGCCCACCCTAGATCCGGCCCTGATGTTATTAAATTGATTAAAATATGAATATAACAATTTGCTGTGCTCAGAATACTTAAAATAACCTCGTTCACTCGTATCAAAGTCAGAAGGATTCAGGAGCTTGTAAAAAAAAAATTGACCAGATATTGAACTTTGACTGGCCCGCAAGCAGAGCCGGATTTACATAAGGGCACTTGGGGCACTGCCCCGGGGCCATCACACAATAGGGGTCGCCACAAAATCACAAAATTTAAGATTTCAGTACCTCCCATAAAACAAAGGAATAAAATAAAGAAAAAATAAGAGCGTCTTTCGTTGTATTTTTTTTTTTGCTCGTCAACTCGGGGAAACTTCAGAAATTCTCCAGGAGGGTCTCCATATGTAAAATATTCAGGGGCCACCACATGAGAAGTGCCTCAGGACTTCGATACAGATAAATCCGACCCTGCTCGCAAGGCAGTCAACTTTTTTAAAATCAGAATACCTACTTAGTTCTTCAAAAAAAAGAAAAAAAGTTCAAACATTCAGCTAAAAATTCGTAAAACAAAATTTAATCATAAACATTCAAAAAAAAAATAGAAATTTTCCAACATCCAAAATAATAATCTACAACATTCTATACTAAATGTACTAAAACAAAAATATTTCGATCCCTCTGTATAAAATAACACACACAGAGTTCTATACGTACCTAAAATGTAGTCGCCTATCTATTCTCTACTACACACAACCCAAAATGTATGTAGATATACGAGGTTTGTCGATGTATTGAACACAGGCGAACAACAGCACAGCCAGCATAGCATAGTCAGTTGTGTTATTATTACATTGGTTGCTTGCTATTGGATGGTTGCCTTGTTTGCTTGTGCTGTGTGAGAGCCGTTCGTCGGTTACCTCGCCAAGCCAACTTGCTCTGTTCAATTCGTTCAATTCCACTGCTGATGTATTTTGTGTGCAGCAGTGCCAGTGCTATGTAAGCATGTAAAACGTTATAAAATATCCAAGTTTGTGCTGTATAAAATAATATTATCAGAGATTTTTGTGTAAAAATTTTTGAAAAAAACATTTTACTGTGTGTTTTAAAACATTTTTGTGTGTACAAGTTACAAAAAAAATTAACTAATTGTTTGGATTAAAATGTGACTTCAAAAACGAACAACAATAATACTCTCAGACGGATATTGTCTAATTTTTTTGAAATAAAAATTGAATATTTGATGTTTTTTCTGTGTATTTGTCCTGTTTGTGTCCTTTAAATGTGTATGGATATTTTATCCACATAATTATACTATGGACTGAGGAATTTTCATAAATAAATGTGGTAAGTTATGCTCTTAAAGGCGATATTAAAGATTTTTAGTAGTAGTATTTTATACTTTGTTGCTTTGAACAATGAAATACTTCAATTTTGTTTCATTAGACAACCAAAAAACGAATTTTAATTTAGGCGGCAATTTTTTAATTTTTTTTTAAATTTCGAGTCAAAAGTAACTTGATTGTCTAATTTAAAACTTTAAATGAACTACGGGGCTTTTTTTTGTAGTTTCACTTTAAAATTGTTCTTTTTCATCAAACTAAAATTTAAATAGATAGTTATATAAAAATGTTTTGAACCACTTGAAAAGTAGATCATTGATGACAATTTAAAAATTGGCGCAATTTGAATTTGACATTTTTGTGTGACTTTTTTTTATTAATGAATTTGTTGTTATTTTTTGAACCACGTGACTGATTCTTTTATATACAAATACATAAAATAACCCAACTTGTCAATAAAATTATGTGTTGTAAGTGGTATTGGTGTATACGTATACAATACATACAAAATAATAATGTATTGGTTTTGAAGAAAACGTAATGGGGATTCCGTTTGTCCGTCTGTCTGTCCTTCCGACACACTCTATTGATAAAATATATGGTTAGTTATGTAATTTAAATAAAGAAATGGGATGAATGTATATTTTATCTTTTTTTTACTCGATATGCAATTAAAATTATTTGTATTATTTGATTGTATAGTAAATACTTGTTATATTTGGAGAGGATATGTTTACGTTTTTTGCTTTTAATGTTTGTTTTTTTAATTAATAATTGCAATTTATTGAATTTTTTAACTATTAAATAAGAACTGTATTTTGAATACCTACATTTGAAAAATATTCCAAGATTTTTTAGTGCTTTCAACTGACGGTACAAACTTTTTTTTTACATTAACATTCTTTTTTTATAAAAAATTAATAAGTAAAATAGCTTGATTTAAATAGTTATACATTGGTATATAGTTCCTTACCCTAAATTTTAAAATTTTTAATAAATTTCGATTTTGCAAAAAATGCTTCTGAAAGTCAATTTTGAGTTTGTTATAAAAATTTTAGTCTGTATAATATTTTCCTGTAACTTATGCAATATTTATAACACCTAAGTAGTATATGTTGTTACTGTTTCACTGTATTGATTTTTTAAACAGTATAAAAGTTTTGTCAGTATAATTTCTGTTTTCACTGAAAAAATAGTTATTTTGAAAAAACTTACTATATTTGTTTAAGATAAAAAATTTTTCAAATAAATGACTATTTTCTGCCAATCAGAGCTAATTGTGGTTTATTTTGAAATATTTTGAGAAATTTGTTCAGTGTGGTTCAAAGTTTAAGCATTCTTAGCTGAATGAAAGGACATGCGCATAATATTATCTTACTCTTACGAGCTTTTATTTAATTTTACCCCAAGTAATGCATTTTTTCAATTTATATATTCAAAATTTCCTGCGTATTTAGTACACAGTGTAAGGTTTGTAAAAACATTGCATTTTTGATGAAATTTTGTCTTATTATTATGCTTTATAAAAGTACAGCTGTCATGCGCGGGATGATTTGGGAAATCCCGCTTCCTATATAGTTCAAAATAAATTTGAGAGTTTTCTAGGTTTGTTCAAAATTTAAATGAATTAATTCTGATTCAAATTCGCTTGCAATGTTACAGTATTAAACAGCAATATTTTACGTACTTTTTTAAAACCATATTAAATCTTTTGGAAAGCTTTTACTACAAAAATTAAGTAATCTGTTTAATTGTCAAATTGCCTTTCAACTATTACCAAAAAAAGCCTCTAATTAATTTGTAAATCTAAGAAGTTATGGTTTATTCAGAGATATTTATCAAGCGTATTCGCTATCCAACATTGTCATTGGCTAATTGAAATGATTCAAATAGGATATAGATTTAAAAGGCAACCGAATGTAAGATTTACTTATGAAGTAAGGGCTTCTGTTAATGAGACAGAATGAATCGCTTTATTTTCACTATCAAGACAATAAATGCAAGAAATACAAATTATTAAAAGTTTGCTTGCAGTTATTATTGAATACTTTGATGTTACTATAATAATTAAATATACGTTGTAGTATAAGTTAAATTAACTAAAGTTGGCCTGACGTCATTAACAAATACAACAAAATTAGACGTACATTTTTAAGTTACCATAATTATTTTTATATGAAAATAACAAAAAGGGAAAGAAATAAAAATTTTGGTACGTCTGATTTTGTTTAATTTGTGACATTTGTTTAATGACGTCAGACCAAGTTTAGTTAATTTCATCTATAGAAATTGTTAGTTTTAATATAAACTTATTATTACATTTAACGACTAATGTGTGAGTTTTGATCTCAAGTATGAAATTTGTTGGTAGAGGGCCTGTAAAGGTCCAAGGGCAAGAATTCATACAAGAGATCAACAGAAACACTCCCGTGACGTATATATACTGTTTTTTTACAATTCCCAATATTTTAAAATTAGTCATTTTGATTTAACAGATAGTACACAAATAAATGCTGATAGTTAGATCATGCGCATAAAAAAAATTAAAATGAAAAGACCTATTGAACAATGTATTGTAACTATTTATTTAAAAATTTAAATTTGTTGAACATTATGTTAAATAAGTGGTTCATTACCTAGCAATGCTGTTTAAGTTAAATTTCGCTTACTGATTGATGTGTTCTATGAATTCGGAGTGCTGATTGGCTTAAAAGTGGGAGAAAAAGTATTTTTAATTCTCTGCGACTAAAAATGTTGCTTTAGTTCCTATTGTGAGAAACTAAAGTTACGTCCCACATTTCTCGCTAATTTTAGTGGCTTAGAACTAATTGTAATAAAATGAATTTGTCTCATCAACCCTTAGCGATTATAATCTAAGAACAACAATCCGTTGAAATAAGGTGTTGTGAAAAAGATTTTATTAAAAACCAATTCAGCCTTTATGAAATTAATAATAGTAATTTTTTTTTCAAATCCGAACTATTATACTCTTTGCAAAATTCTAATTAAAAAATAGGTATATGTATAAAACACCAAAATTCCAATATTTTAAAAACAAAAAATTTCTCACGTGCTTATGTTTATATATTATGATTGACAGTCACATCTGAAATGATAAAACTCATTCATAAAAATCATTAAAATTCATAAAAAAAAATACTTTTTAGAAAAACAAACATACAAACACTAAAGTAAATAAATGTGTAGTAAATAATTTTACTGCATATAAAAAAAAAATTAATTAATTTTACAAATTATAAATTAATTCAAGTAAAATACATATTTACCTGTTATAGTAGTACATAGTACAATTTCTTTAATCAAACCATTTGTTAATAAGTTTGAATCACAACTATTATTATTTTTTTTTACAAATATTGTACGTTTTGTTTTGTTTACATTACGTTTATTGTAAGTTTCATTATTATTATGTTAATGACCTGATAATGAATTTAAATGTTTTATTAATAGATTTATTGTTTTGATTATTTCATGCGGTGCGGATTTTATAATCTCATTTTTTTTTTATTTATTAATTCACATCAGTCAATTTAAAGTTATTTGTGTGTTAGTATGTGTGTGTGTCGGTGTATGATATAATAATCATTTGTTATGATTTTATGAATATTTTGATGGAATGAGTGAAATCATTAAAGATATTTTGACCTTTATTTTTATTTCGTGAAATGTATTTTTTTTTTTTAATTCATTCAGAATTTTTATTAAATTGATTTTTGTACGTGATTAAGTAATACATATTGATAAAATTGACTTTGAGAGTATTTTATAATTTTATAAATTTTTTTGAAGTTTTGAAAAAATAAAAGAAAATCAGAGAAATGTTTTTTCTCTAATTTTCTAAAAGAAGTTTGTGCACCATTTCAAATAATACTTAATTAATTTTAAAGTCAATTATGTCGCCGCATAGCCGCGGTGGCATAGCACTTAGCCGCGCGCCTTGTAGGACCTTGCACTGCCTTAAGTGCTGAAAATTGAAACTGGATGAAAGCGGATGATGAGACCGTTTTTATTTTCTTTCACTCGTCACCTATATTTTAGGGTGAAATTTTTGAAAAATCAGAGAAGCAAACCTCACAAATGTTATCTTACCCTCTTTAAATTTTAGTCTTATGCATGTCTGTATCTATATAATTATGTCAGTAATAATTTGTAGTAAAGATTATGATAACAAGATTTAACGATTTTCTGAAAGAAACTATGTATTTGCCCGAATTCGACAACATGCAAATGTTGCCTGAACGGACCTTCTTTTTTAGTTTGAATATTACCGTGCGCAAATGTGTTATTGTTGAGCGGTAATTTTTCAAACGCTGTGCATGCGCACTAGCGCACACCTTAGAAGAAAAGGTAACATTTGTCAGGATTGGACACACCAATACGAACTGTCTGGATAGTTATAAAATTTTGTTGTATTACTTTACTTAAGTAGATAATAATGTCTGAACAGTAGATATTGGTTTTGGACAAAACTATTTACTAGAAGTTTTATTCAATTTATTTTGCTTCTTGCCCTTGGTTTCCAGACAAATTTTGATCTTTTAAAAACTTGCAAAGTAGTACGACTTGTGGGATCAAACTCTGTCTTGTCAATATAACAAGATAGGTGGTGTTTCTTTCCTTTTTGTTGGGCTTTCTTATTCAGTCAAATACTAGTGTGTCTTTTTATACTAATCTGTAAATTTAGTTAGAATTAGTTAATAGTGTATCACAAACAGTGTCTTTTTATAAAGAAAGAATCTTCTTACATCAAACGGAAACTATATGTTTTCAATTAACATAACAGATATGTTAAAGTATGAAATAGGTTCAACATATTGCATATACCTTTTAAAATAAATATTCATTCAAGGTTGAGTTTATCATTACGTTAAACATTTTCGAATGAACAGTAATCAAATTTTTTGGTTGTCATTGTCCAGTAAAACTATTCTTTGTTATGTCTTTTTGGAACGTTATTAGTTGATAATTAACAAATACTCATAAGTATGTTCGAATTTTAAAAACAAAACGTAAATTAGATCGCGTATTTTGAATATACTTGCTTGCGTCTGGTATGAAGAATACACAAATCGGTATAATATATTTATGTTTTTGACTGTATTTTCTAAAATATGCATAAATATTATGTGTATTGGTGCCTTACTGACGGATTCATCCAATACATTCATTATATACCTTTTTCAAGAACTCGTTACGTCTGCCCACATCCTTAACTCACTAAAATCTGAACTTTCTCTGTACAGTAGATGAAAATGAAAAACAAAATTCAGTTTTTTCATTCTTACAAATAATTTTCTATGGAAAAAATATTCTGTAATTTACTAATCTAATCTATGTGTAATTCTCATAAATCGATATTTCAAAACTTTTTCAATTGTTATAGAGCTTACAGCATGTTTCCTTAAAATTACTTAAATTTAAATATTAATAGCTATTTGTAAACGTTTGCTCAGACTAACAGAAAGTTAGTGTTGAAATCGTTTATTTGCCTATTTATTTTTTAATTTATAATTAAGCGATTTCTAGAAACAAATTGTAACAGGATTTTGAAAAATGATTTTCTGTTTTTATTTAGTCATTCGGTACATTTATTGTGATGTGCATTTTAATTTTTCCAAATAGATATGGTTATCAACTTGACTTTTGAAATTGACGTCAGCGCTCGTTTTATACAGAAAAAACATCGGTTGATAACGGGCATTTTTTCGTCCGATTTGTATGAAATATATTTTAATAAACGCATTAAAAATTCGAATTTTTTTTTTCGTAAATGATAAGATCGTAATTTCTAAGATATTTAACTGTTCTTGAGGAAAATATGTATGGTCCTAGATTATATAAATAACGATATGGCTGAGTTTCAATTTTATGAAAAACTTAGATACCACGGTTATTTAAAAATTACAAATCTCGATAAGAATTATTTTAATTATTGACAATTCGATGCTGAAGTGATATGATCGATAATCCGTATTTGACGAGTAATCGGGTAACAGTTAATCGAAATTCTACTATATAGTTCATAATCATAACGGACTAAACGACAAAAATATTAAAATATATTCTTACTGAGAAAATAACCATGGAATTGACACACTAAATACCGATCCATCACAGATAATAATTATGATAATTTATTAAAATATTCATATTTCAGCCAAAAAAAAAAGAGAAATAAATAATCAACCAGTACAAAATAAGATAAAATACTCGAAACATTCTCATACATCACCTCGCACAGTACTATTACTACTACTTACTACTTAATAGTAGTAATTTATGAATTATTACAATCCATTTATAATAAATAGTTGCACAATGAGTAATCTCATCGTTTATCTGTCTATCCGTTCGTCTGTCCGGAATGTCCTCTTCTGTATGCGGCGGCAAATATATAAACACGAAACTTTTTATGAATGAAGTTTAAAACCAAAGTATTTGTATTATATATACACAAACGTATTATATTCATGTACCTATATCATAAAACTATATGTATATTACATAAAAACATATAAATAAGTTAAAATACATTAATAGTATATAATATGTAACATTGTATTGTCAATTCGAGGTCTATCGTTCTGTCGGTCGGTATGTAGAGTATAAATTGACGCACTTGTTTCAAAAGTAAATGTAAGTCAGTTATTTTGCGGTGCAGTTAAATTATTATGTACAATGAATGAATGCACAGGAGCACAGGGTGTTGAAATGATATAACAAGTTTTTTTTTTGAAAACAAAATTATGTATTGTTTATGATGGATTTGTTTTTATTTATTTTTTTTGCACAGAGGATTCCCTAAATTTATTTTACCGTAAACACTTGTATGCAGGTCGTTGTTTAAATTGAACGTAATTGAGATTAAAAACAGTTATGAATAGACATATGAATGAAGTCTTTATTATTGAAAAAGTATCAGAAAACACTTAAAATCTTCCAAACTTTTTTAATTGATCAATATAATGGTTGAATAGTTTTGAAATATATTTAGTGTAGCCAAAAAAATTTTCTTTGAACCAACTGAAATTATTTTACATAATTTTATTAATCGAGTCAGTGGTAAGCTAATGAATCGCAAATTACAATTTTAAAGAAGTTTTTAACGAAACTATTTTCAATATTCATCGGGGATCGTAAAAGTAAACTGCACTGAAAATATTCATCCGTACAATCAATTGTGGGGATGTTTCCTCTATTTTTTACACAAAATGATTTCGAAATTTTGATTTTAACAGTGCAAATTTATATGTAACTAGCCATATACTCACCCGATGGGATTTACCATCGGCAACATCACAGGGCAACATTAAATAAGGTATTATTTACTTTAATAGCCATAGTAATATATTTTTATACATCTCTAACTTCAAAAATGACGAATTTCCATACAAATTTTCATTCCCACCCACTTAGGAGACGAATTTTCAAAAATCCTTTCTTAGTGCTCACCTACTTTATAAAGTAGATTTTTCCAATTCTCTTGATGAAGCTCCGGTCTCGCCAGTTCGGACGCCCGGATCCATTGCTCTTCCCCAGTAATCTACTTGATCGTTATTCAAGTTTTGGTTGAATAGTACAAATAAATTTTGTAACCATTACGGGCAGTTGTCTGGGTGCTAGTGGCGTTGGAAACAGTTTTTATTAAAATTTAATTATTAATAATAATACCTACTCTGAAAACACAAAATCTAAAATACCCCAAAGAAATATTACTGTAAAATATACAGACATAATATATATTTATTTAATTAATTTATTTTAAGGAAATTCTAGATAATACAAAAAAATTTTAAATAAAACACACACTAACAGTTGGGAAATCCAATGTTGTTTATATTGTATGAGGAAAAAGATTTTTAATCAGCCAAGTTTTATTAAAATATTTTTATATAACGTAAAAGCCCCTATACCGGAACGCGATTATATGTCCGAACAGTTTTGACATTTATATATTAATGAAGTTATTTCTGCAAGAAACCTCTGATAACAAAAATTATTATGAATAGAATGATTATTTTTCAATTTAAATTCACCTAGCATTTAGTGTTTCCTTACTTAATTAAAGAAATACATATATACATAGGTATCTATATTAAACAATTTTTGTTGAATACAGTATTTTGATCCATTATTTACGTACCATTCTGTGTTTCCTACTTTGACGTCTAGATGCCACTCTATTATACGTCTGTCATATTACTCATATTACACGTCTGTTTGTATATCGGCTCCCAACTCCTAGTGTTATATTAATATTTCTTTGTTTGGATATAGACATCGACATTTTGTAAAAGAAAAATATTAATAAATAAAAATTTTTCGGTTGGATTTTTTGGAAAATATATTCATTGGAGTAGAATAACTTTCTTTCATGCTTATTAAAAAAAAAATGGGTGTTTAATTTATTTATCAATTTTTATAAGTCAGTTTAATTACACACCTAAAAATAGTGTTCCAGTATAGGGGCTTTTACGTTACAGATAACATTAAAATGACATATTATCATCCTTTTAACTTTTACATATTTTGTAACATTTTAGTATTCCGGGTATAAGCGTAGGCTACTCAAAAAAGTCAACTCTCTGTTGACTTTTTTTGAGTAGCCTACATGTCAGATGTATAGAATACATCTGACAATTACTAAAAATCAACCTTTATTCGCAGTCTAAAACAGAGGTCTTCATCAATCCATATCAATTTCAGTACTTTAATCCTAAAATGGGTTCATGCTGTATATTTACAATATCATTGAAACACTTGGTCACGTATATACATATATATCATATCATGCACTTGTTCGCAAGAAATGTGCAATACCACAAGTGATATGTACAGAAAACTCTAAATTATGTGTAACACACATTAGAACAACGGTTAAAGTTCAATTTAACTTGAAACATACGTCTACAGGCGCAACATTAACACACTAAATACGACCTATTCACATACTCAAGTATATAATATAATGTTATATACGACAGTTATATAAAAGCAACAAGCTATTGTTATAATATATTTTACTATCTTTATACATACATATTTGTTATGTATCCGATTTAAATAGATACCGTAATGTTCAATTTTTTCTTCGAGTTGTAAAAGGGAATTTCCCCACATAAAACGGTATTTATAAAATTAATGTTATTTTTCTAATTTTGAAATGATTTTCTTATCTCTAACTTAAGGAGGATACTTTAAGGATACCCATAGTCAGAACGAACGTAGTAAGGATCATCTTTTCTACGTTGCTAGAACAATTATCAGAGACAATTTTTGAAATAAAATTTAACTTCAATTTATTTTTCGCAAATTTTTCAGTTTAAATATTTTCCTCAAAAAAAAATTTTTTGAATGTCTGTATTAAAACTTTAATGATGCCTTGTAGCCTGCGTCAGAGTGAAAAGGATCCGGGTAGACTGTTATTATGCGTATGGATTCGTTTCTGTCGACCTTTTTTTCAGAGAATATTGCACCCCAACTGTTTCTATTGTTAATAATAGAATCTGACGGATATATGGTTGGGTATTACTGCCTGCTCTAGCTATATCGTATATAATAACACTATGGTAAAAATCGAACTTAAACGTGCAGGTATACAGTATGATTCATCGGATTTTAAGCCTACGTACGTGCCGCTCTTTTATGTTTCAATTTTACCTGAACAAAGTTTATCTGAAATTTGTAAAATGCATATAAGAAAAACCCTTTTCTTCATCAGTATTTTTTTTCATTATGTATTTCAAAGAAATTTTAAAAATTTTATATTCTCAGTAGTTAGTATTTTTAAGAAATTTCAGAAAAAACTCCGTTCTTTTTCAAGTTTTCATTTTTGAACGTAGACCATTTTTTTTTTTATATATAGCAAAAGCCATTCTACTCGGCAGTAACTCGCAGGGTAAATAAAAATAAATATATTTGAAAATACAAGTACGAGGCAGGAACATCTGAAAATAAGTAAATGTATACTCAGTGTAATTAATATACATTTTGACAACCACTGTTAATTACAATACAGTTAAATACTAATTATGAATGTATTGCTCCCGAAATGTATACATTTATTATTTACATAATATCGAATTTTCTCAAAATCGGCTAATCAGAAGCTGAGCAAGAACTTTTTTGTCAATTTAAATTCCTACTGACGGTGGTGACTATCAGTAAGTTTCGTAATTTTATTGTTTACAAACTGCTCACCAAAAATTAAATGCTCACTTTGAATTATACTTAACAGAGATTTCCTTGAAGAACTGGTTAGTGCTAGGAGTGTTACAGAGTTTCAATTCGGATATTTCTAAAAATTTATCAAAATTTAAAAAACGTTCTGACGCGACTACCACCAGCCACATAAAATAATCAGGACAAGTTGCAAGCGCCTTGCAGGTGTCATTGCGTAGACGTACATTGACTTCACTCAAAAAACAGTTTTTTTTTATCAGTTCGACAAAATCTTGGACTCCGATTCAGTGCCGACTGCAAAATACTTTTCGTTTTGGTTGAAATACTGTTTTCTATAATCAAAGATTCGATTAGTTTGTTGATGGAAACCCAACATATAAGTCATTTGTGACAATCAAGTAGTATATTATCGTTGAAAAAATTCATTCAAATTATCAAAGATAAAAATCTGTAGAACTGTGATTCTGATGAATGAAATTTTTAGAAAAAGGTTTTTTTTTTCAAATACATGGAATGGAGATTATTTTTGGATCTAAAGTTTTATTTATTTGAACAGTGAGACAAACAAGCAGGCAAGCAAACTGAACAGAGCACATTTTATTTTATACGTGCGTCGTCTGTTGGCTACACAGACACAGACCGTACAACCGTTCCATTTATTTCGTGTTCAGTCCCTTATTTTGTATTTTAAAAGAAGGGACCGAACACAAACGGTCGGTTTAGTATTTAAACACATAAGGGTAACAGTTGCCTACCCCATCTGACAATGATGATGAGTAAAACATATAAGGGTCGGCTTTAACAAAAACACAACGAAATACAAGGGCCGTCGTACACTCATAAACACACTCATTTGTGAACGACAAAAAATTTTTCCGTTTTAAAACAGAAAATTATTTAGGGGAGATTATTTTTACAAAGTAAGTATTTTAAATTTTTAAAAATGTTCCTTTTTAAATGCGTTTTAATCGTGTTTAATTTTCCTATTTTTTGCGTATAGTTAATTTCCAAATTTTAGAAATCCGAAAAACTTTTAAATCAAAATTAGACTGTAAAATTTCTAATTTGATATTTATGGTAATAATCTCGTCGAAGTCAGTTTTGATTGACATCATCATTGTTCTACTACAAACATTTTTAATTGAAAGCTCTTGAAAAACAAACTAAATCACCCCAATTTGACTTTTTGATTTTCAGTATTAATCACTGAACCCAAATAATAATAATATAATCGATAGCGAATTTACGTAAACAGTTTTAAAAAACCTTTTAAATGCACACTTTACCAATACAGTTAACCAGTTTCTTTGTAATGGAATTAACTAATCAATTTTTTGTGTAAACAAAGCTCTTTTTTTCTGAAAGGAAGTTGTAAAGTAACTTGTTCGTTGTGACTTTATATTATATATTTTATACCGCCTGTTCATAAATGAAAGCATCATTCAAATTAATTAATCAGGAAGAGATATCTTATAGACGTCTTTGTCTAACACATTATTTTGTAATGTTACAAGGGAATCGTGACAACATGTAGTAAGTACGTATTATTTTATAAAGTTAAAGAAAAAGTAAAGCATATTAGAGCGCGCCGGAAATGATTTGCTGCAAAGGATGTGAATATTCCGTTTTATAAGTTCAACCAGTTTTATTATATTATACCATTATACACATACTTATTTATACACGAATATAAATATATATATATATATATATATATATATATATATATATATATATATATATATATATATATATATATATTACATGTATGTAAAAACCTTAATGTGGTACATACTTTTGTAAAAAAAACCTTACATGTGAAATATTTTTATATAAAATATATAAATATAAATAAGTTGGTGTATTGAAATGTGTGGTATATCAAACTACTGTAGCGTCAAAATTTTTGATGACGTCAGAGTGTTTTCTTACGAAAAGTGGGTTGCAATGATAATAAAATCATCAGAAACCGAAGAAAAATCCAGGGTTTAAGTGACAAAAATGTTCTGGTTTCGACCAAAAGAAAGTTTCCGTGCTCAGTATTTGATTTCTATCGTTTTAGAAAATTTACTTCATTCGAATTTTATATAGTTTAACACGCCGTCGTCCTATAGATGGATATTTTTTGTATTGTATCTGATATATTCGAAATCTCTTTCTGATATAAAAAGTTAAAATTACAAAACGGCCTTACTTTTTGATACTACGTAATGAAAGAAAAAGAACACTCTGTATAAGTTTATTATTTATTAAATATATCTACAGTTGACTCTCGTTAATTCGAAACTCGAGAGAATCTTAAAATATTACGAATTATAGAGAAGTTCGAATTATCGCAGATAACAATTTTAATTTTTTAAGCATTTGCGATGAATGAACTTTAACTTTTCACAAAATGTACTTACAATCTGTCTGTCTCTTTCTCTCTGCAACTTTGAATTGTCGCGTGTCTGACGCCGATGAGTTCGAATTAACGCGTGGTTTTGTTACCTAGCAATGATTTTTTTGTTCGAATTACCAAGTGTATAAAAATCTATTGTTTTAGTTCGAAATATAAAGAAATTTTGAAGGGAACTCGTGATACCTTTGAATTATAGAGTTTCGAACGTTTGAATTAACGAGAGTCCACTGTATTATATATATATATATATATATATATATATATATATATATATATATATATATATATATATATAAATGTGGTTATTAAACTTTTCCCTCATATCACTGGCATCTCCAAAAAAAGACTGATTTACATAAATATTATCGTAATTAAAAAAAAAATGTTTATGCTCTGTCTAACAAAAGGAACTCGCCAAAAAAATTCCGACAGTTTTTTAAAAAGGGGTATAAAGAAAACAACGATGTAACAGGTGATTGTGGCTAAAATACTAATTCCTTCAATTCCTTAAAACTATTTTTTAGCCAAAAGTTACGGTTTTGACATAAACTCCAAAAGTTGTAGATGTCTTCAGTTTGGTCTTTGTCTAACTTTTTATATATTTTTTGATACTATTTATAATAAATTAAGAAACCGGTTTCATCCAAGTCTATTTTAAGGTATGTTGAAATTCTTTAACTCAAAATATTATTTCAGTTTCTTCTTTTTATCGAATTTAAATTTAAATAAAATTTAGACATGTTTTTTCGTTTCCTTGTTAGGGCTCCGTACCTAAAAAGTAAAAAAGCAACGTTTATGGTGAGATTTCGATGCCCGACCATATGTCAGAGTCATTTTCCTCAATAACTGCTATTAATGTCAAATTAAAAAACTTAGGATGCTGCTGGTAGCAATCGTTTGCCCGCATTCTTGTAAAAAGTGTCAGGAATATTTTTATTTTGATAATAGTCCGAAATGGGAAGCGGGAGTTGAATTTCAAAAATAGATTAACAAGGTAAAGTGGAATATATCGTATGAAAGGACTTTTTCTACATAGTAAGGAAAAAGACCGGTCCTCGCCCTTATCCCTGCAATTTACGAACCGAAATAACTGGTAGAGTTTGATCATATTTAAATGAGATGACTTTCAAGTACGGCAATAATCATCACTATTGTGCGCAGCAGGCAATCTACTTATCTATGTAAGTGCTAAAAGAAACCGATCATAGGGTGGTATTTGTTGTAAGCAATAAAATAATTTAACTTTTTCAAAGTTTGTCACTAATAACACCCTCTCAAAAAGTCATCCCAAAAATTGTTGGATAAGACGTATACACTATTTTGACAGCTAATACACTTTATAGAAAATTGTTGACGTCGTACGACGCGACGTGGTGTGTGAGTTTGCCAGGTTTCACTTGACGTTTTATGACACCAATGACTGTCGAGTTGTTTTCGAAGAAAATGGAACAATCAGTTAAAAAGTAATTTTATTTAGTGTTTATACATTCCTGGTTAAAGATTCACTTACACTGATGAATAATTTTTTCACTGTTTATTTTCAATTTTATACGGAACCCTCAATGCGTGGGTCAGTTTTTTACTTTACTGAACTTTTTCTCTTTTGGCAATCTTTTTATTTAAATATTTTATCCACTAATATTGTTCCTGCATCTATTTGAAAATTATTATTACTAATGAGTAATGACATATTTTTGACAATTCGGAGGATTTTTTTAACTTCCGTAACCATCTGGGGTTCTCTAGAAGTTAAAAGGATAATTAGTTGGTAGTTACTGTTTAAAAACGTTGAGTAGTTTCCAAAAAATAAACAGAAGTTTCAATTTAAAAAAAAGTGTATAACCACAATAAAAAGTTTTCTTTTTTTTCAAAAAAAATGATCGGCAATTAATCTGATCAAAGTAAATATTGTTAATTCAATTTTTAAATGAAATTATGCTTCAGGTATTTTGAAAATATTTTAGTTTTGCTAGAAATTCAATACTTACTAATAATTTAATTTACTACACGTTTTTATCTCCTAGCCCTGTTGTTAAATCAATCAGACCAATTTTGATATTTTAAAACATTGAATATATTAGGTAAAGTATTAAAGGAACACTCAAACATCGTTTTTCTAGATGTTTAATTGATTAACAAAAAGTTATGATAGTATAATTTAAACAAAACAATCATAAAACATCTATTCAGGTGAAATTAGCGCCAAAACCCATTATTAACATCAACATAAATCTAATAACACGTTTTGTAATCTTTTTATAACAATAAATAAAGATTATTTAATCACATTCTTTAAAAAAAAAAAATACAAATAACCTACTACAATAACCGTTAAACATTACAATGAATTAAAAATTATATATAATTAATTAACATGATCATAACAGGTACAGGTAATCACCTGATCGATATAAACAAACCATCACTCTCAACCGACGAGCCAACACTCCACAGTCCACAGCCGCATCACAACAGACATTGTTCTTTATTTGTTCATTTTAATGAATTAACTTCAATTTAAATCGATATATTTATCAATGAAATCAATCATTTAACAACGCCACACATCACACTCACGTCTTGTATTGTGAACGAAGAGGTAAACCCCAGCGGCATGCAACTAGTCAATAATCCGGATATATAACTTGAATCAATTTGATTTTTTTTAATAAAAAGAATAACAAGATGATTCAATTATGTATTTATTGCACCTTGTATTATACATGTCTCACTTTCTATTGTGTTAATTTAAACACATTATTAAATATTATTTATTGGTGGCGCTTAAATGCCACCGTAGTAATATGAGTAATAGATTAAATGTCTGAATGAATGACTGAATTAAATTGGTTGGCTTGAGGGCGGTCTAACCCGTGGACAGGTGCGGTGATAGGGGGACCGAGAGGTAGTGTACAAAAGAAAATGTCATTATCTGATTACAATTATTTTATTTATTGTGCTACATGGGCATGTTGTGTATATATGATAGCAATTTAATAGTATAATTAGAAATTATAAGTCTATGGAGAGATGTCCGTGACACTGTGCCACATATTGTTTTCGTTGTTTTTGTGTTGACATAATTTTTATATAACATTTATCCTGAGAGTATTGCCCTGGATTTTAGTATGAAAAGAAGAGGCATTGTTGATTTTGAAGACTTTAACAAAAATAAAAGTATTTAGGCATAACGTAGAGTATACTTTATTTAATTAATAAAATGTATGTTTAGGAATAAATAAATTCAAAGAAAGAGCCCTAACACAAAGAATTAATAAAGAATAAAGGAATTACAAACTTTGATTAATTAAGACAGATCATTTAGTGACTAAAAACGTTAGAATGTAAATTGGAAATTTAAAAATTGACTCATTCGGAACCATTATAGCTTCTAAGTAATAAAATTTGTTGTCTAGTAATTTATTGAGAGGAATCGTCAACTAGAAGTAAAAAAAAATATGAAAGCGAAACTAGAATGTGATCAGATTTGATTGGTCAGAGTTGACAGTTCTTCTCAGCAACAAAGTTGTAGAAAACCCAAATTTATTCAGAAAAAATATATAACTCGAATATAATTGTGGACAAAGACAATTGAAAAAAAGAAACAAATAGAATTCATGTTATCATGTTATTTGATATTTTGTTACTGTAGTTTAAAAATAAGTGATTTTTTTTGGTTGAAAACTTGTACCTACCTAGATTAATACACATAAGTTAAATTTTAATCGAAAAATTATATGTATTGTCTGTGAGTTACTAAAACTAGTATATAGGCTACTTTCTCCGCTATTAAATCAAACGTTTTGAAATAAAGTGGAAGTAGCTACATTTATAGTTGAATATCGAGAATAAACTCGCATACATATTATCCTTATCCCTTATGTCTTATCCAGTGAGAGTGCATCGTATTACATAAACACATATGTTTATATGAAAAAGGATAATAAAAACAAATCCTAGTTTTAGTTGGAATAAAAGCACATACCATACAAACTAGGCCACGTTCTATTACTCTATGTCTGTCTGTCGGGCCGTCCCGATGTTCTTTGTTTCCTAGAGGACACGACAACGAGATGAGAGTGAAATCATTGACTACGTTAAAGTACATAATATATGTATACTCTACCATCTTCAACCAGACTTCTCCATGCACATACACACAAGATAAAGTAGAAATTTTCTCTTTTCGAGAAACATTTAAGATAATAATAATAGACAAAGATATGACGATACGAATAATACATAAGTGTAAGTAGAAAACAAATAATAACAAACAATACGACAACAAGTGGTCGCCGTTACAAAACCCCCCACTCTCATCTCCCACCACTATCGTCATCATGATGTTTTTGATGGTCGTTTTGTACATACACAGTCAGACGGATAGACAATTAAAACATAATGCCGCTATGTACTCTCACTTGCTTTGTATGGTATTAATACATTATAGTATGTATATGATGCGATATTTTGTATGTGAAAATGGACGACTAATGGGATGAAGAAGGAGCACGACGAGAAACGTACATATTACACAAGCCAAGGGAGAGGGTGGGTGTAGAAATATAAGGGTGATTACATGAATGAACGGCTGATTCATCTATCAGACAAACGGACACACACACATTACCGCTCTATCTCGCTTCTCTATGTATAATAATGTTCGTAGCGTAGAATGGTAGTGGGGGGAAACTGAGAACTTACAATTAGTTAAATAATATATAATATTCATTGCAGTTTTGTATTTAGTACATAGATAGGTCCGAATCAGTGTTTAATGTGAACCTTGACCACCCTTAAAGTCATTAATGTTGGTTTGTTTTTATATTGCACGCCTTGCTTCGGTGGGAAGACTTGTTAATAGATATTTAACCATCGACACATTGACGAAGTTGAAGAGTCGAATTTATTTAATAAATGAATGAATTGATATTAAATTATCATTGGATATACACTGTTAAAGAGAAAGGGAAGGATTGATGATACGATAATTAATTGCTTTATCTTTATTTATTGAACACAAACAAATGCAAAACTTTTTTTGTAGGCTATTTTTTAGTTAGATAATTAATCTTGACTATATAACACTCTTGAAAAAAGTTCTTTGGATCTCTGAAAAGCGAATTCTAGAAAAACTTGTCCTAATTCAAATTGTTCAGACGTTCACAATCACTAACAGATGCTTCAACGATTATCTGCATATATAACGATTATCTAGTGATTTCATCAGTGTCTTTCTAAAGCGTTGAAAAAACTTTTCTGATGAAAAATGAAAAACATTTAAGTAATTGCTCCAAGTTATATATTTTTAATATTGACAGTATATTTTCCACATAACTATTTTTAATAATTGTGTTATGTATAAATGATAATTATATGAAAAATATTTACATTATGTATGATAATTTTATGCTGGTTTTTTTCTGAGCCACGTAGTTTGTTATACTCAAGGACTACGAGATCGTTCATGAAAACACTATATTATTTATTCTTTTTTGCAAATAAATACCTATTGAATTTATACTAGTTATAGTGTTCGCAGGTTTCAGTAGGGCTTCACTAAATAAATTCAGACTCTTTTAGTATAATTAATATACAAGTAAGTAATATTCTAATTTCATATACTTCCGTAAAGTGGGCGCAATCGAATCGTTTGGATATAAGTGATCTGCTCGGTAAAAAAATGTAATGTTTTCAAAACAATCAAATCTGATCACATTTTTCAAATTCATTTAATCTTATGCATTTGAATAACCTAAAGATTTATAAGACCATATAATATTTTAGTCCTCGTTAAAGACAGTATCCTATTGTAATTACAAAATGTTTAGACATATCAACTTTTTGCCTTTCATTACTGTTGTAGATGAATTTTTATTTTAACCTGAAAATTAGCATAAGTTTTAGACGATTCTCAACACTTCCATATTTTCCGGTTTAACTATAAATTATAAATTGTTGCACTTTTCAATTACTGTTTATAGAAATATAATGTTCCATTAATTTAAATAATTGCTAAATCCGTTTTCAAATAAAAGAAAAAATAACACTAAATTTATTTCGATCAAATTTCCTGGTATTGCTTTTTTACCATTCAAAAACATAAAAAAGTGCTAAACCCTATACAACATAGCCAGCGTATAGTTAAAACCTATGAATCATCAGCATCAAAACTATGTATGTAATGAACGAACCAATGCACAAACTAAACGTGGCTTTT
Source organism: Brachynemurus nebulosus (assembly GCA_035578155.1). Taxonomy (NCBI): domain Eukaryota; kingdom Metazoa; phylum Arthropoda; class Insecta; order Neuroptera; family Myrmeleontidae; genus Brachynemurus; species Brachynemurus nebulosus. The sequence continues at coordinate 508,727 of JAPWDM010000041.1, read as the reverse complement.
GTCGAAACTGATGATAAAACTTTTTTGTGTTCCCTTCTTTCTATACGTTTATTACATTTGGTGCTTAACATACTATACCTATCCCACTCGCACTTACACATCAACCAACATACGATATTGTTGAATTTTGGTAACATTGTTGAAATGAGGGATGCAGACGGACGGCTGTTCTATTATAGAACACAACCCCGACCCTTTTTTTTCTGTTTCCCAATATAGGGTAGATATGTATACGCTAGATTCGGAACGTAACAGAAAAGTACAGTGTGGCTAAAATAAGGCACAATTTGGACAAAAAATTTTCATTTGGAATGTAAGAAGGTAAAATCTATATAACCTTACTTTTTGTTCTTCATTGGATTGAATATTATGACCCAAAAAAAATGAAAGTGACCATCAGGTTTATATTACTTTCTCTTTTTTTATCTTTATCTATTAAAAGTATTTTAAACAAATAAGGTGTTTTCACGCGTAAAAATTTTCGATTTTGAAATTTCGCCAACCTCTTCGCTAACCTTATGTTATCCAGGATACTTTTAATGCCAACAATTTTTAAAATTCCATCCCATCAAAGTATTTTTGATTCAATCTCCGGCAAGAAATATTTAAATATTTTATAAATAAGTGTTAAAATTAAAAAATTCAACAAATATGTGAAGATGACAATGACAATAACATTTATACAACCGTTGAAACTGAAGTACCGTTAAGTTTTTTAGTATAGATATGTAAGTATATTAGCGTATGGACTGCATCTAACTAGCGTAGGCTAGCTATAAATACAGTCCATCCAAGTCATATGCGCATACATACAAAATGAACTAGGTATGTATGATTACGTTGTTTACGCAATTTTATAGTATTTTCCAAATAATACCTAAATGACGTCACTCAGGATAACATGCATGTTCATATAAAAATGTAAGAGTGTGCAACTTTTTCAGAAACAAATGTAAAGGGGCCTACAGACGATCAACTTAGTTGACAACCTTGTTGTCAACTAAGTTGTTAGTTTTTGCTACAGACGAAATTGAATGTTGGCAACCAAGTTATAAACATTATTTTCGTGCATGTTATCGACTTAGCTGGATTATTCCTGTTGCTGTTTCTTTCTAATATTGTATTTGATTTTTATTATATTCTACGGTTGTAATCACATAATATAGCTTGTTAGTGGACAATGAACAATGAACAATATTTGTTAATTTTTTCTTAAAGCTATCAACATTGGCATCCGATTTAAGTTTTTTATAATCATCTAAAAGTTTTGGCCAGGCATTCTTCTTTTTGTTTTTATCCTTAAAAATACCCGATTTCAGTTTCCATAGCTCGGGCAATTCTCTTAATGTATTAAAAAAATCTACCCAAATTTGTTATTTTGATATATTGTTCATATTTAATTGAACCAACAAGGAAAAGTAAATAAAAACTAGTGACCAATCGAAACAGGATTTGTAGCCGAAACCAAAACCAAAACTTTGGCCTCGGTCTCAGTTTCGACTAAAACCGAAATCCAAACTGAAACTTATTTAGACATGTTAAAATTTCAATTGTATGCTGAAATCTAGTGTAGCGCGGCAATTCACGAACACTGAGCGGTCGAAGTTTCGGCTGATTTTTGGCCGAAACCGAAACTATGGCCGAAATTAGATTTTTTGGCCGACTCTGAAACAAAAGGTTCGGTCGGTCACTAATAAAACTGGCCAAACGGCAAAGTATAATAAAATTAAAAGTAATAAAGTCGTATATCTTGACAGTACAACTTCAAACATACAACTGATGTTTATAAAATTGTTGTCAACCTCTATACAGACGTTACAACAATGTTGTCAACATCAAGCTCCGCCCATCCAATATTCAAAGTTTTTGATTTCATCTCAACCATTGTTTCAACCGTCAACCAGCCTACAGACGTTCAACATTGTCGTCAACACGATAAGTTGACGACAAGGTTTTCAACTAAGTTGATCGTCTGTAGGCCTCTTAAGACTTTACCGTCTGAAGCTAAATTATATCCAGTACGTGTTCCTAATAAATAACTTTAAGTCTATGTGCTCTAGTAATTGTCTAAATTTTTTGTGGTAGCAAAGCGCGTGCTAAATATCATTAACTTCTTATTGAACATACGATTAAGTAACGGTTCCAATTCACATATATAGTAAATTGCATATGTATTTGATATAATATTACCAATAAAAATACGTCATAATTATGGATTTTATGCAAAATGATTTATGGTCGTAGTGTCACGTCTTATATTTCATTATATGTAATTTAAATTTCATTGATAAAAAATATACGTTACCACTTCTCCCACTTCGATTTCGTATCGCATCATTAATAACAAAAACTACAAATTATAATTTAAAATACAAATCATAACTTTTTGGATCTCACTCATATACATTACAAATTGAAGAGCTTATTCCAAAAACAGCACTTGTCAAAAATTCAAATTTTTCAGTATAAAGAAATTATTGTAAGAACTATAATTGACAAAAGTTTTTTTTGTAGAACTGACAATATTACTACAATTGGCAAATGTTTGACAAATGTTTTTTTTGTAGAACTAACAATATTTTGTCAATATTTTATTTGCTTATATCTCATGAGAAATAATATTTTTGGTGAAACCATTTAAACTATTACATAGATAGTTAAAAAATCTATAGGATGGCGTCATTATTAGAATTTTTTAAAAAATTGACATGTGTTGTTTTTGGAATAAGCTCTTCAATTACTATAATATTAAAATTACAAAAACAATTAATAAAAATATTTTTTATAATATATTAGTTATTTTTGAATAATAATAACATTAAAAAAAAGACAAGTTTACACGAAATTAGTATTGTATTGAGATTATAATTATGTGTGTGACAATTAAGGGGTCAAGCTCGTTCGTCAAGAGAAACTGGTTTTCTGTAATTCTGCCAAAATTGTAGAAAAACTTTTTTACATATAGTTATATAAAAAGTTGTAGAAACTATTTTCCGGAATCATATTTATATATAAAAAAAAAATTGTTTTCCATTGACCCATTCTTGCTCCGAATTGGATCATCTTAAATAAGAAAAAAGATCAAATGGTTTTAAGAAATATTAATAAGAAAAAAGCTTTAGTTTAACTAATAAGACTGGTATTATGTAGAAAACCTAAAAAGAAAATGGTATAAATTAATATATTACTTATTCTAGATATCACTGATTTTTTGTCTTAAAAGTAAGGGTCCGCTCTAGTCAGTACAAATGCCTGGACCATTGCCTACGTAATAGTTACAAAATTAAGTTGTACTATTTAACCCAAAGCCAAGCTCTAGTGGACCATGATTTCTTAATAAAAATCAAGTAGTTTATTGGTACTGTAAAAAAGAAATCAGTGTCTTTTAGTTAGTACCACTATGATTACTTTATAGTCTTATAACTATTGTGGACAATGATCCAGCACATTTGTAGTTGGATCAGTTTTAAATTTTTATAATAAAATAAACTTTAAAAAGATTAAAAAATTTACATTTATGTATTAATATAGTATTACTGTGTGCGACCCCTTAACTAGTTGATTATAATGACATATTGTAAATGATTGGTGATAGTAGCTGATAGATCAATAAACTGGTACGGGACTATGGAAGTTGTTAATTCACCTTAAAATATTTTAATAATAAGCAATTAATTTTTTGATGCTCAATAATTTATTTATTAATATTGTGATTTTTTCAGTAACTATTAATTTTTATTCAGTCGCTCTATGATGATTCATCGTAGACTTTCATTTGTAAATATTGATCAACTTGAATAATTTGAATAATTGGTGTAGTCATTGAAAAATGTGACTAAAGAATTTTGTGGTTTGGCCTTACTGATATTTTTAACGGAATATTATATAATATAATTGAAGAATTGCAGCAGCCTTAATTTTCGACTCTTAAAGATAGAGAAGTCCCTCGATAATGTAAAGATTTTAATTTTAAAATCTATATGAAGAATGAAGATTTATTTCTAAACATTTTAATGGTATAAAAATTGTAGGTACTATAATATGTATTTACTCTAAACTCTTATTTATATAAATATTCTTTTAAACTACAATAGTACTTACTTAACCGTAGAACGACAAACTTATTTTTTCTACTCTTAAACTACAAACGGCGGTATATATTTACCCCACGGGATTTTTGGTCGTACAATCGATCTAACAGCAGTAATTTCACTTATAAGGACATGAATTTATTCGTTTTTTTCATGCTGAAGAGAATGGTGAAGAGCAAATTCAATTTAATCAAAGTTTAGTCGGTGAAAAATCGATTTAAATAGCTAAAAATGTTCAAAAACGCTGAAATTGTCATTTAATAAATAAAAATTGATAACTATTTTTCTAATGAACTGATTTTCAAATTTCAGACGGTATTTTAGAGAGGACACAAGAGACTTCAAGCATAAAAATGACATTATGATTTTTTGCCAAAAAAGTCTATTTATTTTGGATTTTGAAAATTGAAAAAAATCGGGAATTTGATTAGTAGAAAAATCAAACAAAAATTCATGAAATTTTAGTTTTTAAGAATATATTTCATTTTTTTTTTCCATACAAGATGTAAAAAAAAGAGAATTTAACTTATTCAAAGGCACCACAATCGCTGCAATATGTATTTCTGTGATTCTCGCAGGTCGGTCGCTTGCACTTCGTGCAATATATTCGCGTTTTACGGTCTTCCGATCGGGGACACAAGCCGCATCAGGCTGGCTTTTTTGGTGACTCATTTGGTGACTTTTTGGTGACAGCTGGCTGAAATTGTTCATCAAGAAGAGTCAAGATGTTGCTCCTTATTTCCCAGCGAAGCTGAGGTACTTGTAGCCTTGCCCTCAAGTGTGGCTCCAAAAGTGAGTTGACCAAGCTTTTTATGAACTCTCTCCGGTTTATGCTGACAAGATCAGCGTTAGAGTTGTAAAGGATTAAGGCGTTGATTCCTCCCTGGTCAAACATGGCCAATAATAACTGATAATATCGTAACATCGTTACAATAGGTACTTAAAATATGAAAATCACTGAAAATTATATATCTAATAATGTTTTATCGCAAAATAAGGTTATTATAAGTGAATCAAAATTATTTTAGCAAGGTAAATAAAAATTACTTACCTAAACAAAACACTGACGTAAACTACAAACTGGGTTACATATCAACCCCACACTAGCTTCACGTTTTCACTTCGTCACAGTAGACAAGAAACTGCCGGGTTTCCCGACCTCTCTCTACTGTTAAAACCTTGAACTAAATTATGGTATAGGTGTCCAGTCGATAATGTCACTGACTAATTTAAAAACGTAGTTTAAAGTTTACCTGGGGTAGATTTCTACCCCAGTTTGTCGTTCTAGGGTTAATAAAAATTTGTTCTACTAGAAACTTTTACTAAAATGTAGCTTAATATAATCAAAAATATGAATGCCTAGATTGTCAGTATTCATCACTATGCTAAGCCATGAAAAATTATACCAACTATACTAATTGTAAAAGATACGAAATATCATATAATATGTACACCATTATCTATGCACCCTGTATCTATGTATACAGCAGGTAAGGTTTTTTTTCTCTTTATTGAACAGTCTATGTTGTGTTGTTCATGTTACCTTGAATATCACGTGGTAGCTAATAATTCCATTGGTTTTATGGATTTTTCCATTATTACAGAGGTTTCCAACATATGGTTCACGAACGTTTATTATACAGCAACGTTTTTAGTTTAAGGTAGTATTCCTATATGTGATGCCTAGAATTTTGAGCCATATTCCAGGGTTTTTTTCGTATCCAAATAAAATAGGTACAAGTTTTTTAGTCTCTTTATATATTTTTATCTACATTTTAATTTGTACAAAAAGAATTTTTTTTTAGTCAATACTTTGTTATTTTTTTGGGGATCTTAGTGTGCTTTTCGAAAAAAAACGTGACTGGGTGGTGAGAAGCAGATCTCCAATTAGGACGATTTGAAGCAAAAAAGTCAAAAATATTTTTATTTTATCGATTTGTCACTATTGTCCGTACTAGTATAAAGCATTTATATACCTATAAATAAGAAATTTTTTTTTAAATTTAAAATCAGGCAAAACAAAAAATAATTATTAACACTTTACAAATTTTATTGCTTTTGCCATAAAGGAAAAAATATTTTTGAATTTTTTTAAAGTCAGTTTTATTATCATCTACATTTGATTTTACAGGCATATGTATATGTACTTCAAAACAGATGTACATATTTTCAACAGAACAGTAAAACTTGTAGCCCTCAATTCAAAATATTATACACTGTGACTCTTTTAAGGGCCAATGTACGCCGCGCCGTCCTCTGATACTTAGACTCATCAGCTGTGCTTACTCCATTCCTCCATACCCTTTTGCTTCTGCGTAGGCCGCAAGCACGACCCATTCTCTTCTACATACTCTAATTTCGTAAGTAATTTGAATTTCGGTCTACAATTGCCACCGAGCAGTTTCAATATATTTTACTGTCAAAATGTGTATAAAAAATAATTAAATAAATAAATCGTAACATAGGAAACTCCCTTAATCTTAAACTTAAATTTTCTAGCATGGTCTTGCTAGTAGCCCAAAAACGAGTTCTTTTTTACATTACAAAACTACTAATTTCAAACCTTAGTCATTGCTGTTATAAAGTTAACAACTTAGTAAGAGGAAATAGCTACAGTAATGATTCTAAAAATTTCATTTCATATAGTTAACAAACTCACCACATGTGAGTCATACCCACATTTAACTGACGTCACTAATCAATATGAAATACAAAAATTATATTATAAAGTATATAGAACTAAAATAATTTTTACCGCTAAGTTCAACATTTTTGGATCACCAAATCAATAAATTTGCACCGTATAGGACGTGTCTAAATAGAAAATCATATAATTCATAATCGATCGCGCAAGGTCGCTTAATAAAAATCATTAGTGATTCTTTATAAAATCGTAGATATGAATCATTTATTGCTCAGAACCATCTTTGGCTTTTACCTATTCAATGCGCGGCAAAAATCGTACATATAAAATGAATCATAATATCGAATCAGTTTTTGATTTACTGCGGCATCATATTCGTTCCTGATTCTTGAAAAGTGTTGACAGTAGCATTGAAGCGAAGGGAAAATAAGTGATCACCATTTTTTCTAAAGTGCGTAAAGAAAAATAAAAGTTTTCGATATGACCTTCTAGTTTGTTAGTTTATTTGACTCAAGATTTTGTGTAGCCTGTATGGTATTTTTATATAAAAAGTTTTAGCTTCTCAAATAAAAATATTGAAACAACAAAAAAAACTTTGACCTTTTCAGTAGAAGAACAAATTATATGATCATCATTGTCTTTTTGATATTTCTAAAAAGTTCTCTCCATATTATTTTATATGCTTGTGTGTGTAATTATGTTATATACGTAAGTTTTATAATGTTCTCTCTATATGACTAAAGAACAACAGGGCTGGCCAAGTTTTGGTATCGTAGCTTTCCGTCACGGATGATAGGCTTTAATAAAGCTGTCCTATTTGAACTTTCCATTCAAACATCAAAAATCTTATCCCAGAACAATTCCCATACTTATTTTTATTGCAACTTCGGCAGGGAATTCCAAAAGAAAAATTGTTCTCCATCAAAGTTGCTGATTTTAAAATGTTTAACAAATGTGAAGACAACGTTACATTACGCAACCTAAAGAATATTATATTTTCTATATTTTTTTTTTTACAATACCAATAATCTTGATTTTTATTAAAAAATCATGGCCTATTAGAGCTTGGCTTTGGGTTAAATAGTACAACTAAATTTTGTAACTATTACGTATTAAACTAAAGCTTTTTTATTATTAATATTTCTTGTTTTGACGAGAAGATCAGGGCTTAATTTCTGCCGAAACGCGGCGGAACGTTATCCTAGGATCTCGAACAGCGTTCCGGCACCTTACAGGGATTTTTACTTTTCGCCGGAACGGCGCACCTAGTAGAGGAATATGGTAAGGCAGACTACATGCCTTTTTTTTGCTCGTTAGTCTCCATTAGAAAGGGTTAGCCACGACAACCGCTTTTTTGTTTTTAATCGGTAGTACGTCTACGGGAAACGGTAAACCTAAGCCCAGACGACCTTCCTTTGGTCGTCACTTCTATTTGTGGGGAAAATTTAATTACGGCAACGTTCCTGTACCTTCAAAAACAATTTAGAAATTAAGCCCTGGAGAAAATTTGTCAAGGAATACTAATGAAGTGGTCCTAACGAATTTTCTGCGTCTTAGATTCCCAATCCTAACTTTTTTAGTCTTCTTAAAGGTTTTGTTTTTGATGACCAAGAGCATTTCCAAAAATGTAGTTTTAATTTTTTGTCAGTTCCTTATAAAAAATCAGTTTCACAAATCTAATCTATTTATTTAAAACCAAAATTCTATAATTACCTAGCCATTTGGTTAACCCTTTTCATGAACCACATACATTAAACGCCACGAGACTGAAAAGCGACCAACCTTGACGAGTTTCACTAAATAACATAAAATTGTAAGTAAGAAGCAAAGTAATATTACTTTACTTAAAGTGTATAAGTGTACAAGTGAGATGGACATATACAATTTATATGATAAAAAGTTGTTTGATCATTTCCTGTCGCAGTTATATTTCGTAATGAAAAGTTGGTTGGCTGACTAGCAGCGCTAGTTGGTGGAGTGAGCGAAGAGAAACACCGTTTGTTTGTTTCTTGCTGGCTTGTTGGTTTCAACAAAATGTAACTACGTAACTTCTAATAAAATCTAACCGATGTACAGTGCAATGAAAAAAGTAATCGGACGACTAGTGAAACAAAGTATAAATTAAAATTTGGAACGCATCCTTTCTTGGCAAGAAAAAGCACAGAATCGCTTATAGGTACTTATTTCTTTAGCAAAGATTCTGACACGTTTAAAACATTTGCTCTCTAGACTTAAAAATTATAAAGTATTGTTACCGTTTTGGTCTTCCAAACGTATTCATAAGCCGTGACGGAATTTTATTCACATTCTGTTTGGTAAATCAAGGTATTAATGAATATTCAGTTGCCAAATGGAAGCCCAGTTTTTTAACAGATATTCAGAAAACTTGAAAAAATCTTTTTTTTCCAGTACAGCTTAATTAGTAACTATCAAGCTAATCCTACAGTACAGTCCCCAGACAAACCAAATTGCAGCCAACATTTTTTCAAAACTGGTGGCCATTGAGTACCATATCAGTTTAAAAGAAGGCATAACCTTGTGTGGGATGCCTCTAACTGCAATTTTTTCGCATATACCCAAGGCACTACCCAATAACACTCAAGATTCTACTACTCAAAAACATTCTTATACATTTTCCTTAACAATTACTGTACATACTTGTTGGCAACCTAACCTGTACACTTTATACATAAAAATTTTGCCTGAAGACTTTTAATTCTTCAAGAAAAGAAGGCAAATGATTGTTATTACACCGCACAAATACACTCACACAAACTACCTCATCTCTTTTTAATATTAATTAACTGAACATAGTTCTATTTCATTTCGTGAGTTCTTTTTTTTTCTTCACATCAAATGATTATGGTGCCCATTGGTTGGTGGAATTGTTGGCTTGATAATATGTGAAGGCGTACATATGTTGATCTCTTACTATTAGATTGTGGTGAATATGTTGGTCTTTGTTTGAACCGATGTGGTATGTAAGTATTTGGTGGCCTTTATTTTATAGTTATTGTGTGCTGTGTGTGAAGCTGTTTTTAGTTCGCGTGGAATAAATAAGTTGAAACGAACGGACATACGGCCTTCATTTCACATTCGTATGATTACTGTATGTGTGTTTTATTAATAAAAGAATTTTTTTGATTCGTTTTTGATTTCGTCGTAATACGCGAACAAAAAATTTTTAAGAAGTAATATTGTAGCGTACGAAGTTGATGATGATAAGCTGCTGGTATTTTGAGTTGGAAAAGAACGGACGGATGCTGAAATATTCAGCAGTGGTTCTTTTATGGATATGACTTTTTTTGTAGTTTAAAAGTATAGCCTTCAAATATTTAAAACACTTAACACTGAACTGTCTTACGGTAAGACAGTCATTTATAACAAGAGTTTGAATTACTTAATTTGGCAAGGTTAACCAAATGATTCTGTCAGGAAAGATTTCAGTTTTGTTTTTGGGTTGGACTATATTGAAATATACTTTCTAAAACTTTTCCCACGTTGATGGTTAATCGCAAAAAAGAAAAAACGAAAGGAAACAACCTGGAATTACTTCTAACAAATACAAGGGATTAAAACAGTTTAGCCAGAGCAAATCGTTAACCACAAAAACTCGAATCTGTGCGTTAATTCTTACATTAATGATAATTCTAGAAGCCTAAAAAAGCTTCGGTTCACAGTCAGATTTTTAAATTACTTTAAAAAAGTAGACATTAATCTTAATTTTCGACTATAGCAGTACGAATTTCCTAAAAATGCCCATAAACTTATTAAAGTTCTCTTAACTAAATAATACTGTGTAGAGTAATAAAGTAACTCATCTATAGTTTCAAATTTCTTATAAAAATTATAAAAGGAAACTTTTTTCAACATTATTACTAAATATTGTCAAACTGAAATTATAATGATGGAGAAAATATACTTTTACCAATTAGAAAGGTACACACGCAAACATCACCCAAAAAACGCATACACTTGATTAATATACATTGTTGATATCATGATAATAGGTACCTGCATCATTTCAGTAATAGGTTTCATTTTAATAATATCTCAGTAATTTTGGGGAGCAGTTGTTTGACATAACATAAAATTTCATCTGTACAACTTATGGTATAATGTCATGAGTTGAACATGGCAGTTTTGTTGAGAATGAGTTGGATTAGCATTTTTATACTCAACCAATTTTCTCTTGTTTTTCACATTCTATTTATCTTTGGCTTAAAATTACCCAGTTTTTGCAGCGTAAAATCTAAGGTATACGGTAAATTTTAAGCATTAGTTCAAATCTTAGAAAATTTTTCCTGTTAGCAACTTCATAACTTAACATAATAGCAAAGTTGTAACTGTTTTTCGCCTTGTTTTCGTGTTGTATCGCCTTGTAGATCACGTATTATTATTTAAAATAAAATTGTAAAACATTTGCCAAGTGTTTTTTTTTTTTTTTTAATAAAGTGTTTTTTGGCTGAGACAGCAGCAAACACTGTTCTTGCTTGTACTGAACACTGACAACGCAACATAGCATAGCACAGCACAAACGTTCAGTTTACTCGTCGATTGAATGACAATGACGACAGCTGAACTACTTAAGTTGCAAGGTGTACATTTAAAAACATGAAACACATACACGTTGAATAATACTGGCAGGCTTATGTGTATAGTTTTATTTCTCAAGATAATGAATTTACTTTGAAAAACTAAAAGAAAGATGAGGAGTAAATTACAGACTACATATTGGATCAAAGTAAGCAGGAAATTTTTAAGAATTGTTTTGACCGACTTGAAATTTTGTCTGAGGACACTGAAGACGAAGGTTGTTTTCGGCACTACAGAGAAAAATTAGATTTAACTCTGTTGTCAATTTTTTTTCTACTGAAAATTTTACCTCTAAAATCTGTTGTGTTGTACATTATTCAATGCTCGGGTCAGGTCCATCTGGCAAATTACTTTTTAGTCGTTAGATTACTATATTTCGGTTTTAAATCAATATTCTTGAAAAATCTGATTCATTTTCAAAAGAGTCAACGATTACTTGGTAATTTATCTACTTTACCCAAGCAGTAATTCGGAATATAAATCTAAATGCCCTACAAGAAATGGTCAATCAATACAATAATAGCCCTATGGGAGATAATTAGGCCTATCATCTAAGCCATACGTGTCAACAATTTTTCTTTCGGCTGCGGGTCAAAACCAAACAAAAAATAATTTATCAAGAACATCTTTCGAGTCAATTGTATTATCTTTTAGAATTAAAAAAATAAATTTTATTGAAATTTTCAAAAAGCCAACAGTGAATCAATTTGTCACTACAATGTGTGATGTCAAAATACTCCTATCGCAGCATCCTGCATAACATAGCGAATTTCCGTTTATAAAAATTAGTTTTTCTCGGAAACTAGTTGACATAGAATAATAGTTTAAAGATCTTTTTTATGTAGTTTTTTCTCCTCTTTTAAATGGTGTAAAAAAATTTCGCAAAAATTTTTAAATAAGTGGAAATTTTGGCAAAAAACTAATTTTTTACAAGAAAAGAATATTATTTTCGGTTTAGTGAATATTATTTTCGGTTTCTAGGGACCTCAAAACAAATTTCTGCCATAGTCCCGGGCTCAAGTCGCGTCATGACAGTTTTTTCAGGAAATTCGCTAAAAGGACAGAGAGCAATAGTACAGAACATTTTTAACTTTCTGAAAAACCATTAAATCCAAAGGATGAAAAGCTGAAAAAAGGACTATGTTAAAATAAAACGAATGATCGTCACATGTATGCATAATTTGTTTTGCTACGGGGAATACACTATTTGCGGAATTAAGTGGATAATTTGAAATCATCAATTGATTTATGTACTTGATGACTTAGGGGTCATAGGTTACCGTCATCTGGTTTAATCTTTATATGTTTATATTGACCTCTTCCTGTATTTTATTTAAAATATAATGAATTTCAAAAGCTTCTAAACCCACATTTTAATTACGTTCAAGATAATCATTGTATAATGTCACATTTTAAAACAATCACCAACATTGAAGGCATTTTACCATGTTCTAATAATTCGATGAACATTATTTTAAACATTTATAAATATTTAAATGAAAATTGATCATCAAATGTGAATTCAAATAGCAGCAACACAGAAAAAAACATAAAATAATATCACCCCCAACTCCCAACACATCAATACAAATAATACACATTGAGATATAGTACAGTTGAATTTAAATCAACCCCCCCCATCATTGCCCCCACTCTAGCACTCCTCATATTCATATAATGTACATGTAACTGTCATTAACTGATTCAGAACGGTTGTTATTTAATTGTAGTTAAAATTAAAATGATAATTATCCTCATTATTTGCACAGGACTAAATGTTATGTCCTGAAAATGGAACATACTAACATATACAGACACATATATATATGAGATAAATAATTATTGGTTTTTATATGTACAGTGTCCTTTTTGTATTTGGACAAAAAGGGTATTTAAAATTTTCAATTAATGTTTTTTTGCTAATTATAAAGTAATAAGAGGCTAATTATAATTGTCAAACGTTTTTTGTTTATTCCATCCATCCAATATCAGTCTCATTGTTTTTACTAATTCAATGTTTACTAATCCTTGAGTAAAGGTAGATATAGAAACATATCCACGTCAAATCATTTTAAGGTTTTTTTGTAAATGTCTCGGAAAAATATTGATTTTTCTACAAAATAGCTTATTATCAAATTTACTATTGTCACTATTTACAGAAAAAGTTCTTAAAATTAACAAAATATTTGGAGTTAGGTGCGTGACAATACATGACTTCTTTTTGGTTTAGTAAACGCACCCAAGAATTTATGTCAAAATCGAATTACAGTTCTATTAAAATAAAATCGATTGAAAACACATCGAAAATTATTTTCATTGTAAATATTTATTTATGTAATCGCGGGTTAAAAATATTTTTTTCGAAAAAACTACCATGTGACATTTTGATGAATGATAGCTCACTACTGCTACTGATTATGTAATGCTGTATACAGTATTCTGGTGATGATCTCTTCACAAATAGACGGACTTAACCACCACCGACAGGTAGACAGACAGACTGCTGTACACAACTCTTTAACCATTTACACATGTTCATACATACAGAGAAAAAAGCATAGAATATTCCAACAATGTAATGTTGCCGTTCATTTGTACTCTATGTGCAAAAAAAAAACTACCGAATCGCATCATACTGCAACTTATCAACCCATTTGCCTCCCGCTTGTCCGCCTATATTTAGAGCTCTTTTAAAGTTTATATAAAAATACACACACCGAGAATTTTATTGTCGGTGTATGCGTTTATAGAAAGTTAAAAGTTTCGACGTGTTTGTGAACACGTAAGAGTGATATACATACATTTTTATGAATGAATTTGTAAAAAAAAAGACAAAATCACAGAAAACAAAGAGATGAGATAATTTACGTTTTTGTATTGCAAGCACGTGTTCCATTTGTTTTGATAAAAATGTCTTAAAAATTGTTTTGTATAGTGTGTCCGTTTTTGTTTTTTAAAAAGCTAACCAACCACTCGATTCATATATTTGATTACTTAATTTAATCTTTTATATCTCAAAAATAACTCTGAAGTATAGTACGTAATATTTAAAATAAAAAAGGAAGTGTCTGTTTCTATTTTCATGTTTATGACTTTTAATCGACTGAGAGAGGCTTGATAAAAACTTATCAAAAATAAGGAGAATGATTGGAGAACAGAGGCTTTTTATTAATTACTAGTTGATTATGTATACTAAAGTAAGCCCTGTGTTTCAAGTTTATCTGAACTGGACATTATAAGTGATATGTCTAAATACGAGCAAAAGTTCGCTGATACGTTGATAATGTTCACAAGCACATTAACTGTATATTGAAAATAAAATAGTTACTGGTTTTCTAATAATTAAATCATCTAATAATTTCTTTCAGTAAAATTTAAAGGATTGTATATTTTTAAAAATTCAAATTTCTGTAAGTTTTAATTTAGAACTGCATAAAACAAGGAGTAGTCTAACGATTGTTACAATTATGTTGTAATGGCCATTAAGGCTTATAATAAAATACGAGCACTAATACTTTTTGCAGACAGTAATAGTCATCGTTAAAAGAGGATAAAAACAGTTTTCCTATTTTAAGTCTAAATACTTTTTAATATACCCTTGTCTTTCATTAAAAAACTTCCTTTACCTCGTCTTTGTTTTTTGTTTAACAAAAAGAAAATATTCAATTACATAATTTTTTTCGGAACGTTCCATATCTCTAGTAGTAGTAAATAATTAAGCTTTAATAATTAATTTTTATATTATATACGTATATTTGTTGTGTAATTTTATATATTTTGGTAATTAAGTTAGAAATGGTGTGAGTAGGTGTTTTACAACTCCGTGTAGTATTTTAAAATTGTGTTTATTAATTAATCACTTTTTACATAAAAAATATAAACAAAGTTTTTGATAACAAAAATAATAGATTTTT
Source organism: Brachynemurus nebulosus (assembly GCA_035578155.1). NCBI lineage: Eukaryota > Metazoa > Arthropoda > Insecta > Neuroptera > Myrmeleontidae > Brachynemurus > Brachynemurus nebulosus. Next base: position 493,482 of record JAPWDM010000041.1, on the reverse strand, counting down.
TTTAATGCTCACAAAAATGTGCTATTTTTAGCTTAATATAAAATTTATTGCTGTAGGTAGAAAAATTTCAAGAATTTATGTAAACAAAAAGGAATATTTTTAGATAATTTAAAAATGATTATTGATAAATTTTAAGATATTTATATTTTTTCCCGATTTTTATGAGTGACCAAATTCTATTAGAAGTTTTGATATGTATAAAATTTTAACATGTTTAATTTATTTTGTTACAGAACTGTGCAATGATGGGTATCCAGGCGACAGCAGGGAAACGCAAACTGGAGGCAGTTGTGGCGTCGAGTGGTGTAGCGGCGTCATCAAACTGTGAGGATTCAACGACGACAATCCCTGCGAAAGCGGGTCGGTGGGCCGATAGTACTACGCCTGTACCCGTTGTAAATTCAACGAATAATAGTAATTCATCAAGCAGCAATAATCCCATTGTACCATCAATGGCGTCCACGGTGGTGTCAGGTTTAACGCCTCCGCCAATTCCACCAACACCTCCACCCCCTCCCACGTCGGATGATTGTATAGCTCGATTACGAGCGGTAGCTGTACCTGGCGAAACTACTACTGCAAATACGAATAGTAATTCAAGTGTGAATAATAGTAATAATAGTTGGCAACAATCTCCAATTGTGGCATCATCTTCGTCGACTCTTGCAACAACACTTCTTTCGGAGGATTTGGACGATGATGATTTAGACGACTATGATGATTTTAGTGATGATGACCGATGTGCAGATGTACCTTATCCACCTGCAACACCACAAGGATATCAACCGGCCAGATATCCAGATTTTTCGCAATACCAAAATCAACGTCAGCAGGGTTATTACCATTCGGACGACCCGTTCCAAACACAGTATTTAAATAGAACACCAAATCGGGCCGGTGGGGCATACTGGAATAATTATTATTCGCAAACGCAACCTCAACAAACGATACGTTGTGATGAAAATGGCAAATCGTACCTTGAATTAGGCAGCGCCCCGCCGCCTATACCACAACCGCGACCGCCAATTCGGTGCTGTGATGGGCCTACACGGTGGTGCAATTATCCGTGTTATAGGCAACGTCGATTAGCTGTGTTAAATTTATCAATGTTTAAGTTAGCGCGATATAGACAATGTTCAGATCCCTCGTTACATCGATCTGTACTTATATGTAATACATTAAGACTTATTGAACGCGAAATGGAAGCCGAAGGTAATCAGATTGCCGCGTACCAAGCTCAACAGCAGCAGCAGCAACAACAACAACAACAACAACAACAGCAACAGCAACAACAACAGCAGCAGCAGCAGCAACAGCAAATGGAAGCGCAATCGTACCCGTCAACACCTTTCAACGAATATACAAATAGCCGTTTAACGCCTGTTATAGAACCTTCGGTATCCTCTTATGAACATAATTTACGCGAGTTAAGTGCATCGGGTCGTGCAACCCCTTTTCCCTCACAGACAATGGACACTGATTCCGGTTTGGGGGACGAGGACACGAGTAGAAGTATAAATTGGAGTTCGGTTTTAAGTTTAACGTCACAAACGGATTTAGATCCGTTAAATAATAATGAACTTTATCAGTCGATCGATGGAGGATCAAGTTCCACCGACGTGGATATGAACGATGTAAGTTCAATACAAGTTATGGACACAACGCCCACGTTAACCTCCTCATCAACGTCACAATTAATGGACGAATTTTTACCGACGTGGAATAAAAATAGTTCTTCGTGTAGTGTTGATGATAGTTTAAGGACGGAACAATATAATAATCGGTTCCCCGGTGAGGGTGAATGGGACTCTTTTATGCAAGTGTTGGTAGGTGGGTCCTAGCAGTGTTGTCATAATAGTAACGTCGATATAAGCACGTTAGAAGAATTTCCAGGACCAAGCATATCTTTGGCGGACGTGCTTGTGGATACACCTCTGTCTGAAGAGGACAGTGCTCAGGTTGTGATTGGCTGTGGGGCAGTAGAAGGAGAAGAAAGCCCTAACTAGCTAGCTACTTATTTGTATAGGCAGCAAAAATTTATATTATATCGTGTTATGTATTTAAAAAAACAAATCGTACACAAAACTATCCCAGGACCACTAATTTTTAGTGTTTAACAAGCCGAAGGAATTGCAGGCCGAATAAGAACAAAAGAATTTTAAAAAAAAAGCAAAATGTACTATTGTGCAGCTAAAATATTATTTACCTGTTATTTTTTATTCGATTTTTGTGGAAAACTGTGAAAACTTGACGTTTACCACTGAAAAGTTTCAACTAAAAATAACCTATAAAAAAACTTCAAAGTCTAGATGACATGCGTGTCATGCGCTGTAATAGAAAACTACGGTAGCCATTGTCATAAAACAAAAATGTTTGTAAAAATATCAAACATTAAAATAATTTTACGAAAAATTTTAAGAAGGATGAACAAATTTTTAGTAAACGTAAAACAGTGATCAACGTGATAACTTTAAAATCTAGACAGTTAAAACATATTCTGTAGTCTTTGGATATATTTATTTGAAACTTATAAACGTTTAGAGTAACCTAACCTAATTAACATTTCAAAACAATTAAAAATAAAAACAAAAGAGACATTGCTTTCCAAAAATTCTATATTATCAATTTGCTGATTGTAAATAAACAAACGACCTAAATTCTACTAAATCTACCTCAATACAACCCTTACTTATTATTTTAGATAATGTAAAAACAGTGATATTGAAATATAGAACGATATGGAAAACCAATGTCTAAATTTTTTTTTGTTTTTTAATGTTAATACAAAAAAACAGTGATCTCTTAATTGCAAATCGTTATATTTAAACCAGCTCAAATTTGTTAATTAGGCTCAAATTAGTTGCCATTGTAATGTAAGCTATAATTTTTGTAAATAAAATTACCAAAAACAAAAAAGGAACTGGCAGTTTTATTTACAATATTTAAAAAAAATAACGCAACAATCTTTTTTAACACATTGAATGTGCCTTTAAGATTACGCAGGATGAACCTGCGAAACTGACAAAATATTTTTAATGCAAATTCAAACAGATTGAAATATCAACAGCACCTTTTTTAAGGTAGCCATAATACGAAATTGTAAAGCAACAATAGTAATTTTATAGATATCACTTTTTAATTTGAGATAATAATTGTTTCGTCATGTTTAGTTGTCCTTGCGCAACTACAGTAATATTAGAAGTTACTTTTTTTAAGTCCTAAAAAGGGGCTATGCATCCTCTAATTGAGAAATACAAAATTAAAGAAGCTTACTAATTTTGCATCAGAAATATGTATATTTAGTAATTCAAATTTTATATTTGTAAGTCAAAAATTTTATTTTGGATACAAGTATAAAATTTGTAAAAAACATTTTAGCAATCAGTGTGTTAAAAAAATTTTTTCCTGACATTATGGCAATTTTATTTAAAAAATTTGACTGGAAACAAATATTTTTTTAATTTTCAAAGGGCATTTTCTTGAGTTAATCCAATACATGTGGAGTGCTATATACAAAATATTTTAATTCACAATGTCTGATCAGTTTTTCCGAAACAAAACTAAAGACAAAAAATATTTAAGTAAGAACGCAATTTCAAAGTGCAAAAAAAACTTATTTGACATTGTGGTCCAATTTTTACAAATCTAGTAAGAATTTTAAAAAATCAAACTATGTTTTATTTACACCATGTAAATGTACTATAAATTTAAGAGGAAACAATGAAAACTGAAGAGATGAGATTTGCTTTTTAGCCCCAAAAAACAATTTATATAAAATATATATATATTAATAATTGTATATTGAAATCTAATTTTCTAATTGTACATAAATTAATTAATTGTATATATTATATATTAAGAAAAAAATTCTATTTAGCTGATATAAATATAATAAAAATACAGATTTACGTATAAACTAAAAAAAATTAGAATAAAAAAATAAAATATAATAATTAAATAATGTTACGAAAAAAATATACATTTATTTTAAAAAACAAAAAAATTAAATACAATTCAAAAATGTAAATAGGTCTAAGGCAATATTGATTATTTAAAATAAAAATTTGACGACAAAACAATCGAACTTAAGTTTTGTGTTTCAATAAAACATTTGTCTAGTCTTAAAATTTAATTATCAATAAAAAAAATGAACATCACTTGGTTATTCTTGAATTAATTAATTAAAAAATCGCGTGAAAACAGTATTATTCAAAATTATTTTTATCAACGAGTGCTTGCATTTATGTTCCACAAAAAAATAGCTATATATATAAATTCTAATATTTACTGAATTACAAAAAGCAGATTATATTTTTTGAGATTCGGTTTTTATTAATTTTTTCCCTAACAGCAATATTTTTTTTAAATAAATTTACATGAATATACGTTTTATTTTGTTGAATAACGACAAAATAAATAGACACCCGCATTTTCTATCAGATAATTAAATAATTAATTATAAAAGTAATTAGTTTTAAAAAATTAAATTGCAAATTTGATCGATCTCTATTTTATAAAAAAAAAAAAAACGAAGCCAAAAGAAAAGAAAATTTTAAAGTTTACACCTTAAAAGAATAATGTGACGTCATATTACTCTACTATTAAATATTCGAATAAATTTAATTTACAAAATTGGCGGCTTAACTGTCAACAACACAATGCACAAAAATGTGATAAAATACATATATTCATGTAACTTTGAATTTTTTTTAATATTTGTTAATTATCAGTGGCCTATTTTTACTTATATTTATTCTAAGAAAAAATGATACCGTCCTTTTTAAATATAAAAAAAATGTATTTTAACATAGAAAAAAAAATAATTTTAATCGATTTATTTTTAAAATTGTAAATCAAAATATATTTGTATTTTCTAACAATAACCAAGTGAAGAATTTTTTTATTTAAATGCTTCATATATTGATTAATTCATTGTCTTGCCATTTTTAATAGAGAAACTGAAAAAATATAAAATATAATCGGAATCATAAATAGAATGAAATGTTACGAAAAAATACTATCTCCCCATTTTGTGAAAACACACGTGTACTTTAAAAAAAAAATGTATTTTCAAAATTTGAAATGTTGGACATTATAAAATGTGTTTTGATTTCAGTCTAAGTATGGTAGTGTTAATTAAAAAAATTAAATTTAACAAAAATATTGTATCCGAAAGTACTGGTTTGTGGAAATAGTTTTTTTCTAATATTTTTTTTGAGTTGGAAATTGATATTGTGAGATTTATTTTCGTTTTGATTTTGGTTGGCAAAAAATGGGCACAAAAACATAATAATTTAATCTGAGAATTTTTTAAATATTTCATAAAACCAATCATGTGGGATTTTTGTATTTATTTATCGATTTATAGCAATATTTTTTTTGATTATGTTTAAAAATAAAAAATTTCAAATAAGAATTTGAATTTTTCCATTAGGATCCTTGAATATTTTCTTTCAGATACTATTTACATATCTATTAAGTTAAGAGAAATAATTTCTTTTTATCAGGTAAGTTATCTAAAGTTACAAAATTTAATAAAATAAAAAAAATAAAATAAAATAAAACTTACAAAATGAAATTTTAGTAACTATATGTAGCAGTTAGTTTATGTATTTTAGTATGGTTAAAAATCGCAGTATTAAAAATTAATTGAGCGCTCGAAAAGTGTTAAATTAACATAAATAAAAATAGTATAATTTGGTGTATTGACTGCTGACTGAACGGAACGAACTCTAATTGTACGAATCTGACTCCCTCTTGATCGATTTTTATTAAGTACATTTTACCGGTTTTACCTATCTTTCCGTTTAACATAAAATCGCTTCTGATTTCCAACAACTTATTTTTCATAGATGTAGGGGTATAATTTTGAGTTTGATTAAATAGGGGTACGCGGCGAAAAAATCTGAGAAAGTCTGGTATAAGTAAATGACATCTTTTAAGTTCATTAGCAGAGTTACAAATAAAGATATTTAATCGTCCATATAGTTTTAGACGTTTACAGCGTTTATTAACATTTAGAGTCCCTAAAATAAATAGAATCGTGACATGTGTGTTGAACGGTATGTAATTGGTTCCAGCAGTTTCTGTCCAAAGTTTGCGTAAAATACATTAGGAATAAATTAAATATTAACAAAACTCATTTAGTTTAACCTAAAAAGAATAATTAAATTAAAACTTTTTACATAATTGTTCATTAACTCATAACTTATTAACAATAATTATGTACTAAAAAATATTTACTCAAACATGTGATAATTAATTTTGAAGTTTCCCGCTCGTGTAGGACATAAAGGATATGTTCCGATTTCCGAAATATAATCCAGTATACTGACGTCATGACTTCGACGCCACATTGTACTGGTCTGGTGTGCTACCATATTGTACTGGTGAGACAAGTGTCAGATGTAAAGTGTATACCGAAAAAGAAATCCCAACTTATTCTATCGTATTTGAAATATGTTTTATCGTATTTGAAATACGTTTCTGGATCGTGTATTTTCTTTTATTAAAAAAAAAAAATTATTTTTAATCGAAAAGCATTAGTTTTGTAATAAAATTTAAAAAAAAATTAGTTTTAGACAGTGTAATCTATGTTTCCTAAATGGACCATACTCTATAATTATGTAATATTTATGATATGTATCCCGTACATGCTGGCACAACGTTGTCGGCTTTCTCAACTACCAGAATAGTTACTTTTGATTGGCTGCTGATTCAACACCAGCCATAGTCAAATTAAATCTTTATTTAATAGAAAAAATTTATTAATTGATATAATTTCTCATAAAGTACACATTTTAATTCACAAAATAAGTATTTCTAGTAATAATTTAACATTATTGGCGACGCAAAGATTCTCACTCGCGCCTCTGGTGGTAAAATTAGAACTAGCATCAAGTAAAAATATTCGTATACGATTAATGGGTGACAAAATCTAGTAATCTGCGCATAATTTGTATAGTACATTTTTCTATCGACAATTACTTGGTTACAAAAATTTTTACTTGATACAGCTTCTAATTTAAAAAACCAGGAGTGCTCGCGTAATCTTTGCGTCGCCAATAATTAATTTTAAACAAATTTTAACATACATCATACACCCTTAAACGGGCATGAACCGCTGGCCAGTATATTTCGGAACGAATCAACAGTATGGTGTCAATTCATGACGTCATTAACACTGTCTAGTATGTTGGATTACATTTCGACACCATACTGCTGATTCGTTCCGAACTATACTGGCCCGTTTGCCTCGTGTTCGATTTTTGGTATAAAAAATTCCAGTGCATTTGCACATGTGCATTACTAAATCGCGTGAACATATTAGCAAAAATTTAAATATGTAACGTCTACAGGCTTCTAAATACGGTAGTAGACGTCAAATAATTTGAATTTTTGTTTGCGCGGTTAATAGTGCACATGCGTGAGAATTTTTTATACCGTGAATCGAACACGGTCCTGGCCAACGGTGCACGCCCGTTTAACATCTGACACTTGTCTCACCAGTAGCACATCAGTACAATTTGGTGTCGAAGTCATGACGTCATTAACACTGGCCAGTATACTGGATTATATTTCGGAACATACCCAAAATGGCTGACATATCAAGCCTCTATTTATTATAGGAACTCTACTAACATTTAGAGTCCCTATAATAAGAGTCTAGACACCGACCATTAATAGGGAAAACAATCGTGCACTTTTTCAAAATATCTGATGACGCACATCAAATCAAACTAGCAGTGGTAGCACTGATGTTCTCCTGTCAGTTATTTAATAGTGTGTGTGGGCAATTGTATTTTACATATGAAACACAAAATATTTAAATAACACAGGCCTGCGATGGTTTCCCCCTTTAAAATTTGACAACTGACTTTCATAGATTTTAGGGCGCTGATTACGAAAATAATATTCAAAAAATTTCAGTACGTCAGCATTTTTAGATACTAAGTATTAAAGTTTTTGACCAAAATTACCTAGGTTGACCAAGTCAAGAATAGATTATGCATCTTTATTTATTTCGTATCTAATAAAAAGTCATTGCGTAGTTGTAATTGGCTTTTGGGAACACATTCTCATCAATGGTTTCATTAAATAAAACCTAATTAACTAAGTGACCTATCTTTATTTTGGGGAAAAAGGTGAATTTTAAGATCATTCGCTAATGAGCTTATTATTGAGGGTAATTTATTTTTTTCTATTCAGTTTTAATTGATAACTAAACCTCGCAAATTTACGGTGCTAACAGGACCGTACTTATAAAAACTTAATAAGTAGGTAGGTATAAATACAATTTAAAAAAAAAAAAAACGCCGTGAGCAGCGGGACCCCATCACGGAAGTCGAATTTTTCGCTACATCTTCGGTATTGAATGTCTACAAGCGAAATGTGATTGAAAGTCTACAAGCGATTTGTCATTTTGATGGTTTCAAAATTGATGATGAGTGTCCGGCTGATCGGGGCTTTAAAAAAAGGTTTTTAGTTTTAAGGGCTGAATCTCAGTAAATTTCAACTTTGTGCCGATAGCAGTTAGCAGGAAAAAAGCCAACACAATTCGTACGAGAGCATTCCTACCCATGCTTATCCGCCAATTGCTTTTGTGTTTTATTTTTAAATATTAAAAAGGACCTTAAATAGTAAACTGGAAGGCCTTTATGAAGATATTTTTTCTTTCCAAGAAAATCCAAAATTTCTATTTTATAAATAAAAATCCAAAATTCCTACTTTATGAATAAACAGTGACATTAATAACATTTTTAAATTACTTAATATTTATGTATTGCATTTGTTAAAAAAAGTATGTTCATTTTTTTTTTAATTTTTAAAATTACTATTCGCCACGGAAACTGATTCTAGTGCCATCTGGTGATTAAAAATAAAATCTCTCTATGACAAGTCAATTTTAAAAAGAAATAGGGAAGTACAAACGTAACCAACTTTTTTTTAACATAATTGATAATAAACAATTTGAAATAAATATCAATGGGCCTATTCGTACCGCACCAAGTCAAAGTGTCTTGCTCTTATTTTTAAGAACATTATACTTGTTTTGAAGAACTTTTGTCTTACTTTGGAGATATTTGTATGTTCCTGTCTCACTTTCCGTGTTCTTGAGAGAAGGGTGAAGGATATGTACGATGTATATCGAACGCTATTACTGACTATAAACTATGTATGCTACAATCATCGTATCATAGAGATGTACACCATAGAACACTAAAAGCCAACTAACATCAAAAAAGTGTAATTCGCTTGGAGTCATTTGTAGGCCTGTCACAGCTAAGTCATGTAGTCAGTCGCTGTCCGTCACCGAACACACAGTCCATTATATTACATTGTTAGACATTGTTAGTTGAGCAGCACACATTTCTCTCTCTGGTAATACGTGTGGTGTAGTAGTATGTGTAAATACGCACACAGACGCAACCATTAAACCAATACCACTGCAAACAGTGTGTATCTACACCAATAGAGTGGGGAGATTTACGTCACAAACTCATTACAAGTGGAACAGAGACATAGACAATCTAGTTTGACCCCTTGATGTACACGATATGATTTTACTCACAGAGTACTAATTTAAATACAAGAGTAATATTGTACTAGATTTTAGATAAAATTTCTTGTTAATACAATAATACGTGAAAGTTTTTAAAAAATGTGTTGTTAATTATTTAGAATTTAGCTAATTCACTTGAATGAATTTTTTTTAATGAAAATAAGTTGCGTTTTTAATGACAATAGGAATATTCTTATTGGAACGAGAAAAAATTAAAAAATAAAATAACAGAAAATTCTCATATAATTTTTATTTGTATAAATTGAATTATATAATTCATTTTATTTATTTATACTATTATTATTATTATTATTATTATTATTATTATTATTATTAATTTTTTTATTATAATAAGAATTGTACAGAATTTTGATAAGAATTGAATGTAGAATGTTGAACTGGCAAAAATTTTAATAGGTATAAAGAAATTAGCATTATGAATAATACAATTTTGTTCGTCATTGGCCTGGCCTTTATATAAGGTTAAAACTATTCATTAAGAATTTTTTAGTACATCAAACATGTATACGTATTATTGTATTAACAAGAAATTTTATCTAAAATCTAGTACAATATTACTCTTGTATTTAAATTAGTACTCTGTGAGTAAAATCATATCGTGTACATCTCTATGATACGATGATTGTAGTATACATAGTTTATAGTCAGTAATAGCGTTCGGTATACATCGTACATATCCTTCACCCTTCTCTCAAGAACACGGAAAGTGAGACAGGAACATACAAATATCTCCAAAGTAAGACAAAAGTTCTTCAAAACAAGTATAATGTTCTTAAAAGTAAGAGCAAGACACTTTGACTTGGTGCGGTACGAATAGGCCCAATGATATTATTAAGTATTTGGGTAATTCTAAAAGACCTTTAGTTGAAGGAGAACAAGTTTATAAAGCAAATCACATTATTGCATGTGGCTGTTTGTCAATCATCGTCTCAGGTGCAACAAGTGCATCAAATTGAAATGAAGCTAGAACTTATCAGTAATGAGATAAATATTTCTGCAAAATGTTCTTGTATTGCGGGTGCAGCAAAATGCAAGCACATTTTTGCAAGATTAGTTTTTCTTTATCGGTTGGTTCTCTGGTTTTCTGTTTATATGTACTTACATAAACTAATTTTTCGTTTCTTTTTTTTCTGCTAAATAATGATAAAATTTGTCTCCATAATGGTACAAATTTCTTAATTGTTGTTATGAAATTCTTTCTAAACTGAACTTAATCCTACATTTCTATCCTTTCTTTTAAAATTTATTTCTAGCAATGATGTGACTGAGTTAGAAAATGGGGGAAATATAAAAAAAATAAATGTGATGAATATACTGCTGGTATCCCTCTTACTGAAATGTGTGTCATTTTCAGGACAATAATGATGAAAGTTGTAAAGATTTAGATGACGATGAACGTAAATTTTGCTCCAAAATGTTAATCCAAGGTACTTCCTTTATTATAATTAATACAAATATAGAATAAAATATTGTATACATAGAAAGGTAAATATTCTTTTCGAGTACATTTAAATCTATAAAAATAATTACTAGAAGGAAACAAATCAGATTTTAAAAAGTGTCGATGACAGATTCGCATTCTTGATAGCATACTGCATTTTTAAGGCTTTTAACCATTTTTGCTTTAATTTTTCATGACTGGGAAATTTATGAATGCCGTCTTTTTTACATTATGGTATATTACATAATTTAAGTAAATTCTTTTTATTTATTTCACTCATCATTACAAATCACAATAAACAATTGTCACGGGCCATGTATAAATACGACTTGTCATAGATAGCTTTTATTTTTAACCACCAGATGACACTAGAATCAGTTCCCGTGGCGAATACGCCTGCCTGTATTACAATAAAGATAAAGAATTTAAAATACATTTAACAATACTACTAAATTTCGATGTAAAAATGGGAGAAGTGGGGGGAACAGTAATGTGGAATCCCTAAAAGGCACTAGCTGGATACTAACTCAATTAATGTACAAAATTTCAGCCGTCTAGGTTTCCTTAAAGAGTCTCTAGACGTGTTAGAAAAAAAGCAAAAAAAATTAAGGAAATATTGGCGTAAAAATCGTACGGGTAAGGGTTAAAAGTTAAAACCTCCAAAAAGCAGTGGCTGGCTATTAACTTAACCTGTACACAAAATTGCAGCCCTCTAGGTTTATTTGGGGAGATTTTGATCCGAACGAAACTGTTAAAAAACAAGAAAAATCATGTTCTTTTTGGTATAAAAATGGTGGGGGTAAGAGTTAAAAGTTGAGACACCCAAAAGGCACCCCCTTGATACTAACTCAATCCGAATACAAAATTTCAGCCCTCTAGGTTTATTTGGGTGACCTGTGCGAGTGGTACAAACGTCGAAAACGTCGAATAAGCATGAAATTGTAGCTTAAAAATGAGGGGGGTGGGGGTAAAATATTAAAACCTTCAAAAAGCACAACCTAGGTATGAACTCTATCAACACACCAAATTTCAACCCTCTACGTTAATTCTGGGGGGCTGGGGGCGTGTTAGATCCAGCGAAAATCGTTTTTTCCCCCTCTACTCCCTCCAAATCGTCCTAGGAAGCTGAATTTTGGATATGTTGTAGATAATTAATTGACCGAAACATTATTTCCAACCTTGTTTGGATAAGTTTTATTTGGACAAGCATTATTTCCAATCTTGTTTGGATAAGTTTTATTGCTTTTCCGCCCCCCACCACCCCCTTAAAGGTTGGGTCGGATCCAAAATTTGCCCAAAATTTAACCCCACTTTGATAGTATTGTTGTCCATCGGAATGAGCGCCAATTACCAAATCTGAGCTCTTAACTTCCATAGGAGGGCCCTACACATATTAAAAGGTAGCGGGAAAAAAAAAATATATATATATAATATATATATATATATATATATATATATATATATATATATATATATATATATATATATATAAAATAAACTCGATAGAAGTTTATGATTAAAAAAATTTATTTTCACAAAAATTACAAGTTGAAAATAATAATAAAACAATTTCAAATTTTTATACAAGTTAAAAGTATTATAATAATATTTACTTTACCACCGAGCGGTGATCGAGTTAATACGTAGTTGACTCCGGTGAGCTTGGCTTAAACGACTGTTGGTTGTCCTAATTTTGTCTTGACTTATATACAGCTGAATTTCCTGTTACTTTTTGAAATGACATTGGTTGCGTATCCTGTAGGTATATTTAATGGATATTATTTCATACGTTGACTAGCTTTCTCTTGAAATGGTTTGACATTGGTTACATATCCTATGGGTGTTTTTAATGAAGTAGTTTGAAGATTAGCTGATGTTCCATTAAGGTGGTTAGTCCAGAATTCATAACTCCTCCCTCCTTAAGATGGGAGTTCAATTTTAAAAGGGAATTGGACGACTGCATTTTCCACTGGTGGTGCTGTAGGCGCCATCATATACTGGACCATTTCTGGAATGTTTTCTTGTTTCTTACATTTTCGATATGTGGTACATCCTATGCATGTTGCTATTAGAATTCCAATGATGATGGCTGTGATACTAATGTGCGTGTAATGTTGTATTTTCATAAGTTATAAAGTGTCTGTGTTTTCCAAATATTTTAACTGCAATAAATCTAAATTAATGTTTTTAGAAATGTCAGTAATATTAATTGTATTATAAAGGATTTGTTCCAGGATTATGTAGTTGGTTGAACTGCTTAACGTCCCATATGTTACTTGATTGATTGTGACGTAGCACAGATTTGTTATGATATGGAGCTTGCCAATAAAATTGGTGATGTTTTTTCGGCAATTATTTGTGATGTTGATTGCGTGGTTGGTTATTACAATGATGTGGTTTTCTTCTGTTTCTTCAAAAAATTCTTCTTCCATGGTACGATGTAAGGTACATTGGGCTGGCATATTTTCCAATATCTTGATTTCGCAGGTGTTGGCTCCCTTTGGTGTTAACTTCACAGGTGGGCAAATATATTCCTGTTCTATTTTGTCGCAAGTCTTTTCGAGGAATTGGAAGTGGGTTTTATTTTGTAGGATCAGATTGGTTTTGGGTTTGATTACTTGATGATTTTCTGGGAGTGGACGTATTTTAACAGTGTTAAAAGTATCAGATTTAAATTGAGGGATCATGACTGCAAATATGATGTTAGTTCCGTTGTAATAAGCTTTTAATTTTAATAATTCATATAGGTGTTCATTGCTTAAAATTTCGATATTTTCTTTCAAATTGGTATATACTAATTTTAGTTCGTTTCGTGTAAGAATGTGTTTGGAAATTATATTTAATTTACCTAATTCTATTGATAATACTATGTCGTTAATATGTTGATTCAAATATTGCAATTGTGACCGAACTGAGAAGTAATATTGAGATTGAAATAGTTGTTGTTCAATGTGTGGGTAAGTTTTCATTGCATTAGCAAGGATTTTTAATTTGGTTTGTTCAGCATTAATGAACTCCGTGACATTATTAAAACGTTCTAACATTTACGTATTTAATTTATGTTGTTGAGTTATTCTGGCTTTTATTAATAGTTCATTATTTTTAATGTTTCTATTTGTTTATTAATTCTGATTGCATCATTGTTATCCGTGTTTCCCGATATTGTTTTAATTATTGAACCTAACCCATTAATTAAACCTCTTTTATTGCGTTTTACTTTAGGTTCCAAGTTATCTAAATTTTGTTCGATCCTACTGTATAAATCCTTTAAATTCTTGATATTGTAATATAGTGTTTCGTTAAACTCAATATTGTAAATATTATACTTTAAATGTTCTAATGTGCTTCTAATACTAGTTAAATTAACAATATGAATTAAATTATTGTAATGTGAAACTATCCTAGTACTACCTAAGTTAAGTGCAATTAGTCCTTTCGTGTGGGAAATGTCATAGTATTCTATTCGTTGTGCGTTCGTCATGGTTAAAAACCTGTAACAATATTATTTTCGTTTAGGTTTTATTTTTGCCTTGTGGTATTTGTATTTCTTGGTCTGGAAGGTTAGTTTGTTGTCTTTAGGGTTGTAAGGGGGTAATAATTTAGTATTTCGTTGGTTGTTCTTAACGTATACTTTGTTTCCTATCTCTAATTGGGGTGGTTCTTGTCTTTGATCATTATTATCGTTTAATTTTTGTTTTTGTTTTTCATTTTGTGTTTGTATAATTTCGTTAATAATTTTTATTTCATCTTATCGCACTTTAGTGTATTCTGTTAATGCGTCTCTATTGGGTTATAGGATTGTATTGTCGCGAACTAATCTAATTACTTCAAAGGGTGTAAATTGTATACTAGAATGAATTGAATTATTATAAGTAATCATGGTTAAAACTAATAACTCATCTAATGGTAGTTTTTTCTTTTCCTTTAATATTCGTAATATTTCTAATATAGTATTATGTAGTCGTTCTACTGGAGAATTACCAGTTGAATTACGTGCAGAGGTAATATGATGTTCAATACCGTACATTTTAAGAAATTCCCTAAGATCTACGTTTGAAAATTCTAAGCCGTAGTCATGAACTATTTTTTTGCGGATTCCGTTCCTAGCTATATAATTTTTAATTACTTTCAGCACTTCTTTTGAATTTCTAAAGGGTATTATGGTACATTCCGCATATCTACTAAATTTATCTAAAATAGTTAATACATTATTTTTCTCTATGTGAAGTATGTCTATATGAAGTAATTCGAAGGGTTTAGTCGCTTGTTCGGTTTTTCCTTGTTTCAATCGTAATGGATGTCTTTCGTATTTTCAATTTAGGGCAAGTGTCGCATGTATTTATGTAGGTAGTTATTTTTGATTTCATGTTATCAAAATAATAATTTCGTTTTAAATCTTTTAACATTTCTTCAATTCCGCGGTGAATTGATATTTCGTGGTATTCCTTAATTAATTTGGTCTGTTCGTCTATGTCCTGTATGTCAGTTAGTAATTTCATGCACCTAATTATTTTATATTTAGAAAAATATTTATCATATACTTGATTTAGTACCCTTATTGTGTCATCGTCAGTTAATATAGCATTAAGTTTGTTTGGTGAGAAATATTCTTTTACTAAATTGATACACTGTTGTTCTGTTGGTGTTTCAATTACTTCAATTGTTGTTCGTTTTCTTGTTTTGTAATAATTTTCGGTGTATACTTTTTCTCGTAGTCCTGTACTGATGATGATTTGGTTAGAAAATTCGTTGAGTGATTGTTCCGAGATGCGTATTCCTTCATTCAAATTTTCTTCTTTTGAATGGGCCGTCTCGACTTCGTTAGATGTTAACGCATTTAGCTCAGTTGTTTGTATTCTACTGAGTGCGTCAGTATTGGCGTTTACCTTCCCTGGTTTGTAGTCAATATCAAAGTTGTAGTCCAATAACTTGATTTTCCAACGTACGAGCTTTGAGTTTGGTTCCTTTAAGGAAAATACCCATTTCAACGGTTTGTGGTCGGTGAGTATGTTGAATTTTTGTCCAAATAAATATGGTCTGAATTGCTTACATGCCCATACTATTGCCAATAATTCTTTCTCAATGGTGCTGTAATTCTGTTCTGCCTTATTGAGGGTCCTGGATGCGTAGCAAATTGGTTTATCTTGTCCTACTGGTCCCTGGGATAACACATCTCCGACTGCATAATTAGAAGCATCTGTCGTTAAAATGAAAGGTTTTTCAAAATCTGGATATTGTAAAATTGGATCACCCATTAATAATGTCTTGCAATATTCAAAACACTTAACGTATACTGGATCGTTTACGTTGATTTTGACGTCCTTGCGTAAGCATTTGTTCATCGGTCTTGTAATTTTTGCAAAGTCCTTTATGAACTTTCGGTAATATCCCAATAATCCAAGAAACGATTTGATTTCTGTTGTGGTCTTCGGTAGTGGAAATTGTTTGATAGCTTCGATTTTTCGAGGATTAGGCTTGATTCCTTCTGTAGTGACTACATGGCCCGATTTCTTTGTGCAAAAATTCGCATTTATCCAATTGTGTTTTGAAATTGTGTTGCCTCAATTTTTCGAAGACTTTCCCCAACATATCCATGTGCTCTGTTAATGATGCAGAGAATATTATTATATCATCCATATATACTAAGACGTTTTTACCGATATATTCCCTAAACATATTATCCATGACGCGTTGAAATGTGGCTGGGGCATTCTTCAACCCGAATGTCATTCGTGTGAACTTGTAATGACTATTGTCTACGGTGAATGCTGTCTTGGGAATGTTTTTGGGGTCCATCTCAATCTGGTGATAACCTAATGCGAGATCCAAAGTAGTGAAATAGTAACATTTTCCCAGTTTATCCAGGATGTCGTTGATGTTTGGCAACGGGTACTTATCGTCTATGGTCTTTTCATTGAGTTTTCTATAATCGATAACTAGCCGCCATTTCTTCTTTCCAGAAGCATCAGCTTTCTTGGCCACAATCCATATTGGTGATGACCATGGAGAGTTTGATGGTCTGATAATATTTTTCTCGAGCATTTCGTCGATTTGCCTTGCTATTTCTTCTTTATGAACATGTGGGTATCTGTAACTTCGTGTGTATATTGGCAGGTCGTCTTTCGTGGTGATTGAGTGCTTGACATCAGATGTAAACGTCATTGGCTGATCAGGTGTGTAAAAGATGTTCTTCTTTGTTTAAATGTTTCATCCTGTTCTTCTTTGTTTAAATGTTTCATCCGTATGTTGTCGGTAACGAATTTATAGTTGTCAGAGTAATCCACATCCATTGGTTCGTGTGTATTGATATTGTTGATTTCCATGTAGTTATTTAACGATTCACTATTCAGTGGTTGTGTTATGATAATGTGTTGTTTTTCGTCAGAATTATTAGCGATAAATATTTTAGTTTTATTATTATATACTGTATATATTCCATTAACAGTTTGTACGTGATGATTTAACTTAATACTAGGTACTAATATGTTACCATTTTTAACTAGTGTGGGTACTTCTACTAATCGTTGTTCGCGTGCTTCAAGCGTGAATACTAGCGGTGTGATACACGGTTTATAATAGAGTCTATTTACTTTATTACCGAATTGTATAGTATGATTGTCGTAACTTATTTTTGTCTGTAATTGTCGTAATGTCTGGTTACCTATAATACCGTCAAAGAAATAGTGAAATTTGAACACTAAGAATTCCAGCGGTTCTTTGTTGTTCAGTTCTTTTAGGTATTGTACAAAAATTTTGCTATTGATTTTATGTGTGTTTAAAGCAGTTTTTAATTCAATATCGGTTGGTATTAACGTCATTTTGTCCATATGGTTAGGGTCGATAAAGTTATTGTCCGCTCCGGTATCAATGAGGAATTTGAGTATGTGTGGTCCGTTCCTAATTAATATATAAGGTAACGTCCCGTTTTTTGTTTGCTGGAGATTTAACTCTATGTATCCGGCAGATTCGACGCTATAGGCAGAAAACCCTCATCCTCTACTGTTTGATCAAATTCAACTGGTTGAGGTTCTTCGTTGAACTGATACTCGAATGAGTTTAATTGTTTTACCATCTCGTCATCATATTCTTGTTCGTCATAATTATTTTCTGTGTTAAATAATTCTTTAGATACTACTCTTGATGGTCCTATCTGTCTAAACATATTATTATTGTTTGTATTAATGCGTCTAATGTTCCCTGAACTAGTATCCATTTGTTCGGGTATGAACCGATTACTTTGTGGTAGCTGTTGTGGACGGACTGAACTTTGTGACGTACTTGGGTTATGTCTAATCGATTGTTGATTGAAATTATTGAAATTTCGCTGATTTTGCGGTACATATTAGTCTAGGTAGTCTAGGGCGATTTTCGAATATATTCTGTGCTGGTTGGATATTTTGATTAAAATGTTGCTTAGGTGTATATGGAATTTGGAGTTGTGGTTGTGTTTGTATATATCTTATAATTTGTTTTGGTGGTTGTGTATTTGTCTGTTTTGCTGGTCTGTCCCTATTACCATACTGGGTCTGTTTATAGTAAACGTTTAATTCACGTTGCACACATTGCCATGCCTCTCCCAAAGTTTTGGGTTGGAAGGCACGTACTATATTACCTATATTCCTATTCAAGCCGGTTAAAAAGCAATCTAATGCAGCTTGGTTGTAATGTTCTATTTTCATTCGTTTTGTATTTTCATCACTATACATTAATGAAACATTATTTATTAATTGAGCGAGTACTTCATTTACTCGTCCAAAAAACAATTTAACGGACTGACTACCTTGTCTTAATGAGTAAAGGTTCCGTGTGAGACTGTACTCATCCCCTTTGTCTGCATAATGTCCTATAAGTATTTCTTTTATACTATCCCAGTTCCTAACGCGACCGTATTGATTTAATACGTCGTTTGCTGGGCCTACGATCTTTTTAAGTATTTCATTGCTATATAAGTTTTTTTAAATTATCATCTATTAAGCTAAACAATAGATCAACTGCCATATCTACACTGTCTATAAAATTAAATAAATTACTTCTATTACCATCATATGGTACAATCGTTTTAATAATGTCTGGTATTTAGAAATTTTTTAGTAACGTTTCAACTGCGTCTGCGAGCCATATTTGTATTCTCTAAATTATTTTCTAAATTAATATTACTATTATTATTTTTGTTATTAAAAATATCAAAATTATTTGCGAAGTCACAACTACTTGATGAATCTGAATCGAGCGATAAACCGTCGTCTCTCTTCAGGTATTTAATACTTTTAACAGAAGGATAAGGTTTGGGCATTGAAAATCAAACGATAATAAAGGAAAGTTAAGACTTACAACAATAGAATCGATGATCTCCACATATTCCAATGAACCAACGTACGTGCAGTTCCAGACGTTAACAGAACGAAGCCAATCTTCTCCACAGTAAACCGCCGTGAATGGATTCCCGTTATTGGTTCCCGATAATCCGTCGAGAATATCGTTGTCTGAGATATGTTGCTCCAAACCACTGTTGCTGTTCCAGTCGAGTTGTATTTAATTTATTTGTTTCGTAGGTTCGGCTCCAAAGTCTTGAAAGACACTCGTAGTTTAACCGTCGCGTTAACTTTACGATGAGCGCATAGATAGTGAAGGATTACGAAATTTTCCTGCACTTATCCTACCGGCTGCGCCAAAAATAAACTCGATAGAAGTTTGTTTAAAAAATTTTATTTTCACAAAAATTACAAGTTGAAAATAATAATAAAACAATTTCAAATTTTTATACAAGTTAAAAGTATTATAATAATATTTACTTTACCACCGCGCGGTGATCGAGTTAATACGTAGTTGACTCCGGTGAGCTTGGCTTGAACGACTGTTGGTTGTCCTAATTTTGTCTTGACTTATATACAGCTGACTTTCCTGTTACTTTTTGAAATGATCTATCGTTTGACCTATCGTTACCAAATTTTTGGCTCTCCAAAGGAACCCAAAATAAATGGCTGAACGGAACTTGACAAAATTTTTCTCGAATAGTACTGAGATTCTGAAAAAAGTGGACATGAGGTCCCAATTCCCCCGTGAGCTTTTACGAACCCAAAAAATCCTTCAATAAACGATCAAACGAATCTTAATGGGGGAAATTCATCTTATGTCAAGAATCTATTTATTACTCAGAAAAGATGTATCCGAACAATTTATCAAGTCGGACCAAGAGAATCATGTTAATTAAAATTCATATAGTGTTTGAAAAATTACCAAAACTGGATCGGCTGGGACTCGAACCCCGATCTCTTGGTTGCTAGCCAAGCGCCTTACTAATTAGGCCACCGACCGTTCGTTCGAGTGCCACTTTCAAACACTATGTGAATTTTAATTAACATAATGAATTGGTCATACACCAAAGTAAATCGAGCAGCGTTGTCAGACCTTCAGTTTTAGCAGGAGATCTGCTTTTTTAAAAAATCTCCTGTTCTTTTGTATTCTACTTGAATATCCTGCTTTTTTATTTTTTAGTTCCCAATTTTCTGTTTGAGGTTTTCTTCGTTCTCACCAAGGTCCATGGATGGAGAGGGGAGTACTTGGTCGCCATAACCTCCATCTACGGACCTTGGTTCTCACCACATGTTTATGTGTTTATGTGTATTATCTCTATGTACACACACTCTACACTATTGCAAACGAATGTGACATATACTAATCTATACGTTACAAGTTATATGTTATTTTATATCAGGTTGATAGAAATGGTCGAAGGAAAACATTTCATGAATAACGTTTATTCAAACAAGAATCTATACTAGATTGCTTTCCTGCATTAGGAAATTGCATAAATATATTTATTTAAATATATATATTTATTTATATTTATTTATGATGAGTAGTTCTGATGAAGAACACCGAAAGTCAATAAAATAACAAACTCTGGGAATTTAACCCATTGTATAAAAGTTGGTTATGTATGAGCAAAAAAGGGCCTTTTTATGTATATTGTAGAGCATGTGACAATGACATAATAATAAAGTCTGGAAAACAGCAATTAGATACATATATCCGCTCGTACTTTGAAATAGCGATAGTTTAGAACTCCCGCTGATAAAATATGAAGATATTAATAGATTGAGCGTTACTTTATGATATTCCATATTTATAAATAATAAACAAATACTTTACTTTGCAAAATACCACTTTTATTTTTGAAACTGTGACAATATTGTTTCGAATCGTTAGTTCATTTTCAAACAAAATAAAAATTACATTCGATACATGCCTTATATACTAATTTTATCTACCTATACTCTATGAAGGGGGAGTGGTATGTGATGTGGAAGTGGAAGGGGCGGGGTAATAGGAGAATCCGAAAATCAAGAAAAACAAGATTACATTACATATGACAAAAGGTAAACAAACACGTGACAAAAGATTGAAATTGAAATTGACAAAGAGACAATATTACAGCAAAATAAAATTTTAAAGTTTTAAATTATAATATTCAAAATAAAGTTGAACTGTAAATATGGGTGTAGTCACTTAAAAGGTGATCGGAGTTATGTTTATTTATTTCTATTGCTTCTAGTATAGTTAACTTCTGTCCTTTGCTTGCCTCATGTAACACGGTAATTTCCCGTGAAGATGGCACTCGTGTTCGTAGCAATTATAATACTCCATTGACAAGTGAATGGCTGTGTTCGAGCAGAAAAAAATTCTTTAAGCGCTTCAAGCCGCTTCATATTGCTGACCAATTTTCTGCTTGGACAGAAATCAAGTGACATGTAGTTCTGTCTTACATCAAATTTAAATTTTACTGCGATAAATTAGAAAATTCTGCCATATGGTTGTTTACTCTGATGATTCTTCAATAATGTGACCTATAATGTTATCCATACTGTGTAAAATATAAAAGAAATAGCAAATTTTCCTATGAATAACTCCTACTGAGGTTATTTTGTTTAAATATCTACGACGACATTTTGCTTTTTGTTGCTTTGTTATTCTTAGTAAATCTCCATTTTGCTTTAAAGCGCTTTAAAGAATTTTTTCTGCTCTAACGTAACCAATGAAGTATTATAAGATGGAAATCTTTCTTATATGGGAGGAATTGACAAAATTGGTCACGGAAATGGCACATACAAGGCTTTCTTTTTTTACCACTCGTGGCGTTAATAATCTCAAAATACTGATGTGAATATAGCGAATATAGCGAATGTAACTACAGTACTTATTCTCAAATGGAAACACGTCGGGACTGGGGGAGTGAGTGTTTCCATTTGAGAATCACCAATGTCGGTTGATGATATTTAATAATAAGGAAATACATATAGAAATTACATATGTATGAAATAAACTCTTATAGTTTAAATTACTTTAGACGGTGGATATCCAATGGTACTGACTCCGATTTTACATAGTGACGTTAGCGAATTATATAATATACAATATAAATGATGCGACGCAAAATAAAAATTGTTAAGTTTATTTTAAAAACGATCGAAAAACCCAGTTTGTAACTGAGTTGAACATTGAAAAAAATTCCAGAAGATTCTATTCAAAAGCTAACAAAGATAATATAGAAGCTCGCGTTTCCATTTGAGAGTGTTCCATTTAAGAATAAGTACTGTACCGCTTTCGTATCGTACGAACACGAGTGCCATCTTTGATTTAGACACTTTTTTGACCCTCGTACGAATAGCCAACATAAATTTAAAAAGATGAGATTTTTTTATTTTTGCTTCGATCAATCGTTTGTGAATGTTTGTAACGCTATTATTTTCGTTTGTGACTAATTAGTTAATTAATTATTTAACTGTTAATTACGAGTGTGAACAGCCAACATTTTTTAAAATTTATTGCAATATTGACTTCCGGGCACTAAATCGATCGAAAATCGTTTGTGAATTCCAAATATACCATTAAAATCATTTGTGACAGCGTATTTTTTAAAAAAATAATAAAAAAAATCAATTATTTTTTGTAGTAATGAAGTTTTTTATATTGGCCACTATGTTTAGTTGCACTCCAATGCCCTCTAGTGTGGGAAAAAATAACTATTTTGTAAATGACAGCAGTATACAGAATTTTTTTATTATTTTTTTAAAAAATACGCTGTCACAAATGTTTTTAATGGTAAATTTGGAATTCACAAACGATTTTCGATCGATTAAGTGTCCGGAAGTCAATATTGCAATAAATTTTAAAAAATGTTGGCTATTCACACACTCGTAATTAACAATTAAATAATTTATTAACTAATTAGTCACAAACGAAAATAATAGCGTCACAAACATTCACAAACGATTGATCAAAGCAAAAATAAAAAAATCTCATTTTTTTAAATTTATGTTGGCTATTCGCACGAGGGTAATGTAATGACAGTTCAAATGAATGTAATAAAGTATTTATGAAACTGTCAATTTGACCAATCAGAACTTGCCTACTCGCAGTAGTTACTTTTTTGATCACCAGTTCGCGTATCTAGGTTTTACCAATATAAAATTGAAATTAAAATTTAAAAATAGCTGGTCTAGTGGTTAGCAACTCCGGTCTTGACTGATAAGATCGTGAGTTCGGGACCGACCGGGGGAGATACATCATCATCAAACCATACCGCACCAATCATCTATAAACATATCAACACCAAAAAACAATAGTACAACATAAACCAAACGATGCATATCACCTTAGTTGTGGCGCATCTAAACAATAGAAAAAAAAAATTTAAAAATTTTTTAAAACTTGAAAACATTGTTGTACAAAAGAAAAAGAAAGAAGTTATTATTTTTTTTTTTATAATTAAATTGTGAAACAATATTTTAGATATAAAATTAGCCAAAGTTATCACGTACGTTACAGTGGTGGCAAACGAAATGACCTTTTCTTTTGTACAACAATGTTTTCAAGTTTTTAGATTTTTAAATTTCAATTTTATATAAAAAATTTTTGTGATATTTTCCCACGAATCGCCTGAAGACGGAAGCATATGCTCTCCGAAACCGGTAGCGCAATTTTTAAATTAATCTTTCATTTTATTTTTCCTGATGACTTATAACTCCTAATGTTCCCTTTATTACTATTACAGTCATCTAAACCTTTATATTTACATGTTAATATGTTTGATTCAGTGCTCATTGTTGCATTGGCTGTTTAAATTTAATTAATAAAAAATAAAATTTTTTTAAACAATCATTATTAACATAATTAATTGTAGATAATTTTACTTTGTGAAAATCCATAATGAATATGGTGAAAAAATTTTTAATTTTGTCAAATTTTCACTTAAATATAGAGATATATTATTTTTCCACTAACTAGTTTTCGATCGATTAGATCATCTTCAGGTGAAACTGACTGATTTGAACCTGAAGATGATCTAATCGATCGAAAACTAGTTAGTGAAAAATAATATATCTCTATATTTAAGTGAAAATTTGACAAAATTAAAAATTGTTTCACCATATTAATCAATATTAATATAATTTTTTATTAAACGTCATTAAAGCTCGTGTAATTTCATCGAAAATAAAATTCAAAAAATATATTAAGTGCACTTCCTTCCGGAATGGACTACTTTTGGGCTACTCGAGCGCCCCTCATCAGTGGGTTTTGTTAAAATTTTTCTGACAACACTGCTGACCAAGTCTTTTCAATGAAATGGCTGTTTTTTAATTAGACATTTCATAAAATGCCTGGCATAACTAGGAACATCAGAGGCTAATTCAATGATTGGCCGCCGTCATATTACTTACTACAAATAATACAAATTATTTTTACAGATAGAAATACAATAAGTAAAGAATTTAAAATTAAATGAATTTTTGATTTTAAATAATATTCACTTTTCTAAAATGTGAAGTTGTTTGATATGTCTATTCAAATTGTATAATAAAGAAAATGTTTTAAAACATATACCACATTTGAATGGTTTTTCTCCTGTGTGTATTCTTCCATGTGCTTTTAAATTACTTGATGAAGAAAATGTTTTAAAACATATATTACACATGAAAGAAGATTTTTCTCCTGTATGTTTTCTTTCATGTAATTTCAAACTAACCGATTGACAAAATGTTTTAAAACATATATCACACTTGAATGGATTTTCTTCTCTATGTATTATTTCATGTCTTTTCAAATTGCCTGGTGTAGAAAATATTTTAAAACATACACTACATTTTAATGGTGCTTCTTCTGTGTGTATTCTTTTATGTAATTTCAAACTGGCTAAGTGAGAAAATGTTTTAAAACATATATCACACTTGTATGGTTTTTCTCCTGTATGTGTTCTTTTATGTCTCCGTAAAGCAAATGAATCAGAAAATGTTTTAAAACATGTATCACATTTGAATGGTTTTTCTCCTGTATGTGTCATTTCATGTCGTTTTAAAATACTTAACTGAGAAAATGTTTTTAAACATGTATTGCATTTGAATGGTTTTTCCCCTGTATGCGTTCTTTCATGTACTTTTAAAGTGCTTGACTGAGTAAATTTTTTAAAACATGTACTACAAATGAATGGTTTTTTTCCTGTGTGTATTATTTTACTATTTTTCAAATGACTTGACGTGAATAATTTTCCATTGGTTGGAGTTGTTTCATAATTATGTTGCTCGATTGCACTTTCTGTGTTAATAAAATAATTTTCACAATTTTCGCCAAATAAAACACTATTTTCTGTTAACACAGTATCCTCTTCATCATCTTTTAGTTTAATTTCGGTATGTAAACTTTCTAAGTTGCTTCCAGTATTGATTTCTTCTAATTCCAATTTGATTTCATTTTTATAGTGTAAAGAATCGGATAATTCTGTTTTAGTGGTATTTGACGTATTTGAAAATGAATTGTTTACATTCTGTAAATTTTCTTCCTCTTTTATTTTAACAGTGAATGCTTCAGTCACTGATGTGGATCCTTTATTTTCCATTTTTTCTCTTCAAATGTAACTGTCTACTTATATAGTTTTGCTAGTTTTTGCTCAGTTTTCAAACACGTTTTTATGTCATCGAAGGATGACATTATGTCATCGAAGGCTGACATCGCTGACATATTAATATCGTTGTGTGATCATAGTGAGGGAAACATTATTATAGAGTTGTATATCCATATTGAATAATTATAGCAAGATTTGTTATATGTTTAGAGGTTCGCTCATCATACGCTTTACCGTGGACTGCAGTATAGCCAGGTCCGGACTATTTTTGTTTTTATTATGTCATTAATTTTAAAGTGAACAAAAATATTTAAATTACTTTAATGATAATATAAAATACCCAAGTCAAGTTTTCAGAAAAGAGAATAAAAAATGATTAATATGATTTTTTAAATTAAATATGAATAAAATATATGAAATATATTTATTACAGTTTGTCCTGAAAATAGATAAATATAGGTATTCAGTTATGTTACACGTGTCTGTAATCATTCTCTGTATGTCATAGAATTCGGAAATTATGAAGCATTAATGAAATACCCTGCCTTAATTTGTTAATTACGGGATAATTTGGGTTTCTCTATGTTTTTAACTCAACTGATCAGGAATAATTTTAGTCAAAAGTTCTTAGAAGTGTTACTGTGACCTTTTTTCCAGATTTTTTGGATCCACAGTTGAAAACTTCGTGGAGGAGCAAATTCTACACCACTTTGACGTTCAGTGTTTCACAAACAGGATTTTAAGATGAATAGTCATTGAATAAATCTCAGTTTCATTTTAAAAGACTTTTCTAACGATGGGAAATCATGTATGGGAAATTATATTTTCTTAGTGACGAAAAAAAAATTATTAATTTATTAGCATTTCTCCTAGTCGTCCGAACTTAAATTTTTGGGAGATGTTTTTTAATACCAATATATACACTTTCATGCAAAATTTCGTTTATTAAAGATCACTTTTTCTATTTCACTCATTTCACCTTATCACATCCTTTTTCGGAAATCGAAAATAGTTTATTTAATGTCTTATACCGTGAACTTCTGCAATTTGGCACAAAATACCGTTTACCAGGCATGAATATAAAATATATAAGAACAATTTTAAATGCCGGCCCTGAAGTAACAATTTTCAAGCAGGTATTAATGAAATTAGTTAAAATAACTAAATAACTTATCTTTGGTAAAAAAATAACTAATAAAATGTGAAAAATTAATAAAAATAATTATATTAAACTAAAATATTATCTTATAATAACTAATAATTATTCAGAAATAATACTTTAAAATTTAAAAATGACAGTTCAGTGTTGAAGAATAAGTAACGATCAGTTGACGCTATATAAACAGCTGACTGCAGTCCAGACAGCTAAATATTTATAACACAGGCAGTATACGGGATATACGGATTGCATCTACCTCTAACATATGTATAAACCTTGTAATTATAGAGTTGTACATCCATATTGAATAAACGCAAGAGGGCTGCAGAGTTAACAACTATAGAGTTAACAAAAAATCATAAATAACACTTTCACTGAGGTGACATTACTTAGTGCGTGTCAAAAACACGCACTTAACTAATTTTTAAACAATGAAGTGTTACTTTTTACGTTTTTATATTGGTAGAGGTAAAACAGAGGAAATCACAATAGCCCGAGAGCTCGCCGTATGCAAAACCCAAAGTAGATTAAGTAGAAAGATACATTACGTTTGAGTCCAAAATGAGCTTTTTTGCGCAGTTCGCCATCTACGTCATAATACGTCACATATTTGAATTTTTTAAAAAAGACAACATTACAATTCAATTACTTATATTTATACAGTTTGAGTTTTTTGAGAGGGAGTTACCATTTTTACATATTACAGCCAAACCGTTGATAAGAGCTAAGAGCTATAAAAATCCTGACTATAGCAATCGGTTGCCCCAGTCGATATCTGCAACTGTTATTTGAACAATTTCTCAATTAAATCAACGGTTTGGCTGTAGTAAAAATGGAAACTCTCAAAAAACTCAGACTGTATATATGTAATTCGCCAGCTACGTCATCACCAAGTCCTCAGTGTAAGTGTAGAAAATTTTAACTAGTGGTGAGCCCAGAGTGTGCCCGACACGCAGGGCTGCCAGATTTATAATTGGATACAAAATCTGTATAATTTGGTTATTTTGTGTATCCTCTTTGTATAAGAAACTTTCCTGTATAATTGGATACGAACGCCAAAAATTTAAACTGAATGCGCTAAACACAACAGCTACAATTTTTTGTTAATGTGACATCGCGTTAGACCCAAAGAAACTACATAAATATGCCCTTATGTACATTTGAATTTCCTTTCGTTCTTGCGAAAGGAAATGATTAAATTTAATCGGAAGTAAGAAAAATCGGCGGTTTATTTATTTTTTCTTTATTTTGCTTTCAACCGTGTTTTTTGCTACCGTAATTGTGACCCTACCGTAGGTGGTAGATTTATGCTGATTACCGTGTTTTTAACATATATGTAGTATACATATATAGCCAAATGGATATGAAAAAAACGTCCCAACATCACGGTGCAGATTTGGAAGTATTTTGTTCGTTTTGCGCAAACGCGACTTTTTTGGTGGTAATATGAACCAATCTGAACAGTAAACACGGTAAACACTAATTGATGCATCTGCGCAAAACAACTGAAGTGCCTCTACCCGATGTCTATCCGTCTCACTTCATCGGAACCACTGCCTCTTATAGGGATTGGCCATATAGTTATAATACATATATGGTTTTTAACCTCTTTAGCGGATTGTCAATTTATTTTAAACTGACAAAAAAAATACCATCCAAGTTAACCACCTTCTAGATAACTATGTTAAAAAGGTTTGATTTTAGGATAAATAAAGCTCTCTATAATGTATTCTTTTTCTTATTCAAATAGGTGGCAGCATAAACAGTTACCGACATGAGAACGAGTGTCACTCGTCGTGTCCGCTAGTTGTTAGAATTACGGACCCGAATGAGACTCGGGGTATCCGCTAAAGTGGTTAAGGTAATTACGGTGTAGTTGGCAACACTGGTTCCTCCTGTCATTGTTTAATTGTGTGTGTGCGTCACGTGGGATGTTTGAAAAGTTGTCGTGAAATTAAAATTAACTACAACGTTTTCCATCGGAAACCAAAATGGTTAACTCTTTGCACTCAAGCAAAAAAAAAGTGAGTTGTAAATAGGCTGGTAAGACATGTAGCACATGACAACAACCGACGTTCTTCTTTTGACGGATTCTTTTGACGTTCTAACCTGGTTTCCCCAAAGTTGAATACTAAATGCTCTAAATACGTCCTCAATGCTGTTTTTATTAGTTTTTAATTTTAAAAAGATAATTCAACGTGATTTTGTATTATTTTATTTACAATTTTTCTAATAAATGAATGTGTTTGCAGTTATTAAATAAGATATTCATGTAATGTGAAGTATGAGCCGTATGAGCAGTCATTACAGTTCAACATTCAGTGTGTCATGTGGTACATGTCTTATGATCCAACAGACAAAACACCTTTAAATATGGTAGAGTTAATGGACAAACCACCTTGTCATGCTGTACATGTCTTATAAGCGCAAAGGTTAATTATTGTGTTTTATTGTGCAAAAGCGACAATAAAGTAAAAACAGAAGGGAAAAACCCAATTACGTTTCATAAATAAGTAGAAATCATGTTTTAAAAATTAAATATGGATATCCGCCATATTATAATGTTATACACATGGGTGTCTAAACAAAATTTTTTTATGTATATATTTTTTATATATTTTAATTTTTTTATACATATAACTCTTGTTTCCATTAAAAAACATCAAAACACTAAAAAAAGTTTTTGTTATTGGGAAATACTTTGCTAAATATTCCCTTGTTCCCTATATTATTTTTATAAAAATAACCCCCATTTAAAATTGTTAGGAGATTAC
Organism: Brachynemurus nebulosus; assembly: GCA_035578155.1. Lineage (NCBI taxonomy): Eukaryota > Metazoa > Arthropoda > Insecta > Neuroptera > Myrmeleontidae > Brachynemurus > Brachynemurus nebulosus. The sequence goes on along the minus strand of JAPWDM010000041.1, from coordinate 463,626 downwards.
AATGATTTTTTTTAGGTACGTATGCGATTGTAAATGTGTGTTAATGCTTCATTTCTTTAATATTCACCATGTCCCTGTCACTCTCCATTTAGTCTATTATAAAAAAATGGACCGTTTTTTGACGTCGCTGTAACTAATATACCAGATGGCGTTGATTTACTAGGGGATAAAATTAGAGTCGAGACATGAGGTTTAATAGTTCGCTATTTTTCATCTAAAATAAATTGGAAATAAATTAAATATTTAAAAAAATACTTTAATTCAACCTAGAAAGATTAATTAAATTAAAAAAATTTAATTCTTCGTTAACACATAACTTGGTGACGATACTTTTGTACTCAATCATATGATAATTAATTTTGACATCTATTTGATGAAAAATGCTCACATGTCCCAACTCTATTTAGTATACCCCCTATACCATTAGCGCCACGTAGCAAACGTAGCAAATTGTGACATGAAAAGGTCCGTCCTTGAAAACAAGTGGCAGGGACATGATATTCACACATACGAGATGTCATCTCCACATACCTCCCTGGTGCATAAAAATATTATTGTAAAATAAAAGTTGCAGCCTAGTTATTTTGATAATAACGGCCGGTTTTACAAACCGAGTTTAAACTGAGTTTATTAGTTAAACCAAGTTTAAGTAAATCAGACTGTTTTACATATTGAGTTTATTTGTTAAACTCAGCTTATATTTAAACTACCAATCAAGGTGGCTTAAATCATTTAAACTAAGCGTACCTACTTAAGATCATAGAAAAGATATAACTACTTAAGATCTTCTCTATGGTTGAGGTCGTTTTTAGGGATTCGATTATATTTTTATATTTCTCTACTAGAGCAATTAAATACTCAATCATGGTGACCACATTACTGGAAAACCTGGAAATGTCAGGGAATTCTAAACTTTCTAGAAAAATCAGGGAATAGTCAAAGAATTTTACCAGAAGACTGGAAAAAATTGATTTTTATAATTTTGTTTATTGAGGGAAAAAACTTCAATCAATTTTTCACTTGTTTTGAGATTAGATTTAAAAATTGGCGCGGATTTCTTTTTTTTTTTTTTTTGCTCGTCATTTACTTTTTTAAGAAAGTGTTAAAAAGTTATTAAGAATTTTTTTTAGCTTTTTGGGATAAAGTAGGGGCGGCATTTTTCACAAAATAGATAGGGAATTTTTTAATAAAATTTCTGGAAAACCTGGAAAAGTCAGTGAATTTGATCTTTAAAAATCTGTGGCCACCATGCGTCAATTTCATTACTCGTAAAATTTACTGATCTTTTCTTTTCATTTGTGTCATTTATTATTTTAAATTTCTTTTTTTAATTTTATTTAATATATATTATAATAATTTTTTTCTTTATAGCGTTACTTCTATATAGGTTATGTTTGTAGCGTATATCGCGTATATACGGTTGGTAATTGGGTTGGTAAAATAGTTATTTTAGGTTCTGATACCTTAGCACCCCAGCAATTATTTTTTGAAATTTTATCTTCTCTTATCGTTAGTTCGTCGTTTGTTCTTTATTGTTCGTCAGTTATTATTGTTTGTTCGTATATTGTTTATTTATAAAAAATTACATAAAAATGCAAACTCAGACTAGCGCCCCCACATACTAATTATGGTTTTTTTTAATTTCTACTGGTCTTTTATTATGAATAAACGTTTGTTCTTATATAAACGACGTTTGTTCTATCATCAAAGTGACTTCTTTCGGCTTTAATTAACAATTTTTTTACATTTTTTAATTAGTTCAATTGTCATGGCATAGTAGTAGCATTGCGCATGCGCCAATTTTACTTTTAAGCGGTTCTCATCAATTGGCGGATTCGCAATGCTACTACTATGCCAAGACAATTGAACTAATTAAAAAATGTAAAAAATTGTTAATTAAAGCCGAAAGAAGTCACTTTGAGGATAGAACAAACGCCGTTTATCTAAGAACAAACGTTTATTCATAATAAAAGACCAGTAGAAATAAAAAAAACCATAATTAGTATGTGGGGGCGCTAGTCTGAGTTTGCATTTTTATGTAATTTTTTATAAATAAACAATATACGAACAAACAATAATAAATGACGAACAATAAAGAACAAACGACGAACTAACGATATGAGAAGATAAAATTTCAAAAAGTAATTGTTGGGGTGCTAAGGTATCGGAACCGTTATTTTACTGACTTTGCCGGATACAATACATACATGTATTGAATGAAATGAGCAAATGATTGAAAGCAGGTTCGCCAACACAAGCTTACTTAAACTTTCCTTTAAACTGTATTGTAAAACAGACGCGAAGATAAACTGGGTTTAACTTTTAAACTAGGTTTAGTTAAGCTTAAGCTTAAACTCCGTTTGTAAAACCAGCCGTAAAACATATGTATATTTATATGTACAAAAAATGAAAAGTGTCCGGATTAGGGACCGAGCCTGAACTATAGACGGCAGCACTGCCATCGATAGTGGCGCCTTTATGTGTCTAAAAATGAAAAATGTTAATGGTCAATGAGAAAGGAAAGAAATAGAAATGAGTGTTACTATGGTGTTACTTGATTTGAATTTTTTTTGCTTGTCAATTAATAAAAATTAAAAGAAACTGAAGCCTCTTGTTCAGAAAAATGCAATATATCGCCAAATTACACGTAGGTACATACTGTAATGGAAAATACGGAATTTTTGTTATATTTCAATAAAAAATTATGTTAAAAATTTAAAATTTTTCATAGAAAATAGGTAAATCTGTTTAAACTTAAAAATAAACGAAATAGTATACGAAACTTAAAAATAAATAATTAGAAAATACTATGCTACCCGGCGTTGTTGAAAAAAAGTTAATTCTTGGAGTAAATTAATTATTAACTGAAAATCTGGTAACATCTGATAATGTGGTATTAACTAAAGCGTGGTGGAAAATCCAAAAATAAAATGAAATCTTATATTAAACAGTAATATGAAATGGAAAAATTTTAATGAACCCAAGCTAGTACCGAAATGTTAACTGAAAATTATTTAGGGTTCTTCTTAATAGTGAAAACAAATAAAAGCAATAATCTTGAAGGTTTTTTATTGTTGTTATTTTAATATGTAAAGAAATAATTATTTGAAAGTGAAATTTTAAATCTTATCTTAGTCGAATACCTTTTCTATAAAAAATTGGCAGGATGACTCCATTTAAAACAACTATAATAAAGGGAAACAAAATTCAAACAAATTCAGTTATCGTTAAATAAAAGAAAAAAATTTAATTTCTGTAAAGAATTGGTAATTTTTCTTTTCTGTATGATTCTTTCAACATGATATCCTTACTGAAACAGTTTTATAAGTTTCTTCAGTTTTTTTTTTTTTTTTTATTATAAAACAGTCACTTGCATAACCTCGATAACAATCTGATATTAAACTTATGAATGCTTCTGGTGAACATCCAACTAAAAATTTAATTGTGTAATGATTTTTGTACTCTGTCAATGAGTACATTAATACCTTTTAACGGGGTTTATGTGTGTATTTCAGTACAGTCTATGATTCTGCGTGTGTCCAGAAAGTTTTGTTTAAATATTTCAGACCTACAAGTCTTTACAGTTGCCTTTGACGACCACACAATCAATTTTCCTAGCAAGATATGTAACGTTGAAATAGTAGCTATATTTTTTTTTGTATATAAAAATACGGTGAATTTGGACTATTATTTAATACACTTAAAGCAGAATACTACAGACTTGTTAGCGAATTTCCAAAACTGGAAATTCAGCTTTTACGCCAGGTGTCATGGTGCGACCTAAGCCCGGGACCATATCAGAAATATGTTTTGAGGTCTCTAGAATACGAAAATGATATTCACTAAAATTTATATATATATATATATATATATATATATATATATATATATATATATATATATATATATGTATCCGCGCGATAACTCTCGAACGAAACGTTTAATGCTTATGAAATTTTGTGTGCGAATTCGATTTTCCAAATCGTTGGATGAGTTCGTTAGCCAGACACATCGGATGCCCAGAAGTAGGTTTTCCGGGCGTTTTTTGTCAACAAAATGAGTTTTTTGCCAGAATTAAGCAATTTTTCAAATTTTTTTTTATACCAAGCCATAGTAAAAGGTAAAATGCATAAAAAATGTTTTTATACTGTTGCTCTAAATTATTTACTTTTCGAGAAAAACTAGGAAATATGTCGTTCTCCATTTCACTCGCACTCGCATTCTTTTTTTTTCTGTCTCATTTTTGCGAGCTAAATTCGAAAAAAACCGCTTTATAAGTAGCGTGTCATGATTTTTTTAATCCAATTTAACGATTCGGCTATATTCTATTTCTCTGTCAGTTAAATGTTTTTATAATGTATCTCTGTTCCATTTTTTTTTTTTACAAAAAAACACCCGACGATATCTGTTATGTGATATGATCAGAATTTAGATTATATTTACACCTTCCTAAAATTAATAAGAGTTTGCTTCAATCGTATAAAAATTACGTTAAATCATATTCAAACAATAATATTTTTACGTAATTTTCTATCCAATTGACAATACAGTTATGATTAGAATTGTATAATCAGAGTATTCTAATAGTTCTAATATTAAATAATTTTGCACATTCAATTTTTTTTTAACAAAGAAAAATTTTTTTAAATTTTGACACATTCTTTTATGAAATTTCGATTAAGAAATATTAAAAAATTTTAAAGTGAATCATTTAAAAAGAGTTAAAAATAAATTAAAAAGGAAACATTTCTCTATTTTAACATATTTGTAAAGAAAATTTTACAGTTTACTTACAGTTTTTTGAAAAAATGTAATAACATTTTTACATACAATAAAGATTATATTTGAACGGTAGGAAATCCACAAATTTTTTTTTATTTCTTTAATTAATTATTAAATTTGGTTTTAGAAGAAAATCTTCGTCTAATTCGCTCCAAGCCGAAAGTATAGCCACTAATAAGGACATTCCACTGTTAAAATAAATGGAAAATATATTGAAATTTATTTAATGAAAGCCATTCATACACATTTTTAAAATATCCTTTTGAATTATATAACAAATAAAATCTGTGTAAAAAAATCTAATTGACGTGTTTTTTCTCAATTTTCTAATCTTAAGTAAGGCTCGTTAGTTAGGGAGTGATTGTGTCAGAATTTTAATATAAAATATGGTAATTTTAACCCTCTTTGAAAGAACATTTCGATTTTAACAATAAAAAAATTTTAAAAAGTGTTTTCGTTTTTCCCGGATTACCAAAAACTGTTCATAGGCATATCTGTGACTAAAGTTGCCTCCCTTTCTTAAGAAAATAAAGTATTTTTAAAATTTTGTGCAAAAAAATAAAACACAATTAATGAAAAAAAAGTACGCGTTCCCATATTTTTAAGATTTTGTAGTACAAGAAAATCCTTATAAATTCATCATATCTGTTATTGCATTTACTAGCTTTTACGCAATTTAATAAACAGTATCGTTTTGATTTTTTAAACTCATTTAAGACATTTATTGTTAGTGAGACATATTTGAATTATTTTCCTAACTAATAAATTAAATTCTGTAGACTGATGTTTTTGTAGATAAAAAAAATTCTAGGTAACGTCTGTATTAGACAAAAGTCTGAAAATGGACGTAGAATCTCACTGTTATTAATTATTATGTCTTAGTCTTTTGAAAAATTATTTTTTGAACTAAAATAAGAATAGGAGGAATATAAACTTAGGGGTAAACGACAGGGGTATATAAACTTTATTTTAGATTCTACGTTTATTTTTACAGAAAATCATCAAGTACCTATTATTTCTTTTTTGAATGTATAAATACAAAAAGTTCGAAATTATTTTATATTAGAATATCAATTTTGGTCGACCCTACGGGTTGTCCCCATTTACTCTTTTCTCGTCTCTTTTGACCCCAATTTTTCATAGAGAAGAAATTATACGATTTTTGTTAATTTTTCAAAAACCACCGATATTTTTAAATTTTTTTGGATACTGCTGATAAAGTGACCTTCGCGTAAATTTTTAATATATTAAAGATTAGGTACTCATAAAATAAATATAAAAAAATACGGTGTGAAGTCTGAATGCGTACCTATTCATCCTTGTCTACGGTAGCACATTTTTTATTGACATAAATATTAGAAACGCAGGAAAAGAGACCAGGAATCAACATAGAAGTGAATTATGGTACGATATATTTTCTGAAAAAAGTGCTTAGGACCAAAGTTATAGAGTTCAATGAGATGCACTTGATGATGACTTTGAAGTTGACCTTGAGGTCAATTTCCAAAGTCATTTGAAAATCATTTAATATTTTTCAAAAGGAGTAGTTTACTTTTCATCCCTAAATGGTTCAAAGTATATTCGAACGAATTTCACATGCAAGATAGAAAATAAGTGATCAAGAAGTAATTTTGAAAAATACTTGCTCAATCGCAATCGGAAAAATAATAGTTAATCATATGTTCAATTGAATTCCTAATATAACTATAGAGTAGCAATAAAAATTTTAAAAAATTTTGAAAATTTCTAATATAACATAAAGTTAATGTTTAACTTACAATTGGAGTGATATTAAATCTTTTCTTAACTTTACTTTTAAAATTACTTACAAAAATGTTTTCTTCTAATTTTTCCTATAAATTTGCGCCTATTTTTCAATTTCGTCAGGTTTTTATTTTTTTTATTTTAGAAAAATAACGCAACAAATCAATTTTGAAGATAGATTGAGTCAATACATGAAATTACTGCTTATAGGTACAGGATATGGTCAAAGTTCGGCAATGGCTAATCATTTTCAACTGACCTTGAAAATCGATTTCAGGGTCACTATCAAGTGCATCGCTTTAAATTCTACAAATTTGGTACTCAGCCCTTTTTTCAGAAAATATGTTGTTTCAAAAATATTTAGCTATAACTGTTTTCATCTACAGAGGTTGAATGGTGTTTTCTACCCCTAAAAAGCGTATTTAGCCGAAATAAAAAAAACACGTATTTAATATTTTTCGCTGTTTAATAAGTATGTTAAGTTTCATTCAAATTGGCGAGTATTAGTTGGGTAGTGTTATTTGTCAGAATGCTTTGTCGATCTAGTTTTTTCAATATTTCTTTGCTCGTTTTCAGAATTTGTATTTTAATTTCTACGGACAAATAACTCATTCTTTTCTTCGATTTGAGTAACTTTTATTTGCTGATGTTGACCATTAATTGATCGAAACATATCAAATATTTTTCAATGATTTTTTTAGCGAATGTCGAAAATTTTGAAAATTTTTTCACCGTTAGTAAGTTAAAGTATTTGAATTCATTAAGTAATTAAATGATGTCCACAAGAACCTTACGGACTACCATAAGTTATATGAGATCCCTAGGACCCGTTTTTTACTGTTAGGATAAACTTTTTACTAAAATTATTTTAGATGAATAAAGGTTATGTTGTATGATTTCCGCCAGGGTTTACTGTTCCCATTATTGTAAAAAATAAACTAACCGACCGATTTTGAAAATTTTTTCACTGTTAGAGAACTAAATTATTTTAGATGGATACAACTATGCTGCACAAAGTCCGTTCGGGTTCTTGGGTCCCAAAAATATCAAAAGTAATTACCCAGCCGAATTTAAAAAATCTTTTACTCTTAGAAAGCTAAACTATTTTAAATAGGTACAGTTCTTAGATGAGATCCGCCAGTCCCCAAAATTTGGAAATTCGCTATGTTATGCAGATGCTGCGACAGGGGTATTTTTAATTTCATGAGTATAATGAACAATCTTGTTTTTTTGGAAACTTATTAACTTTTTACTTTCTGTAAGAGCATATAAAAAACAATTTTACACATTACATGTAATGGGGATATTACCTATGGACTGACTGAGTCAGGGCCGGATTAACCCTGAGTCCGCCCCTAGGCACCGAAAAATGCCGCCCCTACCTTTTGTTTGAAAAAAAGGAAATCTTGAAAAAAAAGTCAATCACAAATTTTTCTGCCCTGTTTTAAAAATTTGCCACCTTTTTTACAAACTTTCTCTTAAAAAAAATAAGTGACGAGCAAAAAAAAAAAAAACGTTAATTACTCATTTTTCCGCCCTCTTTTAAAAATTTGCCGCCCCTAAAAATCTCCCGCCCCTAGGCCATGGCCTAGGGTGGCCTATTGGCTAAGCTGGCCCTGGACTGAGTTACAGCCCAGGAAGGTAGAATTTTAGGGGCTGCAAGTATTTCTTCAATAAAAAATAATGAAAAGTTAAGACTAATTGTAAATCTGAATGCCCTTTAAGGCTACAATCAATTTCTCCTCAAAAAATTCTTTAGGATTTGTAAATACCTCCGTAATACTACGACCCAAACGCGACTGAATTCTTCAATTGAAAGCAACTTGATGGAAAACAGACTATTCAGAGTTGTATCACGGAAAATAAAGGTTTGTAAGAAAGTAAGAATATGGGTCTAAATAAATGCCTATTCTCAGGAAACGTTTTTTATAACTAATATTTAAGAGCAAACATGTGAAGAAATGCCGATGGTGGGGAGTGGGATTTAATTTAAACACGCCATTGGTAACACCCATTATACTATTATTTTTTTTTTTTCATTTTTTTATGGACTTTAGCTCATGAAAACCTGAATAAAAGCTTCGTTTCGGAATTAATAACATACGGATCATAACTTGCATCTTTCATTTTATTTTTTGAGGTAATTTTAATGTTAGCCTCACAGATTGAATTTAAGGTTTTCTTCACGTTAATATTAACTTGCATTTCTGTACATTTTATCCCATCTATGTTGCTTAAATTACACATAATTTGGATTGGTAGATTCTTCGAAAAATTCTTCTGTATGACAACTACTTTTATGACTTTATTATTACTGGGATATTATACTGCTATTTTAATTCTCTGATTCTGTTATGGTACAGTTGTTTGTGGGCAGTTTTGCAAATTCTAAATCCGCAGTTTTGCAATACCAACATCAATCACATCAGCAAAACGTTTGTACTTACTTTTACTAAGAAAATTGGAACAACTTTTAATAAACAATATCTTATTATGAAGTTCATACTGATATTAATCCTACTAACAATAAGAGCATTAATAGGGTACTTGACTGCAATTGAGAAATGATTCTAAATGCTTTGTTCTTACGTATAAATTAGTTAATTTTTGTTAAATTTTTAAAAAACTTCAAAAAAACTATTGTTCAATTTTAAATGAACAAATTGGCGGGAAAAACGATTTGGCGTAGTGACGTATGCAATAACGTCACGATTTAACTCAAACAGATGTCGCTTTCATTCATATCAACCAAGGGGTCAAACTAGATTGTCTATGTCTCTGTTCCACTTGTAATGAGTTTATGACGTAAATCTCCCCACTCTGTGTAGATACATACTGTTTGCAGTGTATTAGTTTGGTGTTTTTTAGTAGTGTGCGTATTTATGCACACTACTGCAACACACGTATTACCAGAGAGAGCTGTTCAACGTGTTCAACTAATAATGGTAATGTACATACAATGCACTGTGCGTTCGACGACGGACACGGACTGACTAATGCCTTAAACTGTGACACGTCTCCAAATGACTCCAAGCCAATTACACTTTTTTGATATTAGTTGGCTTCTAGTGTTCTATGATATCAACACTTGTCAACACGGTTTCAAATTTGTACACAATATTCAGCAGTCATCATGCTCAGTTTTAGTGGTATTTACAACTTTCTACTTTGTTATCTTCTTCATTTATTATCATCGTAAGATATTCATGAAGCTCTACAAGTATTAAATGCACTTTAAGAAAACGTAACTTTACAATTGTAGCAAAAAATAAAAGCATTTTTAACATAATATTTAAAACAAGTTGATAAGGATATTTTACGTATTAAGTGACGATGTATTCCTTCCATCAATCTTTTTTGAGTGCAAAATTAATTGCAAACCAAAAAGTTCAAAATAAATTACAAAGAAAAACAACTTCTCTTGGTCAATTAGAATTGTAAAAATGTCACAATGAAAATGCAATTTGTCATAGACAAACCGTAACTAGAGTAATAAGATCTGCTATTAAAAAAGGACGTCATTTTCAAATATCACTGCGTTTTTAACCATTTAAATAAAGGCTAAAAATTTATAATTTTCGAAATCGAATTTTTAAGTAACTAAAGAATATTTTTATTTGTCACTACTAAAATTAAACATATTTAAGGACAATACATAAAATTATTCAACATTTAAAACAAATTTTGAATACAGTCAAGTACCGTATTGATAATTTAATGAGCGAGAGCATCTCAAGCATTTTAAATATTAAAAATATACCTCTTTTCAGATAAAATTGATCATGAGTTTTCGTTAAAAAATTAAATAATTCTTATATTCGAAACAAATCGATCTTTTATTCTTTTCTAAAAATAAACTGCAAATTTAAAATTTACATAAATGCAATAATAAAAGAGATAAAGCCAAGAAAACGGAAATTATTTAAATTCAAAGTTACGAAGCATGGTTAAATTTAACTGAAATAGACCATATTTAATTTGACATTTAATAATAGCGGGTTTACATTTGCAATGATTTGCTGGCGCCACTTTTAAGTTTACATGTCTATAAAGTTTACACTACTTGCACGTTCGTTTACAAATGATTTGCATGATGTATAATTTGGTAAGTAGTGCGCAGGTCACAAACGGCTGAATTGGACGTATAACTGTCATATATAGCTTTTATTTGTATCTAAATGCAAAGCAAATAATGAATTAGAAGAGAAAAAAACATAATAGGTACCTAAAATTGATATTCAAACCTAAATAAATACGTAAAAATGACATTCAATTATTTTTAAAATAATACTGGTGCCAATACAAGTTTACATTTGCATGTTTTAATTTTAGTGGCACATGAGTCATTACTGGCGCCAGAAAAGTTAGAAGGTTGCTAACTTTTTTCATCAGTGCATGCACTGATCTACCTTGCACGCTAGTAGATGTTTACACGTTCATTTTGCTTTTACTGGCGCGCCACTTTGTATTGGCGCCAGCAAATCATTGTAAATGTAAACCCCGTATAACATTATAGACAAAATATTTAAAAATAGTTATTTATAATACATATATCTACGTCATGCCCGAAATGCTTCTCTAAATCTGACACCAGGTGGCAATAATGTCGTCAAGTTCGGTTCCTTATTTAAGTGTTTTGTTTATTATTCTAAATATTGATCACGGTCGGCCTCTGAGGATGTTTTGTTTGGTTTCGGATGCCAAAGCCATGGGCAGGCCATGGGAAAGTGTTAATTAAGCGGGTTCTACACGATGCTACGAACGTTCCTTCCAACGTTCGATCGAACGTTTGAGGCAATTAAGTTCGATAGTTGGTGCGACGAATGTATCTGCTACACGGTGAATCGAATGTTTGATCCAATACGAATGATGATGTGTTGGTACCATGTCCCTGTCACTCTCCATTTAGTCCATTATAAAAAAATGGACCGTTTTCTGACGTCGCTGTAACTAATATACCAGATGGCGTTGATTTACTAGGGGATAAAATTAGTGACGAGACATGAGGTTTAATAGTTCGCTCTTTTTCATCTAAAATAAATTGGAAATAAATTAAATATTTAAAAAATACTTTAATTCAACCTAGAAAGATTAATTAAATTAAAAAATTTTAATTCTTCGTTAACACAGAACCTGGTGACGATACTTTTGTGCTCAATCATATGGTAATTAATTTTGACATCTATTTGATGAAAAATGCTCACGTGTCCCAACTCTATTTAGTTTACCCCCTATACCATTAGCGCCACGTAGCAAACGTAGCAAACTGTGACATGAAAAGGTCCGTCCTTGAAAACAAGTGGCAGGGACATGGTTGGTACTCAGTGGCGAGGCTGTTATCTGTCTAATGTTATCTCTAATGTTATACACTGATGTTGTCTCTTCACATGAACGAGTCGTGCAGCTGCTGAGTCGAACCAACCAACGCAACCAACATTGACCTTCAAACGTTCGAAGCATCCCTTTGACTCGGTGCAAAAATACCGACATCGAACGGGACACGACCAAATGCGAACGTTTGACGCTCGACATTGGATACTCGTAGGTTCGAACAACGGCTACACGATGCTATGAACCATCCAACGTCGAATGTTGGAAGGTGTTCGTAGCATCGTGTAGCAGCGGCTTTAGAAAACAGATGAATGATGGTAGCCTGTCAAGTGAAGCCTGACTAACTCACGCAGCACGCTGTAGGACGTCGATGATTCCATGTAATTTGTATTACCTGTCAAAATATTGTACCAGTCGGGCGTTTTATCATTATAGGTTATGACCACGAACGTATTAAATAGCCTAAATTTTAACGAATTTTAATTTTTTAGTCTTTTAAAACCAGACACAACCAAACATTGGAAGCAACATCTTCAGAAATATTAGTAAAATGTTTTCTTAAATTTAGAATTAAGTACGATGAACATCTTATTTTTTGGTTCAAGTTCAAAGTTAATAATAATAATAATAGTAAATTTAAAGAAAACTAAGTACATATTTTTTAATTAGATTACAAAATTTTTTATTTTATTCGTACGGTCTAAATGTTGATATTTGTATTGGTTCTTTCAATTCCTTTACGCCTCCTACGTTAAGAGACAGATATTACCAATAATAAACTAGTTTTAAGTAAATTTCGAATCAAATGAATTGAATTTTTATTGAAATAAAATGATTTGTATATTTAAATATTATAAATAAGGTATTTAAGTACATAATATAATATTTCACTTTTCAAGGTTAAGATCGTTCAAATACACCTGAGTACATTTGAAATTGTGCAACTTTATAAACTTGTAGACTTTCAAAGGTTCAAATGTTATCATGAGACGTCATAGTGCCCTAAAGGAACAGTGTACTGACAAACAAACTGTAAGAAAGACATTACATACGTTACATACTAAGAATATTTTTCTCTTTTTTAAATTATTAATTTTGTAAACAATTTCTGTTTCAGACTAAATCTGTTCCTTCAGAGCCTGCACCGCCTTCACAATCAGAAAAAACAAGAATTCAGCCTACGTCAGCATGCTGCCAACAGAATAAAACCCAAATCACAACATTTAGCATCCTATTCGTAATATCAGTATGCGTTGTTTTAACTGCCATTAACATTTATGAGTTACGTCGAATCGAAGCCAATCGACAGATAATCGTTCGCGAAACAGTCCCCACTCAACAACCTGCCACAAAAAATTGTCCTCAAATTGACGATGATGCACCCACGTATTGGGTTTATGGTCGTAATGTCGATAGCGGTTATTTAAAACATGTTTTTCTAGTACTAGAACGTTTAGGATATCGTCGTGGTACAAATGAATCGGATTGGGATCTGTTATGGGCACACGATTACCCGTTTAGAACTCTGTATTCTCAGTTGTATCATTTAAAGCCTCATCAAAAAGTAAATCACATTCCGGGTTGTGGATTCATTACAAATAAAGTAGATTTATCCACCAGTGGTATTAAGTTCGCTCCTTTGGCTTTTCAATTACCAAAAGATAAGGATAAATTATTAGAATATGCTCGAAATAATCCCGAGAAACAGTTTGTTCAAAAAAGTAATGGCCATCGTGGCATTAAAATTAAAAATGTCCGCCATTTAGACTTGAATTCGACCGATACATTCGTTCAGGAATATGTGGATAAACCATTTTTGGTAGATGGTTATAAATTCGATATTGGAGTCTACACGATTATAACTTCGATTAATCCTCTGAGGATTTATGTTTATTACGGTGATGTCCTCTTTCGGTAAGTTGCTCTAACTATACGGAGTGTCTAATAAAATAACTCGCATGGGGATTTCATAAACGGTAAGAAATATAGTTTCGGTTAAATTAGACGAATTACCTACGTAGGAGCATTAGACGCGTCGTATGCTATCTTCAAATTTCAAAAATTTCATGTAACTTAGGAGTTATAACAAAAAAAAAAAAAAAAATTTTACGAATAACTTCTTACTGGTAAGGACTATGATATTTGTATCTACATATTAAGGTAACAATTTTTTTTACGTAGACTTTAAATATTTTGTTAGAATTTTACTATGACTACTCCTTTTTGAGTTAATACCTCGAACTTAATAGCCTTTTTCTTATTGGAATGTGGAGCAGATTTTTGAACAGTTAAATGGCCTTTTTATCCCATTCCTATCGATATAATATCGTATATCTATCTTGAAAAATAACTTCAAAAATCTAAAAAGTTCTATATTGAAATTTTTTTAATTTAGATCGAGAAATGAACAAATTATGTAATAAAGAAAAAGTCGCGCCTTCTGCCACTTAATACATAAAAGTAAAAAATCTGAAAGCAAAAGATCATATTATGGTATTAGCTCAAATTTCATTGTCGAAATTTCCTTTTAGTAAGAAAAATTTTAAGAAAATATTTCAAAATTCTAGGTAAAAAGTGTTGTCAGAATGTGCAAATAAAAATAATATATATAGCTCCTACCAGTAAAAAGTTATTGAAAGAAAAAGAAATTGGAATTATGAATTTTTTGATTCTAGTTTCTACATGGAATTTGAAAAGTTTGAAAACAGCATTCTACGCTTCTAATCTATCCTTCATCGTTTACGAGATCCCCATGGCAGTATGCCCAGCAATTTTGTTAGGGATACCCGCAGCATATTAATTAGAGCTGTAACTTGTAAGGAATATTTGCATTAAATTAATAATATACGATAAATTCGTATATTCTTAAAAACATACGTTGCCTGCGTAACGTTACCTTTTTGTCTTACACAGATCTCAGTTTATAAATTTTATAAATTTAATTTTGTAAAAAAAAAATTCAAAAACTTAATTATTTTCATTGTTGACGCAACGATTTTCACTCGCGCCTCTGGTGGTAAAATTAGAACTAGTTAGTATCAAATAAAAATATACGATTATACAAATTATTTGTGGATTACTAGAACAATTAAACTTATACGACGTATAAGTTTAATTGGTGTAGTAATCCGCACATAATTTGTATAATAGATATATCTGTAAAAATTGAACGTGTACGTATATTTTTACTTGATACTAGTTCTAATTTTACCACCAAAGGCACGCGCGTAATCTTTGTGTCGCCAATTAAATTTTATTATAGTCTAACATAAGTTATGTCTAGAAAATGGTTTCAGGTATTGTCCGGTTAAGTATTATCCATTTGACCCAGAAAATTTGGATAAGTATGTTGTTGGAGATGATTATTTACCCACCTGGGAAGTACCGTCATTGAAAAAATTCTATAACGAGCTTGGATTTTCGATGAAAGATAGTTTTGATGCATATGTTCGTAGCAAAGGAAAAGATCCGAATATTATTTGGGATCAAATCAATGAAGCAATTGTGGAAGTATGTTTGAAGAAAGAGAAGCAGATGATCAATATTTTAAAACGGTAATACTCTATAAAAATTTTATTTAGACTTATTAGTTGTTAGAAAGACTTTTTTCTTCCTTAAAGATTTCGGTCGAAAATCCATAATTTCTTCGAAATGGTCCGTTTTGATTTCATACTAGATGATGATCTAAATGTTTATATCATGGAAGCAAATATGAGTCCAAATCTTTCGTCAGCCCATTATCCACCAAATCAATTGTTGTACGAGCAAGTAATCTTTAATATGATGGGATTAGTTGGGTTAGCGAATCGTGTCAAGAAGCCATCTTTAAGAATTCGGTAATTCAGTTATAAAACCATTTAATATATTAAAAATTATGAATTTGAATCTTGTACACAGAAATCGTGCTGAAGAAACAATGCAGAGTGCGGATAAAAATATTGTTGTGTATCCGAATGAGTGCTCAACTGAAGTTTGTGATGGAGACTGCTCAAATTTAATTTGTAGTTTATGCTTGCCTTGTTTGACATCGGATCAACAAACGATTTTGATGGATTCGTATCGTGAGTTTGTAAATCGTGGAGAGTGTACACGAATTTTTCCACCACGTATGGTAGGTACTATGCTTTGTAAGATGACATCTGACTATGCCACAAATTGTGGAATTTGGTTTCTTTTTTAGAATCGTGACGAAACAAATATTACAACAAAAATCGAGAATTTGTCTGAAGAAAATCAATGGATTTATCGATGGTTCTATGGGAAATGTTTGCTAAACAGTGACTGGTGTTAATTACAAAAAATATACATTAACATAATTTTTTTTAATCAATTTTGAAATATGGTTAATAGTTATAGAAATATTTTTTTATATATATTTATTTTTTATTTTATAATAAAATTGTTTTCATAAAATACTTTATTAGTTTCTAAAAAAAATTCCAGAATTTCCACACTAACAACAATAAACAAGGCAAAAATTTGAGGTATGTCAAAATCAGACAATAATTACAATTTTTTTATTCGTACTTTTTATATTTATAGTTTATACTTTTTTTCAGTTTCCATTTCTTCTCCATACAGCTGCTCTTCTTGCATTAACTGTATTAATTCGAGAGCTCGTTGTTCAGCTTCTTCTTCAGCTTTACGTATCATATCGATAACGGCTGAATAAGCTTCAACTTCCAATTTATGTTTTCTTAACTTTTCAGCCAACGCTTCACGTTCTGCCAGTAATTCTTCTAGTTCAAGTTTTCGCTTTTCTAACATTTCATCATTATATCGATATTTGAATAACCAATGAGCTAAATAATGAATTGGGTCGCTTGGTTTTTTTGCTACGAGTTCTGATAATCCTAAACTTAAGGGAATTCCAAAATTGTTTTTTAAATAATCTGCGTCTTTCATA
This sequence comes from Brachynemurus nebulosus, assembly GCA_035578155.1. Classification (NCBI taxonomy): domain Eukaryota; kingdom Metazoa; phylum Arthropoda; class Insecta; order Neuroptera; family Myrmeleontidae; genus Brachynemurus; species Brachynemurus nebulosus. The sequence continues at coordinate 446,843 of JAPWDM010000041.1, read as the reverse complement.
CTCAGTTTGCTATCTAACAAAAGAATAATTAAAATGGGTATAGAATCGGACTGAATGTACAAATTCGATTTTATTTTCGATAGTAGATCCGATTGTCGGATCGGAAGCTATTTCACATTTCCTATAGTACTATGATTAGATCATGTGAGTATGGTAGCTTTCGATTCAATTACCGGATCGATATCGGAATTGAATTTGGATGTTTGATTCCAATTTTAAAATATAATCCTACGATAAGTAACTTACCAGTCGACTCTGTTCTATCTGACGATTCTGACATTACACACTCATCTAAAAATAATTATTAGTATTAAGAATTTTTCAGTGGTGGATTATAATTTAAGATTGTCAGGTATTTTATCATTTAAGAGATGTCCCACTAAATGGATAGGAATAATTTAAATTTACGGGTTACAAGGTTTTGGAAAATCAGTCGTAGTTACTTACCTTTAATTTTATCAATTTCAGCTTTCTTTATGTTATATTCGTTTTGAAGTACCTGTAGAAAAACAAAAAGTATTAAAACCTGTTATTTCGTTAGTGATTGTAAAAACTTTACGATTAAATTACTTGTCTTTGCTTCTCTAATTTTATAATAATATCAGCATGTTCCTTCTTTAATTCACGTGTCTCTTCTTCTATTTCGGCCACTTCTTCATAAAAGTAACCCTCATTTAGTAGAAGAAGTTCACGTTTATTATCTAGCACGGACATTTTGTCCATAAAATCAATATTTTGACATTTTAGTTGTTCATCAATTGCCTTAAGGGCATCTTCAAGATTACTCAGTGTTTTTAATTTTTCACGTAATAATTGTTGTTTGTTTTTTAATTCGTCTAATACTTCCTCCTGTTGGTCTTTCATCTCATCAATTTCCCTGGGAGGAGCATTCAACTTTCAAGATCTTACCGACTAAAGTTTGAGACACTTTTTTTAAGATTATCAAGCTAAATTATAAAACTTACTTTTCAACAGCGTTAATTTTTTTACTCAAATTTTCCATAGAAGCTACAGTTTGTCTGACTTTGTTCTGTTTTTCTTCATAATCTTTGAAAGCGGCGTCAGTTGCATACTCTAAACATTCCAATGCCTTATCTATCTGATTTAATTTGGTTTCAGCATCAGGGTCACCAGAGGCTTCAATGATTGCTCTGTCTTCTAACAACTTTTTCTTTAATTCTATAGTTGGAAAATAAATATACATAAGTTCATATAAAATCAAAGTATTTTAAATATGGTATTTTAAACACTAGCTTTCTTTTTTGGCTTGCATTGCTTCTAAATTTTCTTCTGCTTCTCTAAAAAAAATTTCAATATCGACACAATCAGTGGTAGAAATTTTAGAAGTAAGTGATATTTCAGAAAATGTTTTTCGCTTAATTTTCTCTGGGTCTTTTTTGGTTTTCGGCATTATAAACAGTCTAATTCAATAAAACCAGATAACAAATAAAAATAAAATATTTCAGTTTCTTGTAAATATGACAGTTTAATAATTTTATTGTAACAAGTGAAAAGTAGACTAACTTTCATATTTAAAAATGGCTCCGAAACAAAATAACCGAACAAAAAAATAACCGCAAAGTAAGTAACCTTAGAATTAAAAACTTTATTTTCGAACAAAGGGTAATAATTTACAATTTGGATTCTTCAAAAGGTTCAAAAGTATTATATCTGTGTTTCTATCACATCCCTACTTGTACCTAATTTTTGATGTATTGGCAGTAAAAAAAAAAAATTCTAACCATATCACATCCCCAACTCCGAACTTGAAGATATGCTGAAGATAGCTTATCTTTTCCCATTACATTTCTTTTAATAATTTTTGTGTGTATTTGATACTAAAAATATTTGTTGATAGAAATAAATGAAAAATTGACGGGGGAGCACTCCAAAAATCGCATTTTCGGGTAAAGGGTAATTATTTACAACTTAGATTTCAACATTTTACAAAAGTATCATATCTCTTTTTCTATCACATCCTTACTTGCAACTAATTTTTGATATATTATGTTGGGAGTAAAAAAATCCTAATCATAACATATTCGCATGTATCCTAACTTGAAAAATAATTAACCGCATTATTAACCGTGGACCGTGGCTAGTTTGTTTACGGTTATTTTATCGTTCGTACTTTGTCGGAATTATTTTGTCTTTAGTTATTTAGCTATTTTGCATAGGTGTATATTTTAATTTTTTCAAATTTTATGATACATATTTAAAGTTTAAAAATAGTAAGATCTATAATGAGCCATTTTCTCAAAATATCTACATCTCTATGATTGAAATTTTAATTTAAAAATTGCTATGTAACCGCATGAGAAAATTGTTTAGGCGGCGACACGGGTTATTCGGAACTACATCTCTATAGTTGGAATTTCTAAAAAACTAAACAATATTCCTAGGTAACCGAATTGGAAAATTTCGTTGCTGAAGTGGAATTAACAGAAGGTGATTTTTGGTTGATTAAATTAATATCTCGATTATAGACATGTATTCCCAAATACCTGTGTCGCCGCCCTGGTGACAGATTGCTACATATTTGAGAAAATGGTCCATTAAAGTTTTTAATTTGTTAAAATAAATTTTTACAAAATAAAGCTTGCATTTTAATTAAGATTTTATACCTAGCAAAAATCATAATATTAAAGTATGGTTAATTTTGAAAGTGGTATAATTAACTATCTCAAAGAAAGTTTAATTTATGGTATAATCAATAAATATAGCTATATATATTTACTAGCTGTGACCCGTGGTTTCACCCACGTAAAATTATCTTAACTATTGGTCAAATGATCAATTTTAAATTAGATATTCGGAAATAATACCTGGCTCCGCTCGTCAAACGATTCTAAAATAGCAATCTGCATATTTCAATAGCATGGCTAAATTCCGCACCCTTATGTAGCTAGATACCCGTATCAATAGGTAGTTTTAGGAGTATTTCCATTTTAAGCCTTGCTTGGGGCACCAAGATAGCAGGGGACAATTTTAATATCACAATTAATTTGGGGCTTATTTGATGGCCTTGACGGACAATTCTGACCTCGAGGTTCATTCAAATTTGATATTCTAAAATTCTGAGCATAATTCTCGCCTAATAACCCTAAATTAACCGTATTCATATTTCCATAGCATATTTAATTTTCATAAAATATTTTCAAAATCCAACCGTTTAATCTTAATTCTATTAGATAGTGCTGGGGGTTAATTTTGATGTCACTTTACATTTAAATTAAATATTCTAAATTTCTTTATAAAATCAGTTTCTTCTAGTGTTTCGCTCCGTTCGTCCAATGATCTTAAAATAGATATATATGCATATAGCTGATAAAATTATCTGAATTATAGGTAAAATTTATATAGGTCAATTCAATCATATATTCCAAAATTCTGTGCAAAATCAATTATTTATAGCACTTGACCCTGCTCGCCCAATGACTCTAAAATGACTATCTTCATATTTTATTAGCATGGCTAATTTCCGCACCGTAAGAACTTAGTATAGTTACCTATACCAACAGTCTTAGAATTGCTTCTATTTTAGGCCCTTCAAGGCACCAAGGCCCCAGGAAATCATTTTAACGTCAGTTTCATCTTTCACAGAGATCTCAACAATACTTGAGTAAAAATTGTCAAATTTCTTCAGTTTTTTAATTCGCTCTCTGTTTGATGTAACTAACGGACAATGTAACCACACGTCCATTTAAATTTGATATTTTGAAATTTTGTACAAAATCAGTTCCTTATGTGCTTCGCTTCGCTCGCTCGACGACACAAAAATATTATTCATATTTTCAAGTCATATTCATATTTTTATAGTACGTCTAATTTTCATAAAATTTTATCAAAATGAGTCAAGTGGTTTAATTAGAGTATAGAGTTGTTTAATTCGATAGCGCTGGATGATTCATTCCAACTTCACCTTAATTTCAAATCAAATATTCTGAATTGGCTATATTCATATTTCAATAACATGTCTAATTTCCATACCTTGAGATCTTATCGTAGGTAGTTAGATATGCATAGTGACAATTTCAAGAGAACTGTAATTTGTGAGACATTTTGAGATCCCAGGGTCTGGAGAATATTTCAGAATTCACATTAATTTATTTCGGAATCTCTGTAATATTTGAGAAAAATTTGGATAAGATCCGTTTGGTCGTTTATTTGGAGGGTTTTTTGGGTCCGCAAAGCTCACGGGGGGGTTTTATCCTCATGTCGTTTTTCAGAAACTCAGTACTATTTGAGAAAAATTTTGTCAAGATTCGTTCAGCCATTTATTTTGGGTTTCTTTGGAGAGCCAAAAATTTGGTAACGATACGTCCAGTTGCTTACTTTAGGCTTTCTTGGGGGTTCTCAGGTCCTACAGGATAACTTCAACTTTGATCGTCTTTTTTTTTGGATTCTTATACCAATTTTACCTATAGTTTTGTTATATCATTTTTTTGATACCTGCTACCGTTTTCTCGAAACTACTGAAGACAGATAAGTAAAGTCCATATTTCATTTTTAATATCAGGATGACCGAGCCCGGCCCGATGGAAATTTCATCTTTATGGAATTTGCTGAGAAGAGCAGACACACATGCCAATTGATGATAACTGGACAGTCCAGTTGTCTATTTTCTTTAAAGGATACAAATAGTTTGAAATTTTTTAACCTAAGATTCACAAATATTTTACTAATTTATCATAGGAGATGAAGGTTTAAAAATAATAATTCTACATTCTTCCGTAGAATAAACTGCTTCTTTATTTTCTCTTTTTTCCAAAAATTTTTCGGTATCTTTTATAGAGAAAATAAAGAAACAATTTATTCTACGGAAGAATGTTGAATTATTATTTTTAATCCTTCATCTTCTATGATAAATTAGTAAAATATTTGGTTACAAAATTTCAGATTATTACAATATCCCAATAAAACCATATTGGATACAAATAGTATTTTGCACAGTAAATAAGTAATTTCATAGTACTTAGTCACAGGTAAAAATATTATTGATAGTATCTCTAGGAATATTTATTAATAATACTTATATAAAAAAATCTCAAATTACAATTACTTAGCAACTATTTAAAATTTTTACGATTTTTTGATAAATTGGCCACAGACTGCTGTATTACAGTAATAAAAAATTAATATCTTACGGTTTTTCGTAAATTTCGACGGTTAGACAAAAAATTTTGCAAAACCCGTTCTTAGCGAGCGCCTACGACCCAATAGGGACCTACATGCCAAATTTCAAGTTTGTAGCTATTGTAGTTTTGGAGATTTCTATATAGATGAGTGAGTGAATGAGTGGTATTTCTCTTTTATATAATAGATTGATTTTTTCTTGATCTCAATTTTTTGAAATAGTCAATTATGCCACTTTCAAAATTAACCATACTTATCATAGTCATATACTATACTACATAAATCAATTTTAAAATATCCCGCTGTAAAATGTATCATATAAACGCATGCGTATTGCACTAGATAAATTTTTTCAGTAGGTGGCTACATGTATGTATAATAATTTCTCTTTTCAGTTTATATTGGTTTATATCGTGCGTATTCGGTTTATTTCCATCGAATTTAAGAGAAAATTAATTATATAAAATGGGTTTCCAAAATATTTGGTATTCGCATCCACGAAAATATGGTCAAGGATCACGATCATGGTATGAAGTACAATTTTATTTAATTCTACAAAGCCTTAATTTGAAAAGCAATATTCTACAGACACGTGTTCGATTAGTGCCTTAAATTTTTTGTTTATAAAGACTAATTTTTAGAATACTTAAATGATATCTATAAAAGCAAATTGCTACTGAATTTTTAAGTATGAAATATACAAAAGCTTAATCTAATCTGTAATTATTGAGTTTTAGCATTTTTTAGGTTAAGTGTTCTAATGTTTCCGCAATTTTTTTTTGTTTTCAGTCGAGCATGTGCCAATCGGCACGGTTTAATCCGAAAGTATGGACTGAATTTATGCCGGCAATGTTTTAGAGAATATGCTGCTGACATCGGTTTCAAGAAGGTAAAAAAAATCTTTTAAACGCACACTTATGAGGTGACTGATTTAACGTTTTTTGTTTCAGTTGGATTAAATTTGATACTTCATCAGATTGACTCTTATTATTATTATGCTGAGATCATTTTATTTTGTAACCCGCTATTCAAGATATGTATAAAAGATGTTACTTGAATCAAAAGTGGATTTATTTATTTTGAATGTTCTTGGTACAGTAATAATAAATGTTGAATTATAAATTCCTAGATCATATTGTATAATTTTTTTCAATAAAATGTTAAAAATTTTATGGTCTTATTTTGTGGAACCTTTTTAATAACACGTAGTTAAAGTGTTGTTTCTTTTTCAGATGTCATCATGTCAGAAAACTAAAGTTTTGAAATAAATTGTACATAATGGTTTAGTACCCTCTTACGATTAGCCAACACAAAATTCAAAAAGTTAAAATTTTAACTTTTCTTCTATGTCAATCGTTTGTGAATGTTTGTGACACTTTTAAATTTGTTTGTGACTCATTACTTTATTAGTTATTAATTTGTTAATTTATGAGCTTACGATTAGCCAACACTTTAAAAATTGATTGTAATATAGGCTTCCAGGTACTCAATCGATCGGGAATTGTTTGTGAATTCTAAATAATGTTCATAAAAACGTTTGTGACGACGTAGATTTTAAAAAAATTAGAATATTCTGCTCAAATCTTACAATCTAGGCATGGGCGATAATAATCGATGTTTCGACTATCGATGTTTTTTTGAAGAAACATTCATGTTTTAGGTTTTTTTTTTTTTTTTTTTTTTAAAGTCGAAACATTGATGGTCGATGGAATTTATTGAACCATTGACATCTTTAAGCCAGAACTAAATTAAATTTTTGTTTCAGTAAATTTCATTATTAAAATAAATTATTTTAATTATTTAAATAAAGAATAAATTGAAAATTTTGAATTATTGCTATTGTATGTATATTTTAACTTCGTCGCTACCGATGTACAATAATATATTGTACATCAAATTTAGGTTATGTTAACATGATCTTTTAATTGAGAAATAATTAAAAACTTAATATGTATCATTTAAAATTACTAAATTACGCTTATTTAAAGACGTAAGATTAAAAATTTTAATTAAAATAAACGCTTGTTTAAATCTTTGTCCAGTATGCTGGACAAAAATATACTCATTGACGTAAAAAATTTTAAAAAATCAGTAGTGAAGAAGTTACATATAAGATATAAATTTTTCAAATTTTCATGCTCGTTTTCAACATCGATGTCAAAAGTCGATGTTTCGATATATTTATAATAACATTCCTGGTTCGATGGCGGAAAAGTAAAAAATCGATAGTCCAATGTCAATGTTTTTTACCGACATCGCCCATCCCTAGGAGTATATTCCCAACATTAAAGAAACGTGAGAAACATCTTGTATTTTCACTACAAGATTACTTATGGTTACACTAGAGGGCATTGATGTGTAGGAAAAGTTATATTTATTTTTCATTTTCTTTTGGAAAAGAAGCGTTCACAAACGTTTTTATTAACATATTTAGAATTCATAAACAATTTCCGATCGACTGAGTATCTCGAAGACTATATTACAATCAATTTTTAAAAAGTGTTGGCTAATCGTAAGCTTATAATTGACAAATCAATACCTAATAAAGTAATGAGTCACAAACAAATTTAAAAGTGTCACAAACAATTCACAAACGATTGGCATAGAAGAAAAGTTAAAATTTTAACTTTTTGAATTTTGTGTTGGCTAATCGTAAGAGGGTTTGTTTAGTTATAAATATTTTTTAACCATAATATAGTATCAAGCTTGGTAAACTACGGTATAATAATTATTCTGAATTAGAAAATGGCTTTTTTATGTAAATCAGCCTTTTTTATAATTACATATTTTTTCTACTGATTTAAAATAAAAATGAAAGTCGATCAAATCGATTGCGGTACGTAGAAGTATTTTTGACTGATAGGTGCCACTAGTATAATATTGTGTTCATTGTGTTTAATAATGGGTGTCATTTATATGTAATAGATGGCTCTAAATATCTGATCCTTTCTTGCAAGGGGTCAAACTAGTATGTATGTGTGTCTACCAAACTGTGCCTGCTGTAACCAGCGAGTGACGTAGACACAGCACCAATACAACCAAAAGACATGATATATGGACACGAATATACGAATGTGTTAGTATGATATGCTGATGCTGATGTATGCAGTTTGCATACATATACTATGATGGCCACCGTATGTCACAACCAGCCAACAATTAAAAATAAATTTATACATTTTAAGAAAGATATCCCTTTATTTTGAGCAATTTTTTATTCAATAGAATTTTTACACTTACATACGACACACTTCATATCTTTTTCAGTTTAAATTTCACGAGTTGATTGAAAACATGATATTTATTACGACGTGAACACCACGACGGACAGTAACAGACTAAATCAGTAGTGGTGTAAATTGCTACTTACTGCAACTTTAGGATCACACTTTTTTATATGTAGGCTTGATCTGTCTCATCTGTGCTTTCTCGATTCCTGAAACTTACTAGGAATTCCAAACCGAACTCACATGAAACCCATAATATTATGTAAGTTGTAGGAAAAATTGATGAAAATAAACATAAATGTTTGTTTATTCTGTTTATTATTGTATCTCTTTAATCTTTTGTGTGATAGTAACGTAAAAGCCCCTATACTGGAACGCGATCATATGTCCGAACAGTTTTGACATTTATATATTAATGAAGTTATTTCTGAAAGAAACCTCTGATAACAAATATTATTATTAATAGAATGATTATTTTTCAATTTAAATTCACCTCGCATTTAATGTTTCCTCACTTAATTTAAGAAATACATATCGCTCATTTGCGAGAAGCGTGACATAACTCAAAAATTACCCTTATTGAGTTAAGGGTACAGGCCGTCACGGAAAATGTCATTCTTTTTACTAACAAAACGACATCACGCTAGATACATAAATGAGAGAACGAGAGAGGTTATGACTTTATACTCTATCTCACTTTTTCAATTGATTGCAATAAGTCCTCTTTTTATTTTTAAAACTTTAAACCATCGTACTGAAAAACAGCTTTTTTGAGTTATGTCAAGCTTCTCGCAAATGAGCGATATATATGTATATTTAACAATTTTGGTTGAATTGGTTTTTTATTTGGATGGATGATCATTATTAAAAACACATGAGTTATAAATTGTAACATTTCTTAGCGACTTTTTCAAGTCAGCATAATAAAAATATACAAATAATTTTTATTAGTCCATTTGAGAGATTAGAGCAGCTAAATTACCTTTTTATATTGGTTAAATATTATTTGCTGAAGCGTTTTAATATACGTTCGAAATTTGACTGTGTGTATTTGGTTATTTGATTTATTATTAATATGTATTTTATAAACATTTTTAATTTATTTTTCCTTCTTAAACACTTATTGTTAGTCACTGTTTTATGTGTTATCACATATAATAATTTTGTTTATGCCGAAACGTATAATCATTCATAAATTAAACATATTGGCTTAAAACTTCCAAAAATTTTATTATGGAATGAAAAAAATAGTAGCCATCTTAAGTTTAGAGATTTCCAAGTGAACTACTGGTGAATTACTTAAAAAATCACTCTGGTTTATGGTTTAGTTAGAAAGTATACGATATTTTTTAAAAGATCACCTAGATGGCCAAACCTTATTTGTAGAAAATATTTTTATCCTTTATTGATATCTAAGATTTAAACCATTCTATGTTTCCTACTTTGACGTCTGGATGTCACTCTCTGTGTCTCATAGTGCACATGTGTTCGCTTATAAATTCCGAACTATTGATGTTAATGATTTCCGGTATGGATACTTACAGTTTGTAAAAGAAAAACATTAATACATAATTAAAAATTTTTGGGTTGTATTTGTTTAAAAACATATTCATTGGATTAAAAAAACTTGGTTTCATGCTTATTAAGAAAAAAGAGTGGGTGTTTAATTTATTTATTAATTTTTATAAGCCAGTTTAATGACACACATAAAAATAGTGTTCCGGTATAGGGGATTTTACGTTAGTTAAATACAAATAATTTGTATATTCTAATAAAAAATATTGAAAGGGTATATTTAGTTTATTTTATAATAATGCATATTAATTAATTATGGAATAATATTTTGACACTCTTAGATTTTGATGGGCTATTAATTAATTAAGACTTAAGACTTAACGCTTAACCCATTAGTGACCATAATATTCCACGTAGTACTCTGGGAAAGTGAAATTCAAGCGCTTTCTTATTTAAAGGAATCTGAATATAGATATAAAGTAACAATGGGATAAACGTCTTCAGACATTTATCTCTCCCTGTGTAAAAATTACCATTAAAAAATTTCCGGTTGAATTTCTATAAGTGTTTGAAAAAAGCATTGTAACGCCCTAAATAGTTGACAAAACATTTTTGCATTTATTTTTAAATACATATAATGTAAAAGCCCCTGTACCGGAATACTATTTTTAGGTGTGTAATTAAACTGGCTTATAAAAATTGACAAATAAATTAAACATTCATTTTTTTTTTCTTAATAAACATGAAAGAAAGTTTTTTTAATCCAATGAATATATTTTTAAAAAAATACGACCCAAAATTTTTTATTTATTAATGTTTATCTTTTACAAAATGTCGATATCTATATCCAAACAAAGAAATATTAATGACACTAGGAGTTGGAACCGATATACAAACAGACGTGTAATATGCGTAATATGACACATAGAGTGGCATCTAGACCTCAATGTAGGAAACAGAATGGTTTAAGTATCAGACGTAAATAAAGGATCAAAATACTGTAGTCAACCAAAATGGTTAAATATATATATATATATATATATATATATATATATATATATATATATATATATATATATATATATATATATATATATATATATATATATATATATATATATATATATATTTCTTTAATTAAGTAAGGAAACATTAAATAGGAGGTGAATTTAAATTGAAAAATAATCATTCTATTAATAATAATTTTTGTTATCAGAGGTTTCTTTCAGAAATAAAGACTTCATTAATATATAAATGTCAAAACTGTTGGGACATATGATCGCGTTCCGGTATAGGGGCTTTTACCCTACCTAATTATTAAATTTTAATTTAAAAAATTATCGTCGAGGCACAGAATCAGTAATAGTATTTATAGTTTTATACTTTGGTCGAGGATTGACAGATACTTTAATAATTCCTAAGGTGGTAATCACGTGGTAATTAAAGAGAATATCGCGCGTACTCTGTCTCAACCTCGTATCTGAAAACTCCCAATTTTTGGACACAAAAAAAAACATAATTTAAATCCATGTTTTCATCACTATGAGCTTAAGATTTATGCTAATTACACCCTTTAATGTTGGCTACCCATATATATAAATATATATAGATAAGTATATATGTAAATACAGTATTTAATATGTTTTTGTGTGTCCTAAAACATGTAGCTTTTGATATACGAGGTAGAGACAGCTAACGCGCGATATGCGGTTTGTGCTTTGTATGCAGTTGCCGTTTATAAAATACTGTCAAATGTTATGTCAGATAATTTTGAAATAGGTATTTTAGTTATAAGTATTCAAATACTTTTGAATTAAATCAAAAAATAGTATGTATTAAATAATAAATACATATTTTTTTATTCTTAATAAAATATTAAGAAGTGTTATAAGAAAAATTTATGTAGGCAGGTACTTTATCAGTGAAAATGTAGATATAGGCAAGGTCAACTAAAAATGGCTTGACATAATCAAAGGCAACAATTAATTGTTAAATTTTATTAATATAACAGTTTTATTTGTTAAGTTTTAATAAAACTTTTTAGACAAAGACTCAGAATGAAATTCTTCTGTAAATAAACTGATGCAGGGCTTAATTTCAGCCGGAACGCAATGGAACGGTGTTCCGGCACCTCGAACGGCGTTTCGACACCTCCCATGAATTTCTTATACATATTTATGTATAGTTGAAACGGTCCACGTTGTAGATTTTTTTTGGGGGGGATTTTACGCTAGGGGTTGTAAGGTTTAGAGTAAAAGAGCAGAGATCCATGGTAAATCAAGGCCAAGACCTACGATATTGGTTTCTTTTTGCTCGTCATTTTTTGACGTTAATTTTTTATATTTGGGATCTGGCCACACATCCTCAAATTGTACAAAAATATGGGATCTGTCGAATGACGATATGACATCTGGTGTTGAAAAATCAGACTATTCTTAAAGTGCATTTTTGCTGAAATGTTATTTATGAGCTGAATTTTATAGGTCTGAAATATGGAGGGTAGAGTTAAAGGAGAAGTATCTCATATGGGACTTGAATTGAAAAAATGGTCCCTGAATTTGATGAAATAATAGTTCAATAATTACCCAGAACGGCGCTGATAAGTAATCAGGGTTCGATCTGAACTTAGCGATTCTAAGTGACGTGAAGTATGCGAAAGGGAAATATTAACTGTTAAAAACAATAAAAATTGAATTAAATATAACAATTAAAACTGTTAAAAATAATAAAAACTGTTGTTTCAGTCTTAAAATTTTTAGCGCTTAATTTTAAATTTAAGAATTTTAGTACACTAGTGCCATCTTAATTTTATCCACTTTTGGGGCCACTTTTTATATATGGAGATACTTCTCCTGATACTCTACCCTCCATAGTCTGAAAATACATACAATTGATTTAATTTTTCCATTCATATACAGTTCTCCAGTTATTTTATGACGTTTGCTATTTAAATTTGACGTTTGTATACTCTAAATTGTAATATTCACTAACTCATTCACACATTTTTTTCATATTTTAACCACATTTTAACTGTTTTACAGATGTCAGATTTTCTCTTCTTCAACAAAATTCCTTTGCTACGAACTTGTGTCAACCCAAATACTACAGTGCTGTATAGATACTGCATAAAATGTATCTAGATACAGTTTACAGATACTCCGAGTAAATTTGTATCTAGATACAGATACAGATACTCAAAATAAATTTGTATCTAGATACAATGTATCTAGATACTGATATACAGATACTTTTTAAAAATAACTATAGTAGGGTAAAAGCCCCTTTTGTGGAACGGTATCTAATTATGAACATTTACATATTAATGAAGTTATTTCTGAAAGAAACGTCTGATAACAAAAATTATTATTAATAGAATGATTGTTTTTCAATTTAAATTCACCTCGCATTTAAAGTTTCCTTACTTAATTAAATAAATAAATATGTAAATGTCAAAACTGTTTCAGTATTAGATACCGTTCCACAAAGGGTGCTTTTACCCTATATTCCGTATATTCCTTCGTTAATGCCGTTAAATATACAAAATAGTTTCATTTGTATTATCAAAATATGGAATATGAGAAGATAGAAAAACGCTTAATTTTTAATTATATTTAAAAAAAATTATTCAATTTATTTTGTAACATTAATTACACATAAGAATCACACATATATTAAAAATTTCATTGATTGTACTGTAGACGTAATAGATTAACAATACTATAGGACATAGGTGATAGTATAGCCGTATTATAGTATAATTTATAGTACAGGCGTATACTATAGACGGCATTGACTAATAAGAATCCATGAAATGGTTGCCACCGTCATAGAGCACCTTCTTAATTTACGCAAAATTATAAAAAGGAAACTAGATGAAAAATAAATAAATAAATAAACTAGCTTAAACCGTAAGTTTCTCTAATGTACTGTTATGTTTCAAAAACAATAAAGTTTTCAACATATTCTCTGATAGAAAATTTCTTCTCGCGGTAATAATTTGTCCAGCTGTACTAAATAGTCATTCAACTGGAGCACTTGATATTAAAATTGTATTATATTTTTAAAAAATTGAATTAACTGTTGGAAATTGGGGCAATATAAATAGATTTTTCTTGTAAAAATCTAAGAGCTTCAACCTCTGCTGAATTAAAGTAAGTTTGTTTTAAATTATGTATACAATCATTTTAAAGAACTGGCCAACTGACCAATGAAGAATCTAGATACTTTTTTCACATGCACACATTAGCCACTACGGAATATCATTACCACACATAACCAAAATATTAGGTCTGTTCTCGTACTATAAAAAATTATAAAACATCTAATGCATAATAAAAATAGAAATTAGGAAGTCGCTCCCGTAAATTGTTTATCTTTTCTGACTATATTCAAATTTTAATTATATAATTGATGGTGGATTAATATAGGAATTTTCAGTGACGTAATACAATTATAAGAAATCATGAACAGACCCATTTATCCTAATGCTTTTATTTATAGATACTATTCATCTATGCAAATTCATACCTACGTAAAGATTTTGGAACTTAATTGTTTAAATTTGTTAATTAAATTCATAATTCTCATTGTTGAATATTACTAAAATAAACATAATTTTATATTAAAAATTGGTAAATAAGGTTATAAAATGTATCTGTATCTAAAGTTTATAAAAAAAAATACAAGATACAGATCAAATGTATCTAGATACCAGATACAGATACTTAAAAATAAATGTATCTAGATACAGATACAAGATACGTAAATTTGTATCTGGATTCTGATTTCAGGTACTTGTATCTAGATACTATAGAGCACTGCAAATACAATACTATATATAAAACTAATGTTAATGCACTTTTTTGTCAGCCATTTTTCTGAAGCTCCTCCTTTTGGACAGATCCTAATAAAACCTAGAGTTTAATACAGATAAAAATTAATATCTATGTATTATTCAATATTGTGAATCTATTCTTACTTTATTAGTAGGTATGTATTCAGGTTGTTGACAATATAATTAACAAAGGAAAAATAATCAAAAAATTTTATCTTATTTATTTATTAATTTTATTATAATTTGAATACATGATATAGTCTGCAGAGATGTGACTTATTTAAGATACAAGTATTTAAAATACAGATAAAAGATGCAAAATACGTATTTTCATCTTGTATCTGAAATACTTTTTTAAAAATGTATTTTGTATCTTGTATTTAGATACTTTCTTTTGGTATCTTAGTATTTTGTAAATACTTAAGTTTGCTAAAATAGTTTTACCCATTTTTACCAATTAATCCCATCGTAAGGTTAAACTAAACAGGGCTGCCAGTAAAAATTTTTAGTTTATACAGTCAGGTCTCTGAAATTATACATAATTGACTCCCATTATACAAAACAACTTTTCGTTACAAAAAAAGAGCAAGAAAAAAATGAACCGATTTTTTTCCAACTAAACCTTAATTATTAAATTTTAATCATTTTGCAATTTTGTCAGAACGAAAGAAAATTCATATACACGTAAGGGCGTATGTAGTTTCATTCGGTCTAACGTGATGTCACATTAATAAAGAATTGCAACTGCTATGTTCAGCGTATTCAGTCTAAATTTTCGGTGTTTGTATCCAATTATACAAGAAAATTCCTTATACAAAGAGGATACACAAGGCAACCAAATTATACAGATTTTGTATCCAATTATACAATCTGGCAGCCCTGAAACTAAAACTGACCCCTTAAAATTTTAATTTCTTAACCTATCAAAAGACTATGATCTATTTGTTTTTGTCTGCCGCCGTCGCGTCGCCACTCTCGCCGCGCCTGCGCCCTATTATTATTGCTGGCGTTGATATATAAAAAAAAAAAATAAATTAATCAAAACTTATTAAATTAAATTTTAAAAAATATCATTTGGTTATAAAACAGCACTACAAAAGATTGCGATGTTTGTGACGTCATTAAGATATTTAATATAAAAATGTTTATAACAAGCAATAACTGCATAGCATGAATAATTCAAAATAAAAATATATTAATGTTTTCAGTTAAGTAAACATTATGATGTCACATATGCGCTTGGAAACTGTCGGCGACGGCGTGCTACTGATTCTAATTGTAAGTTTAAAAATTTATTTTTAATTTGATATAACTTTTTAAATATTAGGTAAAAAAAAAATAATAAATACCCAATTAATGTGTAATGAAATAAACTAAGTAGTTAAATCTCAAAATTAATAAAAACTTTTTTTTTTTTAAAAGTATTTTATCTTAAGAAAGTATTTAGAAAATACGTATTTTGTATCTAGTATTTCAAATACCATTTCCACAAGTATCTTGTATCTGGTATCTCAAATACCATTTTGTATTTTGTATTTCAGATACTTTTTAAGGGGTATCTTGTATATCTCTGATTATCTGGCACGTTATTGCACTATGATACATTATTAATTGTGTTAAGGTGGCTACACACGTAACTGCAGGCTTGAAAAGCATGCATGATCAAGTTTTTTGTTCAAGCATGCACAAATTCTCTTCTCCACCACACGGTTCAAGCATGCTTGCACAAACGCCAGTTTGTTCTTGAAAAATGTCGAGTTCGGACGACGATGCGCTCGCTTTACCTGCTTTTGCCCTTATTTATATAATTATTAATTTCTCTCCTATAATTTGTCCTAAAGGAATTTATTTTTTTTATAACTGTATCCTTATCAGCGTTTACATTAATTAACTTATATTGTTTCAATAATATATCGTATGTTGTATCTCTCTTTACTTTATCATGGTACTCCTTCGATTTGATACCCCAAAAACATTACTGACCTTGGTATATATGAATAAAATCTTCAAAGTAATTCGCGGTTTATTTTTAAATCACTAGACATGATGTTTTAACAATCAGATTGACATCAACAATAGGAAGATGAAACAAACAGATCTCATACAAGATTGATATCGGCTTGTACAATATTGCACATTCGTACACACACTCTGTTTTGCTTGCGCAATTTAACGTGTTCAAGCATGCATAATTGAAATTCAATTAATCTTCAAGCTGCTTGTACAATCAAAATGATTGTGCAAAATTATCATAGAAACGCTAAAGCATACTTGTACAAATAGCTTGATCATGTATGCTTGTCAAGCTTGCAGTTACGTGTGTAGCCGCCTTTATGTACGACTGAACCATAGAAGTCTACTTTATTACACTGTTAAAAGATAATATGAAAAGTAGTATTTTATGGCACTAGTTGTATAATGAAAAGCAAAAAGCACTAGTGCCAGAAAGTATAGTCTACTTGATAAATTTTAATTTAAATTTTACAATAAACAGAAAACACTAACTTATAATTTTGTATACTATAATTTTACATAATATAATTAATATTAGGTACCTAACTAATTACTAATTGGAACTACAATTTGAACTACGTATTATTAATATTTATTCCAGGCAACTTTTTCTCCTCTCTTCTTTAAATATTAATAATTTTTGTTGAAAAATCTTCTAAGAATGCCCCAGTATTTTTATTTTAATACTTTATTAGCTTCAGATGACAGATAATAACAACCAAAGCATGCTTTATTTAATACATAATAAATTTTTCCATGTCAGCTATATATTATACTAAATTTTTTATCTAAAGTATAATAAACGTCAGATTTTAACAGAATTTTAACAGTTGTACATAAAGCTTTGTATGTAACTTGTACATAATTTGGCTTTATAAACTCGCCTTTTTTATTGGCCTCGCTCGCAAGCTTGCTTAGCCATAAACACGGCTCGTTCTTAAAGATCTTCATTATGTACTTTTTCCATAAATAGCTATTATATTAGTATATTATATCCACTTAAATTACAAATAGTAATAAGTATGTACATATTAATGTTATGATAGGAAACCTTTTTTTGACATACTTGCATTTATCACAGCATAATTGTTGCCAATTGTTAATACTTTCTGTAATATGTAAAATAAAGTGTAGGCGAGAAAACAAAAATATTTTGAATTTGTACGGAAATATAATTTAAAAATGTGAAAATTTGTAAATAACACAATAAAAGTAGCCAAAAAAAGAGTTGATACATTTTTATATTTGCATATTTAGCAGAATTATTCCAGACCCATGGATGGTTTTTGATTGGCAAGAAATCTTTGTCGATACGCAGCTCCCAGGCTCTGAAACAAGTGAAGCGTGATAAGCGTATCAAAAAATATACCTCATTTCAGATACAATTGATCATGACTTTTCGTTAAAAAATTAAGTAATTTTTATATTCGAAACAAATCAATCTTCTATTCTTTTCTAAAGATAAACTGCAAATTTTAAATTTACATAGGTAAATGCAATAATAATAGAGATAAGCAAAGAAAACGGAAATTATTTAAATTCAAAGTGACGAAGCATGGTTAAATTTAACTGAAATGAGCCATACTAGATAACATATATTTTTAGATTTAAATTAAGACCGGGATAGCGCGAACGCAGTCCCGACTACCAAAAATTACGCGCCCGAGTTACCCACATTAGGGGTAATCGCAAGGGTCAGCTCAACCGTAGTGCAATGGAAGAGCCTCGCCCTGGGGGAACCGCCTTGTTGATCACGGTAACCCCTACGCCAGGTAAGTATGATTTCACAGTCGTTCCGTTTCAAGCCATCAAAAAATTTCATTATATTATGTGTGAGAGCTAAAAATGATTTTTTGGGAAAGTCGTCCCTTTGTTAACGAATTTCAACATAAAATAAAAATGGGAATATTAGAAAAAGTACTTGTAACAAATTAAAAAATTTTGAAACCATAAATTTCGTATTTTGTCAGTAAAATTTAATAAAATGTGAAAATGTTTTTAAAAACATGTCATACAAGCATGGCATCCATGTGGTACAATTAGTCAGTTGAGTAGAGATAATCAATTTCTTAAGAAGACAGTACGACTACTTTGACTACACGCTATGACGAGTATACCATGCTATCGTGCTATACATATATATATTATAGTATGTATGTAAGCATATGTACGTATATTATTATGATTATTATAGTACTTTTTATTTATTACTTATTATATTACATATAGCAGTGATTCTCAAACTTTTTGGTCCGCGATCCCCCTTTGCACTTAATAATTTCAAAAGACTCCGAAATATGTAGAAATAGGTAGGAAATATGTAGAAAATGGATATGTACAGCTAAACCTTTTTTTATGCAGTCCTTTTTTGTGACTTCTTTTTGTACGATTTCACAGCAACTTCTAAGCAAATCGTGAATAGCAACTTCTAAGCAAATCGTGAGGTTTTGAGCGTTGTGAGTTATGTACGAGGTGTGTTCAAAAAGTATCGCGAATTTTGAATTTTCGCGGGTTACGTATATTCGAATTTCGATTTTTTTGTGGCGTTATGTTGGTACATATGTCTCTCACTTATGCTGACAAGTTCGGCCATTTTGAATGTTCAGTTAATTGTTGACAGCTGCTTTGCTTGCACGTGTTTTGGTTCGTCTTCGATTTTTACCTATTAAAAAAAATGGAACAAAGAACCTGTATCAAATTTTGTGTGAAAAACGGAATTAAGTGCGCGGATGAATTCCGAATGTTGACTGTGGCATACGGAGAAGCTACTTTGGACAAAAGCAACGTTTATCGGTGGTACAAAATGTTTTCAGAAGGCCGAAAAGATGTGAACGACGAAGAGCGTGCTGGACTCCCGAGCACTTCAACAACAGACGAAAAAATTGATGAAGTGAAGAAAATGGTATTGGCCAATCGTCGAATCACCGTTAGAGAAATTGCCGAGGACCTATGCATATCGATTGGCTCGTGCATTCGATTTTAATCGATAATTTGGGCATGAGACGGGTCGCCGCAAAATTCGTACCAAAATTGCTCAATTTCGATCAAAAACAGCATCGCATGAACATTGCTAACGAGATGTTGGAATCTGTCGGAATTTGCGCGAAGCAATCCGCCAGAAACGCCCGAATTTGTGGAAAAACAAAAATTGGCTTTTGCACCACGATAACGCTCCTGCTCACACATCGCTGCTTGTACGCGACTTCTTGGCCAAAAACAACACACTAATGATACCGCAGCCACCGTATTCCCCAGATCTGGCCCCCTGTGACTTTTTCTTGTTCCCGAAACTGAAGAGGCCCATGAAAGGACGACGCTACGCCACGACTGACGAGATAAAGACGGCATCGAAGGAGGAGCTGAACAAGATACAAAATAATGATTTTTTTAAGTGCTTCGAAGATTGGAAAAAACGTTGGCACAAATGTATAATATCCTAGGGGGATTACTTTGAAGGGGACAAAATAGATATTCACGAGTAAATAAATAATTTTTGAAAATACACAAAATTCGCGATACTTTTTGAACACACCTCGTATTTTTGATAAAAATTTGTTTACAATCTGGACCGAACTATACTTTTTATGTTTTTATAGCTATTTATGAAGTTTTTGCATAAATTTTTTTTGTGTAATTTTTTTTATGTGGTCCCTATCCACCGCATGAAAAAAGGTTTAGCAGCAATCTGTATACATTGTTAATCATTTGTAAGTCTTTTTGTCAAAAGCAACTGACAAGGAAAGGTATCTAACTGTATCTCTCAAAAATTTTTGAAACTTTGGTGGATTGTAGATCTCATTAAAACTAATCACGAGCCGTATTTCGTTCGTGCCCATAAGCGGTTTAAGGGAGTGAAACTCACCCCTAAATATTAGAGTTTTTTTCAATTTTCTTAAATATCTTGGGAATGGTAAGAGCTTTGGTAGGGAAACTATATATATTTGTAAATGGCACTTTAAGATCTTTATTATGATACCAAAATTAAAGTTATAAATTCATTGAGGTTTCATCTCCCACGCCCAATCCCTAATTTTATCAGGTATTTTTTAGTAAAAAAGGAGACTGTTATATGTAAATAAAAGAATTTTTAATTAATATATTTCACATCACACCAGTTTATTTCTTGTTGCATAAATACACCATTTGTTAATATTAATTAGAGAAAATTTTTAACTTTTTGATTTAATAATGAGCAAAAATATGGTCAAAGAATCTCTTAGTAATGAATGGTTACAAACTTACGATATACTTTAAAATCCATAATTTAGAAAGAAAAAATACACTGCGTCCCCTCCTCCCCCCATGCTTTACTGATATCAATAAAAATCTTATTTACTTATTTATTTGTTTTTATTTATCTAAGTATACAATTGTCAATATTTTAAGGTTTGTAATCTACACAATAATGATATTGTTCATAAAAATGTTCAAAACAAAAATATTGTCCACACCAAGCACATTTTATAAAAGCCGGTTTACCATATACACTATACTTTGGTGCTCCTCTTTCTTCTTTGGAAAAGCAATATGTTACAGAATTTTCAAAACTTTCTGGTCGTTGGTCAATATATCCACTTTTATACCATCCTTACTTGAACAAATTTTGAAAACGAGACGACGAAAACTGATGTGAGCTAAAGACTGAATGAATCTGATGAATTGTTTCCAGACTCGATATCCATTCACATACAGAGGTTGAAATATTGACAATTGTATAGATAAATAAAAATAAATAAGTAAATAAGTTTGTATAGATAATTATATAGATATAGGTTATAATTTATTATAATAATTATAATATAGATTTGTATAGATAGATAGATTTGTAAAGTATGGGGGGGGGGGCGGTTGCAGTATATTTTTTCTTTCTAAATTATGTATTTTAAAGTATATTCTAAGTTTTTAATTCATTACTAAAATACGAGATTCTTTGACCATATTTTTGCTCATTATTAAATCAAAAGTTAAAATTTTTCCCAAGTTAATATTAGCAAAGGGTGTATTTATGCAACAAGAAATAAACTGGTGTGGTATAAAATATATTAATTAAAAATTCTTTTATTTACACATAACAGTCTCCTTTTTTATCATAAAATACCTGAAAAATTAGGGTTTGGGGGTGGGGCATGAAACCCCAATCATTTTATAACTTTAATTTTGGTCTCATAATAAATATCTTAAAATGCCATTTACAAATATATATAGTTTCCCTACCAATACTCTTACCATTTCGAAGATATTTAAGAAAATTGAAAAAAACTCTAATTTTCAGAGGTGAGTTTCACCCCCTTAAACCACTTATGGCCACGAACGAAATATGGCTTGTGATTAGTTTTAATAAGATCTACAATTCACCAAAGTTTCAAAAATTTTTGAGAGATACAGTTGGATACCTTTCCTTAGGAGCCTCTTTTTTATTTATTTATTTATATATATTTTTTTAATTAACTAATTGAAAATTAAAATTATAAATTAAATTCGTACCTGTGTAAATTCAGCAATGATAGCCAAAACTGACCGTTTTGGTGGGCGACAAAATCGTTTACCACGATTTTCTTGACAACATAAATTTGGAAAACAATCAAATGAATTGCGGCATGGTTTCGGGAATAAATCAAGAACCGGTGGAGGTGGCGGTGTACATTGCATGTATCCAAGTAAACCTTCTAGAGCTAAAATAGGATTTTTTTTCATTTTAAATATTTTTTTTAATCAAAAGAAAAAATTACTTACGTGCTCTTAACGGTTGGAATGGGATAACATTTAAATTAGGTGCTGGGGCTCGACAATAACTTTTAACTTCTGTAAAAGAAGAAAAATATGGTTTAAATACTTTTAGGAATAAGGAAGATCTTTGTTTAAGCGTTTAGCAAGTTTGTTGTCAGGCAAATATTTAATGATAGGATTCTATGATTTTTTCTAGCCTTGTTGAAATCTGTACTTATTACATGTATACATTTTCTACAGGGCCGTGGAGAGAAATGCCGGGCCCCAGGAATAAACCAGATATAACAGGTGACAGATATAAAAATAATCCAGGTAAGGAGCAAAGAAAAAAACAGAAGTTGGGACATTTTTCTCAAAATATAACTAGCGAGCAAAAAAAAATAAGAGTCATATTTCTCTAAAAATATAACTAAGGAACAAAAGAAAAAAGAAAACTTTCATAGCCTTTTTTTCTTTTTCCCGAGCCTCCTTTTCAAGTCTGAGCCGCGGGGCTACAGTCTCTGCTGCCCCTCCCTTTCGTCTGGCCTGATTTTGTATTAAATAATGATATTCATTACTTAACAATCATTACTCAAAAGGTTGTAGACCAACCAGTAAGCTGTATTTACAAAATATCTAAATAATTTATAGTATAAATTATTATATAATAATTTATAGTATACTTTATCCATCTTTAAATGGAATGACTTTTTGAGAGGGGGTTATTAGTGATCATAAACTTTTAAAAAGTTAAATTGTTTTATTAGTTACAACAAATGCCACCCTATGTTCTCTACAATTGTGTTTAAATATATTACCCGTTTTACGAATGACGGTTTCTTTTAACACTTATATAGGCGAGTAGATAACCTGCTGCGAACAATATTAACGATTATTGCCGTACTTGAAAAATCATCCCATTTAAAGCTGGATAAAGTATAAAAAGTACGCCTTGAAACAATATAGGCAATATAGTATTTGGGACAAATTAAATGTCATACTCACTATCTTATATCGTACACCTTTCCTTCTTCAATATGTGATACAAACTTTCCATTGCTTTTAAACTCATTTTGAGATTTGTTGAATTTTAGTGGTTTGACAAAAAATTGTTTTTTTTACTACTGTTGACGAATACACTTATTGCATAAGCATTTATTATTGAGAAAATTATGCATTATTCAAAAATTTGGAGGAATGTTCATTATTCACTTTATTTCCACTAATGAATTTCTCATATTATTAACACTTTCAGTCCCATGGGTTCGGCATCCGAAACCAAACAAAACATCCTCAGAGGCCGACCGCGATCAATATTTAAAATAATAAACAAAACACTTAAAAATATTTATAAAAAAGATTTTATATTATGTATTCTTATAAAAATAATTTATTATGTACTACGTACCGGACACTTTTCATTTTTTGCACATATAAATATACATAATATGTTCTATCATCAAAATATCTAGGCTTGTTTATACAATAAATAATATTTTTATCCACATATGAATGTATGTGTGTGTTGTATGCTTGTATATATATGTGTGTTACTCATCTTTTGATCTTCATAAGTAACACATACATGTTGAATATTTTGTGGAATCATTTTATGTACTTGTTTACATAAAATTTGCTTAAAAATATTGTCGGCTTCCGGGGAAGTTTATTGTGAAAGTGCTCGGGCCTCATAGTGTTAATTATAATTACTATTCACTGGGCTGGAATTGCTCAACACAATAAATATACTACATATTAAATCTATACATATAATAAAATTGTAACGAGACCATTTCTGTACATGAAATAAATATTTTTGGAAAATTGTACTGGTACTGTAAATAGTTATCGATGTAGATATCAAAACAGCGATTTTTAGAATTTTTGTCTGTCTGTCTGTTTACGCATCACGCAAAAACTATTGGACGGATTCTAATGAAATTTGGTGTGGTGATAACTTATTACCCATGGCAACATTTAAGATACTTTTTATTGTTACAGGAAATACTAGGAAAATGCCTCATTCCCAAGGGAAAATAGAAAAACAATTTTGTGCATGTGCACGTAGTACGCAAAAACTATTGTACGGATTTTGATGAAATTTCGTGTGGTGATAACCTATTACTTGGGTCAACATTTAAGATACTTTTTACTCCGGGAAAATTCCTCATTCCCACGGGAAAATAGAAAAACCATTTTGAGCAGTGCCTGCATTACACAAAAATTATTATTCTTTGCAAGTTCTGTATAATTATTCCACTTACATACTTCTCATTGAGTTTATACCAATGCTTTGCGCGAACGACGTCGCGGGTACGGCTAGTTTTCATATATGTATTATGTACCTATGTTTTGTAGTAACGTATAAAAATAAACATTATATAGGTAAAATTTCATGTTCGTTGTCTTCACAGAGCAGAGGTACAGCAACTATCTCTATCATGAAATCTGCAGTGTGCACTTCTGTGTACGTTAGGCTACTTAATAGTCACACGCTCATCGGCAGTCGATGAGTGTAGGTCAATCGCAGTACAATGGATTAGATTGTTGTTTGCATTGTTACATCCCCACACGGAGCGTTGTGGTGTCATACATATGTATGCGAAGCACGGTCACGTGACGACCACTACTACCAACGATAACTAACACTAAAGCCGCTGCTACACGATGCTACGAACACCTTCCAACATTCGACGTTGGATGGTTCATAGCATCGTGTAGCCGTTGTTCGAACCTACGAGTGTCCAATGTCGAGCGTCAAACGTTCGCATTTGGTCGTGTCCCGTTCGATGTCGGTATTTTTGCACCGAGTCAAAGGGGTGCTTCGAACGTTTGAAGGTCAATGTTGGTTGCGTTGGTTGGTTCGACTCAGCAGCTGCACGACTCGTTCATGTGAAGAGACAACATCAGTGTATAACATTAGAGATAACATCAGACAGATAACAGCCTCGCCACTGAGTACCAACACATCATCATTCGTATTGGATTAAACATTCGATTCACCGTGTAGCAGATACATTCGTCGCACCAACTATCGAACTTAATTGCCTCAAACGTTCGATCGAATGTTGGAAGGAACGTTCGTAGCATCGTGTAGAACCCGCTTAATACACAATATCGCACGAATACACAGCAAACCCATTGCATGTATATGACATATTTTCTATATCTTACTGGTTACACTGGTTCCAGTAGTATAGAGATAGATATGTTGTCTCTATTGCTCTATGGTTGTTTTCATATATTATAGGTACATTCAGTTGGGGCGAATCTGGACAGTAGGGGCGAATCTAGACAGAGCTGCCTCTCGATATTTCTTCGCCAGTGTTATGGCCGTACAAGGTCATAGATCAATTTATGCTACTGAATTTTGTCAGTTATGAGTTAGTCATCAGAGATAAGCGGTGAACGTGACATCTTTGTATTTTGTTATTTTACAGGCGCATTGTTTATAATTTTTAAAAATAACCCACGTTTTGAAATCTTATAAAGAAACTGCTGTACAAAAAAAAAAAAAACGCCGTGAGCAGCGGAGCCCCATCACGGAAGTCGAATTTTCCCTTTCATCTTCGGTATTGAGTGTCTACAAGCGAAATTTAATTGAAAGTCCACAAGCAATTTGTCATTTTGGTGGTTTCATAACTGACGATGAGTGTCCGGTTGATCGGGGCTTTAAAAAAAGGTTTTAAGTTTTTAAGGGCTGAATCTCAGTAAATTTCAATTTTGTACCGATAGCAGTTAACAGGGAAAAAGCCAACACAATTCGTACGAGGGCATTCCTACCCATGCTTATCCGCCAATTGCCTTTGTGTTTTATTTTTAAATATTAAAAAAGGAACTTAAATAGTAAACTGGAAGGCTTTTATGAAGATATTTTTTCTTTCCAAAAAAATCCAAAATTTCTATTTTATAAATAATAAAAATCCAAAATTCCTAATTTATAAATAAACAGTCACTTAATAACATTTTTAAATTACTTATAATATGTACATATGTATTTCATTTGTTATAAAAGTAAATTCACTTTTTTTTTAAATTTTTTAAAATTACTATTCGCCTACTACTATTTAGAATAAAAATAATGCATTTAAAACACATTTAACAATAGCATTCAATTCCGATGTAAAAATGGGAAAAGTGGGGAGAAAAGTAATGTGGACTCCCTAAAAGGTACTAGCTGGATACTAACTGAATACACGTACAAAATTTCAGCCCTCTAGGTTTCCTCAGAGAGTCTCTAGACGTGTTAGAAAACAAGCAAAAAAATTAAGGAAATACTGGCGTAAAAATCGTGGGGGTAAGGGTTAAAAGTTGAAACCTCCAAAAAACAGTGTCTGGCTATTAGCTTAACCTGTACACAAAATTTCAGCCCTCTAGGTTTATTTGGGGAGATTTTGACCCGAACGAAACTGTTAAAAAACAAGAAAAATCATGTTCTTTTGGGTATAAAAATGGTGCGAGTTGGGGTTAAAAGTCGAGACCCCCAAAAGCCACCCCCTTGATACTAACTCAATCCGAATACAAAATTTCAGCCCTCTAGGTTTATTTGGGTGACCTGTGCGAGTGGTACAAACTTCGAAAACGTCGAAAATGCATGAAATTGTAGCTTAAAAATGAGGGGGGTGGGGGTAAAATATTAAAACCTCCAAAAAGCACAACCTAGGTACAAACTTTATCAACACACCAAATTTCAACCCGCTACGTTAATTCCGGGGGGCTGGAAGCGTGTTAGATCCAGCTAAAATCGGTTTTTTCCCCCTCTACTCCCTCCAAATCATCCTAGGAAGCTGAATTTTGGATATGTTATAGGTAATTCACCGAAACATTATTTTCAACCGGTTTGGAAAAGTTTTATTGTTTTACCGCCCCCACCACCCCCTTAAAGGTTAGGTTGGATCAAAAATTTTCCCAAAATTTGACCCCACTTTAATAGTATGAGGAGCCTCGAAAATGAGCTCCATTTACCAAATTTTATCTCTTAACTTCCATAGGAGAGCCCTACACATATTAAAAGGTGGCGGGAATATATATATATATATATATATATATATATATATATATATATATATATATATATATATATATATATATATATATATATATGTATATATCCACAAGAGAAAAATCTTCTATGTGAAATTTTGGTTGAGGCTCCTGATTTACTCATATGTAGAAACGTATGATTATATTTGATACTAGCCGTATACCCTATGGGATTTCCCATCAACAACATCTTTTTATTAGGTAATCACTTTCTGGTTACTTTTAATGTTTTTCAAAAGCCTAAATCAATATCCACGTTTCTAACTTCAAAAATGACGAACTTCCCATACGAACTTTCATTTCCTGTTTTAACCCCTTAGGGAATAAATTTCCAGAAACGTTTACACAACTGACTTTTATTTATATATATATATATATATATATATATATATATATATATATAAAAGTCAGTCACTTTCATTTCCTGTTTTAACTCCTTAGGGAATAAATTTCACATTTGAAACGTTTACACAACTGACTTTTATATATATATATATATATATATATATATATATATATATATATATATATTTATATATATATATATATATATATATATATATATATATATATATATATATATATATATATATATATATATATATATATATATAAATAAATAAAATATTTTGAATAATAGGAATAAATTTCTAGAAACGTTTACACTACTGACTTATATATATATATATATATATATATATATATATATATATATATATATATATATATATATATATATATATATATATATAAATAAAAGTCAGTTGTGTAAACGTTTCTGGAAATTTATTCCCTAAGGGGTTAAAACAGGAAATGAAAGTTCGTATGGGAAGTTCTTCATTTTTGAAGTTAGAAACGTGGATATTGATTTAGGCTTTTGAAAAACATTAAAAGTAACCAGAAAGTGATTACCTAATAAAAAGATGTTGTTGATGGGAAATCCCATAGGGTATACGGCTAGTATCAAATATAATCATACGTTTCTATGAGTAAATCAGGAGCCTCAACCAAAATTTCACATAGAAGATTTTTCTCTTGTGGATTATCTTCCACAGTAGTATCATTATTGAGTAGCAAGCTCTGGTTTAGCAGACCATTCTTCCCCAAAATATTTCTTGAGTAAGTTGTTCACGTCAGTTAATTTTGCCGCACTGACTTGTACTTCATTAATTTTTATTTTTTCCAGCTGTAAGTTTTTCATACCTTTGCCACTTTTGAGAACAGTTATGTAAACTCCGTAATCATTTTTACAGAAACGTTTCCCTTTAATTAATACAGAAATTTTGGTACCATTTCGTTTTATATACAATTGATCCGTCGGTTGAAAATCAAAATGCCAGTTACCACATTTTTTTCATAGTTAGCATCTGATACTTTTTTCCAGTCGAAAACTTCGCATTCGAATCCAAGTTTTACTACAGTGCCATGATTTTTTTATAATTGTTACGTAATCAACAGGGGAAACTATTGTTTCGTGACGTCTAATTTTTTTTCAATGTTCCCGAAAACTGTCAGGGGGAATGAAAAAATGTCCGGCCACAGGAAAAATCAATTCTGTGTTTTTGACATGAAGGTGTGAATGACTCCAAAGACAAAAGTACTTTATAAAGTGTTTGTTGTCTTTTATTTGAAAAGGCAACAAACACTTTAAATAAAACAGTAAAAATGAAGCTTGCGTAGTTTGCTTTAAGCATTTGAGTGAAGAATGCTGAGATTGCTTTGAACCGTGATATTTAAATGAATTTTTCTATTGGAGTTTGAGGTATTTGTCATGAATTTAATATTTGTATATGTTCTTGCCTATGATACCATTAACTCATTTCCGTTAAAAAGTGGAGATTGCAGACTTTGCCTTTAAACCCCTCAATTGATCGAGTCAACCTGTTAGACGTTAGTATATGTATAAAATACCCCTGTCGTAGCATCCTGCATAACATAGCGAATTTCCGTTTATAAAAATTAGTTTTTCTCGGAAACTAGTTGACATAGAACAATAGTTTAAAGACCTTTTTAATGTAATTTTTTCTCTTCTTTTAAAAGGTGTAAAAAAATTTCACAAAAATTGTGGATTAAGTGAAAATTTTCGCAAAAAACTAATTTTTTGCAAGAACAAAAAGCATGTTCTTGGCATCCGACGTGTCTGGCTAACGAACATGTTCAACGGTTTGGCATTTCCAATATTTTCACCAAATTTCGGAAACCTAGGACATTTCGTTCGAGATATATATATATATATATATATATATATATATATATATATATATATATATATATATATATATATATATATATATATATATATATAGTTATGCATTCGATTTATTAAGAATTAAATAAATTTAATAGATCCTATTTCATTTCCTATATTTTATGTAAAATCAATATTCAGCATTTTCTCCTCAAACTATTGTACATTAAAAAGTATAATATTCATTTCCTATAGTTTCATGTAATTGTAAAATCAGATATTTTCACACCAAATAAAGAAATCTTATAGATAATTCTGCTGAATTGGATAAACGAATAAAACACGTGCATCCTTTCAAAATTGTATAAATACGATCGACTTATTCGTTTGTTCAAGACTTTTCGTTTAGAATTCGTTTGTATTTAGTAATAACGATATTTGTAAAGGAGATCATTAAAATAAAGTTTTATGTTTTTGAATCAAAAACATATTTATCCATAGTCCTGGGCTCAAGTCGCGTCACGACAGTGGCTGTAATAGCTGAATTCCATTCTGGAAATTCGCTAGAAAGAATTTGGTTTAATGTAAGTTTTTGTTACAGATACACAAATTCTTTATTACATTTATTCAAAAAAACTGCAATTTTTTTTATTGAAGAGTCGTAGAAAAAGTATAGTATTCTATTTGCATTTAATAGTTAAAACTCGCTTGAATGAATTTATTACATTCACAAATTGCATTCACTGAATACTATCAGCCTAAAGTAAGCATTACATAATTCTTCAAATTTGAATTGTGAGAGCAGCAATTCTATTAGACGCCTTAATCGAGGGAAATTATTATGTTTTAATTTATGGTATTAGTAATACCAGCTTGTAAATATATGCATAAATTAACCCCATATAGGCATGATAGATGAGTTCGTAATTGAGGCTAAATGAATTGTTCATGTCGTCCGCTGTTTTCAACTGAAAAGGCCCAATCGAATAAATTTTAACCAGCTTAAAACAATATCCATATAATAATGTATGCTTGTATAATATATACGTATGCACGAGTACTTTGACAAGAATAATTGAATCTTTGCAAATAAGATGCCCAGAATGCGCTGTGATCATCATATTATGCCTAATTTATCAACATTGATAGTTGATACAGTTGATCAAACATAATGTAGAAATGAATTCAAAAACTATTAAATTGTCACCGGTTGTTTATTTCTGTTGTTTTTATTTTATTACTCATAAATGCCCACGTTAAAATTTGGCGAAAAACTGGCCAACTTGCACTTGGCGTTTTTTGTCCTGAAGGGGCTCTTTTGTTTAATGGTGTCAAAGTCTATGCGTAAATCCCCTTAGTATTTTGTACGCTCTGAGTAATGAATACAATAGAGGGAGCCTAGGTTTATATACAATGTATGTATACTTATATATAAATGAATCAAAAAAAAAGTAAAAAAATAAAAAAATAAATAAATAAGAAATAAAATAAAATAAAATAAAATGACAAATATGAGGTTGGATTTAAAACTTTTCTATATTATTTAAATTACGCTGACATAAGTGGTTGTTTACTGGCTATCAAATAATTGTATTTATGCAGTTTTGAAGGGCCGGATTTATGCTAAGTGCCACCCTGGCCACCGTGAAAATTGCCGCCCTTGTCTCTCCTTAAAAATAAAAAAAATCTAACATTTTCTAGAATTTTGTCGTATTTTCCTACAAAAAAGGATGACTAGCAAAAAAAAAACTTGCCGCCCTTTTCTAAAAATTTTCCGCTCCTAGGCCGTGGCCTAGGTAGGCCTAGTGGCTAAATTCTTGTGATAAATCTTAAAACTGCATTCTTGTGATAAATCTGAAAATCGCATTCTTGTGATAAATCTGAAAACTGAAATTTACAATTAAAACTAGTATTGACCAATAATATTCAGTCAAAAGTGATATTAATCGGTTAAAAGTTTTTACTGTAACATGCATACAAAGATAGCTTCTTTAACACCGTAATACATAGTTTTTAGAATTTCGGTCGAATAATTCCAATTTCTGATGAGTGTTTTATCTGTACAATCCAGAGGTAAAATTATTCGTGATAAAATGTACCTACATACAACAAATATTTAATATACCCTATATATCATAATTTTGTAACTAGGTCAAGTTTGATAAATTACTTTAATACTGGTAGTATATAATTACAATAGATAACACTGGTGTTGCAGATAGCAACTCGAATAACTCGAATTGATGATTTTTTATGAACTCTACGGCTTATTGCAGTTTATTAGGAGTATGTATATATTTATAGGTTATTACAATCCATTAGGGATGATAGCTGCTACGTGATCTTTTCCTTAATTTTAAATCATTGGTACTTTTATGTGATGGGTAATATTTTGATGTACGAAAAAGCGAGACGTTATAGAGGTAGGGACATATATATTAACATCTTGACGGTCAATGACGTCGTAAGACGTTAAATAAAGTCTTGTCAACTCACACACCACGTTGTAGAACGTCAACAATTCCATATATAAAGGATATAAAGTATATAAGTAGTTATAAAAAAGTAATAAATATTTAACCGATTCAGTGCCATTGGCATGTTAACATGCCAAAGGAAACAAAGAGAGAAATATATCTTGCAACAAAAGACAAGACTATATGTATTTTTAAAGTCATTAATCATTTTGACATTTTTAAGCCGCACTGAAATGGTTTAAATTGAAAAATATTGTTTCTCAGTTTTTTATAATTTATAAATAATAAAAATAAATTACAAGTACACTACAAATCTACACTGGGTTATTTTCTAATAAAAATTTTTCCCAAAAAATGAATTAAAGTTAAATTGATACCTCTCTAGTTGTCCGACTTGTTTTAAATTGAAATAATAATAAAAAGATAATACTGTGGATAATTTTATATATAGGTATAGATATTTACAGAAATATATAAAATTTGCTTCTAATAATTTTTATTGAATGTTTTAACATAATTGAATTTATAGTGTACTATAAGAACATAAAAAAATTTGTTTATTATTGTCAGCAAAAAAATTTTCGACGGTTTGACTAATACTCATACAGTCATACACATACTGCATACATATGTAACAATACCAAAAATCAATAAATTATCCTTTATCCAAATCAACATTCATGTTGTCAACTGTAAAAACGACGTAGGCTTCTTATAAAGTCAGTGTTATATATTATAATTTAATAAAATAAAAAGTACGCAAGATACTGTGTGATACACACAAGGTGGGAATGTCAAATTATAAAAATGATAGATAATGGTTTCTTCATTCTCTTTACTTAAGGTTTTATAGAATGTATTTTACTTAAAATGAATATCATAATGACATCTGAAATAATTTTAAAAAAATTATTGTATTTTCCAAGAAGTAGTTTAATAACGACTTTAATGCTATATGTACCGTGTATAGGAAAGGATAAGATACTCGATGTTATGAAAAACATAACAATATTAATATTTTATGAAATTAAGGATACAAAAATCTTAGGAATTAAAATATTTCCAGAAGTACGCAGATAATATGTAAACAATTTTCTCTCTTTATCAATGTTTTTAAACCTCTTTTACAAACAAAAATTATTTGGCAGCCATTGAATTAAATATTTGTATTATATTTTTATTTAATGAATGTCGTAAAATACAGAAAATAACATTTAGTAAATATTTCGAAAAAAGAAAATTTATCTTGGAAATGTTAGTTTAATACCGACTTTACCATAAACTATTACCTATACATATGTACATATACAGTGTAAACGGTGTATACGATCTTCCTCATCTTCAACATTTATTAATTTATTATTTTATTTATTACCCCTAACATTTAATAATTACTATAATTAGGAAAATAAAAAAATTCTACACATAGGTACGTAATATAAACAATTTTCTGTTTCTTTTTATGTTTACACATTCTCTCTTTTACAAGGTATTTTATTTCGGCATGGAAAAGATTAATAACCAATAAATATTTTTAGATTTAAATTAGACCGGGATAACGCGAACGCAGTCCCGACTACCAAAAATTACGCGCCCGAGTTACCCACATTAGGGATAATCGCAAGGGTCAACTCAACCATAGTGTAATGTAAGAGCCTCGCCCTGGGGGAACCGCCTTACTGATCACGCTAACCCCTACGCCAGGTAAGTATGATTTAATAATCCACGGGCTGGTAACACAGATAGGCAAGACTGGAGATCACATGTATATGTATGTATCAAACACTCCCCTTACGCCAGCAGGGTAAAATTTGCTACCTCTAGCAGCCAACAAAATGGTACAGTGGGTTTCAGAATAATTATAAATATTTTCATTTATATTACCATTGTTGTTATTATTGTTCCATGTATTTTTTCAAATAACTATATCTATATTTTTCAAATAACTTGATGAAAAATGAAACTTAAAAAATGAAACAAAACATCAAAAAAAAAAAAAAAAAATAAAAATAAAAATTCCAACGACGTTTTCTCAAATATACAAATCGTACAAATTATACAATTTAATTATTGTCATGTTTATATACCATAATTAATATATTTATGGTATAAAAAGGAAAATGAGTCCAAATGCTTCCATATATAATAAATTTCTTTCTTTCTATATAATAAATTGTAATTTTTTCCCTAATATTTTGTGCAATATAAATAATTCTTCAAATTATTTCTGCTCAAATATAAAAAATTATATTTTAAAATTTACTCATTACAATATTATTATTTAATCATTAATGATTTATAATGTAATCTGATTATTTTTAAATAAAACTAATATTTTTTTTTTAAATTGTTTTTTATTTGTGACATTTAATTTGAATCCTATAATATTCATAATAAATATATAAAAGTATATTTAAATTTCGCGGGCAAAATAAACGTCCTGGTCTGCCGGGAAGTTTATACTTTACTTCACTTTAAATGCTTACGTAACACAGTATCAGTACGTAGCACGTAGTCACACACGTAACACCAAGGTAAAAGTCTTATATATAGGCATATAACTTTATACCCTGGTTCCCCGTACTAGGTACAACAAATGATAGGCACAATTCACCTCAGGGGGCCCAAAAGCTAAAGAGCGGAGAAGTGCATACATGCGGTGCGAGTTACCGTAGGCTGTTATAATCAGAGATGGGAAGAAAAGGTCCCTAACAGAGTCGTCATATAAAATATTTTGTACTGGGGGCCTACGAATAGAACTGGAGGGCTGTCATAAAACGTAAAAATATTATCAATCTTTTTAAAAATCAGTTTTACGACGTTTTACTATTAATACCACATCGTTAATGTTATTTTGTGTCTGTTTGTGTTTTTTAATTGCCAATATTATGAATCATTTTGCTTGTTATATGTACATACATATCTTTATATTTTTCTAATGCAAAAACAAAACCATGTTCAATCTTGTGAGCGACCTACTAGAGTGATACAATCTACTAATACAATCAATTTTGTTTACATTAAAGCAGGTATAAAGAAGGTGACATGTACATATTATTTAAATAATCACAAAGGAAATAGAAATATTGTTTACAATATAAATGTTTTGAATTCGTCTAAATTAATTTCTATTACAGTCGACCACTTATTTATTCAACATTAATTTTTTTAAATTATTTTTAAAATTAAAATTATATATTAAATTATGAAAAATGGATAATTTTTGATTTTTACTGATTTGTTCTTTAAAGCTTCCTTAGACTAGTCATCAAAAATCCAGGGGAAAATCCTCTGCCTTGTAATAAAATTTATAGCCCCCCAATTGAAAATATTTTATATGGCTATTCTGTTCTGTTCGGGACCATTGTTCTCCCAAGTCTAGTTATAATCATCTCATTTAAACCTATTTAAAAAAGATTATTTTATTACACGTGAGAGATGAAAATAATTTTTTGGAAATATCGCAGTTCTTTTAACGAATTTCGACATAAAATAAGAATGAAAATGTTAAAAGAGTATTATATAACTAATAAAAAGAATTTTAGAATTTTTACCTCTGTATTTTTTCAGTAAAATTAAGCTATATGTGAAAACACATATTTAAAAATATGTAACGGAGGCATGTCGTTTAAAATTTATATGGTACCAACAGTTAGTTAGATAGAGATAATGAATATGTTAGTAAGAGAGCACGACTATGGTAAAGTGACCAGACGTCCCGATTTTGGCGGGATAGTCCCGCTTTTTGGAGGACTGTCCCGCGTCCCGCTGATTTTTAAAAATATCCCGCTATTATAGAGAAGCTGCATAAAGACTAGTGGCGCCTTTTTCAATAATTTTATAAGTACATGCGTGAACACGTCAGCGCAAATTTTTTGTAACCATAGATTTTCGCATAAATTCATTAACAAGTTTACTCTTTTGTATTAATTATTACTTTTTAATATTTATAATTTTAATATATAAACATTGTTACTATTGTCACTAGTGACGTCTCTATAACTCAATTTATAAGTTTTTTTACAAGTTATTATTGTTTTAAATACAACAGATAAATTGACTAAATCCAATGCAACATTGTAACCACACAGATAAATTTATTTATTACTAAAAATTTAAATTAAATCTTTTTAAAAAATGTATAATTAGCCACTTTTATACTTTAATAGTTCTATTACATTGAAGTTTAATACATATTTGTTTGTCGCATAACTTTGGCTGTTTTGGCAAATTTTTGTCAGACTAACGGTTTTGGAGATATTCAAAGAAAAATAATTCGACCTTTTTTCGAAGATGGCGGCTGAACGACAACACCGACAATCCCGAAACCTCAGTTTTATGTTCATCACTGACCCCTCTACGACTTTCAAAATAAAAAAAAAAATTGCTGCCTACCCGAAATGCATGGTCCATCTACGCTTTTACTACACTAATAGTAGTTCTTAAATCTCGTATACATATGACCATTTTGACACAAGTATTTTCCTTTTTTGTAACAAGAATCACATAAATCAGTCACTTGGACATCTCGGAAACCGCTTTTTATAATAATTTTATTTGCTATTTAACATTTTTCATAAAAAAAAATTAGGGTTTCCGATCTCTGACCAAAAAATCGATCTTGTGGATCGATTCGAATTGTTAAACCAAAGATCGATGCAGGACAAAATCGGCTTACAAAAGGTCGATCTGATAAAAATCGATTCAATTTTTGTACTTACAGAAAATAAAAGAAATATAAAAGTTTTAACTTTTAAATGATTAAGACGAGTTACCTCGTCCTGCAATATGGCGGCTCAAAATGCTGTGATATGTATATATTCCCTGGTAGGTACAGGTTCCGCCATCTGTGACAGATTTTCCGAAATACGGTAAATGTTCAATTTTATCAACATAGTATAGTATAATTTATATTTTGTGAATTCCTAGGGTTCACATTTTTGATGTTGGATCTTTGATTTTTTTCTTTTTCTTTTTTTGTAACCTTATGTATTATACTTATCACTGGCAGTAGAAAGTCCGGCATTTTGAGACAAAAATATTTTCCATATGGTTTGTTTAAAAGGGTTAAAATACACAATAATTTTGAAAAAAACGTCATATTTTTACTAAAAATATTCTAATTAAAATTCGAAAAGATCGATCTACGATCCCGTAAATTTTTCACGATCTCTGTATCGATTTGGTCTCCAAAGATTCGATTCGAAAAATGGAAGATCGACTCTCCAAAAATCGATTTTCGATAAAATCGAATCGAGATCGGAAACCCTAAAAAATAACAAACTTTTAATTCAAAATAGCCTACTTACATAAATTAAACTCTTTCATTTAAAAAATGCTAAATATAGGCACCATGAACGCTAGTGTCATATTTCAAAGATCAGGCAGCTTCTCTATATCTTTTTTTTTTATTTTAAATGTACTTGAAGTTTTCTTTTTCTTGCTCATCAGTTATTTTTTAAGAGAAAGTTCGTAAAATTTCTTATTTTAAATGTAATTGACGTTTTTTTTTGCTCGTCAGTTATTTTTTAAGAGGAAGTTCGAAAAAAAAGTAGGAAAAATTAAGATTTTCTTCTTTTTAAGCAAAAGGTAGGGGCTGCATTTTTCACGTTGCCTTTCATCCCATTTGTCCCGCTTTGTCACAATGAAAATCTAGTCACTTTGGACTATGGGTTGTGATGATTATACCGTGCTATAATTACATATTATAAGTACACACATTGTACAAAATTTCATCAATCAGTTCAGATCAAGTATTTTACCTCAAGACTGTTAATACTGTGAAATACTGACAGTCTTACTGATCATGTATTGACAGTATTTAAGTAACTATATGTGAGTCGTCTAGTATCTAAACAAGACACATCACTATTTTTACGATTTTGAGATAACAATAGATTTTACAAGTTCAGAATGTCCTCTATATAACTGGGGAAAAAATATCATTTAAAACAGGACAAATCATGCTGTTTTTAAATGGTGAAGTGGTCAGTTGGTTTCAAAATAAGACAAGTAGATGTATGAGTATCAAAACACGACACATCTTATCAGGGTCTGCTGCGCAGCGGTTTGTGCACTAGCTAATAGGGCTGCCAGATTGGGCAGTTTTCCGCAAATTGGACGGTTTAGAAATAAAATTTGCGGTGAATAATTGTGATTTGTGGTTTTCCTCTTTTTGAGCGAAATTGAAAATCGATTAAAATTTGAGTGTTGATACAAGTATAGTGTGAAAACATCATAATTACTAAGTTTTCTTTTTTTTTTGTGCTCGCCAACAATATTTTTGGGAGCTAGATAATTTTTTTTAATCGCTTTGTTTTTTTTTGTTTGCTCGCCGACAGTATTTTTTGCATTTTTTGGGAAATAGACTTGACAAATTAACCCAGTTATTAAAAACTGCGCGGTTTTTTGCGGTACACTTTGAGTGTAAGCGGTTTATTCAGGCGATTTTTGGTGCCTCTATCGGCGGGTCTGTTACCACTCTTGTTGTTAATGACACGTTACCACTCTTTGTTGTTAATACCGTTACTCCGTTTTATTCGTGCCTGTGTGTTTACATTGTTATTTAGTTTAATTACTTATTAAATATATTCAAAATATTAGTTTCAAAATAAAATACATCCAATTACTAAGTTACAAAACAAGATACATCAATAAGTTTTAAAACAAATTAAGATACATCCAAAATAAAAATGTTTTTAAATCAGATAATAAAGCAGAAAAACTTATGAAACGTCTGGGAAACATTCGTCTAGGTCCCTTACACCTTTTAAAAAAATTATGCATATACATCAATTTAAACTAAGAACTTATTCAGTTTTTTGCCTTTCCTGAAAAATTTGGTTCAAGTGATGTGTCTCGTTTTGATACCAGACGGCTCATGTATGGAATTTATATCTTAAAAGTAATAATATTTATTTTTATCAGTAAACAGGCTCAACGGGGGGCGGGGGAGCGTCGCCGGAATTACAGTCCCGGAGCCAGGGCTTGGAATGGCTTATTTTTGGGAAGAACTGGCCTAGGTAATAGTGTCAAAGTGTTTTTTCTGCTCTTCACTCTAATTTTAAAGAAAAATTTTTGAAAAATCGGTTTTATCCTCGGGTCCTCTCAGTAAATAGAGACAGTATATTACCGATCGTGTATATGCCGTCTTACAACCTACATTTGTGATGCCATCAGGACCGGACCTACGGTTATTATGAGGGGGGTTAAACTTTGCTGTTGGTGCCCTCGCTGAGAAATTCAACATTTTTTGCCTGTAAAAAGCAAGTGACGAGCAAAAAAATAAAAACCTCAAATTCAACATTTTGGTGCCCCCAAACTTGCGTTTTTGGTGCCCCTAAGCGTGGGTAGGAATGATTTTAAGGTGGTTCTTGGCGCCCCTTCCAGGGGAGCAAATGCCCCTGCTACCCCCTCCCCCCAGACGCGGCCTTGGATGCCATAAAATATATTTAACGGTTTTTAAGCCTTAAAATTTGCATGATAAGTCTATAAGATTTCGCGTTTTTTGTGCTTTTAGCTTTTTGAAGGTGTTAACTATATTTTTGACGAAATTGACTTTGAAAGACTGGAAGAAAGGGGAATTGTAAGTTAAATTTCTAAACCAAATTTCGTCAATTTGATAGTTAGAATTTGTTCACACTGAATCTGTAAGTAGTAAGCACAATGTATGAGCAGGTTACTTTACGTCCTTACCACGTTATTGTGTTCTTCTGTCCTACTAGCGTTCTATATTTAATACATACTTGTTATCTACCGCTTCGATATGAACAACTGAACAAGTCGCATAAGCCGAAATTAGTAAAATCGGAAGGTCTATTTTAACTTACCCGAGCTTTCACTTTCACTTGAAGATGGCCGATCGGTACAACATATTCGAAATGGCCAACACTGTGAATCTTCAGTACATTCACGCACATCATTATTGAAAATTTCCGCCAGTGGTTCACTTCCCGCATAATAATATCCCGCGTATGATGCTCGCTGAGTTTCACCCTTTTCATTACGATATGAACCAAATTGTGGACATTCCCGTATTCTTCCGAACCATGCTAAGGAAAAGAATATTTAGATTATTATAGCTTTAATTAACTTAATTTTGGGATGTAAACCTTTAGGGAGTTAATGTTTTATATTTACGAGATGTTCTAAAAATAATAGAAACAAGACGTGATGGAAGCAGAGCTGGTGCGATCATATAGACGACCGTAAAAAATCAAGAAGCGCCAAAAATCTGGGGACGTAAAAATTATAAATTTTCCAAAGTACCTACTGTATATATTTTTGTTAACTAAATTCATTTTCCAAACGATTTTAATATTTATGTATTTTCATGTTAAAAAGGTTGATCGGATACATTGTATCTAGATATCAAATGGTTAGATACAAATTGAATGGTGTTTTTTTAGAAAAGTATATTAAGAAAGGCGTCAGTCAACCTTTTTTTAATCTCTTTTTATGAATTTTTATTAAGATATTTTTTTTGATGCTCACAAAACAGTCGATATTTATCTGCATTACATTGTTGGCCAAGTGGCCGGAAAGTAACATTTCATATTACACGATCTAATGTTATTCCAGTTAATTACAGAAATGATTCCAGGCTACAAGAAATCTATTCAGAGTTAAAGAATTGCTTTTAAACATTTTTTAATCCTTAAAAAAGTGTCGATATTTGTCTAAATTACATGATCGGCCAGATGGTCGGGAAACGACATTTCATGTTACAGGATTTAATGTTATTTCAGTTAATGACGGAAATGATTCCAGCTTACAAGAATGACGCAATCCATGACGCAGGAAAGACTGGATAACATTAATTAGTTATCGTCTTTAATGGACTAATTCTTATAATTTCTAAGCTTAAGAAAAGCCTAGGGAAAGTAAAATACAATCTTCAGTTTTTTGCTTTCTGTTTTGTTATACTTTGTTTTCTCTATTCTTTTGTTTTCTTATCTCATTTTATTAATAAATAAAATTTATTGCAAATAAATTAGCATTAAATATTAGGGCGCCAAATAACCTTGCGCCGGCTCTGGATGGAAGGGATGAAAGTCATCAGTAGTATCTTTAGTAACCTAGAATTTTGAGAAGTGAATCAGTGTAGAAAGTCTTAAGAGATGGTCTTCAGGTTTTGTTTCCTATATGAGTATGTATCTATTTGTTATTCTATAGTCGATATAGTTTTCTAAACTTTCTGTCGAGTAATATCGCATCGTATTAACACGACACGCAGCTCTATAAGATTTCACAGTCATTTAATACCTTGATGGTCATCACTAGAGAGCGGAATTATATGCACAAAAATATTGAAAAATATGCAATATAATATGCACAATTTTATGGTAAAATATGCACAAATTTTTTCAAAATATGCACAAATATGCAGTAATAAATGTAAAAATAGGGCTTAGTAATTTTGATGTAGGTAATAATTTTGATGTAAAATAACAAAAATAGAATTTTTTCTAAAATCTAAAACAGAAATAAGAGCATAAGGTACTTGCCTGCCTTTTGCTTAAAAAGAAAAAATCGTAATTTTCCTACTTTTTTTCGAATTTTTCCTAAAAAAAATAAGTCTAATTTTTTCAAGGAAAAATTCGACTAATAACTGACGCGCAAAAAAAAAATAAACGTACGCCTAGGTAGGCCTAGTGGGTAATCCGGCCCTGCTTACAGGTTTTCCATAAACTTTACAGAAAGCAGTGTTATTTCTTGTATCAAATTGAAATTCTGGGATAGATTTTATCCTAGAATTTACTGAATTAGTAACATCTTTATTTTTGGGATTTTAGATAAATTTTTTGCAAGCTCCGTTACAAAACGTTTTGGAACAAAATTTTCTTCAAGAACAAAAGCAATATTAACGCTTTTGTTTCCAAATTTTTTTATTTTTAAATATTTTTGGCATTAACACGTTCATTGCCAAGCTAAAAATATAGACTTTGTGAGATGGCCAAATATTTTATGTTAAATAAGTAGGTCCTTATATTTGGCACACGATATCGTGTGATTGGCCATATTGTAAAATAACTCCATCATGCGATATCGCGTAATCGTCAATGATCGTTAAGTGAGTTTGATAAAATTTGTAAATATAAAATTGCTATATTTTTTTCTTGCACGCCAAAACTTTAGGAGTAGGTACTAAATATTTATTTTTCAAGAATTATTCTGCTGATTTCAGTGTAAAATAGCAAAGTATAATTCTATGTTTTGTTAAGAAAATTTGTATTTCTTTTATGAAAGGTGCTAAATTTGATGAAAATATGCATATTTATGCAAAAAACTTGAAAATATGCAGAATTTTGTCAAATATGCAAAATATGCAAATTTTAAATAGTCTTAATCAATTCGAAAAGTGGAGATTCGGATACATCCGAAGTTTTATTGATATATGACCAGAACTTATCGATATGCAAAATATGCAAATTCCGCTCTCTAGTCATCACCTACAATGACCGAATGTCCAACTGGTACACTGTTTTAACAGCTAATACACTTTATATGAATTGTTGACGTCCTTCGACGTGATGTGTGTTAGTAAGGTTTCATTTGACGTCTTACGACGTCCATGACCGTCAAAGTATTAACATACAAATAAACAGTTGATCGATTAAAAATTGTATGTACATAATTATATAACATGTGGCTAGTCTAAAGCCGCTGCTACACGATGCTACGAACACCTTCCAACATTCGACGTTGGATGGTTCATAGCATCGTGTAGCCGTTGTTCGAACCTACGAGTGTCCAATGTCGAGCGTCAAACGTTCGCATTTGGTCGTGTCCCGTTCGATGTCGGTATTTTTGCACCGAGTCAAAGGGATGCTTCGAACGTTTGAAGGTCAATGTTGGTTGCGTTGGTTGGTTCGACTCAGCAGCTGCACGACTCGTTCATGTGAAGAGAGACAACATCAGTGTATAACATTAGAGATAACATCAGACAGATGACATCGTCGTCCACTGAATAAACGTTTGTCCCAACACATTATACAAGAGAGACATTAGTGTATAACATTAGAGATAAAGCCGCTGCTACACGATGCTACGAACACCTTCCAACATTCGACGTTGGATGGTTCATAGCATCGTGTAGCCGTTGTTCGAACCTACGAGTGTCCAATGTCGAGCGTCAAACGTTCGCATTTGGTCGTGTCCCGTTCGATGTCGGTATTTTTGCACCGAGTCAAAGGGATGCTTCGAACGTTTGAAAGTCAATGTTGGTTGCGTTGGTTGGTTCGACTCAGCAGCTGCACGACTCGTTCATGTGAAGAGAGACAACATCAGTGTATAACATTAGAGATAACATCAGACAGATGACATCGTCATCCACTGAATAAACGTTTGTCCCAACACATTATACAAGAGAAACAACATCAGTGTATAACATTAGAGATAACATCAGACAGATAACAGCCTCGCCACTGAGTACCAACACATCATCATTCGTATTGGATCAAACATTCGATTCACCGTGTAGCAGATACATTCGTCGCACCAACTATCGAACTTAATTGCCTCAAACGTTCGATCGAACGTTGGAAGGAACGTTCGTAGCATCGTGTAGAACCCGCTTAACATCAGCAGATAACAGCCTCGCCACTGAGTACCAACACATCATTATTCGTATTGGATCAAACATTCGATTCACCGTGTAGCAGATACATTCGTCGCACCAACTATCGAACTTAATTGCCTCAAACGTTCGATCGAACGTTGGAAGGAACGTTCGTAGCATCGTGTAGAACCCGCTT
Source organism: Brachynemurus nebulosus (assembly GCA_035578155.1). NCBI lineage: Eukaryota > Metazoa > Arthropoda > Insecta > Neuroptera > Myrmeleontidae > Brachynemurus > Brachynemurus nebulosus. Next base: position 402,948 of record JAPWDM010000041.1, on the reverse strand, counting down.
AACATCAGCAGATAACAGCCTCGCCACTGAGTACCAACACATCATCATTCGTATTGGATCAAACATTCGATTCACCGTGTAGCAGATACATTCGTCGCACCAACTATCGAACTTAATTGCCTCAAACGTTCGATCGAACGTTGGAAGGAACGTTCGTAGCATCGTGTAGAACCCGCTTAAGCATATAAATGGTAATATGCTAATATGATTAGAGTAGTAAAATTTACGATATTTTTGCGTATTTGAAACAATAATATGTAGTTGTAAATGGATGCATATATTCATATAATAAGTAATTGTATGTTATTTACTTTCTATAAAAAAAATTATCTATGTATTATGAATGCCATTTAAAAAAAAAAGTTTCTGTTATTTTTAGAACTGTATTGATATTGACCTTTGTTTTTACAGTATTAGTTTGAAAAATTTAATACATTTTTCAATAAGTTTCAAGGTGAGTGATGTTACATGATACGTATGTAAATAATAATAATTATTTAAATAAACTATTTTAATTATTTTCCTGTTATTAAAATATTTGAAACGTATGTAATTTGATTTGGATGTATAACCCGTGGAATTAAATACGTTTCACTAACTATAGAGGACGTGGATTTTTTTGGCTAATCCGTCCACTTCTATTACTTTGCTTGAGTTACATTTATTAAAACATTAGGGCATTCTAAGATAAATAACAATTCTAATGCTATTACAGTCGCTTACAAAAACTAGAAGCCATTTAATACGTATAGGTACATTATACGTATAGTTTTCTATACCTAATATTTAACTAATTTTTAATAATTAAAAAAATAAGGAAGTAATAAATTTTCAAAGTATTTTTAATATGGAAAAGAAATTTTCTTAAAATAGAGGGAACATTGTACAATTAATTAAGACTAAAAAATATCTATGATAAGAAACTTAATGTTTCAAAACTACTTTAAGGCTATCAATATTACATATTAAGTTTTAAAAATATTAAGAATAAGACTTTTTCAAAGAAATTTATTCATATTGTAAAATTAATATATTTATGTACAGAGACCCTTACTTTTAACGGGCTGTACAGATCATACCATCTTTATTATACACCTAAAGAGAGAACATTTTACAAAGTTTCTGAAGTAACAATCTTGTATTCAAAAAATTTTATGTTTAGCATGTACCGTAAAACCGTCTAGACCCGGACACTTTTTTTACATTTTTTGGTATAGTTTTATGTTTATACATATTTCCTTTATAGGTATCACCAATAAAAGTATTACCATTAGAAAGAGCGTATATTATTTGTTATATCCCTGACCCATTTGTTTCATTATAAGTAAAAATAAAAAATAATTAGTAAGTGTCCGGGTCTACACCCCAAATCCGTCTTGACCCGGACACTTACTTAAATAATGTAATAACATGCAAACTAACCTCTCCCGTTGGGTTTAGGACAGTGTTTTATTATATCGTCTGATGTCTTTGAACCTGTCAAAGACTTAAAAATTTTGGATGGGAAGGGAAAGGGGGCAATGCATAGTCTGCCTCTCTATAAAGTAAACTTAGGATATGACACCAGAAGGAGGCATAAACCGCGTAATTCTGGGGGAATATTAACGTATGGATAGTGGGAGTTACAACAGGTGCGAATCGCGGCCATAGTGTAATAAACTGATGTGTCCGGGTCTAAACGGATATACATATATAGCATGTATTTTTTATATATACATCGAACATAACTTCAAACATCATCAAATGATGCGCGATAAATTTCTGAACACATACATGTCAAAACTAAAACAATATAACAATTATGACGAAAATTACATGTCTAAGTAGGACACACATTTTATTTCTTTAAAAAACTGTAGGATAGTAATCCTGTAAAATTAGATGGTAAATGTTGAAATCCGTAGTTTTTATTGGTACAGCTGTTTAGAGGATGTTTTTCCCTCTATAATGACGTCAAGAACAAATGTTTATTGTTGCAGGTTAATGTAGAAATTATTTAATTTGAAGATTGGTGCAAAGTGTCCGGGTCTAGACCCCCTGCCCGGGTCTAGACGGTTTTACGGTACCTATTTACAATTTAGCATGTATTTTTTTTCGATTTTTATTAAAAAATGTTTTTAAACTGTACACGGAGAGAAAAATCCTATAATTTTTGTAGATAAAATTTCAGAAAAATTACCATGCTCTCTTATGATAAAATTTAATGTGCTAACACAACTTCTACCACACTCTTATGCATATATGTTATTGTTTAATTCTTGTTGTCGCACTCTTTCATTTGCGCAACTGACCGGCAACCTTATGTTAGTTGGGCTGTACGCACTGGGCTGTATGTACGTATTGTTGCCAATCATACAAAAATGATTGGCAACAATATATTTTAATACTGAAGATAGTGAAGTAACAACATGATGAAGGTATGTACATGTATGCACTATTCTTGATGGTTAAACGATGACGTCCGTCCTGTAAGACAGTGTAATGAATACTGCTTGCTGCTTGTAAGACAGTCTAATGAATCGGTGCTTGGTCCGACCACGGGTCCGACCAAGTTGGTCGTCACACCACTCACCAGCCTGGCTATACGACTTGCATGTATGACAGTGGTACATTTTAACAGCGTTGATACCTTATTTATCTTTTTTTCTTTCTAATATTAGCAGATAGCATTTGAAATATTATAAGACAGTATGATAATTTTTGTAAGACAAACAATTAATTTTTGTCGGGAATGGAACTTTTTACTGTGCTGTTTTACAAATTTTACGGAGCTAATATTACGGAAAGAACATTCTATCCTTTAAATTTTCTATGATTAATTATAATTTTTATATTTTTACCGTACCGTAAAATTGAATATGTTCGCCTTTTACACGTCGATTGTAGTGCTGAGCACAGTAATTTTTCTATGAATTTTCTCTCCGTGTATGAATGAATTTATTGAGGAGTACAAGGGTTAAACACAACGTAAATGTTTTTTATTTTTATAAAAGTGTTTCTTAAAATAACTATCTAGAAAACCAGAATTTTCATTTTCATAATTTATTATCAGTTTGAGTGTTCAGTTTATAAAAAAAATGCTTGTTTTATTAGAGAGAAAAAATTCTTTTAAATTGTTATATAGTACATTGTTGAGAATAAAATTTCAATTCAATGACTAATAATATAATATGTATAAGATAAATTTTGTATGCGAGCTCTAATACTAATTGAAATCACACAACTTTTTTTGGAACTCACTGTACACTCATCATGTATATTATTTTATTTACATATCGCAAAACGGTACATAAGGTAACGGGCCTAGTTTCTGACCTTTTAAGAGTGACGGCTGAGGTTAAACGACAGTAATAAATATAAGTTTCAACTTAAGAGACAATTAATAATTTTATCAACTAGTTTATGGCTTTCAAAATAAAGCCATACAAGTAAAATAATTATTTGAATTGAATTAATAATTTAAATTAATGTTTTAAAAATTGACAAAAAGGACCCAGTTTCTGACCTTCAAAATTTCTCATGTGACAGTTTCTGACCCTGACAGTGGCCTAGTTTCTGATCCTTAAATTTAAAAATACAGTTTTTTAAAATTTAATTTATAAATAATTTTTTATTGATAAAAATGAATGTTTAATGTAATACGTTATGAAAAATAACAAAAACTAATCGAAGATAACTATAAATAACAAAATAACTAACAAAAACTGGTTAGAATTTAACTGGGCCATACCACTTTAGAAGTGAGCCTAGTAATTGACCCTCATATTTCAATAATAAAAATCATTCTAAGGTATTTTATAAATATTTTAAAATAAATTTTAAACAAATATTAACCTGCTCATATATTTTTAATTAAGTTTTCATACTTACATGATGAATATTGCACAAATCAAAATGAGTACTTTGTAACATAAACTGTTAAGAAACTACCAAAAAAATAATGTTTACACACATTTTAAACTTAAAAATTTTTTTTTATTTAGTTAATATATTCTAAACTTTTTAAATTGCAGTTCATTAGACACAGAATAGATTACTTTAAATTAAGAATTTATTTTTTTTCTTATTTAAAATATAGTTTTTTTATTAATTTATAACAAAGTTGAAAAGTTCAGAAACTGGGCCAGGGTCAATTACCGGGTCTTTTACCTTATACTGAACTCTTTTAATTATTATGTCACTTTATTAGGTTAATGTGAATGTACTTTGTCAATCATTACGTGATTAGATCGAACTAAAAACGCGGATAGATGTCGTTATGTATACTAATTCGATTTATCACACAGATTCGCCAACTAATTTTCTCAACAAGTCCCATTCCCCCCGCACCAACTAGTTTTACACAAGTTCCAACGAGTTACGATTGCACAATATGATGCAATTTTTACAATTCGAATTCAATATGATACAACAATTATTAATAAAATACATATCTCACTGGAACCATCAAAATATCCTCTAGACTGTTGTAAGTTTCATAAAATAAGTATATGTAACTAAATAAAGTTTAGCTATGTGAACTACGCAACTGACTTTCGAATATTTAAAATTCGAAAACGGCATTCGAAAGAGAATCGCTTGTACCCGATTGTACCACTTTTCTTTTCGTTTGTACCTCAAAGGGTTCGGAGATAAAGGGTCCCCGAAATTCGAGGTATGGTGAATTTCGTTGTTTTTTAAGATATTGGAAATGTGAAAACGGCACTTGAAAGAGAATCGTTTGTACCCGATTGTACCACTTTTTTTTTCGTTTGTACCTCAAAGGGTTCGGAGATAAAGGGTCCCCGATTTTCGAGGTATGGTGAATTTCGTTATTTTCCAAGACAGTGAAAATCTCAAAACTTAACTCGGAAGAGAATCGTTTGTACCCGCTTGTGCCACCTTTCTTTGCGTTCGTACCTTAAGGGGTTCGGAGATAAGGATCCTAAAAATTCTACTTAGGATTAATTTGGAGCCAGCTTTAATTTGGTTGTTTTGAGAGATATTTAAAATTTGAAAATGACCTAAATAAATAATAATAATAAATAATTTATAAACTTAAGTTATATATCAGTGACAATGTGTCACAAATATATATGACAGGATTTTTTACAACTTATTTAGTGTTTAAAGTTGTGGGTGATATTTTTGAAAAATAGAAGTTCCATCATAAAAGCCGAGTTGAGTACAAGATTACGTACTTTGAAAGCGCGTGTCGACACAGCGCAAGTAAATACGGTGTTTTAAGAGCGCAGAAGAGTCATAAAACTATACACAATAAAATAAACTGACCAGGTACTATATGGTACTGTATGGAATCAGGTACTATACAGTGCCGTGCGAAAAATGATATTGTCATTCTGTAACTTTCAATTTGTTAACAAAATTTAAATTTTGAATGAAAATTCTAGTTTGTTATTTTACTAACTGAATAAGTAATAATTTACTTATATTTAATAGCTTTATACTGATCACGTAAATCTTAGTTGTATTTTAGCGTCTAATTTGCAAATTAGCTCGTACAGCCAGAGGAAGAGCGATTTTAAGGATTTACCTATATAACATTTATAAATTCAGAGATTATTGCCTAAATTTGAAATATGAAATAAATTGTTCTGCATCGATTTCAAATAAAAAATATATAGGTACTTTCCCGGAAACATTTACAGGAAAAATTTATTTTTAAATTTACCACTAACTTAATGCTATTTTCACCGGAGGTGTCCAAATTTGAAGGAAAATTGAAAAATTCGTAATGTTTCACCAAAGATATATAATTGAAAAACTGATTTTTAGCTACTATGTACGATCTGATTTTTTTAAGCTTAAAAAATAAAGTAATAAAGTAATTACTTTGATTTTGACAAATGTAGTTTGTGCTGTCCTTGTCCTCCAATATTTTTCTTTAAATCACGCCTATGATGATAATAGTGCTTGGCTTTACTTATTGTTAGTGTGATATTAGGTATGTTCCAACAAACACTCGAATTAATTCTCGTTTTAATGAGCATGCGCATAGTTGACTTTACTGTTCCAGCTAGGCAGAATTTTAATTCCAGTTTACACACAATTTGAAATTCTGTATTCCAACAAGTATCTAAATCTAATTCTGAACTCACCCGAATTGATTTTTAAAATTCTTGCTTCAGAGTAAGTATTTCAAATCCTAGACATGCGCGTTAAAGAAAATTTAATTTTTAACCTTATAATTTAAAAATTTTAATAATAAACACAAATTTTAAGTTTGAATTGTTGTCAAAAGACAAATTTCAAATTTTTGACTTTATTTAATTGCTATAACGTAAAAGCCCCTATACCGGAACACTATTTTTAGGTTTGTAATTAAACTGGCTTATAAAAATTGACAAATAAATTAAATAAAAAACCATTTTTTTTTCTTAATAAGCATGAAAGAAAGTTTCTTTAATCCAATGAATATGTTTTTAAAAAAATACAACCCAAAAATTTTTATTTATTAATGTTTTTCTTTTGGTATACAGATATCTGTGGAAAAATTTATAAAAAAATCATCCAAATAGGTATATTTGTTGCTAAGCATTTGGAGAAAAATAATTTTGGAATTTTTGTATTAATAAGTATTTCTATAGATACCACCAATAATATTTTTACCTACGACTACTATGAAATTACTTATCTATTATGGACAATACTATTTGTATCCTCTAAAGAAATAAACAACTGGATTGTCCAGTTATCATCAACTGACACTTCTGCTATTTTCTGCAAATTCCATACATATGAAAATTAGATATGCTATAAAAATATGAATATGACTTGAAAATATGAAAATATGAATAATACTTTAGAGTCGTCGAGCGAGCGAAGCGAAGCACATAAGGAACTGATTTTGTATAAAATTTCAGAATATCAAATTTAAATGAACGTGTGATCACATTGTCCGTCAGTTACACCAAATAGGGCGCAAATTAAAAAGCTAAAGAAATTTGACAATTTTTATTTAAGTACTGTTGAGATCTCTGTGAAAGATGAAAGTGACGTTAAAATGGTTTCCAGTTGAAGGGTCTGCATCCAGTGACTTGAAGGGTCTAAAATAGAAACAATTCGAAAACTGCTGGTATAGGTACCCATACTAATTTTACCTATAATTTAATCTAACATCGTTTGACATCTAGGTTGTGTAGACACCTGCTAGATTTCGTTTTGTATGTGTATGTATTAGGGATGTTACGGATATGAAATTTCGGATACGGATGCGGAAACGGATATTTAAAAACATTTTTTTCGGTTACGAATATGTAAAAATATCGGATAATGTTTCGGATACGGTTACGGTTAAGGATAATTGTTTTCAGTGAACATTTTTTTTTTAGAAAAAGGGGAAAATTTTACCCCAAAAAGTGAACGCCAAACACAAATCAACGGAAATCTATCAAGAGAAATATATATAGCAAAAATTTGCTTCGATTTAACTGCGGTATTCCAAAGGCAGTTGTCTGTTATTATCTGAAACAAATCCGAAACTTTTATTTTCGGGTACGGTTTCGGTTTCGGATATGTAGTTATTTTGGATATTCGGTAGTTTCGGTTACGGTTACGGATATCCATAACATCTCTAGTATGTACATATTATATGTATCCTGCTGTATTTCGATTTCTAGATTATACATTCTATTCCACGTCATATTTGTTTATGTTCACGATGTTAATGATTTTTATAATTATACTGTGTATTGTGTTATAATTGTGCAGTGTATCGTTTGAAATGCTAAGAAAAATTTAATTCAATCAATTATAACTACTAAGCCACAGCAACGCGTGGCCAGGTCAGCTAGTATATATATATATATATATATATATATATATATATATATATATATATATATATATATATATATATATATATATCTTTAATTAAGTAAGGAAACATTAAATGCGAAGTGAATTTAAATTAAAAAATAATCATTCTATTAATAATAATTTTTGTTATCAGAGGTTTCTTTCAGGAATAACTTCATTAATATATAAATGTCAAAATTGTTCGGACATATGATCGCGTTCTGGTATAGGGGCTTTTGCGTTAATCGGTATATTTTTTTTTTAAATTGACAAACAGGTATATTTTAATTATTTATTTTATAAATATTTATTTTATTTTAGTAAGAAATAAAGTAAAATACGGAGTAAACTAAAAAAAAAAATAGTTGGTACTTTTTACTTAAAAATTAAATTAAGGTATTTTAAAGTACATAATAATTTTTTAGTCGATATATTATTTGTAAATATTTCTCATAGTATGGAAGGTATAGAACACATAACTCAAGTCTTTAGTAGAGACATCTTTTGAAATCCCTAAGAACTAATATAAACGTTCCTACTAGGGTTGTATCCGAAATTTCGGATACGGATATGGATACGGATATTTAAAAACATTTTTTTCGGTTTCGGTTTTCGTTACGGATATGTAATAATATCGGATAATGTTTCGGATACGGTTACGGTTACGGATTATTGCTTTCAGTGAAAATTTTTTTTTTTTTTTATTTAGAAAAAAGGGAAAATTTTACCAAAAAAAGTAAACGATAAACAAATTAACGGAAATCTATTAAGGGAAATATATGTAGTTAAAATTTGCTTCGATTTAATCTCAGTTTTCTAACGGCAGTTGTTTGTTATTATCCAAAACAAATCCGAAACTTTTATTTTCGGATATGTAATTATTTCGGATATCCGGTAGTTTCGATTACGGCTACGGATATCCATAACATCCCTAGTTCCTACATATTAAATACCGAGCTGAAGTTCTGAATTGAATTTGATTTGACCTTCAAATGACATTATCAAATTTAAAATACTGGATTCACTCGAATTGGAAGTTCTAGTGTTTGTTGGAACATACCTATAATTGCACGTATTATTAATGCCAAAGTGAATTTGTACTGTATATACCACTCTGTATACTTGCCTATTTATTAACAGCCACAGTAAAATTAAAGGAAATTTATTGTCCTCTTTTCCCGTCAAGGGACCATACTAGTAACCAAATTACACTGTTCCACTTGTCGCCAGTGGGTGACGTAAAATTTCCCCACTTTTTTGGTGTAGATACACACTATTTGCAGTGGAATTGGTTTAATGGTTGCGTCTGTGTGCGTATTTACACACACTACTACAACACACGTATTACCAGAGAGAGAAATGTGTGCTGTTCAACTAACAATGTCTAACAATGTAATACAATGTACTGTGGGTTCGGTGACGGACAGCGACTGACTACATGACTAAAGCTGTGACAGGCCTACAAAGAGCTCCAAGCAAGCTACACTTCGTTGATATTAGTTGGCTTCTAGTGTTCTATGGTTCCCCTATTGTTCTCTGTTATAATATTATGTATACAAAAATTCGGGCCCACCCAAAAAAAAAATCCTAAAATCGCATCTGAACTAAAATCGAAATTGAATAGAGAAACACACATTTTAGTTCTACTAATTAAATAAAAGCTTGTTTTAAAAACATTTCTCTTACTATATTTTATAGCTATATCGTCTAAATTCATTAAATAAAAAAGTTTTTTATTGTCGTTTTTGCTTCAGTTATTTTATGGTTTTCTTAACATTTACTTTTTTCACTAAATGACACTTTTGCAAATTGCGCAAACTCAGTTATATACTAATGTATAAAGTAAAATAAAATACAAACAAACGATGTACGCCTATACGTATGTACGATAATTACTAAATTTCAAAAATGTAGAACACAAAAGATCGCCAACTGTGTGTTGGACACGCATTAGGTCAGGGTTCCTTAGTGACTAGAGTTTTCCGAAACTTTCGAGATAAAATATTGGACATAGGACGATAGTCAAATAAATCATAATTTAAATGTCTATATTTCTTCAAGCTGACGATCCAAAAAAAGATATTAATGTTTGTTGAATCAGCGATGAACAAGTAACATCCCATTTTTACTTTATTTAATCAGTAATCACTAACTTTATATATCCTAAAAAATCGTTAAAAAATGTTCACTTCGATATGATTCTTTAAGAGTACATCACATGCATATCTTTTGAAGCCACAAATCAAAGTTACCTGAAACGTCTTATAAAGTACTACTTACTACCAGTAACTTTTTCAAATTAGGAACAAATTATTGACCACAGTTCAGTACTTCGCAAATGGGATCGCAAAATGGGATAAGAAATCTCAATTTTATTTTACGAACCCTTTGTAACAATACCTTACACGATGTGGCACACACGTAAAAAAATTTTCATGGTTACTTTCAAATATGGGAAATTACCTCAGAAAAATGAGAAATTTTTGTTGTTGTTCTGAAACTAAAATCTCTACCTGTAATATATACATGCAAATTTTCATCTTTAAGGGCCAAAAGTTGTAAAAAAATGAAAAATGTGATAGACGAACGGACAGACATGATGAAAATATAAGGGCTCACAAATTTATTTCTTCGGAACTCTAAAAATTATAATTCATAAATAATTATACATTTAAGGTTAATTTGTCGGCTTTGTCGTGTATGTTATTATATTAGCCTGTTCTGTGTAGACTGTAGAGTGCACCACCATTAGAAAAAATGTAACTAAACCAAAAACGAAACGAATGAACTACCATCAAATAACAAAAGCCAATTTTAATAATTAAACAAATGAATCATGAAATGAACATACATAATATAAATATAAATACAATAAAAAAGGACAAAAACTGAACTCCAGTATATAATTTCGTTTTCTTTTCTTCTTTCATTTACTATACTAAAATGTACTAAAATATGCCCTTTTCTGTGTGCTTTTGTACATGTGTAATTTAGAATTGTGTTATAATGATACGCACAATATATCGCTTATATTATTATACAGGATAGGCCATTTATTATTAAATGACCTATCTTTTCCTCGACACTATTAAGCAGCTATGCGGAAAAAATATTTTTGAATATTCTTAGTTTGTATTATTAATTACCTACAAATTTACACGAATATAATATTTTATTCATATTATTTTTAGAGGCGATATTAAGATTTCTTATTTTGAATATAGGCCTGAATTTTTCTATAATTATAAACAGGTAATTTACTTATTAAATTTCTACACTGACTGACTGACTGACAGACAACGCACAGCTTAAACCGTTGGGTTTAGAAGAATGAAATTTTGCATAGGAGTTCCATATGTAACGTAGGTGAGCACTAAGGAAGGATTTTTGAAAATTCGTCGCCTAAGTGGGTTTAATAGAGGATGAAAATTTGTATGTAAATTCGTTATTTTTGAAGTTAGTGGTATATAAAAATAATATGTTACTATGGGGTCAATCCATATCAAGTGATCCAAATTTGAATAAATTTTTTACCTGATCTCACTCAATATTTTTTTCTTTTGATTTTCTTGAAGAGCTACTCTAATTTAGTATAAATTTCAAATTTTTAGATTCTTATCACTTGTGGTCTCCTTTTTAAATAATTTTGAATTTGGAAAATTCGTAAATTTTGACAGTGTAACATAATACGTTTTTTACTGTAACTCCGTTTAGGATTGTGACAGAAATATAGAAAAAACACCATTCTCTTCAGAATTGCTTAAGCTTTAATTTGATATATTACAAGTGTGTGTTTAAAGCAATTAAAATTGTTTATATAAAAACTCAAAATTTCAAAGAAGATTCCAAAAAAATAATATTGTCAAAAATTTCGAAAAAAATCTTAACTTTTATAAGCAAAATTTAAAAAAATCAAGTTGGGACCTTCATGGCATCATATATATTTTTAAATATATCTATGAAGAGACGTTAAAAACCGTTAAAATAGCAAGGTAATTGTCTTTGGATCACTTGATATGGATTGACCCTATGGCCATTAAAATAAATAATATCTTATTTAATGAATTTTTAACTTTGACTGACAGACAACGCACAACCTCAACTGTTGAGTTTAGAAGGACGAAATTAAGCACAGGAGTTATGAAAATTGGCGTTTAGGCTTCTATTTATAAATAAAAGTCAGTTGTTTCTGGATATTTATTCTCTAAGGCGTTAAAACAGAAAATGAAAGTTCATCTGGGAAGTTCATCATTTTTGAAGTTATAAACGTGGATATTGATTTAGGTTTTTGAAGAACAATAAAAGTGAGTATCTAATAAAAAGACGTTGTCGATGGGAAATCCCATCGGGCATACGACTAGTACATCTATAATTTTTCTTAAAGCTATAAATTTTTTATTGTATAATTTTGAAACTGAACAAAACATATATAATTCTAAACAGCATTTGCAATCCACTTCAGTGAATCACATAATTAATATGACTTATTGTTAAATGGGCCTATATACTTACTACTGAACTTGGTTTAAGTATCTAGTTAGGTCCACAGGAAAATGGAACACAGTCACATCATCTCAAATAAGTTTAATGAAAGTAAGTTTATATCATATTTTGAAAACTATAAGAGCTATAAAGCTCCTGAATATAACAACCGGTTCCCTCAACCGAGTGCAATAATGCACTCCCAAAACGATTTTCTTTGTTCAAAAAATAAAAATTTCCTTGACTACTGAAAAAAAAAAATTGAGAAAAAATTTTTTTACACCAAAAATATATTTTCTTTGATTTAAAGAAATAAAATTCAAAGAAATGTTCAATCTTTGAACAAAAAAATCGTTTTGAGAGTGTGGAAACTCTCAGATTATTCAACCTGTATATACACATATACATGTTACCAAACTTATGACCATTACTGTAGATTTTATTGTAACTTACATGTATGTCGTACTGGTGGTTTTGGCCGCGGTACACCCTTGATACAACGTTTACGTTGATTGAACGTAAATGGGGTAAATGGTGCAACACAACATCGTTGTTGTACACTACCGAAAATACGTTGACAGTCGTAATGTGTTTCACATGGTATCGCTAAAAATGGAAACGGTATTGCGTCGGTTCCCGCCGTGCCTGGACATACAAGAGGATCTTCCACTTGATTAAACTGGCTTGTTGGGGTTGTTGTAACGCTATTTTTGAATAGATTTATTTTCGTTGAATTACCATTACCATCAATATCATTTTCGACTGAAATAAAAATATGTACATATTATAAAAAAATAATTAAAAAAATTATTTAAAAAAAATAAAGTTAACAGAACGGTTTGCATTTAAAATTACTAGAAATTTTAAGAATAAATATCATCATAATATTATTTTATGCCTATTGTTTTAGCTATTAAATTGTCTTTTTTAGCGCTCCCACCATAATTTTTGTTTAATATTATAATTAAAACAATGAATTATTTAACAGATTTGAGTACTACTTTATAGATTTTTATTTTTAAAAATAAAAAACAATTTTATTTTGCAGATACGACTATATTTTAATTCAGAAAACTTACGACATGTTCCAGCTTGTATTACAACAGTTAATGGCTGTATAAGCCGAAACATGTTACAAACTTTTAAACTTAAGGCGGTAATTTAGTCTTGAAATTGGCAACACTCAATTTTTTTTTTGCATATTCTTAAAGTTTAGACTATTAAGAAATGTCCTCAAAAGGATATTTTGAAATTCCAATATTTAGGAAGTCACGACAATTTCAATGAGGCAGAAATTATGCCGCACCGGAATAATTGAAGGAGTCTACGCACAATAATGGACTATCTGGACTGTTACAGACACGGTTACCAAATTTGAACAAAATAAAATCGGGACAATTCACCGAAAAATTTACATAAAAAAAAGTTCTGTGATACATTTATTTATTTAATTTGGTTCTTCATATATTATATATTTTTTGTTTATACCAGCTACTATTAATGAACGAATTTTAGCTTTGTTATCATTAATTCAGCATCGTTTTCTCATATTTCGCCATTTGAGAGTTATTTGAATCTCTCTCTCTCTCTCTCTCTCTCTCTATATATATATATATATATATATATATATATATATATATATATATATATATATATATATATATATATTAGGGATGTTACGGATATGAAAATTCGGTTACGGATACGGATATTTAAAAACATTTGTTTCAGTTCCGGTTTCGGTTACGGATATGTAATAATATCGGATAATGTTTCGGATACGCTTACGGTTACGGATAAATGCTTTCAGTGAACATTTTTTTTTTTTTTTTAGAAAAAAAGGGAAAATTTTACCCCAAAAAGTGAACGCTAAACATAAATCAACGGAAATCTATCAAGGGAAATTTACGTAGTAAAAATTTGCTTCGATTTAACCTCAGTTTTCTAACGGCAGTTGTCTGTTATTATCCGAAACAAATCCGAAACTTTTATTTTCGGATACGGTTTCGGTTTCGGATATGTAATTGTTTCGGATATCTGGTAGTTTCGGTTACGGTTACGGATATCCATAACATCCCTAAAAACAGGCATGCTCTGATTCCAACAATTTTTTCCCATGTTAAATTTTGTATGTTCTTACTTCGCTGAAACAAACTATATATATATATATATATATATATATATATATATATATATATATATATATATATATATATATATATATATATATATATATATATAATTAATAAATTTATTCGGGAATTTACTACACCCTACCATTCAAGCTAAAATCATCAAATCTGAGATCTCAAATAGCATCTCCATCAAGTATACACAAAATTAAAGAAACCAATAAATATTATTTGACGTTTCGGATTGTTAAATAAGAAATTGCAAAAATTTAAAAGTTGAAAACGACAACCGATTAGTTGTCGTGATCTCCAATCATTTGCGAAATGTTAATTGAAGACATTTTGTTCGGGAGAAATACATTTGATAAATTAAATATGTATAAATTACTCAAAATATGGTATGATATAAACTTAATATTTTTTAATTAATTTGCATATTTACTATTGTTATACACTTATACTATATTTATTTACTATTTTTTTTGTTAAGCATCACATAGTTTATTATTACTATTATTAGAAATTCTTTAATCACTCTTGTCGGCGATATTACACTGAAATGGCAATTTGTAATATGAAAAATTATTATTAAATTTAACAGATGAGAAAGTTTCTAATTTATTTTATTATAATTTATTTTCAAAAGAGCGAAAATATGCATTACTTCATTACAGAACAAGTACAGTCAGTAAAAAAATTATGTTAACCATTAACAGATAATCAGAAAATCTTAAATTCTGTTTTATTTCAGCAACAACTAAACAACATCAACGTCATTCTTTTTTATTAAAGGGTCTCGCCGGGTAAGCATATGTGATTTCAGTCCAGCGGCTTTTTCGACTATTCTTTTTCAAGAATGTTGCTTATGGTGAGTAATGTTCGAAAATATAGGTATTAGACCTCTAGCTACTATATTGTCAGAGATATGGGAGTAACAACCCTTAACTTAAAAATTTTTTTTCTTCAAAACTATTGAAGATAATTAGATGAAATTAACAGAGAATGTTGACATAAAGTAGCTTTATATTATATAATTTTTTTACATTCGTATGACGTCACGACTACTACTCACGTTACTACACTAAAATAATAATTGAATTTTTGAGGGTGCGTGCTTTAAACCAACCCCTTGAGTGACACATACCAAAAAAATATATGTTATTTGACTCTAACATAGTTATCGTGTGTAGAAATTTCAGCAAGGTCAGATTGGTGGAAGGTGTCTTAAAAAAAGATAAATTTAGGTTAAGTAACAATAAAGACACCCCTACGAAAAAAATCAAGGTCGTGATTTGGATGACTGACTATGGTATTTCTTTGCATTTTTCGACTCTGAGTGCGAATCTGGCGCCGAGAAAATTCTTATACCCCTTAAATTTTTGTATAGAGCCACAAATATCCCTTAAGTAGGTGTAAAGTTATGAATATCAATATTTTTATTACAGAAACGAATATGAATAGGCATTTTACAATTCTCGTGCCCTTATATTATTGCCAAGGGCTCAACCAAGGGTGTAACACCCACTGAAGGGGTGGGTACCCCCTTACATCCCTTTTATACCGATCGGGTCATAGATTTATGTTATGGTAGTTTCTACTTACAAGCACTTAGGAATGCATGGGTAAGATGGTATTGGATGAACACAGTCGAAATACCATGTGAGTTTTTTGAGAGTTGCCATTTTTATTACAACCAAATTTGTATGATGGAAATGGTACTGGAAAAGGTTTTTTTCTTGGATGTAATGGAGATGTAACCAATAAGAACACTATCGGTTGAAGTAGCCTCAAGTACATATGCATATTTTTACCGCCTAACTGATAAAGAAAAATTAAAAATTTAAACTTGGGTAAAAAAATTTATGTCGTTAATTAATGCATTAGATCAGTTTTACCGAAAAATTAATATATAGTCTCAATTAAAAATCTATAAGTTTGTATCATAGCAATCGATTGCCCCCATCGATTTCTACAACTCTTATTTGAACAATTTTTCGATTAAATAAACGGTTTGGCTGTAATAAAAATGGCAACTCTCAAAAAACTCACACAGTATTAACCCTTTAAAGAGGTGAAAATTACCCTCTGCTGGAAGTGGAGGAAGATGTAAGAGAGGAAATTTTTCTTGTTTTTATTTGACATTGGTCGCAGCACACTGAGCAGAGCAACGCTCAATTGCCTTGACCGTACTTGTTGAAGGGGTTCCCGTCCCCTCCCCCCAAGAAAAAAAATCAGAAGAAGTATTAGGAAACCTTTTAAGACCAGAAAGATGCACTCTACAGATGCAGTTGTATATCGATGCCCAGAGAAATTTAAAAGAGTTCTAGAGGGCGAATCAACCCTTTCGGTAAATGTTACACTCTTGGTGGAGCCCTTGGCAAGAATGTAAGGGCATGAGGATTGTAAAATGCCTACTCATATTCGTTTCTGTAATAATAATATTGATATCCATAACTTTACACCTACTTAAGGGATATTTGTGGCTCTATACAAAAATTTAAGGCGTATAACAATTTTCTTGACGCCAGATTCGCACTCAGAGTCGAAAAATGCAATGAAATACCATAGTCAGTCATCCAAATCACGGCCTTGATTTTTTTTGTGGGAGTGTCTTATTGTTACTTAACCTGAATTTATATTTTTTTAAGACACCTTCCACCAATCTGACCTTGTTACCCCCATATTTCTGACAATATAGGGTGTAGAGGTCTAATACCTATATTTTCGAACATTACTCACTATAAGCAACATTCATGAAAAAAAATAGTCGAAAAAACCTCTGGGCCGAAATCACATATGCTTACCCGGCGAGACCCTTTAAAAAAAAAAGAATGACGCTGATGTTGTTTAGTTGTTCTAACCTTATATTACAATTGAATTGAATCTAAGTAATTAAGTCGGTGTTTCTTAATCTTTTTGCTCGCGCAGTATATTTAAAAAAAAAAAAGAAAAATTTTGCAGTACACCTACGTCGTCATAGAAAAAGAAATTTAGGTATTATCAGACATTTGTATAAAATAAAAAATTGGTCAACTTGGGTGTTCCCTTACATTTGTTTACTGTGATTATATCTGCCTCTATCTCTAACATCCCCCACCAATATATTATTTACTCCAATTTATATTATAAATAGTTTTCGCTTAAAAGAACAATTTTTAGTTATGTTTTTCACCTGAGGATGGTGTAAAAGCCGAAAGTCGACTCGTGTTTTTCTATGATTTTGCTGTGAAAAGTGACAAAGCAACGATCCCATATTTTAATATGGATTTTCACAAAGTAAACCTGTCTAGTATTAATTATTTTAAAAAATAACTGTTTTTTTTTTTTTTTTTTTTTTTTTTTAAGATTTTGCCTCAAACTTAGAAAATTTTATAGCACACCTTTAAGAAACACTGAATTACTCGTAAGTCATAATTCTGTTTGACTGTTGAAAGTAATAGTTTAGCAACTAATAAACTGAAATATTTTCGTAAAACATTGGGCACTTTAAAAATTATTCAGTTTATCAATGGAAAAGTTTAGTGTAGAAATGTAGTTACTTTACGATATTAATGATCGTCAGGGTGTTAAACTTTTATAGAGATGGTAAATCCTACATTAATTTCTATGGACATTTTTATATAGTGGTAATCTTCACGTTTTCGTCTTTTACAAATTCAATATTTTAACGTTTTAAATTATCATTTATTGAATTGTTGAAGATTCATAAATGCGTCATAAAAAAGCCAATTTTGTTTATATCAAATCTATTGTTAATTTAACGTAAATAATTACAAAATATTGTAATAAATTATTCGACGCTTGGCTATGAGCCGTGACATTACGTTACAGACGAATTGGAACTAAACCATTCCACGTATTGATGTTCTATTTCTCTGTTACTTACGGGTTCCAAAAATTTTTTCATTAGTTTTCGTTGATATTTTAGTCAAATGTAAATGTAATTTTTAACTACATACTACAAAACTTCTCCATTATAAAAATGGCGTAAACTATAGATGAAATAAAGATAAATTGAGGTACAAATTTTGAATAATACAAGAATGCATAGAAATGTTTATTTTAGGGTTATCTGGAATAATCTAAACCTTTTTATACAATATTGACCTACTTTTTATTTTTCTTTTGATGAAATATCAATAAATAACCCGAGAATAAAATTACATTAACACATAAAAAAAATTTTAAAAAAAATTAACAGTTAGTTACTTTACAAATAATTTTTTTTTTATACAATTTGTTACAAAATCGATTACAAAATATCGATAAAAAATAAATCAATTAAAATATAAATTTTTAACATTCGAAATTTTGTTGAATCGGGTCATTAACACTTCTTTGAAGTGGAAATGTCAAGTTAATAATGTTCTGTAAAAACAAAAAACAAAAATGTATGCAAATTACTTTAAACTCCACTTAATATATTTACAACGAACGATTGCTGTTGATATTGGAACTAATATTATTAGTCAGTCAGTTGGATAACTTTCACTACTAGTGGGCTTCACTAACTTATTTTATATTTTATGCGTACATATAATTATAGTACAATGATTTATCCATAATATTTTTCAACGATTTGCGAAAACAATCTCAATTTGTTAATTTTCCTATATATTTTTGTTAAAATGTTCTGAAAAACTAGAAAGTAAAAAATTCCCGTTAATATTGCGTCCGCGTTAGGAGATATTCAAGGTCAAACATAATGAAAAACAGTTTTTTGCAAGTTTAGGAGATATTTACGATTAAAGCTTTCGATAATGAAGATTATCGTTTAAAAACAAACATAATAAAAAGCAGGTATATTGTATGATAGCTGCTACAGATAATAAAAAATCGCGTTCTATGGAGACCACGTTATAGGGGAATTGTCGCAATTTTACATCGCGTTATATGGAATTCGCGTTATAGAAGACTTGACTGTATAATAATTTTCGTAAACCCAATGTTTTGCTCATTAGAATTTCATAATAAAAATGCGAACACAAAATGTGTATAATTTCCTTTATACATTAAAATATACATATTTATTTATTTAAAATATATTGCGAAATTGTAAATTCTATTCTATGTACGTATACTTATAATTTTCTTTGATTACCTGCTATTTTCGATTAAAGTATTAACGAGCATTTGACATGCAAAATTGTAATATATAGCCATAATTTTAAGTCTGCTCTAATCAGTCGATTTAGTATTTCAAAATATTTCACTCAATTAACCCTCTTTAATGACTTTACATTCTTGTTGAAATCTTTTAAACTTACCTGTTGTTTGTTTATTTTATTTTTTTAAATATTTGCCAAGAAATTTTAATCTACATAAAATTTAATATTACATATAATATTACCTATGGTGGGAGCGCATGGAAACTCGTTGTAATAATGCAATAAATTCAATTAATTACCTGAATTAAAAAGAAAATCCTGTGCTCCAAGTATGTTCACAATAATTTCATTTAAGCATAAGATTTTTAATAAACGTAAAAAATTAACAGTTTTAGAATTTTGAGAAAAACGTTTTCGATTACAATATTGTTGTTTCATATGTAGCATAATTTTCATTAAACATTTAACTGCATTTTAAAAGCTCAAAGTTGGTTTAGGACTTTAGGTTATTATTCAATATATATATTTTATATATTCAATATATTTTATATATAATTTCAAATTTTATTAAATTTAAAAAATGTTTTTCATCAAAATCGATTGTGAAACTGTGACATTTTTTATTTTTATTTTTAAAAATAAAATTTTTATTTTTATTTTTAATAATTTTGATCTTTTTTATACTTTGATGTATTTTTGTCTAGACAATTCTCAACTTTACTGGTTTTCGTGGAAAGAGTTTTGCACGAAGTGTTATGTTTTTCTTGATACAGTTACTTTAACAAATAAAGCTATAATTCCTAAATGAATGCAAATGCAAAATTAATCGATTCCTAAAAGCGCCAAGGAGCAAGAGTTTTTGTTCGATTCTTATCATTACTTTTAGATTAATTAAATATAAATTTTGTATACAATTGTGCCTATTCAGTGTCTAATTACTAAAGATAGGAAATAAAATGGATAGAAGGAATAAATACTAGAAGAAAAGAAAAGAAAACTGCTTTTTTGTTCTTTAATTTATGGAAGTAGATAAGATCAAGAGAAAAATAATACTATATAGGTAACGAAAGTATAGTAATTAGAAAATCTTAGAAATATCAGAAATATAAATTGCCGAAAATATACTAATCTTGTATAAGATTTACTCTCTAAGCCAAAGAATCAGTCAGGTCTAGTCCCAGTGAAACATCAAAGACATTTTTTAGTGTTCGGTATCAAAACTGACAGAATATGGAGTACCTATGAAATCATTTCGGTGTTTTTTCGTTTATTACAGGCGATTTTATCTAAAATTATGTATTTTCGATGTAAAAGTTTAAAATTTGAGTAAATTTAAAATGTAAGTGTAAATTTTTCGGTTTATTTCAAATAACTTTGTATGTGACTATTAGGTATACAGAGAAAGACACAATTAGTGTGTGAACAAACCGGTACGGGTGACCGTTATGTGACGGAAGACACGAAAGTGACAAATTGACCAAAACACGTATTAAATTTCTTTGTCAGAAACCAATATCTACTTGATTTGAATGTTTAGGTATGAGTCAAGTAGTACAATAAAATTATTATATTGCACCCACTTAGATCGTGGGGTTGCATAGATCAGTCTAAAAAAGCAGTTCATAGTTAAGTGTAGAAATATTCAGTAATTAAATAATGCGGTAAAATTTCTTCAGTTACGAGAGATTCTATGCATATTAGACTTGGAATAAAGAATGCTTTTGTTCATTTAGTCCAGGGGTGGCCAACCCAAATGATCTTGCGGGCCACTTTGGAAGCGCATCATAACTCCGCGGGCCGCATATAAAATTATGTGTTGACATATTAGATTCAGACCCACTATTTTAGACTAACTATATTACACATAAAGAAAAAAAATTGTTACCTAGACTTGAAAACCCATTTTTTTTCGTATTCTTTTCCGTACATTTTTTTTTTTTTTTGAGTGCTGTAATCAATTTTTGAAATTTTTCAAAAATTTGACAAAATTGTGAAGAATTACTAAAAAATTCATTGTTGTAAGAGTAATTTTTTTGTTATTTATTGGTTTTTCTTTTCCATTTTTGAGCATGTTCTTAAATGAAACTACCATTTTTTTTTATTTTACCAAAAAGTACATGTCAAGCCGAAAAAAATGAGCACCGGCAGAAATCTGTACGATGATTTTTTTTAAGTAGAACCTTTTCATGAAAAAAAAGTCTTCCCGTCCGAAAAAAATGAATATCTTGGAAACTTCTTAATTTTTTTTACCCGAAAAAAACTTGTGATTATTTAAGATCCAGAAAGGTATACTTTTACCAAGTTTCGTCCAAATTAAATTAGTTTTCTGGAAATGAGAAGTATAAAACGAAATAAAGAAAAAAACAAGAATATTCGCATTTTTCTCCGAAATTTTGAGATTATGTTAAATAGTGACCTCTACAAAAGTTATTTTAAAGATAATTTTTCCTTTGACTTCAACTTTCGCCGGAAATTGCAAAAATATAATTTTTCTTCCTTTTGGGACTCCCCAAATGAGCCCTCCACCGTCCCTACTCAAGCATTTATTTTTTTTTACGTTTATTATAACCCTCTTTACCATTTCCACTAATAAAAGTCTAGGTAATTTTTTTCTTTTTATTTCCCTCTAAATGAGTTTATTTGATCGGTCTATTTGTAATGTATTTTTTAATGCATTGGTTTTTACTATCTTGGTCATTATAAAAGAAGTATATTTTGTATAAGTATGATGAATCTCGCGGGCCAAAAAAAGTTCAAGGCGGGCCACATGCGGCCCGCGGGCCGCGGGTTGGCCACTCCTGATTTAGTCCGTAATGTTGTTTGAATGAATCGATTTACACATTTTGCTTTTTAAAAGTTTATCTACTTTGAAATAAATATTTCCATAATTTTCAAATTTTACCACCTTTCCTAGTAAACGTAACCTAAAATATAATAATTCATATTAAAAAAAGCAAAATAAACAAAAGAATGAGAGAATTTCAAATTTCGTCACAATGATATCTCCGTTCAATTGTTAGATTTTGTCTTTTGTTTTTCGTTGTTGTTTTGACTATCAAAAAAAAGTGAAACTGTTAAATTTTTAAATTTTATTATTTAACATGTACGGTAACTATGCCATAACCACACCATAACCGCTTTAATATAATAATTTCATTAGTTGGAAAAAAGCTATTGTTAAAATTTTTTTTATTAAAAAATTGGGTGTATATTGTGATTACTGTTAGTAACTTCCTACTACTGACTACTAGTAAATTTCTTTATTATCACCAGTTTATTACTCGTAACGTGTTCTTTTGTTTGGCTAGATTTGATGTATTATGCATATTATTGAATTTAATACACCGTCTCATAAAATTAATGTTAAAATCTTTTTATTAGTTAGGTATATGATAAGTATATTATATAAATAGTTATATATTAAAATTTTAAATATTAGGCGTATTAAATATGTGAAATTATCTATTCGTATCTTAAGTACCAGGCAGACCAAGACTTTTGCCCTGACCATTGCCCGCAATCTTAATATAATTTTACCACTAGTAATACCACCTATCTTTTGAAATTTTTTATATACTGACAAAAGGAAATAGGTACACTTTTTCCCCGTTATACGCAACTTTAAAAGATTGAAATAGAATTAAACTTTACTCTTTTTAGATAATAAAATTCGCATATACGTAAAAAGAGTAAGGCATATGATTCTATTTCAATTTTTTAAGTTGCTTATAGCGAGGTAAAGGTGTACCTATACGTCTAAACCAGGGGTGGGCAAACTTAATACTGGTATGATCGACATGAATTTTTCTTATTTATGCGCGATCGGCTCCGAGAAATGAGTTAAATTAAAAACAAATAAAGCATCTTTCATGTCAAATGCCCATTAGGGAAATGTAGGGTTACAATAATTCCAAATTTTCATTATACTGAGAGAAAATTCCTATAATAATTACTGTGCTCATACTACAATCGACGTGTAACAGGCGAACATATCCAATTTTTGTACGGTAAAATTATAAAAATTACAATAATATAACTATAATTTTTATAATTTTACCGTACAAAATTGAATATGTTCGCCTGTTACACGTCGATTGTAGTATGAGCACAGTAATTTTTATAGGAATTTTCTCTCCGTGTAATAATTAGTATCCGACCGTGTAGAAATTTCGGTTTCAGCCAGTTTCGGAAAAAAATTGTAGTTTCGGTTTAGTTTTGGTTTCGACAGCAAAACAGCCAAAACTACGACCGAAACCAAAACTCCGTTCGTGAAACCATCGGCATTATTCGGACCATGTTTTTTATTCTCAATAAATTAAGTACTATAATTAATCTTGTTAATACTAAAGTTTACTTTTATTATGATTTGTTGGAAACTTCATGACAATAATTATATACACCGCTCAGGGCCGGATCACCGAATAGACAAATGAGACAAATGTCTAGGGCCCGATTCTTTGAAGGGCCCGGTTAAACTATCTATTTTGAATATATGAATTAATATTTACGATTTGTTTTAGTTTTTCACAGATAATCAATAATAGAAGCCGCACAAAATGATAATGAATCTGTCAAAACAGGAGTAGAATAAAAATAATAAATATTTTCTTTTTTGCTCTTCAATTCTACTTTTCGGGGAAATTTTGACAAAAGCAGTAGTGAAAATCTTTTACCTGGGAAACGCCCCATAGGTAAATCCGGCTTGGGGAACGAGAAAGGGGGCCCGGTAAGAAGAAAATGTTTAGGGCCCAAGAGTGCAAGGGCGCCCATACTCGGGGCCAGAGGGGCCGCGGCTCCCTTGCTGATCATGGTTGGAGAAAAATTTCAAAAAAGGAGCTGGAAGAAAATAAAACGACTTTTTTTTGCAGGTGGATGCTATTTTTGTGGAAAATACGCACTATTCGTAATTTGCGACCCCCCTAGTTGGTTCTGTTTGCTGTAAAATTTCGAAAAAAGGGATTCGGAGTAAAGGAAACGACATTTTTTTTTATTTGCTCGTCAATATTATTTTTGAGCAAACATTTCGGAAAAACGGACCCAGAGAAAGGGAAATGAGGTTTCTTTTTGCTCGCCTTTGTTATTTTTGGGGAAAATACCGAAATTTGGGAATTTTTATGGCTACTTACAAATCATTTTTTGTCATCCAATATTATCCAAGTTCCAGCCCATCCCCCTTACAAATTATCATATGGGCACCCATGCAAGTAAGGTTGCCAGACGTCCGGATAAAGCCGGACACAGTCCGGCTTTTTAGTTGCGTGTCCGGCCAAATTAGACGGTGTCCGGCCTGTCCGGCTTTTGTTAGGCTTTTTAAATTTGATCATCTTTTTTTCTTTTTTACATTGACTGACCGTGACTTGATTCATGAATCCTTTTTAATTTTTTTTTTTTTTTTTTTGTAATCCAGATTGCTTTTCAGAATTCATTGTTATTTCTCAATATTATTTTTCCCATTACGGGTCATAATGCAAATGTTGAAAGAGTTTTTTCTTTGGTAGGTCAACATTGGTCAAAAGGACGCAATAAATTAAATGTCGCTACTATAGCCAAAATGTTGGTTGTACAATTTAATTTTAAAAATTTGACTTGTAAAGAGTTTTACAACTCAATTTTAAAAGAAAATGAGCTTTTAAAGCAGATGTCTGCTAGTGAAAAATATTAATTATTTTATGTTACAATTAAAGTTTATTTAGTTCATTAGTGTTATATTTAATTTTGTTTTCCATTGCAAATTGCAATAGTAGTTACTGCTAATTATTATTGCCATGCAATTATTGAAATTAATATTGTAATGAATATTGAATGATTAATAATAAGGAAAACTTATTCAATCAATTTTATTGTTGTTTCATTAGAATTTAAGAAAATTTTATGGTAATTGATAAAAAAGCCTTGTTTTACTTTTAAAAAAATAGTCATGTTTTACTAAGACTAAAAATTAAGGGTGTCCGGCTTTTTTACCCAAATGTCCGGCTAAACTGACTGCTGTATTTTTCAGTTTTAAGATCTGGCAACCCTACATGCAAGAGAAGGTTAATCCGGCTCTGATCTGAGTCACTTAAATAAAAAATAGCAAGTAAAAAATTATTTTATGTATTAATTTTTCTTTGTTTTTATTAAATAACTAATTATTACTCAAATATGGGCTTTTTAAACAAATTGAAATTAAAATAAAGTAGTAAGAAATTGCCTTAAAAGAAACTTTTGGCTTCGGTTTCAGCCGAAACTGAGACAGCGACTCGCGACCGAAATTCGGTTCTGGTTTCGATTAAAAAACCAGTTTCGATCGGGCACTATGAGAAGCTATGAGAAGGCTTGGAATGGCCTACTACTGACGACAGATTTTTATATGTACGACGACAGATTTTAATCTAGTATATTCATGGTTTCTTCTAAATTCATCAAAGCAGGATCGCTATAAAATGTTTCCAAATTCCAAAATAATTAAATCCGTATCACAACAATTTAACAAGTACTTATTTATTTTAAATCTATTAACTACATCTATTTAAATACAAAGTAAACTCCTTCCTAAATTCCTAATCTTGAATTATTAAATTATGAATTATATATATCCTGATCATTACTGTTTGAATATTAAAATACGACTAACTGTATTCTGAATGTTTCATTATTATGAAAACTCCGTTTTTCCGTTTTACAATTAGGTATAGCATTCTAATTAAAATTATGGAGATTATGTGGTGCGCTTTAACTAGTGTTTACTTATTAAAATATTTTTAATGATGAAGTATGTTCCAATTAAATTTAACTACCATCATTGTTTACGTGGACTATCACTGCCAGTATATTATGTGGATTGATTTAAAAATATATACATATAGGTGAGTTTTTTGAGAGTTACCATTTTTATTACAGCCCAATTATTACGATTAATTATTAAAGCAGGAGGCAACCGATTATTGCAGTCAGGAGCTTTATAGCTTTTATGGTTTTTGAACTGTGATGCAAATTTATAGTTTCATTATTTTTTTAAATGGAAAGTTTATGCCTTATAGTTAGTTTATGTTTTAAAGCTACAATTGACACTCAAATTTCCATTGCATTCTTATCTCATATTTTTGAGTAATTGCGTTTAAAAATTACACTTTTAAAGTTCGTGCTCAAATGATTTCAAACGATATTGGAATTTACGGTATTTAATATATTAAAAAAACTGCTATTACGTTTTTTCTCAGAAATTCAGATGGTGAAATAGGTCACATCACAGCATAAACATAACAACAAAGTACAATAAAGAAATAGAATTTCAGTCAAAATTCATTGTAAGATAAAAAAACGCCGTGAGCAGAGAAGCCCCATCACGGAAGTCGAATTTAATCCCTTCATCTTCGGTATTGAATGTCTACAAGCGAAACGTGATTGAAAGTTTACAAGCGATTTATCATTTTGGTGGTTTCAAAACTGATGATGAGTGTCCGGTTGATCGGGGCTTTAAAAAAAGGTTTTAAGTTTTTAAGGGCTGAATCTCAGTAAATTTCAATTTTATGCCAATAGCAGTTAGCAGGAAAAAAGCCAACACAATTCGTACAAGGACATACCTACCCATGCTTATCCGCCAGTTGCTTTTGTCGTTTATTTTTAAATATTAAAAAAGGACCTTAAATGGTAAACTGGAAGGCCTTCATGAAGATATTTTTTCTTTCCAAAAAAATCCAAAATTTTTAGCACTAGCTGGATACTAACTCAATACAGCACATACAAAATTTTAGCCCTCTAGGTTTCCTTAAAGAGTCTCTAGCAAAAAAATCAAGGAAATATTGGCGTAAAAATCGTGGGGGTAAGGGTTAAAAGTTGAAACCTCCAAAAAGCAGTGGCTGGCTATTAACTTAACCTGTACACAAAATTTCAGCCCTCTAGGTTTATTTGGGGAGATTTTGACCGGAACGAAACTGTTAAAAAACAAGAAAAATCATGTTCTTTTTGGTATAAAAATGAGCCTTTTTAAATATTAAAAAAGGACCTTAAATAGTAAACTGGAAGGCTTTTATGAAGATATTTTTTAATTCCAAAAAAATCCAAAATTTCTTTTTTATAAATAAAATAAACAATTACATCAATAACATTTTTTAAAATACTTACATAATTAAATTTATGTATTGCATTTGAAATAAATGATAGGGTAAGAGACCCGATAACCGATCACTATTTTTAGTTGTATCATTAAATTAGCTTAAAAAAATTAAAAAATAAACAAAACACCCATTTTTTTTTCTTAATAAGTATGAAACCAAGTTTTTTTAATCCAATGGATATGTTTTTAAGAAAATATAACCCAAAAATTTTGATTTATTAATGTTTTTGTTTTATAATTTGTTGACGTCTATGAAAAAACGGACAGAATATATTAACCTCCTTTGAAAGATCAATACACTGACCCCTATGAAAAATCGCGCATTAACGTACATGACATACAGTACTACAAATCTTCTACTATCGAATATTTGAACCATTCTCTTCCAGCCACTTTGACACTCTATCCACTACTAGGTGAGGCTCTATGTCATAGAGTATTATCATAGAGTGACATCTAGTGAAACATAGAACGTCAAAGCAAAAGCCAAGAATGGTTTAAATATTCGATAAAATAAACCACTAAAATCACAATTTCGTTTTGCTCTCTGCTGATGTTTTAAAAAAACATTGTGTAAGTTCTGACTTAGCCGTTAACCATTGTGAATTTTTAAACAGTTAAATTAAGTTTATATTGTATCTCTATGTGTCGTTTCAGATCTAATACATATCATACATATTATGTTTGACGTTTTTATTTGATAATATATAAATAACAATTTGGAAGTTTTAATTGAATATTAATTATTTTTCAATTGATTTTACGTTCTGAAATAAATAAAATATTAAAGTAAAATTATAAAAACGGTAGTTAAGTGTTTTAAACCCAAAAATTAATTAAAAATGTTTATAAAATAGATATGCAATATATAATTCTCAAAATGCGGTAACCAACTCTAAAACTCAATCCCAAGAAGAATCAGTCATACAAATAATATTTAACGCATATAAAATTTAATTTAGCTATCCTAATCTCTTAAGTGGACTAATAACAATTATTTGTATACTTTTATTATGCTAATAACTTTAAAAATTCGGTGAAAAATGTTACAATTTATAACTCATGTGTTTTGAATAATGATCATCCTTTGTATTTTTTAAATTAAGTGAGGAGGCATTAAATGTGAGGTGAATTTAAATTGAAAAATAATCATTCTATTAATAATAATTTATTTTATCAAAGGTTTCTTTCAGAAATAACTTCATTAAGATATAAATGTCAAAACTGTTCGGACTTATAACCCCGATCGACAATGGGGTCTTTTACCCTAGTATATATCTACTACACTTGTTTCTTTAAATTTAGTCTGCCTACTGTATTGTTATCAATATAAATTACATTTAACCATATATAACAACGCTATTGAATTCCGATGTAAAATGGGAAAAGTGAGGGGCAAGGTAATGTGGAATCCCTAAAAGGCACACCCTCGATATTAACTGAATATATGGATACAAAATTTCAGCCTTCTAGGTTTACTCAGAGAGTCTCTAGGCATGTTAGAAAAAAAGCAAAAAATCAAGGATATATTGGCGTAAAAATCGTGGGGGTAAGGGTTAAAAGTTGAAACCTACAAAAAGCAGTGGCTGGCTATTAACTTAACCTGTACACAAAATTTCAGCCCTCTAGGTTTATTTGTAGAGATTTTGACCGAAACGAAACTGTTAAAAAACAAGAAAAATCAGGTTATTTTTGGTATAAAAATGGTGGGGGTAAGGGTTAAATGTTGAGACCCCAATAGGCATCCCCTTGATACTAACTCAATCCGAATAAAAAATTTCAGCCCTCTAGATTTATTTGGGTGACCTGTGCAAGTGGTACAATCTTCGAAAACGTCGAAAAAGCATGAAATTGTAGCTTAAAAATGAGGGGGGTGGGGCAGAAATATTAAAACGTTCAAAAAGCACAACCTAGGTACGAACTTTATCAACACACCAAATTTCAATCCTCTACGTTAATTCTGGGGTGCTGGGGCGTGTTAGATCCAGCCAAAAAATAGTGATTCTGAGATCTGATATCAAAAATTTATTAGCATTTGTAATAATTTAGATTTTATTACTAATTGTTTATTTCTTGGACATAACACGATAGAAATCAATAAAAACGCTGTTGATTGAAGAACCCTCAAATAGTTGCGTGTAGTTTTATCGCAAAACCGATAATTAAAAAAAAATTTTAAATAGTAATTTTTTTTTAAATTTATGTTTTTAATTGATGCATTAGATCAGTTTTATCGACAAATTAATATATATAGTATTATAAATATTGTAACTCGGAAATCGTAGGAGATTATAAAGCTCCTGACTATAGCAATCGTTTGCCTTCTGACCGGTATTTAAAACCTCTATTTGAACAATTTTGAGATTAAATCAGTGGTTTGGTCCGTAATAAAAATGGAAACTCTCAAAAAACTCACTTAAGGGGAAAATTTGAAAAAATATGCTATGACCCCAAAAAACTTGGACAACAGCTATGGATTATATTACTGATTTCAAAAACGGGAGTCAGTATACATTTTTCTCTGAAAAGAAAACGACGCGACAAAATTTTATTTCGAAATTGAAGCGATTTCAAAACAAAAAAACTTTGAAATCTCTTATAATTAGAAGTAATGCAAAGATGATTGCCGATAATTGCAAACTATTAAAGGCGATTGTCGATTACATTATCAATATATTCAAAAGCAGCTAAAAGTAAAAGTAGTTGGCACTGGTCAACAATTTTGATGACGCCACAAAATTTAATTTTACATTTAGGCTAGGGTCACACTGGAAGTGGGTACGTACGACAAATCACTCGCGTGTACTTGTACGTACACGTCAGATTGAAACAAACAATGCAAATGAACGAAGTTGGTCACACTAGATACGAGTTATTCTTGCACGTACTTACGTAGTCGTCAGTGTTAAAAACTGAAACAAAAAAGTTTGTTTTTTTCGCACTAGTCGTACGTGTAGAAGATAAAGAAGATAGGCAACTTAAGTAAAAGTAATACAATTTATGAATATTATTTGAATTTTAACGGATATTTTCATTTGTTATAATTTTTGTAGTACCAATATACAATTTTATAAAACTTATTATTTGATATATTAATGATATATTTAAATGAATATAGAAAAATTAATAATTCTGATATTTGAAAGGGAACTATTAGGGAACCAAAGAGTACCATAACAAAGAAATTTGTAGAAAACTTTGGTTAGAGGTTGCGGAGGCATTAAATGTCCCTTCATTCATACGAAAATATTGAAAAAACTGTTTTTATCTATTTTCAAATGTGAAAATAATTTTCTAAATTCACCATCAGTAGATCTTCTATTGTATAGTTTATGAACCTAAAAATTTCGATTCGCTTTTTTCATCAGATAATAATTAATTATATTATTATCGAGAAACAAATAATCTCTCAACGGATTCATTTTTAAAATAAATTTACGTAAGTATACGCTAACAGTGTGACCACTTTATCTGACGACAATAGTCTCACGACTACATCAGACAAATTAAGTCGTGCGTACCCGCTTCCAATGTGACCTTAGCCTTACTCTACCAGTTAATATGTAAAAACATTTGCCTCCTTTATCTGGTTCTACTATTTGGTCTATCAAGCCATATGTACATACTGCCAACGATGATAATCAATATTTTTTATTCCTTCTTATTCCATTAACAAAAGAAAATAATAATGGAAACTTAATTTAATTTTTTTTTACTTTCATCGTGAAAGAAAATTTACTTATTATAGATACATACTACAATTTTATTTCATTTATTTACAAATCTTTTTTAAAAATAATTCATCCGTATAATTTACTTTAAAATGTATTTTATATTTTGTGTATTTTGAATTATTAAAATACTGAGGCTGTTATGTAATTATGTAAATACAAATTTAGACTAATTAGAATACAAAAAGTCAACATTTTATAATTCTTTGAATATTTTTCAGTTGTTGTGAACAACTGAAGTGTGTTAAAAATAAAAGAATAATGGGATAACCTCCTTTCTTGTTTATAAATATTGTAATATTTTAATTTATTCACTTTTTGTATACACATCAACAAAAATAATATTGGAAATAGAAAAGATGTGCAATGGCCAACTCTCTAAACATACATTTTTTTGACGGGGCAGTTAACACTGACGTTTCTGGACCCCGTATGCGGTCAAGTGAAACCTGATTAACTGTGACACAACGCTTTATCGCATACAAGAAATCCGGCCCTATCTTCGTGCCGGATATAACTTTAAAGTGAAAAAAAAATTCAATTCTTTTTTTAGCGACTGCATATCTTTTGAATATTACCTGCAGAAAAAGATTTTGAATTTCAGTAAAAGTAAGTTTTGTAATTGCAAAATTCTTAACGATCACTTATTTTTTGTAGTTTGTACGTATCTATTTGCTAATCTCGATGGTGGGTCTCGGGATTTCAAAAATTCAATTCCAATCCCGAAAAAAACTAAAACTTAGTCCAGTTTCTAAAATTCCTGGATTGGATATTCTAGTCAGATGTTACTGGCAGTTGACTTGACGGTTTATACTAGCGAAAATTGATTTTAGAACACAGAAAGACAGATTGTTGTGAAGCAACCACGTCAAACACTGCGAATTTTTACAAATTATATTCTTTTTATCTGCGTGGCTTAATGGCAAAATTATCCTTGTCGAGTTATATTGTAATTTAAAATACACTTCTTTACGCAATTTATCACATCACATCACGAGTCGCATCTGCTTCGACTGATGAGATTGATTTGAACTTTATAAATATTTCAATTGCGTAAGAATATATTTCAAATATTTTTATAATCAGTAAAAAAGAATTTTAATATGTACATATTTTGTAAAACCTTGACTGTCGTTAACGTTATAAGACGTCAAGTGAAATTTTACTATTTCACACACCACGTCGTAGGACGTCGAAAATTCCATGTAAAGTATATTAGCTGTCAAAATTGGGTAATAATAGTGTCGTTGTAGGTTATGACCGCTAAGGTGTTAACAAACAATTAAAATATTTTGAAAATTGCTAGATAGTAATTTATTGATAGCGTATTAATTAAAGATGTTAAGAGTTGGTAAAGGTATATGTTTTTAAATAGGTATAATTTATAAGGTAAGTAAGGGGTCAGTCAGTTAATATGACCACTTTCTTATAACTCCGAAACTACGAGGATATGGAGGGTAGATATTCTACACTCCATATACGAGGAACTAATTGTAGATAACACTGTTAGTATTAACTGAACAGTAAGCAATATCACTTATTTTAAAAAGAGAGAACGTTATTCGCGTG
This sequence comes from Brachynemurus nebulosus, assembly GCA_035578155.1. NCBI lineage: Eukaryota > Metazoa > Arthropoda > Insecta > Neuroptera > Myrmeleontidae > Brachynemurus > Brachynemurus nebulosus. The sequence continues at coordinate 370,034 of JAPWDM010000041.1, read as the reverse complement.
TGAGGTTATATACTTGTTTATAAATTTTACTTTAAAGAGATTCAGCGCGTAAACTTTATGGGTATTAAATAATTGTGGCATTGAAATAAAGGTAAGTGCGTTGCATTTTTAATTCTAGTTCTGATATGGAAAGTGTTTTTTATGAAAAACGGATATTTTTTTGATACAGTGGATTTTTTGACAACAGATTCTAACCTGTTAATATGGACAGTGTAGCCCAGGAGTAAATAAAACAAATGTTTCAGTTGAAAGAATCTGATTTGGATAAACCTGGTTCCAAATCTGATGTGGATAAATCTGGTCCAAAATCTGATGTGGATAAACTTGGTCCAAAATCTGATGTGGATATACTTGGTCTGACTTCTGAAGACAAGGGTAATCTCATATGCCCAAGTTGCGAAGATTAATAATTTACTGAGTATTTTCTTTAATATTATTGTTAAAAAAATTATTTCATTAAATTATTTAAATAAATGTGCTGATTTTCTTAAAATTTTACATGATGTTGATGTGGCTTGAGTTGGCCATATTTCCACCTATGTACGGAAATATGGCCATTTTGCACATTTTTTAAAAAACCAAAAATTTCTAAAAATTAGAAACTGAATCTTCCTAATTTATTATAATGTTAATAAACCATTAGTCGTAGAATAATGGGGTATTATTTATTTCCCTCTTTTATTTGTTTTCAGATAATTATAAAGCTTCAAACCTTAAGGTGGCCATATTACCCTTACGTACCTTATATCAAAGTGAATTATAAAGTTGAGCGTCCAGAAGCTCAAACGGAATTGCGCCGGGTCACGCTGCTCCGCGTTTCCGACCTTGTGGACTCTCAGTTTAAGATTATAAGCCGTATACCCACCCAATGGGATTTACCATCGGCAACATCTCAGGATGTCAGTTAGTGTCCAAGATTTATTAAATTTTATTTATTTTAATAGCCATAGTAACATATTTTTATATATCGTGTAGTGTACACTGGGTCTTTCAAGGAACAGTTGTGTTTTCAACGTTTTCTAGCCTTCCAAAAAATCTTAAAAAATTCTGAGTTACTTCTTGGAGTGTCTACTACATGGTCCAGCAGTTTCTAGAGTCAAAAGTTTAAAACCGTTATTAATAAAAATCGACCAATAGTTCAAAAAGCATAAAAAATAAAATTTTGTAAAAAAAATTCCTAACTTTACAATGAAGGAATATTTTAAAAAAATGGTTTTAGGCTTTTGTAGCTTATACTATGAGCTTTCAAATGAATATAGTTTTTTGGGCATCGGCTCCAAAAAGTTGAATTATTCTAGCTAACTATTCAAGCTGAATATTGATTTGTACCCAGCCAATTTTAAAAAAAAATTTTTCTGATAGTGGTTTCGGCTTCCTTAATGTCCAAAACTAACAAAACAACTATCTAGAAAAAATGTTTAAGAAGTTGACTTGAAGTTGAAGTTGGCCAATACTCAGCTGACGATATCTCTAATTTCAAAAATGACGAATTTTCATACAAATTTTTATCCACTATTTAGGGAATAAAAACCCATTTAGGGGACGAATTTTCAAAAATCCTTTCTTAGTGCTCACCTACATTACATAGGAAATTCCTGTGCAAAATTTCATTCTTCTAAACCCAACGGTTTAGGCTGTACATTGTCTGTCAGTCAGTCAGTCAGTGTTAGAAATTTATTAAGTAGATTTCTGATTTTCTTTAGAATTATTAATATTATTTTTATTTCGTAATAAGAAATTTCTACGGTTGTCCAATCATTTCCTAGCTCCGCTATTTGCAGAGGGTACATGTGTAAAAGGAGGGGAGGGGTCAAGGGGTTATGACCCATCGCCACCGAGAATTAAAAATATATACTAAATATATATTATTTAATTACAAACACCACGTTGGTAAAATTACTATAATTATAATGATTATTAAGTCAGTGTTTTTTTAGTCATTTTAGAAATTTTTTTAGCTCTTTCATTTCTCGTGTGTACTCCCCCCCACTTCAAAGGCTTGGCTGTATACGCCTCTGGTTATTTCCTCACATTATAAGTTCATATTTTACTAAAAATTATCCAACAAAGTAAACTTTTTGTAATTTTTGAAAAAGCATATATTTTTGACTAAATTGTGAAGGTTATTTTCTGTTGTCTAGTGGGCGCACATTCTTCTTGATTCTAGTACCTACTCGGATTAGGGATGATCGATATTAGAAAAACATCGATGTTGACATCGATGTTAACATCGATTCAAGAGTATCGATATACGATGTATATCGAAAGAAAGACATCGATGTTCGAAAACATCGATGTTTCTGTAGCAAAATAAACAACCATTATTATAATCCATTATTTTATTTATTAAAAATTAACATTGCCAGTATTTATTTGGTACACTTTGCAAAAAAAGTCACTTTGTTAGAAGTTTCCCTTTTAATATGTTCCTTTGTTGATACAAATGCTGCCCATAGCTTTTGAAAAAAGTCTCTCTGAAGCTGTTGAAGTTGCTGTGAAATACAAATATTTAATGGCCATTTTTTTTCAAGTTTGGATAATTGGATCCTAGAACTTGCCATAAAAGTAATGGATCTTGTTTTAAATCAACTACAGGACTTTTTAACTACTGGATAGCTTAGAGTAATATCGATGTTTCGATATTATTCTCATAACATTGATGTGTCGATGTTATCGAGGACATAACATCGATGTTTTAACATCGATGTTTTCTCCCTAAACATCGATGTTTTTCTACCATCGATGAATATCGATCATCCCTAACTCGGATATATTTGAAATCCAAGTTCCGATTGACAATAAATTATTTGCTTGATATTGTTATTATCAAAACAGACCACATACATAAATCGATATGGTCTCCAATTCTAATATGAATCGTATGAATTACTAAAGACTGGTTTTAATGAGCCAGTTATTATTATTAGCAAATCATTTATATGTACTGATATCTATATAAAGACAAACATTTTAAATCAGTAAGTACATACCAATTTAAACGAGTTTATGAAATTGTACAAACGTTAAAGTTACAGTAATAAGTAATAAGTGTACGTAACAAGACGAGACATGAGCAAGCAGTTTACCTTATTACGAAATAGTACCTGTATAGTAATATGTAATAGATTTATAAGGTAATTTATAAAAATCAATATTTTCTACATAATAAGGTGACCAACCGTTCCAGATTTTGCGGGACAGTCCAGTACCAGTAGTCGTTGTCCGGCGTTGTAGTATTACCCTGTAATGCGTCCTGGGAGTCCTACATTTCTCCAATTTCTCTATCAACAGTATAGTCCACCTGACACGGTATGGCGTCCATAACCATTAACGTGTTAAAATATGTTACTCATATTGTACGGTACAATTTAATCATACACAACCTAATGTTATTTCAACAAACGGTGGAAATGATTCTGGGATGGAATATTTATATTTTAAAAACAAGGAATCGCTTTTAAACATTTTTTAAATACTTAACCCGGCGTGTGTATACTGGGTCTTTAAAAAATCTAGTTAGTAGTGGGGACTCAAGGTCCAATGGATGCCCGGGTCTGGTGGTTGACTTGCATACGCGAGCGAGTGAAAGTTGCATCCGTTCCCTAAAAGGGTGAGTGTACACACGGCGTCAGTATTTTCGAAGGTAAATGAATGGTGTTATTAGCGAATTTCCAGAAAGAATTCTGGAAATTCAGCTATTACAGTAGGTGTCATGACGCGACTTGAGCCCGGGACTATGGCAGAAATTCGTTTTGAGGTCCCTAGAAACCGAAAATAATATTCACTAAAATTTATATATATATATATATATATATATATATATATATATATATATATATATATATATATATATATATATATATATGTATGTATGTATGTATGTATGTATATATGTATCAGCACGATAACTCTCGAACGAACTGTCCCAGATTTACATAATTTGGTAACAACGTTGGAAGTCCAAAAAACTTGGATGAGTTCTTCAGCCAGACACGTCGGATGCCAGGAACATGGTTTTTGTTCTTGCAAAAAATTAGTTTTTAGCCAAAATTTCCACTTATTCAAAAATGTTTGCCAAATTTTTTTACATCATTTAAAAGAGGAGAAAAAATTACATAAAAAAGGTGTTTAAACTATTATTCTATGTCAACTAGTTTCCGATAAAAACTAATTTTTATAAACGGAAATTCGCTATGTTACGCAGGGTGCTGCGACAGGGGTATTTTTATCTTTCTCGTAGACCGGAAGGAAGTTAGCGCCGAAAGTTGAAAAATCTTTTTGTTTTTTATATGGTTAAATTGCTCCCAAATTGCTCCTTTGAAATCAGTAATTGCTCCACCTGAAACTTAATTATTTAATTAGTTATTTATAAAGAAAAAATTTTCTTTCCGTTATTTAAGTTATCAAAATCTCCCAAAATAATACTTTTTTATATAATTTCTTTACGTCAATAACTTGCTCCCAGTTTGCTCTGTTTAATTTAAAAGCTAAATCTTAATTTTTTTGAATAATTATTAAAATATTTTGTTTTTTTATTATATAATGTTATTTAATGTCAAAATTCAATTATCCTTAAATATATGCAAACGACTTAAAGGTATAATGGATTGCCTATACTTTTTAATAATACATAACCTAATTCATAATATTTTTTATTTTAATATATTTTAATTATTATTCAGAGAAATTAATAACTAACTTTTAAATTAGATGGAGCAAATTGGGAGCAATTTTTTGATATCAGGTAATTGTATAAAAATGCATTATTTGACAAGATTTTGATAATAGAAATAGTCAAACAAAAAAGTTTTTTTGTTTGTAAATAACTAATTAAGTAATTAAGTTCCAGGTGGAGCAATTACTGATTCCAAAGGAGCAATTTGGGAGCAATTTAGCCATATAAAAAACAGAAAGATTTTCCAACTTTCGGCGCCAACTTCTTTCCGGTTTCTCGTAGTTTTTCAGTTTTTTCAAGGCTAAAATAAATTATTGTTACCGTTATAATTCATTGATGGATCCACGTTAGATGAAGTGGATAACGTACACAGCAGTGGAATCGCGGCTTTATTTTTTCATTTTTTTTTATATAAAACAAAGTTTTGCTCCATTTTTTTTTTTTTGTTTCCTTTACTTTCTTGCTTTTTCGGTTTTTTTTCTGTTAGTATTTAATTTCTTTTATATTTTCAATAATAAAAACTCATTTTGTGCCAAATAATTACTGTTCCGTTTATTATGACTTGCCTGTTAATATTCCCCATTTTCAGGTGCTAGAATAATTCAACTTTTTGGAGACGATGCCCAAAAAACTATATTCATTTGAAAGCTCATAGTATAAGCTACAAAAGTCGAAAACCATTTTTTTTAAATATCCCTTCATTGTAAAGTTAGGAATTTTTTTTACAAAATTTTATTTTTTATGCTTTTTGAACTATTGGTCGATTTTTATTAATAATGGTTTTAAACTTTTGACTCTAGAAACTGCTGGACCATGTAGTAGACACTCCAAGAAGTAACTCAGAATTTTTTAAGATTTTTTGGAAGGCTAGAAAACGTTGAAAACACAACTGTTCCTTGAAAGACCCAGTGTACACTCCGTGCTCTCGAAAATACAGTGTACACACGCCGGGTTAAGAAAGTGTCGATATTTATTTGAAATACATGGTAGAGTAAATGGTCGAAAAACGACATTTCGTATTACACGGCTAAATGTTATTTTAACTAATGGCGGAAATGATTATGGGATGGAATAATTCTATTTAAAAGTAAAGAATGACCTTTAAACATTTCTCGAATCCTTAAAAAAGTGTCAATATTTATCTGAATTATATTGTAGACTATAAGTGGTGAAAAAACGCCATTTCATAATACATGACCAAATTTTATTTCAGCTAATGGCGGAAATAATTTCAGGATACCATAATATTACTTAAAATTAAATAATGGCTTTTAAATATTTATGTAATGTTTACAAAAGTGTTGACATGTATCTGAATTACATCGTAGATGAAGTGGTCGGAAAACGACATTTCATTTTAGGGGCCATCCAGAAACTCCTAGAAAACTGATAATCGTCATAAATGTGATCTTATATGTGATCGGTCCGCATAAGATTTTACCGGGCTGTGACTGAAAAAAGGTTGAGAAACGCTGTTCTAAAGTCAATTTTATTTAAAAAAAATATATATGTTGCCGTATAATAACACTGGGCCGGAAAGAGTTAACTTTAATTAATGATTTTTTTCTTCCGCGACAGTTTTAAAATCATCTGTGGGAAATGGTCAAGTTAAGATTTTAGGATATTTACATGATCTAAAACGGTGACCTTTAAATAATACAAACATGTACATAGTTGTGATTCGTGCGTCACGTGGAGCTAACCGTCACCGTCATGTCAATTGAATGTTAATAAATAGCTAATTACACAGGCCTGCGATGTTTCCCCCTTTAAGATTTAACAATTGACTTTGATAGATTTTAGGGCGCTGATTACGAAAAAAATATTCAAAAAATTCCAGCACGTCAGAATTTTTAGATATTAGGTATTAAAATTTTTGACTAAAATTACCTATAGGCCAACCAAGTCAAGAATAGATTATGCAGTTTTATTTATTTCTTATTTAATAAAAACTCATTACATAGCTGTAATTGGCTTTTAGGAACACATTCTCATCAATGGTTTCATTAAATCAAACCTAATTAACTAAGTGACATATCTTTATTTTGGGACAAAAGGTGAATTTTAAGATCATCTGCTAATGAGCTCATTATTGAGGGTAATTTAAATTTTTCTATTTAGTTTTAATTGATAACTAAACCTCGCAAATTTACGGTGCTAACAGGACCGTACTTATATTATAAAAACTTAAAAGCTAATAAGTGGAAGTTAATACATTTAAAAAAAAAATTATATGGATATATTCTCTGTTAATCATCGGCTGTTAATAAAAATTAGTTTAAAACAACTAAAAAACAAAAAAGTTGGAATTCATTTAAAGAGGTAGTGAAACATTTTTTAGGAAACAAAAAAGCCCAGGTTATAAAAATAGAGTGAATAATATGCTCAGCAATTTCCATAAACTGGGTTGCTATAAGAATGTCAAGTTACATTTTCTACAATCTCATATTGACTTCTTTCCTGTGAATCTTTGTGCCGTAAGTGAAGAATAAGGTGAGCGCTTCCACCAAGGTATAAAGGTTATGGAGAGCAGATACCAAGGAAGGTGGGGCGCAAACATGATGGCAGATTACTGTTGGATGTTGAAGAGAGATGAACCGGATAGAAAGCCTAAGAGAATAAGATTGAACAGGAGTTTTGAAGAAAGTAGAAAAGGATATTATAAGTCCTTTTAATTTACTTAGTTTCCTTAGCACTTTTTTTCAACTAATACTGTTGGTTTTTTGAGTAAAAATTTAATTTAAAATTCATTAATTTTTATATTTTCATAATAACTGTTACAAAATTTTAAAATATGCATGTCATCAATAAAAATAAATCTCGATGTGCTAGAAAAAAAAACAGAGCTGTATATGAATTTAACATACCTAGATATTTAAAAAAAAAAACCATAATTATTGGAAGGGGGAAAAAAAGTCAAATTTCGCAGGCCTGTGTTATGTACCTACTTCTACTAGCTTACACTGTATAGGTACTCCGCATTAATTTTTCAAAATGTTGACCGCTTTATATAATAAATAATGTAATAGTAATCATACAATAGGCTGAATTGGAATGATCCAGATAAAAATACTGCTTCGTACATTGAATTAAATTAATCTGTATCAAATTAATTAATGTTCATTAAAGCCTTTTTTATTATTTAACATTTTATTACAGATTCAAATACTTGAGAGTGTAAATAATTATGTTTGCCATGAACAGGGCCGAAGAGAAAGGGGCAGGTGGGGCTGTAGCTCGGGGGCCCGGACGAAGTGAAAAAGTTTTCTTTTTTCACTCGTTGACGGTATTTTTGGAGAAAAATTTTTTACTTCCCTCAAGAAACTGTCATTGCTCTTTATTAATTAGTTAAATATTTTGAATAATTTAATTTTAATGTGAAAAATAATTTTCAGTTTCAAATTGACATAAATATATGTAAGTATTTCCATTTTCTTCTCTTCATTTCTCAAAACTAGATTTTACAAATACTTAGACAGTATTACTTAATTTTTTTTTATCCGTAACTTATTGTTAGTGGTTAATACTAAAATAGATTTTTTTATTCGTTGACTGAAAATAAAAATTCTAATGAACAATTTCACACAATTTTTTGCGAACCGGTGAAATACCTTCATGGCCCGGCACCGGTCCGGATCGGTGGTTGAGAAATACTCATTGCTCTAAATTTAGAATCTAGAATATAAAATTGTCAAAGTAGTGGATGGTGTGCAGACGCCTAAACTTAAAAAAACCACCATTTTAAAAATTATCTACTGTTCTAAAAATTGGACATTGAACCCAAAAAGGCTAATTGGTATTAAAGTAGGTTATATTATTATATTTATTAATAGATAGCTAAAAAATAAAATATATTTGAACTGTTTCTTGACAGTATTGGTTGATAATTATGTAGTTATTTATTTTTTAAATTGTTTGCAAATTAAATTAGCAGGTTTATTGAACAGCTACTGGAGGTTATAGCTACCATAGAGTTCATTATAGATACATACTGTTAAATCGGTGTGTACATATGTGTGGGTACAGCGTGCGCCTACACAGTATCCACAGTAAATACACGTATACATACATATGTATTCAGTTAAATTAATTATGTAATTGGAACAATAATAATTAATCGATTTAATTAAAATGACGTACATAATATGTATTTTGTTAATAATATGCACGTTTTTAAAATAATAACATGTTACTTGTATTATACTAAATCTATATATATATATACATATATATATATATATATATATATATATATATATATATATATATATATATATATATATATATATATATAAATCAAAACTGACTGACTGATCGATCAACGTACAGCCTAAACCGCTGGGCCTAGAAACGTGAAATTTTGAACAGCGATTTCTTATGTAACATAGGTGAGCACTAAGAAAGAATTTTTGGAAATTCATCCCCTATGGGGATAAAATAAGGGTTGAAAATTTTTATAGAAATCTGTAATTTTTTTAGATAGAAATATGGAAATTTGTGTTAGGTTACTGGTTTGAGCACAGAAGTTACAGTGCTTTTAAGAATTCAGCCCTTAAAGGGGGATGAAACAGGGGAAGAAACTTTAAATGGAAGTCTGTCACCAAGAAACGTGAAATTTTGAACAAAGATGATTTGTTATATAACGTAAGTGAGCACTGAAAAGGCATTTTTGGAAATTCACCCCCTAAGGGTGTAAAATAGGAGATGAAAATTTTCATTCAAAATTTTCAATTTTTTGAGTTAGAAATATGGAAATTGGTGTTAGGTTACTGGTTTGAAAACAAAAGTTTGTGTTTTTAAAAATTCATCCCTTAGGGGGTTGAAATCGGAGAAGAAACTTTAAATGAAAGTCTGTCACCTAGAACCGTGAAATTTTAAACAGGGATTTCTAATATAACGTACGTGAACACTAAGAAGGGATTTTTGGAAATTCACCCTCTAAGGGGGTAAAATGGAGGATGAAAATTGTCATAGAAATTTGTAATTTTTTGAGTTAGAAATATGGAAATTGGTGTTAGGTTACTGATTTGAACACAAAAATTTCAGTGCTTTTAAAAATTCATCCCTTAGGTTGAAACAGGAGAAGAAACTTTAAATGGAAGTGTGTCGCTTTTACAATTAGAAATGTGGGAACTGATGTAGTATGGTTTGCTGGTGATTTTAAAATTGTTAAAAATTCATTTTTAAAGTGTAAATCCTAATCCTTATCCTAACTAATATTACAAATGCAAAATTGAGTGTTTGTTTGTTTGACTTGCTTTTACGCTTCAACGACTTAACCAGTCAACTTGAAACTTTGCACAGAAATAGCTTGGGAGACGGAGACGGTTATAGGCCATTTATGACAATTATGAGAGTTGACTATTAAAAAGCGGGTTATTGGTTTCAAACTTCGAATATTGTTAACAGAGGGGTTGGAAAAGAACATAGGCGACTTTTTACTCTGGAAAAACATTTCATTCCTGTGGGAAATCTCATTTGTGTGGAAAAATATATTTTAAATGAAACAAAAATGAGTTTATTTCAACTCTGTTTGTTAGCAGATAGAACGATATACAGCGATAAACATAAGTTTTTACACCGAGAAAGTATCTGATTCACAAGGGAAAATGTATTTAAAATGAGACAATTAAATAATGACAACTGACTGTTAAAAAAATGGAAAATTGATTTTAAGTATTGCATATTGTTTACAGCGAGGATAGAAAGGGACACAGACTACTCTCTACCCCGAGAAAATATCTGAATCCTGTGAGAAGTCTAATTCCCGTGGGAAAATATATTTAAAATGATAAGAGGATCACTGACTTCATTCGAACTTTGCATATTGTTAAAACAATGTTATAGTCTACTTTTACCGGGAGGAAACATTTTATGAAATGAAAGTACATTTTATACATTTGAACTAGATGTCATAATTTAAAAAGCCACGAGTGGAAGGGCTGAGTGGGTTCCAGCACACACTACGTCGTCAAAAGTATGGGTACACTTTGAGTCAAGGTTTGTTCATACTTTTGACGCGATAGTGTACTTAATGTTGTGGTATACTGCTGTGTCAAAAGCAGGGGCACCCCTTGGGTTAAGATGTGCCCATACTTCTGAGGACGTAGTGTGTGTTAAGACCCGCTTAGTCCTCCTACTGCCTCTCCACTTTCTGTCTTCGGTCATCATCTATCTTACGCAGGCATAAAAGTGTCTGCAAGTAACTGAAATAATTTGAAAATAATTATTGAAATCATTTCAAAATGACATTTTTTTGCAATAAAATAGCAATATCTTTTTTTATAAAGTAAAGCGAAGCAAATTTTAGACCATTTTAAAAACTACAATAAAAGAGCAATCTCTTAACATAACTTGCCCGGGTAAGGTGGTACACATAAAGAGTCAAACTTAGCTCATAAAAAAGAATTATTTAAGAATCGGCAAAAAATATTTTTTTTCCAAGACTATAGGTATATTACCCTTACTTTGGATTGTGATCTATAAAAGGACTCTTCAGGGTTGCGTAGTAAAAACTAGAATTCAAAAAATTTAGTCTTGCAGCTGTGGTACTCGAAAATCTGATAAAAATTGTCGGTCTTCCCGAAATTCATAAAAGTGTCAATATCTTGAAAACCAGCGATATTTTACCAGACAATATTTTGATATTCTGGTCAGATATGAGCTGGTCTATCATCCCTCCAAGGGATACAGTTGACTTTTGGGACACTCTATATAAAAAAGTGTTTTTATCTATATAAAATTTAAACCAGTAGAAACTCTTTCAATGAAGTGTACGGTGTCTCTTTGTCTATATAGCATATACTTCTTAATAACTACTAACAAGCTATGCATGTTTTTCAGGTTATGTTGCAAAAGATTGTAACAATTAGATGCAATTTATGAAATCATTAAATTTTTTTTTTATATTTACAGTGTTTTTTTATTATTATTTATAAATGAGCAACTTTTAAAACTCAAAGGTTATTGAAAGTAGGTGCTTACATGTTATATACCTATGTGTATGAGAATAATAAATATATTCTTGTATACATTGGTGCAAAAAATTTATAGCTAATTGCGACATAGAAAAAAACAACAATGTATGAGAAAAAACAGACTATACCGTAGTTTGTTATAAAAGTAAATAATATTATGGAGTAGGTTGCGATGGTAAAGAAGTAAGTACTTTATGTTTTTATATTCGATACAAATTTTTTTTAGGGTCAATAAATGAAAATGAAGATAAGAAAATTAAATGTGTTTGCTTAAAAGCTTTGATTTCATAAAGAAGAAAAGGTTTACTTGATATACTTATAGCCATGTAAAATGAGTACAGGGACAGAAAGAAATTCCTTAAAGCCCTAATGAAATGGGTATCAACAGCAAAGAGCGGACGAAGGAGACTTTGAAAGTAGAAACTCATTGATCGACAATCGAAGTTTTAAATGTTAAGTGTCAATTTGAGAGAAAATCTACTCTCGACAAAAATTTTATTTTATATTATAGGTATAGTTGGCATAGAAAAACTGGCTAACCGAAAAATTTAATATGTATTTTAAAGCATACATAGTAAACACCGAGTCCTTTTTTGGAAGATTTTTTAAAAATTTTAATATTTAAAGAAGAGAGAAGAACAAGTCATCTGAAATAAATATTAATAATACAAATTGTGTAATTAATTATTTGGATAAATATTTATGATATACAAATACGGTAAGCATGTTTTCTGTTTATTATAAAATTAAAATTTATCAAGTAGACTATTCTTTAAAGCACTAGTGCCTTTTGCTTTACATTATATAACTAGTATCATAAAGTACCATTTTTCATTAACAGTATAATAAAATAGGTTTCTATGATTCAGGCGTACACATAAATGTATTTTTGAACTATAAAAAATATATTAACAATACCATAATGCTCATCTATGCTGAAATATTACGCTAATAAAATAATAATAGTAATAACAATAATGTAGTCTAACGTTTCTTCATAAAACTTCTCGCCATTTTGTGATGTGAACGGTGGACAACAAGGAAAGGGGCCGTGGAACGGGTCTTAAAGGATTTGTGCAATTATTCATCTGGAATCGTGAATGAATAATGCAAAAAACCTATAATTTGTCACTTGAATTTTAATAAAGACATCTGATTCTTAACTATTTTAGGAAGGACCTCAAGTTATTTTTATCTTCCTCCTTTCTTTTAGATTTAACAACAAGTTAAAAGACAATAAAATAAGACAGGAGCATCTTTAACATAAGAATTATTTTAGTAGTAAGGTAAAATATCCATCATTTTAGTCATAACGAATCAATATTGAATATTTTAATAACTGATTACTGTGTACCTTAGCTTTCACAAATTTATTGTTAATATTGCTATTAGCCTTAAACACTCTGTACATATAATATATATAAATAATATATATATATATATATAATATTAGATGAATACCTATAAATGCACTTTTTTTCATTATTACTATAATTTATTTATAAATTATGTGAACGCACGTTCCCGACAAGTCATTATAATTTTACAATAATAGACATACATCAGGTAATATAAACGGCAATCAATTATTTATGGTCATTTTGCAATTGAATTATGAAATAAATTATGATTTCTAGAAAAAAGATTTCCCATATATGCATTTACCGATTATAAATTTTGTGATATCAGTAGCTCTATAAAGCAGCCCGTTTAAAGTATTTGATGTAAATATGAATTATACGAGCCTCTGTCAAAATCAATCGGTCAAAATAAAAACAGTATCTAGTTCAAATTAAAAAACGAAATCAAATCAACAGAGTACAAACACCCATCAAAATATATTAAGCCTCAGTCCGATCAGTGAGGCTTCATGTATTACGTACTTAACTCTATTATTTACAGTAGTCGTAAACTTTAGTTGTACAACTTAATTCAAACCCAAATTCAAAAAATAGGTCATCATTTTTTAATTAAAAAAATAAAGTAGATATTGATCTTGTACCAGAAAAAAAATTAATACATGTCTTTAAAATGAGAAAAAATTCGTCAAATGAGTGTTTTTGACACGCACTAAGTAATGTCATCTCAGTGAAAGTGTTAATTTATGATTTTTTGTTAACTCTATAGTTGTTAACTCTACAGCCCTCTTGCGTTTATTCAATATAGATGTACAACTCAATAATTATTCAGTCACACAACGATATTAATATGTCATCTTCGATGACATAAAAAAAATGAAAGAATAAGTTTCCCAAAACGTTTCAGGTATTGTGAGTAGTTTCTAGGACTTTCGCAATTTCTATTTTGCTATTGTCTTGTCAGTATAGTGTGAATCAATCATGTAATCGGTTTCATACAATCAAAATAAATAGTCCGTTAATTAATAGTACTAAAATAGTTATCTACGTAGCAAGTCTCAAGAGTGATGTTTTACTGGAGGAATAACTGAAGGATTTAACAACGATTCTGCAAAGCAAGTTTTAGCAATTTGTAATATGCATCCAGTGACACATCACTTTCCGGACATGTTGCGTACAATACTTTTTTGCAATCTTTGTCCGTCAAAATTCAATTAAAGGCACTCGCTTTCAAAATAGGGACATAAAATTATAAAGATCCATGTTCTTCAAGACATCTTAAAAATTACCGTCAATTTCCATAATTTTTAAAAGTCTTTTGAAAATGAGTCTAATTAGTACGACCGACCTTGTTGTTTAATCATCATGTTCGCTTAAATACTTCTTATTAATGACGTCAGTGCACATAATCTTATTATACATTTTCCTTTAAATTAATAAACAAACAAATGAATAATTACGAACAGATGTAAGAAACAACATATTCCTGGGAACAGAGCATTATCTGAATCAATACTTTGTTATAGCCGGTCCACACTACACAAACTTTTGTTATTAATGTAAACAAAAGTTTGTGTAGTGTGGACCGGATATTACAGTAGTATCTAATTTGTTTTATCTACGACTACTATGAAATTGCTTACTCACAGAATACTATGTAGGTAAACCATGTTTTCCTTACAGTTGTGCGAAACTTTGTACTATACACACGACTGGATGTAAAGAACCACAGCTCACTACACTTTCTTTTTATTAATCTTTAATACTGTACATTGTACCTAAATCTGTAAAAAACATTTATCTATCAACTGAAGGTTAGTATTTGCTTTTAATATATTATATTCGTACCAAATTTATATTATTTGTTGTGAATTTTATATTAGTCGTAGATAAAGAATAGTACGTAGCTCGATTGTAAGGTATTTAAGTCTATTACATACTCGCCACTACGCGGCTTTTGCAGTAACTTTTTCATTCGTGTGTAATATGCAACTTATAACCTCAATTACGTAATATATTATGTATTTTGTATTCAGTAATCTATTATTTGAATAATATAATCCCTAGGGAGATATATTTGTTCGTGATTTTATAATTTATTATTTAATGATCACTACCTGCTAATACATCATTAAACGATAAAATGGGATGGTGGGGAGGTAATGGAAATAGTTGTGAATAATTATTTTAATTACTAGGTCAAAGTTTCTTACTAACAATGATTTTCTAATACTGATATAATTATTTGAACTTAATAAATAATATTTATGGGTATAATGCCTCCACGTTACGAAAATATGGCCTGTTTTTGTACAAATAAAAATATAAGGTACAATCTGTAACCTTATACCAGCATATCTAATTAAATTATATCGAAAGGATTAACATAATGTGTCAACCGTGTCAACATTAATTAAGTTGGTCTCTTGACGACCAAAGAGTTTATTTAAAAAGAAAAATAATTCGATTGTGTATTAGATCTGTTTAGTAATTTAAGGGAGTTTATGTAATATCTTAAATAAATCGAAAAAGTTTTGAAACTTCAATCTTTAATTCTATATACTAATCCAACCAAGTATTATTATGATGTAATGTTAAGGGGTTATATCAATTTGAATTCGTCAAAATAATCGTCTTTCGAAAAAAATATTAAACTAACTTTTCGTACTGAGCTTTCACAATAGTGCTAGAGAAGCGGTTTTGGAATTATTATAGTCACAGCAAGTGATGTTAAAAGGTGGCGTTACTGAAGAAGAGCTATAATTTTTCCATATTTTGATATTATTTATTAAATATTTTTAAAAGTACCTGGAAAAGCTTTAAATAAATATTTACTAAACCCTAAATTGCATAATTTTTCGATTTCGACTAAATGTTACTACTTAAACCTCGCTAATTAACCATTAAAAATATTATAACGGTATTAAAATTTATTTATTTTTTTTTTTAAAAACAACACAAAATTTTTAACACTTTTTTCCAAAAAATAATTCCGGTAATCACTATATGTAACTAAATTATTTAAAAGTTAATAACACAATTATATTATTTGATAATAATTAAAATTATTTAAAAAAACATTAAAATATTATCGTCAATTAAGCATTATTAAATAAATTTATGGTTTAATAATTTTTGAATAAAACACAAAAAAAAAATACAAAACAAAACACACGTAAATATATTAATTATTCAATATTTTTATAATAATTATTTAAATTAACAATATCACAATATCACATTCCAAATAATAAAAAAAAGTAGTAGACCCGGCAAAATTATTACACACGTGTAAGCAACTGTTTAATTTTTTTTATAATTTAATAAAGCCTGGTACATGTATAGATATTTATTCATTTTCAAATATTAAAATTATTTTTGTTTTGGATCGTTTCAATAAGATTTTATTCACCTCTTTTTCATCTCTATACCTTTCTCTATGCTCCCTTCCTCGGCTCTTTTCATTTTGTTTTACATTATATTGGTTACTTCGGTTTGATGTATGTTGTTTTAATCTAATATTATTATTATTGTATCCATTTTTTATTACTTTTACCTAGTTTTATGATGTGTAAAAAGCAGTTGGATATTGTGTATTGTTTATGTACCTAATATGTATACGTTTATGGTTCATGTGAAGTCCCTAAGGAGCTATATCTGCTAGAAGTATACAATGTGTATTAATTGTGCAATAAAAATAACTGTTACACCATTCAGTCGAGAAATATTTTTACAAGAGCCAAAATCGGGAGAGCTAAGGGAGCTACGAACGAAATATCGAGTCATTATCGCCGACTTATCGTAAGCGACACCTTTATCGAAATTGAGATTTTTATTATAAGTAAGTTATTAAATCAAGCATTGTTGATGTTTCTCTCCAAAATCTATTAAATACAAAGTTATAGCAACTGATTATTGGTTTATCGTTAATACTTACAACTATTTTTAACATTTTATCCATAAATTAATATAATTTATAAAAATTCGTCAAATGCGTGTTTTTGACACGCACTAAGCAATGTCATCTCAGTGAAAGTGTTAATTTATGATTTTTTGTTAACTCTATAGTTGTTAACTCTACAGCCCTCTTGCGTTTATTCAATATGGATGTACAACTCAATAATTATTCAGTCACACAAAGATATTAATATGTCTTCGACGACATAAAAAGCCTTAAAGACGTTCGTGCGCGTCCACAAAACACTACAGAATAATGTTATGTAGTTACCACAAAACACTGTACCTGTATGTTATGCATACAGAGCTTGTGCTTGTTCATGTGTCATATCGTGTCGTGTATATGGGTGATTGCTATACGTTTCACCTATGTACTGATCTATGACATCCATGCATACACAGTTGTTGATTGAAATTTAGTAGTCTGATTTGACCTTGTATGTATATTATGTACGTGTACACTTCAAAATCTATCCGAATATTAATTTCAATAATTAATATTTCATTTTAACGTTCGTCAACACGATGTTTTTTGTGCAATTATATAAATTATACAAATTTCAAAGAATATTTTTAAACATTTTTTATTATGGTATCTACTCTTATAATATGCTTACTATAATTTTTAAAATGAAAAAATGCTGTTTAGAATATTTTTTCCTAATAGCTCTGTGTTAAAAATTTGATTTTTAATCGTCAATTACTTTAAGAAATGATCTATGAAGGTCTTAAAATCTTTAAGGGAAGATAACTATGTAACTGAACTTGTCAATTCTCTAAAATTAAAATTTTTATCTACTATTAGGTTTGACGCACGAACGTCCTTAAATCCCATTATTTTTCATAAATTTTAACTATTATGTACAAATTACTAAAAATCATAATTCTTTGTTAAGCTTCAATTTAATAGCACATTTCTGTGTAAAAATATTTAAAAAACCTTCTCCTGTAAAAGGGTCTAGCCGTACCTCCATGGTGAAACTGCCCCCAATAGCAACTTATATTAATAACTGTACTAACGATATGGTGAGGCTATAAGTAATTGATATCTACCATCTTCCCGGCTAAAACCGAACAGATTATAGAGATAACTTAAAAAATAATAAGAAATGAGTGCTTTATTCAAAAATTTTTTTCTCGGTAACTACTTAACATAAAAAAATAATTACAAATTCACATGAAGGAAGATACTCTGTAGAATATTAGACATATTTATTAACATCGCAGTCCTCGTTATTAAGGATAATAACAAGGATAAAATCAAATCCAATGTTATTTTCATAGGGTTCCCATTGAGCTACCACCTCAAAAAAAATATAGTAACTGGACCTTAGTCTACCTTATTACCATAGCAAGTTTTATCTAAATTCAAGGGGTGCAACATAGTAAAAAAAAAATTATTTCTCACCTATAACCTATCGTACTCTCACATTGGTTCGACTCTGGAATTAAGCATGTCAATCGAAAGCCCTTTAAAAATAAAGTGTTTTTCCCTATCTCGTATAGTTTTCGAGATAATCAGGGAAAATCAGAAAAAAGGTATAATCAGATATAGGGGATCTCCTAGTACAGTTATTAATATAAGTTCCTATTAGGGACAGTTTCACCATGGAAGTACGGCTAGATCCTCTGATATTTGTCGCTTACGATAAGTCAGCGGTAATGGCTCAATATAATGCAAAAAACTATTTCAATAAAGGGGACATTCATTTTATGAGGGAGTTAGGTTCTACGAAAGTTTTATATAAAGGTTTAGATTCTAAGTATATGAGTTTGTGATCTCAAAGTCAAATTTAATAATCATGAAACATTGGCATCTTGTTGTAAATTTCCATTAATTGCAAGCTAAACTTAAAAAAAAACCGTGAGCAGCAGAACTCGATCAATCGAGTTCGAATTTTCCCTTCATTTTTGATATTTTCAAAATGTGATTGAAATTTATGTTTTGGGATAAGGGGTAAAAATTAAAACCCCCAAAAGGTACTCGTTAGGTACTAGCTCAGTCAATATATAAAATTGCATCCCCCAGGCTTATTCTGGGGGCCTGGGGTAGCGTCAAACCCCCTAGAAACCAATTTACTTTTCTACTTCCAAATTTTCCTCGCTACTTCCAAATTTCCCTAAGAAGCTGAATTTTGGATATGTTGTAGATAATCGATCGGGTTGGAAAAATTTTTATTATTATGATCGTTGTAAAAGTAGTATTGAGACCTATTTTAAGAGATCCTATTGATCAAGCTGAATTTAACGATATCCTATTCAAATTATCTTGACCACGAATCATATGGAGGATTAAACGTCTTTTTTACCAAGGTTAAACTCTGGTAATTTCAGTAAACTGTTTCTCAATGAAAATTTTAAAATTATGGTCTGTTTTATTCGGGTTTAGGTTAAGTAATACCACAGTAAACAAAAGTTTATACTTTTAAGCGAACTCTACGCAGAAGTTCATTCACGCAATTGTCCCAAATGTTTTCGTAGTCCATCGTATGCCTGCACAACTAAATTTCACGGTGAATATGGGCAATGGTCCGGATGCCTCTACTGGTTGGAGTGGGACACATATTTTAATATCGATAAATTCGTTTCTTATAGATATGCCAATAGATAACAAACGATAGTCGATAGCTTTTTTATATATTATTTATTATCTGTCATAAATATCAAAAAGATAAATTTACGTCAACAACGTACCGCATAGGATGTCTGCTGAAATAACAGAATACGTAGCGTTTTTTCTACCCCCACTCATTCCGTCTCTAGTTTTTCGAACAATAACGTTACGCTTCAGTGAATTATAATTATCGACACTCATTTGTCTGTTATTTTGTTTTCTCTCGATATTAATTATTGTAGCGTTTTTGTTTTGATTATATTATTAATCGTATTTATTTTTTTGTTTTTCTAGAGAAGGGACTGAACGGTGGGTTGGAATATTATTTCTAAGCTATAAAATATATTATCGAGAAAGACTAATGTCAATAAAATGAAAATTCTTTCGAAAGAAACTGAAATTAATGTGTTTGGTTTTATATTATAACATTTTATGAAAAGTCTAACATGGATAATATAAGGTTCAGCATAAAAATTATAATAGAATCATTTATGTTAGTGTAGGGATGGGAAAAACCTACCGGTTATAACTTATAACCGAAAACCTATTTTTTTGCTTCGATTAACTGGTTTATTTCGGTTACTTTTTTAATTCGGTTATTACCGGTGTTTTTTTTTGTTAATCAATAACGGGAGAAAAACCGAACAAATAATTTTAGAGATAAAATAAAAAAATTTAAGTCATTAATCAGTGACCAGTGATTTGTTTTTATTAAGAAAAAAAATAAATTAATTCTTTAAAATTCTTATAGCCAATTATGGTTATTATGGTATATGGAAAGTACTACGGTTTAAAAATAAATAATATAATTGTAAAATAAAAATTTTTGTCACTGTGAAAAAAAACCGAAACCGGTTACTTTGAGCGGTTAAAACCGTCAGGTTAAAACGAGCATAAAATAAACCGAAATAACCGAAAACCGGTTATTTTTCAACAACCGCCATCCCTAAGTTAGCGCTAAAATTCTCGCAGCTAAAAGACAAATTACTAGGAAATCAATTTGGATTTATTTTTTTGGTAAAAATAATAAAAATACCTAGTTTATATGTGATCTTTTTCAAATCAGTTCATCAAGAATATCAATCAATCAAGAATATGGCATTACTTTTGCTTATTCTTATTTTCTTATTTTTTATTTTTTTATTATATTGGTGCTTAGAAATTACTAAAAAGTACAAAAAATGTTTTTTGTTCTCTTTTTTTTAAACTTCGTATTAAAGTGTATAGGGTAAATGGTATAGTTATTGGACAGTTAAGAAAAATTTTCAAAACGAAGTACAGAAAAAGTACGTGTTGTAGCTTTATTTTTAACGAAAAAATTCATAAATAAAGTAAGACTTAATAGATTTGAGCGTTACTTTATGGTATTCCATATTTGTAAATAATAAACAAATACTTTTACTTTGCAAAATACTACTTTTATTTTTTCTGTTTGAAAATGAATTAACGGTTCGAAACAATATTGTCACAGTTTCAAAAATAAAAGTGGTATTTTGCAAAGTAAAATATTTGTTTATTATTTACAAATATGGAATACCATAAGGTAACGCTCAAATCTATTAATATTGTGAAAAATATACCTGTTACAATATGCACCTGAATATTATCTAATAATATTTGTAAAATTTTGTTAGGTATCCATAAAAATAATACCTAATATTCAAGCTATTCAAAAAATTGACAATAATATTTAAATATGTAATTTTCTGACTTAAGGCACCATCACAGCGTGATTGTCCGAAAAATAATCCTACCTTTAAAATAAACGGCTATAATAGTTTCCTATTACTTATAGCTTGTAAGTAGTGGTTATGATATGTTTGTATCACGTCTAGCTTTTGAAATACCTTACCCTCATTTTACGCATATTTCAGAAAATGGGTAATTGACGATATCCTTTGTTTCTATGTTAGTGACTTTATAGTCAACTATTTATGAATGTGAATTAAACGATTTTTTACTATGAGTACTAAAAAAAATGATCATTATCACTGGTGGCGTTTGATGTGAGATTTTTCCAAACATAAAAGAAGAAAATAAAGATTTCATCTATTTAGCGAACAATATTTTTGCTTTTAACCTTATATTTCGTTTTTTCTTTACCACAATATATATTAATAAAAAATGTTGTCATTGGTTCTTTTCAAATAGTTTTTAATAAATGTAAAATATATATCTATCTATATTGGGTGTTCATTTTTTCGATCATTTTCACTGGTACCGAAGAAACGATACGTGTTAGAAAAAAAATATGAAAGTTCAAAATCATCACAGTTTCAAATAACGGAAACAAAATAATAAACTAAAAACAACTTTTTGGATTCTCTCCGGGATAAAAAAAAAAATACTAGACAGAAATCAATAGAAATATTAGAAGTGTCGAATTACTTTTTAGTCGACAATATTGCAACCCACATTACACCCCCATAAATTTAGTTTACTCCTTCTGCCCACTTTCTTCCCACATTAATTTTCGGGAAATATATTTTCCTTTTATCATGTTATACAATGTTCGCGTCAAATGTGCAATAACGTATATTTTTTTTAAGGTTATGGGAATCTATTTATATGACACTGAATAAAATTAAATGTGAAACACCTACGTAAGAAAATATTATGTACAGTGGAAGTGTGTTAAGATTTTAGCGCTACCGTTAACCTTGTTAGATTCTTATCGATTACTCTTGTTCCTCTTTCATAATAACGCTACCGTTGGTTACGTACGTTACTTAATATCCCATTAACCATTACTTTGTTTGTTAAACAAATGCTTAACAGTTATATAGTATTATGACGTGCTTACGTCAAGTTATGTATATACATATTTCAACGCAAGTATTTACTATAAAGGGTATGATTATATATAATATGTATATAGCGTATGTAATATGTATATAATACAATATACATAATAACTCAGCTTTTATATGTCATATGTACATATGCTTCCTCTTCCATAATTCCGTATGAAGAAACATGTGAATATACAGAGTGTTCAAGAATTTTATTAAGTGGTTATTCAGGGTTACAGAAGAGACTCGTAATTATTTTCGAGTATTTTTGTTCCTTTATATCCCAAATTAGTTAAAATATGAAAACGAAATATTGAGCAGTTGTGAAGTTATATATACATGTGTTAATACATCTTTTTAAAGGAATCGGGTAATGTTTTTCCGATTAACAATAGCCTAACTGTAACTCAGCGGAGTGCTAGGTCGAGGGTTCGAATATCGCGGCCGGCTGTGCTTGTGAAAATTTCCCTTCTGCCTCCTTTCTACTGTTTCCCTTTACAATTCTAAATGAATATCGGTATTGTTCCGTTAAAAAAAAAAAAAACGTGTACTAAAAGTAGTGAACTATTTTCATGCTTCGTTACTTAGTTGCTTATATGTTTCCAATCTTTGAATCCACAGAAAAAACTCAAACTATTACTGTTCTTAGTATTATTAAAAAGACGGTAGCAATAATAGTATACACATTTCACCGACGGTCTATATAGGTGCCATTTTCGTTCTACCCATTCCCGATTTATCAATTTGCGAGTGAAAACGTTCCTAGTCAAATTTCTAAATTTTCTAATTACTGAAAGAATATTTTCTAATTACTGAAATATATCTTTGAGGTTCTTTGAATTATTTTCATTTTTAAGCCTCATTTGTGAAATATTGAACTTCAAAGATTATATAATTTCTACTATAAGTTATGGGCGAGTTAAACTGAAACACGCGTCGAATATATTTATATTTTTTTAGATAAAACGTAAGAAAATTACATAAGTGTCCCATATTTGATGTCGAAAACTGTAAAAAAGTCTTTCTACTGATGAACCCTGACCCGTAGGTAATACACATTTGGAGAATCTTTGATGTATTGGGGACATTATAGTATCCCCACCGGCCCACCATAATCATTGTTATCATTTAAATTTTACATTTAGATTCTTTCTTGGGTGCTTTTATTTCAGAAATTAAATTTAAAATGGTTGCAAAATCGCTATTAGTTTTTACTAAAGATTCAATTTTTGTGACTCACTCTGTATAAAGTGTACGGAAATATGTATGTCATGCTTAAGTGTTAGCACAAATCACAATTAAATTAATGATTAAAATTACTAGCTACATATTTTAAGCAACAAATGTTTCACCTGTCTGTAAAATTATAATTATAGTAAACTGACAATGAATTATACACACACTGGTGTCAGTTTCATAAACTAACGTACATATTATCTCAATTTTACAGATTTAAAGCAGCCTCCACATTCTCGCCGAGGTTGGACGAGTCGAGAATGTAGAGGGTCATTTCGTTGTGCTTCGCGGTTGGTGTTTCAATGCTATTCTTATGCCTCGGCCAACCTCAGCGAGGAACTACTTCGTCCCACTTCGGCGAGAATGTGGAGGCTGCTTAAGAGAAGAGAATTTTAATACATTGACGGTCACTGATCTCATAAGACGTCAAGTGAAACTTTACTAATTCACATACCACGTCATAGGATGTCAACAATTCCATATAAAGTGTATTAGCTGTCAAAATAGTATACCAGTTGGCAGGCCCGGCCTGGGTAACCTTAAAGGGCGGTGGACTGACTCTCGAATTGTGATGCAGGTTCAAACTCAATTAACATAATTTATTGTAAAAAAATGTGAATTACAAAGTATTTAATATTACAAATTGTAATAACATTATTAAAGTTGGCTAAATGTAAAAAAACCAAGTTGACTGTCATTAAAATCTTCCTTCAGTATGAAAGAAGACGTTTCAATTCTGTACTACTTATACAAAATTTTTCTATCCGGTTTCGCTTTCCACTTTTTTCAGGACATCCTTCTCTACTGCCATCATCATAAAAGCCTCCAAGCTTTCATTTGTCATAGTGGAACGAAGACGGGATTTAATAATTTTAAGTTTAGAAAAAACCCGTTCACATGAAACTTGAGTCATAGGTATCGTCAGTAGGTGTTTGTAAACTTTGAAAAGTTCAGTATATTGAAGTGAGTATATACTGTAATCAATCAATACTTTGAAAACACATTTTATACATGAATTGGATTCTCTTTCACTATTACACTATGGACAAGATTGTCTTCTTCTTCACATTCTTCAAATATAACATCATAATAATGGTTTCTTGGTTTGTCTACGTCAACATCAAGATCAAGGTAATTCGAACAACTGACCGATTCAAAATCTTTGGCCACATCTGGGAAAAGGACAGATAATCGTCGGTTAACTTGCCTTTGTCAATTGAGGGGACAACAAAACAAATGATGGTATTGTCTTAACTGTATTAAAACGTTTATGGTCAAACCACGACAGATCAAGGTACAAAGTTTTATGTTGTGTAAATCTACTTTGCATAGATTGATTGATTTTATCCATCACACAATAATATACAGTGATGCGGAAAGTTTCTTCAGCTCCTTGGCCAGCTCCTACATCTTCATGTCTTGCCAACTCCCCTGGCATTTTCTTCACTGTGCGTGACCTCTCTGATCTCAGCCCCGCTTCTATTGAAATCGTTTTAAGAGAATCGTCAAGTTTAGCCTTTTCGAGTAGCGCAGAGGGCACCTTTGACACAAATGTGTTTGCTGCTTTTAACGTGGTAGGAAACTCGTCGCGAAAAGATTTCAACTATGATGACGAAAATTCAATCGCACGTCAAGCCTGAACAATCACAAAAAATTGAATGGTGACTAAATAAAAATACTAGAAAAGGCAACACAAACAAATATTTTTAATGCAGTAATTTTTTATTGCAACATTAAAAAAATTATGTAACGTTTGGGGCCGAGGGCGCCGATACTTTGTCAGGAGGAGGGCGCACCGGGACCCGTCCCGGTGTCCCGGTGGGCCAGGCCGGGCCTGCCAGTTGGACGTTTTGTCAGTATATAAGTTATGAATGACTGTCATGGTGTTAAAATATTTTTACCAATTAAATAGGTTTTAAATTAAAAATCACAAAGTGATTGAAAAAATTATCCGCAGTATCGATATGTTCACTTATCGTTCAGCTAAACTGAAACTTTAAGCACTCGATTTCCTTGGTATAGTATGACCAAAAACCACATGTAAATTAAAAAAATTTTTTCAATCACTTTGTGATTTTTAATTCACATGTGGTTTTTGGTCATACTGTACCAAGGAAATCGAGTGTTTAAAGTTTCAGTTTAGCTGAACGATAAGTGAACATATCGATACTGCGGATAATTTTTTCAATCACTTTGTGATTTTTAATTTAAAACCTATTTAATTGGTAAAAATATTTTAACACCATGACAGTTATATGCAAATATGTGCATGTAAAAATATATGCAAATATGTGCAAAGTGACCACTTTACCCCACTATGTTGGGTAAAGTGGTCAGGGGTACCCATTTTAGCCCAAAAAGAAATCTTGAAGTAATTAATAAACATGTTTATATACAAAATCAAACTGTTTGTATCATTAATTATTATATATCAACGGACGAACAGACGCACGGACATTGAAATCTCATCATTAGGTTTTTTCCTATTGAAATTGAGAGTGATTTCGAGTGTGTTATTGTGTATGGAAAATTTTAAGTAATTCCATACATCAAATAGAACTGGAGTTTTAAAGAGGTCAGAAATGCCTTGAAATGGTTCATGTAATGTTTCTCTTGGTGCACGTCCGGCTGGTGAGAACTTGTCTACGCGCTATCGCGCTTATTGATTTACACTAGTAATCCTAATAATTATAATTTTGTTATAATTATATTAAAAAGCCTTTGTTATATTAAACTGGGTCTTGAGGGCCCATTAATAGTCTACTTGTTACAACTTCTGTTCGGTAGTACTCAAGGGTTAAACAAAATAATAGTTTATGAAGTTTAACCACAGTATACATATATATAATAGCATATAACTAGGTGTATATAGTGTATATATTATCTAGACTTCTAGAGATTCAGAGTTAGACTATGGCTTAAATATAGACGCAGACTTGTCTCAGTACATTTTTTTATATCAATAAATACCCCTGTCGCAGCATCCTGCATAACATAGCCAATTTCTTGTTAAAAAATTACTTTTTCTCGAAAATTTGCTTACGTAAATAATGGTTCAAAAATGTACAGTTGAAGGCGGCCAACTTTTTGACTAATCAGTGTGAGACGATATAACAATTCTTGGACCTTATTTTTATTCGTGTGATATTTTTCTAAAAAATTTGAATTCCAAAAAATCTCCAACGAGCTTTCCAAAAATTTATGTATATTCAAAATACGCAGTGACGAGCAGAAAAAAAGCAACAGAATAACGTTTTGGCTATTCCGTGAAACTGCTATTTCGAGGCTGTCCCACAAAATCCAGACAGTTGGCCGCTTTAATACAGCTATTACAGCAGGTATCGTGGTAAGATTTGAGCTGGGGACTGTAACAGAAATTGATTTTGACATTTAATTGTAAATGTCGCCGTAACACCTGTTGTAATAGCTCAATTTCTGTTTGGAAATTTGCAAAAAAATTTTATATATAACGAAGTGGAATAACAAGAAAAAAACGTGGGTATCTAAAAATTTCTAGCTTAGCAAAATATTTATTATTTGAAATATGGTTATTTCTCTTGTAAGAAAAGTCTTATACAAGAAGAAGGAAAAAAAAAGAGAGAAAAAACAAGATTAAAGATATTCCTCAAATGACATAATATTTTATTTAATGTCCGTAAATTTGTTATGTTTTAAAAGTGGTTATAAATTTTAACAGAAATACTATACGTTCCAGTAGGAACTGTGTTACGTAGGCATTAGTAAAATGCTATTCTTTTTTATCTTATTTAATTTTATATGGTCTTGTTTTGATGTTTTGCAATTGGGTTTTTTAATAAAAAATAAATATAATTTTTTTTTTTTTTTTGTTTTATTTCAAACCTATATCATAAATAATATCGATAATCGACGTGCAAAATTTTTTTAAAATGATATAAGTAATAAATAAAATTAAAACTTGAAAAATTAAAAAAATTATCATTGGGTTAAAAACAGCACTACAAAAGACCATGATGTCTGTGACGTCATAAAGGAAATATGTCAAAAGTGTCAGAATT
Organism: Brachynemurus nebulosus; assembly: GCA_035578155.1. NCBI lineage: Eukaryota > Metazoa > Arthropoda > Insecta > Neuroptera > Myrmeleontidae > Brachynemurus > Brachynemurus nebulosus. Next base: position 342,388 of record JAPWDM010000041.1, on the reverse strand, counting down.
ATTAAAATTTAGTAGGAAAAATTATTGGTGGTTGTTTCATTGATTTCAACGTTCAAAATCTTGAGGGACATTTTTTCCGGATATACTTTTGTATTGCTATCACAAAGTGGTACAAAACAAGCTCGATATTTCTTTAAATTAGACATTTTCAATAAGTTATTCAATACCGTGATGTTTATAGCAAGCATTGAGGAGAGAATCATATGTTAATATGTTCGATTCAGTACTCAGTGATAGCAAGCAATAATGGACCATTTTCTCAAATATGTAGCAATCTGTCACCAGGGCGACGACACAGGTATTTGGGATTACATGTCTATAATCGAGATATTAATTTAACCAACCAAAAATCACCTTCTGTTAATTCCACTTTAGCAAGGAATTTTCCAATTCGGTTACCTAGGAATATTGTTTGTTTTTTAGAAATTAATATTCCAACTATAGAGATGTAGTTCCGAATAACCTGTGTCGCCGCCCTGGTGTTAAACATTTTTTTATGCGGTTACATAGCATTAGGAGTGACAAATTTTCTAATCTGAAATTTTGATAGTAACGGTAGCAATAATAATCTAATTGAAAATAAAAAGGCACTAATGTACCTATGTTCAGGCCATATAACCTTTATTACGTCACATAAGCGCTCGGGAACTATCGGACTGTTATCGATTCTAAGTTTAAAAATTTATTTTTAATTTAATATAACTTCTTAATTATTACGTTTAAAAAAATTAAAAAAAGTTTTCTTCTAAAACTTATATATGATCTTTCCATTTATGACAAAAAAAATTTTCTGCAGAAATCTAATTACATGAAGATTATACAGATGGAACATCGTGTATATTATTTATATTAATTGACTTATTGCAAAAAATTTATTAGAAATGTCACTAGCTAACTTTAACGTTTAATCGACTTATGTATTGCATATGTATGATAAAAGCTATTAGCATACGTATTTGCTAATGGAATAACATGTAAAAATTATTTTAGCATAATTATATTATATCATTTATATCTATGATACGATTTTTATTTTAAAATGAAATTAATATAATTAAAAGTAAATACAGCTGAACTCTTTTTTATGCGGTCTTTTTTTGTGCAATTCTTTTTATGCGATTTTTTTTTGCATATCTGATTATGAAAATGCATAATGTGAATCAAAATCACGAGACAGTAAGAAACTTAAACAATTACTATAATAGCTTTCTTTGATAAAAATACTTTTTAATGGCTTTTAAGCATTTAATCAATACATTGCATAAGAACAAAGTTATTGTATCATTTAATTTTGTTACAGATGTATTTTTCAGAATTTTCATAATATTATCTATAAAATTGAAGTAAAATGTTTCTACGTGTAAATTAATGCTTTTTCTTGTTTATAGAAGCAACTTCTAAGGAAATTTCTAAGTTTTGAGCGTTTTGAGTGATGTTTTTCGATGAAATCTTTTTTTATGCGGTCCCGACCAACCGCATAAAAAAGTTTTTTTTTACAATCTGGATCGAACTATACTTTTTATAACTATTTATGATATTTTTGAATATATATTTTTTTGTGCGATTTTTTTTATGCAGTCCCCTTCACCGCATAAAAAAAGATCAACTGTAATGTATCTCGCGGTCTTGATATTTATGTATGTAAGATGTGATATTCTCCTTTCTAAAACTTTAAAGGATAACTTGAATTTAACTAGTGTCATTACACTTTTTATTTTATTATGCAATTTTGTTTACCATGAATTGATGACATTTTGAATAAGTTTAATTTGAAAGTTAGTTCTCTGTCTCTACTGACAATGAGTTTATGTTTTCACAATCCTAATAGTTTTGTGTAATGATTGCAGTAAAGTTCCATGGTGCCTGAATTCTACAAAGATGTTCGGTTCGGTATTAGAATTAACATATAAAAGTCTCCATTAGAGATGGAAATCGGACCGGAAATTTTAAGGGTCCCCTCAGGTCTCGCCGGATCCAGGTGGGAGCGGGAAAGGACGGGAGTGAAATTTTTCTACGGGATTGGGAGCGGCCGCGAGTGCATAAATATCCTGGGAGTGTTAGTGTTTTATTTTCATTATTTAAAATTAAAAATCTTGATAAAACGGGACCCGAAATAAAGAAACAGGTCTCGTCGAGAACGGGACTAATTTCAAGGAAACGGGCGGGAGTGAAACTTTTTCTACGGGAATGGAAATGAACGGGAGCGATGAGTAAAATCGGGAACGGGCGGGTTTGGGTTAAGGAAATCACTCCTGTGCGCATCTCTAATTTCCATCAATATTGTATACGTTAAGAAAGTTACTCAATGTTCAAGTTAGGAAAATTGATTTTTTGCTAATATCTCATTTTTATGGGTCGGATATCGACTAACGTTACTATCAAAATTTCAGATTAGAAAATTTGTCACTCCTAAAAAATGGAAGGAGTGCACGATAACGGTTCATAACTAATATTCCCTGCTGGAAAGGTCTCACAAAATATTATAAATTAAAAAAATATGACTGCCGTCACTAAAAAGTGAACTAAAATGTTAAAAACAAGTTACCGTTGAATTTTTATTGTAGTTAGGGAACAATTTTGTTTAGAGTATAATTTTTGTAGGTTCATTGCTTCAAACTTATCTTAACCCTATACTTAATAAATGAGTATCCTGGGGAGGATAGAGGGTTGGAGGATTTCAATGGAACCGTTTCTATCAGATCATCGACACGTCGAGTTCACGATACAGGGAACTCTCCCAGAAGTCCCCTACAGGGACCCTAGGAGAACCGAATAGGGCTTCTACAGGGAACAACTAGCAGGGATGCTGGGCAATGGATCCTTTAGTGAACTCAGCTCTATGGAAGACTTGGAACTCGAAATTGCTTATGTTAGCAAAGCTATTCTAGCCTCCTACGAAGACAACCGCCCGCTAATTAAAAGCAAAAGAGTTTACAAAAAAATTACAGTGGAGTCCTAGATTGGAGCTCCTAAGAAGGGAAACAAGAAGGCTCTACAACAGAGCCGGACTAAAGAACGACGCCGAGAACTGGAACTGTTATCGGGAGAGTCAACGCAGCTACAAAAAAGAGATTAGGAAGGCCTCCAGAACATCTTGGAGAACCTTCTGCCAAAACAAAAACGATACACCTGCCCTGTTTCGGTTGCATAGAGCTCTAACACGGGACTCTAAAGCAAAACTAGGGATACTCTTAACACCTTCTGGGGCAACAACTTCCTCAAAACTAGAGACCCTTGAGCTTCTGCTAGGAACCCACTTTCCGGAATCGGAAGTTTGTGAAGGAGACCCACTGGTAGCCATTTACACACCCAAAAAAAAACAGGACTGGAAAGTGGCTGCCAGCATAGTAACATACAAAAGAGAACAGTGGGCAATTAACACGTTTGTTAACACGTTTGCCCCTTACAAGAGCCCGGGTTTGGATGGAGTGTTCCCTGCCCTGCTACAGCAGGCAGAAGGAGTACTTAATCTGCACCTGATTAGAATCTTTCGACTATGTCTGGCCAGGGGCTATGTTCACTCTACATGGCGTGTGGCTAGGGTCGTATTTATGCCGAAACGGGGGAGGGACTCTTATACCCGACCCAAGAATTTTCGTCCCATCTGCCTGACATCGTTCCTATTGAAATCACTGGAAAGGTTGGTAGATAGATACATTAGGAATAATAATGCTCTAAAGCAGGGGTGGCCAACCCGCGGCCCGCGGGCCGCATGTGGCCCGACTGGAATTTTTCTTGGCCCACGAGATTCATCATACTTATACAAAATAATTTTTTTTTTTATAATGACCAAGGTAGTGAAAACCAATGTATTAAAAAAATACATTACTTATACATGCATATATTCAAAAATATATTACATAATTTTATATGCGACCCGTGAAGTTATGATATGCTTCCAAAGTGACCCGTAAGATCATTTGCGTTGGCCACCCCTGCTCTAAAGGATAGGCCATTACACCCTAATCAACACGCATATCAAGCTGGTAAATCAGTTGAGACAGCTCCTCACCAACTGGTTGTGCGGTTGGAGAAGACGCTGGATCAAAAGGAATTGGATATGTCCACTTTCTTGGATATAGAGGGTGCTTTCAATTTCACTTCTCTGGACTCTATTTGTAGAGGACTGGGTCAACATGGGGTCGATAATACATTCACCCAATGGATAATGACTTCCCTTGAGGGGCGGCAAGCGGTCGCTTGTCTAAACGATTGCACTCTCAAGGTTAAAACACCAAGGGGCTGCCCACAAGGAGGGGTCCTTTCCCTACTTCTTAGGTGCCTGGTGGTAGATGAGCTAATCATCAGACTCACTAATAGCAGCCATTTATGCGCAGGGATACGCCGGTGACATATGTATTATGTCGGTCAGACGTTTTCCTGACACAGTAGCTGGTCTCATGGAGACAGCACTTGGCACCGTGGAACGATGGTGCAGAGAGGTCGATCTAACAGTTAATCCTGAGAAGACCGACTTTGTTGTCTTTACAAGGAAGAGGAGGCTCGACGGTATTTTCGAGCCGCTCTTTTTGGGAAACGGTTGGCCTTTTCGGGATCGGTCAAGTATCTGGGAGTTACTCTCGATGCTAGACTAACCTGGAAGGAGCACATTGAAAACAAGGTAGCTAAGGCCTGTAGCACTTTTTGGGCCTGCCGAAGAGCTATTGGAGCCTGGTGGGGCTCTACCAAAAATGATTTATTGGTTCTATACAACAATTGTTAGTCCTTCGCTTACATTTGCTTTCTTGATTTGGTGGCCTGGTATTGAAACAGCCAGTACTAGGTCAAAACTGAATAAAATTCAAAGATTAGCGTGCTTGAGCATCACGTGAGCGATGCGTACAACGCCGCCGGTCGCTCCAGAGGCGCTGACGGGACTGTATCCGCTCCAGTTAGAGGTGCAGAGGCAGGCCAGGCTGTGCGCCTACAGACTTTGGAGTAACGGGTGTTGGTCTTTTAAACATCCTGGGCAAGGGCATTCGGCCACTTTATCTGGACTCCAGGAGTCGCTTGACATCACTCAAATGGTAAGTGACACAATGAAGCCCGAATATATTCTGGATCGCAACCATAATGTGGCCATTGCATCCAGGGAAGAGTGGGAAACAATGCTCTCCCAACAACTGTCAGAGGACTAGTCTGGTATACCGACGGAATCAAGATGGCGAAAGGTACAGGTGCGGGTGTTTTCGGACGCCGAACCCGATTAACCTACCCCTTGGGAAAAGAATCAACGGTTTTCCAGGCTGAAGTGTTTGCCATTTCAGCGTATATGAAATTGATACAAAGCAGGCCCGGCTGGAAGGGACATCGCGTAAGCATATGCTCGGACAGCCAGGCTGCTCTCAACACCCTTAATGGCGTTAGGAAAACGTCAAGATTGGTGCACGAGTGCCAAGAAACGTTGGATCAACTCTGGCCCCATTGACCAGTGACCTTGGTATGGGTATTATGGGCGCAAGCTAAAAAGAACTTTTTTATCTACATCTGCATTTATCTTTGTTTATCATATTAATAAATCAAAGTTTACTCACTCACTCATATAAAAACATAATTACTTGGTTTAGTTGGTAACTATGGAAATAATACAATTTGTGTTCCCCTCACCTCAATTTCTGGAAGTCTTTTGAGCTTGCGACCATAATACCAAGCCATACGGGAATAGATGGAAATGAGAAAGCAGATGATTTAGCTAAACGAGGCTCGACTCAACCTTTAATAGGTCCAGAGCCGGCCTTAGGAATATCATTCTAGAGAGTGAGGTGTGCTGTGGCCGACTGGGCTAAAAGACAGCACGCCCATCTCTGGAAAGTGTATACAACGGCCAGACAGGCCCGAGAGCTTATAGTACTGCCCAGTTTAAAACGGAGAAAGGAATTGCCACCTGGGTACAGCTGAGCTGGTTAACAGGTATACTCACGGGGCATAACGTCCTGAGAAAGCACCTGCATATCATGGGATTAGTGGAAAGTTCTCTCTGTCGAGGATGCGGTTTGGAGGACGAATCTTCGTCCCATGTTTTATGCTCTTGTGAAGCATTGTCATCCTTGAGATGCAAATATCTATATGATGTCCAATACTGAGTTCCGAGGGCATCAGGATTGCAGACTGTAGTGCAATCCTGAGTTTCTATGAGGGACTGGGCATTAGCTAGTCCCTCTTGGATGCCGTGGGGTACAATGGGCCCGTATTTGGTGGCCTACGTGCAACAGAAGCTTTGAATCCTGACCCACTTACAGCATTCATTTATTCATTAGTAGGTCAAGGCGTTGCCTTGGGATTAGCACAAGGACCTGGTGAAAACATTTCCGAAAACTCCTGAACGGAGAACACTTGTGTATCTTTAACTGAATTGTTTCTGCTGTTAGTTGAGCCTTAGATAGATTCACCTATCTTATCCGGAAGGGTCCTTTATATGTACTATTTCCTTCTCCAATTCAAAATATATACTCTAACTATGTATATTAGGGACCTTTGCTCTCTGTGATAAATTCTCTTTGTTGGTTGATTGTTAAATCAACACCTACATATTTTTTTCACAGTTGATATTGTATGGTAGATGCAGTGAAAAAGACACTAAAAATTTAACTTAAATTTTAACATTAACCGAGTTAGTATTAGTAGATTTGTAAGCTTGAGAATTATGGTATTTTAAGAACGAATAAAATAAATGTAAAATAATCCATAATTGGAGGTTTTATAAATGGAACATTGAGTGTGATTTCTCTGATAAACCAATAAAACCTCTAGCAAATCTTCCAGTTTATATTTTTATTTGAAATTTTTGGTAAATCTGTGACATACTTTACGTGTATGTAGAGTAAGTATTTTTATAAATATTGTGAAGAAAGTTATAACCACTATGCAGTGAATATTATTAACTGGAGAGATGATGTGTGTTTGGTAATTATCTTAATTGTTACATATTTGAAATATTATAATAAAATAAATTATTTAGTAGATATGGGTATGAATGTTCAGTTCCCCAACTGTAACTTGGCCAGGAAAATCGTCCACCAGTTGATAACTTCCTATTTGATACATACATATTGTCTGTTTCGTATGTAACTCGTAATTGTTTATTTCTTTTTAAAATATTTACTATCTCTCTTAGTCACGCACCTCACCAGACAGGTTAAATTTGGCGAGCTATATGCATATACAGTCGACTCTCGTTAATTCGAAACTCGAGGGACTCTTAAAATATTACGAATTATAGAGAGGTTCGATTTATCGCAGGTAACAATTTTAATTTTTTAAGCATTTGCAATGAATGAACCTGAACTTGTCTCAAAATGTACTTACAATCTTTCTGTCTCTTTCTCCCTGCAACTTTGAATTGTCGAGTGTTTGACGCCGATGAGTTCGAATTAACGCGTCGTTTTGTTACGTAGTGTATACAAATGTATTGTTTTAGTTCGAAATATAAAGAGATTTTGTAGGGAACTCGTGATACCTTTGAATTAGAAAGTCTCGAATTATTGCAGGTTTGAATTAACGAGAGTCTACTGTACATATTAATATGTATTATACTTGATCTATGACAATCCATTAAACAGATAACTTTCAATGACTGGAAATACGACTGAAACTAGTTTTTGCTTCTTCTTTTTTGTTTAATGGTGTTTGAAAGTGTATATTATTGCAACTTTCTTCTTAATCAATATCTATGTATAATAGTATGAAAAGTCATTAACAGTTGTATTTGTATTTTAGCGAATTTCTGAACGAAAAATTCAGCTGTTGCAGCAGGTATCACAGTGAAGCTTGAAGAAAATGAATATTTCGCCAGAATTCAAAAGTTTTTTTATATTTATTTCATCATTATCATTATTCATTATCTTCTAGTTTATGTTTACTAATTTTCGAGGAAATAAAAAAATTCTACCCTTTTTTACTTTCGCGTTGTATACGGCCATAGAGATACTATACGGCATAGTCTATGTATGGTTCATTTCAGTTAAATTTAACCATGCTTTATCACTTGGAATTTAAATAATTTCCGTTTTCTTGGCTTTATCTCTTTCATTATTGCATTTACGTAAATTTTAAATTTGCAGTTTGTTTTTAGAAAAGAATAGAAGATTGATTTGTTTCGAATATAAGAATTATTTAATTTTTTTAAAGAAAATATGATATTAGATATTTTTACGTAAAGAAATTTACTTTCATCAAAGTATTATGAAAATTTTATCTCTTAGAATAAAACACATATCTGTTTTATGCAGTGATATACATGGATGGCCAACTATGTACCTATTTTTGAAGCAAGTATGTTGTAGACAACTGTGATCTATGACAACAGAAACCCCGATATAAACAATTGATAAGAGTGTGACAACAACACATTTAAGGTTTAGTGTATCTTTGTTTATTTCTGACTCAAAATTAGCATTTCTTTAACAAATGTATTTTGTCATTCATTAGATAAAGACAAAATATAGTTTAGAAATACAAATGACTGCTGTCATCTTTTTTTTAATGACTATTTAACTTTTTAAACGATTTTTTAAGTTGTCTCTCTATGTATCTCTATGGTTTTATGTGACAGGGAACTATTCCTTTAAAAGTAAGCTCTAAAAAATTCGCTATGTTATACAGGATGCTGCGGCAGGGATATTATTAATGGTAACATTACTAATAGCAGTTGATGAATGATATTCTTGTATTTTTTACCAGATCTTTGTTTATGGCATCTTGTAGTTTTTGTTGGTTTTAGATATAAGAGCAATTAAATCAAAACTGATTTAATTATAGTTTTTTCAGTTTTTATTAATAAAATCGATTTGTGTACCAGACTTGGTTTGTAAAACATAAGTTTTTATTTAGGAACTATTTAACATTTCTCTTTCGTTTATAAATTTTGAATTGTGAGCATGCTAACCTTTGCTAACCATGCCAACCTTTCTTTGTTTTTCAACATTTAAAAAAATGAGGTACCATGACTTAATTGAGATGTCGTCGAGAGTAATTTGTTGGTCTCGTTTCCATTCCCGCTCGCTCTCAATCCTGAGAAAAATTGTCAAATCCCGCCCTAGTCCCACTCTCACCCGATTTATCAGTTTTAACTCGACGGGACCCGTAGTAAAAACCGGGTTCCGTCGGGAATTACATTATTTTTAGTGTCACTCCCAATCTTGCAAAAAAATTATTTATACCCGCCCGTTCTCAAAAAATCCACCTGTTCGGGTCTCGGCGGGTTCCGACATCCATTTTTTCCCGGTCGATTAACATTTCTATGACTTCGTAATTTGTTGAGCTCAGAAGTGTCCAAGTACATATGTAATTGATTTCGAATACACAATCCTCCAGACAGGCGTTGGAGTTGCTAACTATAGAAGCGACTCATTCCGAAACTGATCCATTTCTTTCGACACTGAGTTTTGATACCTCTTGATTTTTTAGAAAAGGTGACCTAATGGATGTGTATCGACGTCTTTCCAAAACTAATTATATTTTATATAGTCTATTAATTTTTAATGTTAAAAAGTAGATGTCATTTCTAAGACTCACTTTTGTGATTAATTTGGACGACTACTTAAATCGACGGTTGTTTGATATGAAACTGAAGATACACCAAAAACCAGAATCTATGCTGATTACCCTTCAAAAGTGCGGAAATCACATTTTTATCTTGTATTTATCTACTTAGTACTTACCGACAGAAAAAAAAATTAGGTTAGTATTTTTCTATTTATATCACACTTTAAATTTTTCTATTTATATCACACTTTTTTGAAACAAGAGAAAAAGTATGTCAAGAAAGCTTTTGTTTCACTCGAACCTTGAACTTACATTACATAACTGCAATGTAGAATTGTAGACCAAGCAGAGATATTTAATGAACTTGTAGCTTGTACTATTAAGAGTCACAGGGAACGGAACGAAGATTATATATATATATATATATATATATATATATATATATATATATATATATATATATATATATATATATATATATATATATATATATATATAGGTTTACCAACCATTTTTTTAATTAAACATGTAACTATAATCCATTGTGTTGAAGAAACAATATATACTTTTTTAATTAAAAAAAATATTATTTCAAGTAAAATAGTTTTAAATTAAAAAATATAAAAATTACAATTTTGCAATCTTAGAGGCTAAACGACATTATTATTTATCAAAACTTGGCCAAAAAGGAATAAAGGTTGAATTTTCTCCAGTAAATGTCCTTATAGCAAAAGAAATGGAATTTGTATCACGTTTTAATTAAATGTACAATATTTTAACGCGTAAACAGTCAAGAGGTATTACGACGAAATGTCTAACGGATACGCTATTTTGATAACTAATACAGAAATACATAAACACGGTAACTACCACATGTCTGCTGTACAATATGTAATGTATTATAGAGCACATCAGACCGCTTCGATATTTATATTGTATATTATAATTATTATATACAATATTCGCAGTATACACTTTATACTAGGGATGAGAAAAATCTACCGATTATAATCTAAAACCGGTTTTTCTGTTTCGGTTAACCGATTTATTTCGGTTATTTTTTTGACTCGGTTTACCGGTATTTTTTTTTTAATCAATGACCGAAGAAAAAACCGGACAAATTATTTTTAGAAAAAAAATTAATTTAAAAATTCATGTCATAATTCAGTGACCGGTGATTTGTCTTTTTTTTAAGAAAAAAATTAAATGGTAAACAAATACTTTACTTTGCAAAATACCACGTTTATTTTTGAAACTGTGACAATATTGTCACAGTTTCAAAAATAAACGTGGTATTTTGCAAAGTAAAGTATTTGTTTACCATTTACAAATATGGAATACCATAAAGTAATGCTCAAATCTATTAATATTAAAAAAATTAAATTTTCTTTAAAATTCTAGTACATTTAGCTAATTATGGTTATTCTGTTATGGAAAATAATGAAATCATGTTTTAATTTGACCATTTTTATTTGCTTGAATACACAATAATAAAATCTACTGTCTCGGTCCAACCTGACAGGACCAATAGCAATATTCAAATAAAAAACAGGAAGAACGCAACAAGCAAATTTACCAGATATTGTTATTAAAATTTTTGATTAATTTTTGAAATGGCTTATTAATTAGTAATTTATTAGAATTTTTGAAAATTTCTAAATCATGAAAAATTTAGGCAAATGCTGGAGATCGGATAAAATTTTTGTTTCTCGCTATCGAATATTTCGCTATCGCATTTTTGTTAGTTGATTATTTTTTTTCAGTCGTTAAATTGCTTAATTTTTAATTTTTATTTCTATAATTGCTTTCCTAGAAAAAAAAAACCGAAAACCGGTTGTTTCAAAAATCGGTTTTTTTAAAACGAAGCATAAAATAAACCGAAACAACCGAAAACAGATTATATTTGAAAAACCGCCCATGCCTACTTTATACGGTATTCTTGCCGCTCGCCCTTAGAAATCATTGTGACTACTGACTTTATCAGTGTTCATTATTAATTTTTTGTTGCTGCATGTTTTCTTTTTGTATTAACTCCATCGTTCCCTGATTACCATAAAAATAATTCAAAATAAGTACATGATAATAAAGATAACCTCAAAAAGAACAAAAAAATAATAATAAAATAAAGTAAGAAATAAAAAATATGCTTAATTAATATTAAATTATTTGTTCGTTAATAATTTAATAATTATATATTACAAAACATTCAAAAATTCTTCACATCATTAAAATATAATTTTTTTGTGTATCTACACAAAGAAGATTCAAGCAAAGGCAACTTTCATCTTTCTTATTACTATTTTAATTAATTCTCTCTTGGTTCGGCTCATTAAAAAACTAGGTTAAATTGGCAGCGAATTTTGTAATAATGCAAAAGAATTAAAAATAATATAAAAAATTGTTATTAATTGTATCCATTATTAGTTAATAATATTTATAATAATTAAGTAAAAAGTAAATAAATTATTTCCTATAATGAAACAAAGTATTTTAATAATTCAGATCATCAAATCCGATATACTGTTTCCTTATCACTAAAACATTAAACTATATTTTTGGAAAACTATTAATTATTTTTACTATTTAAAATTAAATAATAAAATCACTGTGAGAAATATAACTTATGTAATGAAACTGTTTTTTTTTTTTTTTTTTTTGTTTTGGTTGCTATACATTCAATTTCTGAATAGTTCCCTGTCACATGTTCTGATAACGTCATATATAAATAAATATTGCATGTATAAATAAGTAATAATAATTAATTTAAATATGAATATTTTGACATAGGGTCACTCTTTCTTCGTTTTTTAAAGGTACAATTACTCTTGTCAAGTAGCCTATTACATACATATACGATGCCCGGAATTTTGTGGACATGAAAATTTGCGGACACATGATATTCGCGGAAATTTGCGAACAGTAAGGGTTTTTAATACCTGAGACTGATCTGACAGGATTACAGGCATATTTGAGCTGCGAAAATTTGTGGAAACTCGTTTTTTTTTTTTTTTTAGTTTTAAAATTTGTTAAAATAGGGTAAACGCCCATTTACAGAATGAATTTTATTGTATCAGCTTGGAAAACCCAACACATTCCATTTTTGTTTATACATCTTAAAAGTTGGCAAAATGTGACTGACCCCCATTGACAGATTTTGTTGTAATTAAACGGAGGTGAGGGAGATATTCCGTTTGCATCCCACGGTTAAAAAAATCAGTTGGTGGTCTAAAGGTTAAGCTGGTTCTACACGATGCTACGAACGTTCCTTCCAACGTTCGATCGAACGTTTGAGGCATTAAGTTCGATAGTTGGTGCGACGAATGTATCTGCTACACGGTGAATCGAATGTTTGATCCAATACGAATGATGATGTGTTGGTACAAACGTTTATTCAGTGGACGAGGCTGTTATCTGTCTGATGTTATCTCTAATGTTATACACTGATGTTGTCTCTCTTGTATAATGTGTTGGTACAAACGTTTATTCAGTGGACGAGGCTGTTATCTGTCTGATGTGATCTCTAATGTTATACACTGATGTTGTCTCTCTTCACATGAACGAGTCGTGCAGCTGCTGAGTCGAACCAACCAACGCAACCAACATTGACCTTCAAACGTTCGAAGCATCCCTTTGACTCGGTGCAAGAATACCGATATCGAGCGGGACATGGCCAAATGCGAATGTTTGACGCTCGACATTGGACACTCGTAGGTTCGAACAACGGCCACACGATGCGATGAACCATCGAACGTCCAATGTTGGAAGGTGTTCGTAGCATCGTGTAGAACCGGCTTTAGACTGGTTAGAGTCATAAACATACCAATTTTTATTATAGTATACGACGAGTACACCAAACTATTAAAACACACGACAAGAATGGAACTATTATGTAAATGTATTATAGTATGGCTTAGGTTTAATTAAGCAGCAAAATAAATGCAAATTGATCAGCAAAAAGGCTAATTGAGCAGTAATATGTGAGCAGCAGAATAAATAAATACGGTCAGCTTTAAATGTATATATGGTCAGCTAGTAAACGGTAAATAAATAAATACGGTCAGCTTTAAATGTATATATGGTCAGCTAGTAAACGGTAAATAAATAAATACGGTCAGCTTTAAATGTATATATGGTCAGCTAGTAAACTATGTGAGCGTCAAATAATAATGGTCTGCTAAAAAAATTAACGAGCAGCAATATGTGAGCAGCATTAAATATTTTTTTGGTCTGCTGTACAGTCGTTTGAACATACCGTATGAGTTTTTTAAGAGTTGGCATTTTGATTACAGCCAAACCGTTGATTTAATCGAAAAATTGTTCAAATAAGAGTTGTAGATATCGACGGGGGCAACCGATTGCTATAGTCAGGAGCTTTATAGCTCTTATGGTTTTCGAGCTATGATACAAGTTATAGATTTTTGAATGAGACTATATATTAATTTTTCGATAAAACTGATCTAATGCATTAATTAACAACATAAATGAGCAAAAAAATTTTTTTACCCAAATTTAATTTTTGAATTTTTTTTAATTTATCAATTAGGCGGTAAAAATATGCATATGTACTTAAGGCTACTTCAATCGATATTGTTCTGGTTGGTTACATTTCTATTACATCCAAGAAAAGAACCTTTTCCAGTACCATTTCTATCATACAAATTTGACTGTAATAAAAATGGCAACTCTCAAAAAACTCACACAGTATACATGACAATCATACTATTAGTTAAAGTTTATGACTTGTCGGTTTGTACGACTAAAGTAATCTCTGGAACTACCCAACCAATTTCAAAAATTTTTTCACTAGTAGATAAGTAGTATTGTCGGTTCTCGCATAGGTTACATTTAAAAGATTAAAATTACACCGTGGGACCCTAGGGCCCCAAAAAAGCTGAAAATATACGGTTGGACGGATCGTTACAAAATTTTGCTCAATAGCAGAGTCGGATAAGCTCCAAATTTTAGTGAATAAGGAACTGTTTCCCCCCTCAAATTTTTTTTTTTTGTAACATGTTAATTACATCGAAGACTATACGAAATGAACATTTTCTACCACTTGCAACCGCCGCTACGAAAGTTATCGGCCATTTTGTGAAAAATCGACCATTTTAGTCGTACTTTCTAAATATAGATGAATATATCTTGGTATGTGTAGGTCTAAAAAAAACGAAAAAAATTGAGGCTATTCACTACGATATAGTCTACCAGCGGTTACAGTATGAAATTTTAATCTACACACATAACCTTAAAAAAAAATAAAAATTGGAGGTACTGGTAAATTTTGGTTTTTTGGTTTTAACTTGGGATGTTTTAAGTGAAATTTGATGAAATTTTCAGAAAATATACTTTATAACGTAGACAATAACTGGTTGAAATTTCAAATCAAAATATCTAACAAAAGCCCCGAAAATTAACGTCAATTTTGAAAATTGATAGGCCAATGGTTTTTGTGCATTGTATCGTAGGAGGTTCTTTTTCCTTTTAAAATGTAGGTTTTTTTATGCACTTTATGACGATGGATAAGAAAAAATTTTTAACCTTGTAAAAAAGCGAAAAAAATCGATTAAAATTCAAAATCGTCGGCTATGAACAATATTTAAAAAATAATTTAAATCAAGTAAACTGCCGTAATTTAAATTTCAGTTTGAATAATTTGTGCCATACAGGGTTTTAGTTTCAAAAAAATTAAAAAATTAAAATTAAATTTAAAAAAAAAAATTTAAAAAAAAAAAAACAAAAAAAAAAAAAAAAAAAAACAAAAAAAAAGAAAACAAAAAAAAAAAATAATTCGTTTCAATTTTTTAAAAAAATTCTGACAAAAAAATTTTTTTTTAATTTTGAAATTTAATGGATAAAAGACGCCTAATTGTGAGAAAAGTTGCAAAAAAAAAAAAAAATTGAATTTTCCATTCAATTATGCTACTTTAATTTTTTTCTAAAATTTTGAACAAACTGTTTAGGAAAACCATTCAATAGATCGATCTGTTGATTTACAGGATTATTCGGGGTACAGTGAGGTATAAAAATTCGTACAAAGATTAGATTCTCCAACAACATTCGCAAGGATGCGAACAATTTTTCGGAACAAGGAAAAAAGTCCCTTTTTTCACATTTTCAGGTTAAATTTAAGGATGAAAATTTTTTTCCTAAAGTACGCGGCATAACCATATCAGAAATTTATTCCAGATTGAAAAACTGCCCTTTAATTTTCTGTCCGATCACTGGTTACAAAGTACCGATGGTTACAGCAAAAAGGATCCTTTTGCACTCAAAGTTGGATATCTCCATAACAATTCAACGTAGAGAAAAATTTAAGCAAGCTATCAAGTCAATACCATGACTTTACTGTAAAAAAAAAAAACAAAAAAAAAAAAAACAAGCCCGTAGACGCCCGTAGACCGAAAAAAAGAGCAAAAAATTTTCAAATTTTTTTTTCCTTATTCCTTAGAATTTCTCGATAACTGTTACAGTTACCTACTCCTAAAAATTTTTGGACGAAATATCTCAAAACTAGAGTCTTGTGGCTCCAAAATGCTTTTTTAATCATCTCGATACGACTGTTTTTCACGTAAATACAGCCCTTCAAAAATCACTCAAAAATTAACAATTTTTCTTTGCTCCCTTAATTTTTTGTAGTAGTACACGTTTGATGTTACGTATTTTTGAAAATAATTGAACCTTAATTTGTCCAAACTTGGTTTTTTAATCACGTACGATTCCTGTAATCCTCATATGGAAGCCTGTAACCCTTGTATGGCACAAATTATTCAAACTGATATTTAAATTACGGCAGTTTACTTGATTTAAATTATTTTTTAAATATTGTTCATAGCCGACGATTTTGAATTTTAATCGATTTTTTTCGCTTTTTTTCAAGCATAAAAATTTTTTCTTATCCATCGTCATAAAGTGCATAAAAAAGCCTACATTTTAAAAGGAAAAAGAAGCTCCTACGATACAATGCACAAAAACCATTGGCCTATCAATTTTCAAAATTGACGTTAATTTTCGGGGCTTTTGTTAGATATTTTGATTTGAAATTTCAACCAGTTATTGTCTACGTTATAAAGTAAATTTTCTGAAAATTTCATCAAATTTCACTTAAAACATCCCTAGTTAAAACCAAAAAACCAAAATTTACCAGTACCTCCAATTTTTATTTTTTTTAAGGTTATGTGTGTAGATTAAAATTTCATACTGTAACCGCTGGTAGACTATATCGTAGTGAATAGCCTCAATTTTTTTCGTTTTTTTTAGACCTACACATACTAAGATATATTCATCTATATTTAGAAAGTACGACTAAAATGATCGATTTTTCACAAAATGGCCGATAACTTTCGTAGCGGCGGTTGCAAGTGGTAGAAAATGTTCATTTCGTATAGTCTTCGATGTAATTAACATGCTACAAAAAAAAAATTTGAGGGGAGAAACAGTTCCTTACGCTTTGTTTATCCGACTCCATTACAAGTAATATTGAGATCCCCGAAAAAATGAACGTTATATCAAAATTGATCCTTAAGGTCTTGTGGTCCCAAAAAGAACTCAAATAAGTGATTGGACAGATTTTGATTAAATTTTGTATAAACAGTACTGAGATTCTGAAAAAATTTAACGTGAGCTTAAAATTACCCTGTAAGATCCTGGAGACCCAAAAAAGCTCAAAATAAATGGCTGGTTAAAAAAATTAACAACAAAAGTAATTCCATTATAAAAAAAAAAATTAGTAAAATAAGGAAAAGTAAACAAATTTATGTGGTCATTAAAATAGAGCCATTACATATTTTGTATTTATAACCCTAAATTTATTCAAATATTTAAGTTCCAATCACTCAGTTTTTTCCAGTCACAAAGTAATTTAGTAGTTTGACCGTCCTAAGGCGTCACAACGTCGTGGCAGTGATTCAAATAAGTGCTGACATCGGATGATGGTAATAGACGTCTATTATTTTTGAACCTCCTTCCATAGTTGTGCTTTATTATTGATTTTATAATTTCCAAGACGTAGGTTTCAGAACATTGTCTTGTGTTAATGTCCATTTTAGTGGCACATTTTCCCCAGTAAATGGGAGCACAGTATTTTTAAGTATGTTGGCATATTCGTGGTAATCCTTGTTTTCTCTGATCCAAGAAATTGGTCCAACTCCATACCAATCAAAAAATATCTCTATACACGGAGAGAAAAATCCTATAATTTTTGTAGAGAAAATTTCAGAAAAATTACCATGCTCCCCTATAATACGTGCGCGATCGACGACCAAAATAAAAAATATGTGCTAGCATGGTAAAATTTAATGTGGTGCTAACACAACTTTTATCACACTCTTATGCATATATATTATAGTTTAATTCTTGTTGTCGTACTCTTTCATTTGCGCACCTGACTCGCGGCCTTATGTTGGTTGCACTGTACCTGTAAAAACATGTATACAAAAATGATTGCCAACAATATATTCTAATACATATACTAAAGATAGGTAAATAACAAAAAGATGAATAAACGATGACATCATCCTAAGAGAGTGTAAAAGAAACTGACTACTAGCTGCATCAAGGTGCTTGGTGCGAACTGTCTGACAAAGTTTCTTCCACAGTCCACACCTATGGTTCGCATGTAACTCGCTGATTGAGGTACATTTCATTACAGCGTTCCCAACACAACCAACCTTCTTTCTGTTTTTTTTTCTTTCTATTATTAGAATGTTAGCATGATAATTTTTTTAATAAAAACAATTAAAAATTATTTTTTTGTCGGTAATGGAACTTTTTACTGTGCTGTTTTACAAATTTTACGGAGATAATATTACGAAAAGAACATTCCATCCTTTAAATTTTTTATGATTAATTATAATCTTTATATTTTTACCTTACAGAATTGAATATGTTCGTCTTTTACACGTCGATTGTAGTGCTGAGCACAGTAATTTTTATAGGAATTTTCTCTCCGTGTAGTTGTATGTTTCCACCTTTATGTTTCAAAGTTTTTTTGATATGTTGTGGAAAAAATTCTTTGCTTTGGGGCCTTCTAATGTAAACCTGACCATCAGAGCTCAATAAATTTATTTTTGTCGCATCATTTATTTTTCTCCAGTTTTTTATGCCTTCAGGACCATTCCAGATAATATGACCAATGCAAATTTTATCCGGTTTTTGTTATTTTTAAGAGTCGCCAAAAAAGTCCCCCATTTATCTACCGTTAAAATTATGTTCTTGCAGTCTTCTTCGTACAGTACGTGAACCAACATCAAGATTTAATTCAGCCTTAATGCTTATCGAAGACTTGAATGGATCTTCTTTGAAGTATGAATGATGAGCCGATCAGTTTGGACCGTACCTTTTCTTTTTACCCCACGATTTTCTTTAGCTGGTTTTGGTTTCAATGCATTTTCAAACATTTTCTTTCAACAACCGACAATTCTAACTATTTCACGTTGAGATTTTCCCTCGTCTCGTCGAGTTACAATTTTTGTTCTTTCTTCGAAAGAACAATGTATTTCGTTATCCATCTTAACATTTATTTGAATCACTGCCACGACGTTGTGATGCCTTCTTAAAAAGTGATGGTCAAGCAACTAAATACTTATTAAAATTGAATGATTGGAACTTAAATATTTGAATAAATTTAGGGTTTTAGATACAAAATATCTAATGGCTCTATTTTAATGACCACATAAATTTGTTTACTTTTCCGTATTGTACTAATTTTCTTTTTTTTATAATGGAATTACTTTTGTTACATACTTGGAATACATATTTCTTTGATAGCTACTTCTTTCTTTTATGCACCTTATGTCAAATTTCACTACAAATTTTATGAAACTCTATACAGTGGCTCTATTTTTGTGACCATCACTATATATATATATATATATATATATATATATATATATATATATATATATATATATATATATATATATATATATAAAGTGTAAAATATATAAATTTCAAAATTTGCAGGAGAGAAAGGTCTCAGTCTACTAATTAAGTATTGCTAGTTAAATTTTACCGATCAAGTTTCATTTCAGAAATTTTCGATGACGGCTGGTGACGGCTGAACTTGACCAACTTCGATTCCAGCAATATCAAAACTATTTAGAACAACTAGAACCTAATGACATGGAACTATGGAAAGCAACAAAGTGTATTACCCGCAAACACGAACGTATTCCTCCCATAATATTCAATAATAAAACTAACGAAAGCAACTTCGACAAGTGCACAGCAATGGCCTCATACCATTTTCACTAAACCATATGGCAGACAACAGAAATGATTCCATTTCTAGCGACACCAGGAATGCGATATGTGAAATCGAGCCCGCAACACCAAGCGAACTTGTGAGTTATATAAAACGGCTCTCGAACAGGAAAGCTCCAGGTAACGATTTAATCACCAATATCTTATTAAAAAATCTCACTAAAAAGGCGATTGCTAGTCTGTGTAGTATATTTAATAAATGTCTAACGTTGGGCTATTTTCCAATGTCGTGGAAATGCGCAGAAATAATTATATTCCATAAACCATCAAAACCAAAATCACTACCTTCTAGTTATCGTCAAATAAGCTTACTGCCCACAATGTCGAAATTACTGGAACGAGTGATTCATAGTAGACTGAATAATTATCTAAGTGCACAAAACATTATCCCATCATTTCAATTCGGATTTCGTAGTAGATATTCTACGGTGCATCAACTGCTTCGCATCACTCGGACAATCGAATCAGGGTTTCGAGACAAACATTACACAGTAGCTGTCTTCTCAGATATTGAAAAAGCCTTCGATCGTGTCTGGCACAACGGTTTAATCCATAAGCTTCAAAATAATCGTGTTCCGATGTATATAATAAATATAGTTCAATCTTTTCTAACTGCTCGGACGTATTATGTAAAAATAGAACAAAGTAAATCAAGCATTCATCCTGTTAATGCGGGTATCGCATAGGGATCAGTACTGGGCCCAATCCTATTCAATATCTACATGTATGACATTCCAGCAAATGTCAATAATACAGAAATCTGTATGTACGCAGACGACACAGTTGTTCTCTCAAAAGATAGTAACTTACAAAAAGCAATAGACAATGCACAAATAGCAGTGAACAATATCAACGAATGGACGAAAAAATGGAAAATCACATTAAATGTTAACAAAACTAATGCCAAGATATTTACACTCAAACGAATTCCTCCAAATATTAACCTAAAAGTCGGAGATCAAACTATAAATTTCGTGAACGATAGCATTAAATATCTTGGTATATGGTTGGACCAGAGACTAACTTGGAAAGACCATATACTAACCAAGTTATCCGAAGCCCACGCCAGATTAAGAATTCTATATCCACTGCTAAATCGGCATTCTAAATTGAAAATTCCAACGGGAGTGTTTTTATACAAACAACTTATCCGACCAGTCCTCACATACGCACGCCCTATCTGGAGCTCGGCATCCGAAACGAACCTGAACAAACTAATGTCGTCCGAAAACAAAATTCTAAGAATAATCACTAACGCTCCTTGGTTTGTTAGAAACACTCAGTTACGACGTGAATTACAAATTGAAAGCATACTAACATTCATAGAACAACTCTCAAAAAAATTTTACAAAGAATTAATTCATTTTCCGGCTACAAGGACATATCATCTCAACACAGTACCTGTAAACAACCGGCTAAAAAGAATAACGGCTCAAGAAAAGTATCAGCAATTGTAATAGTCTTTCATCCACCACAACTGCATTATAGCATACAATAATCACAGGGAGCTTCGCGAGCCGACCCGATAATGTCATTCACCGCCATTAAATGACCCCTAGAAAATAACCTTAATCAGGCTCTGATTACCTATCTATTTTATTCTTTGTTTCTTTGAATGTAATTTTTTTTGTCAACAAAATATTTTTAACTGCTTGTTTACGTAATCTTTTGAAAATAGTTATGCAGTAGTGTCCATAAAAATTTGAACATAATTTTTAATGAGACAATTTACGTCATATATCAAATAGATCGATTTCGTTAAATCTCATTAAATTATTTGGAAATTTAACAAACACCTGCAATCGATTTTAGTAATTGAAACATCACTGACTTACATCAACTTTAATCCAATTTTTTAACACATTTAACATATCAGGGCTGCCTCTAACATTGGCGAAGTTCAGAACAAAATTAAAACTAAACACCCCTGGAAATGAGGGTGGTGTTTAATAGTTAACTGAGTTTTTCTAATGATGAGACTGGTGACATGAAAATATTTTTTACACTATAAAATTTAGTTTAAGTTAAAAAAAAAAAAAAACATTATTCTAGAATCTCGTAAAAATTGAATAAAATCTCAAGTTGAAGTATTTATGAATTATGACACAACAATTAAATTTTAAAACATTTCTAAAATATACAATCGGTGTATTATTCACGCACATACACATACTTTTAATTTTAATACTTTGATTTAAAGAAATTATAAGTCGCTAAGTTCTTTTGGACGCAGTTCTTTTACACATTTAATTCATGCAACAGCTTTAACCAGTCCGAGCTTAGACCAGTACCTGTATTGTTAAAAATATCCTTCTTTTCGGAATGAAAAATGTATTGTTTTATTATTGATAATAAATAATAATACCAATCATACCCATACAACTACGAATACATATAAAATAAATAGGTTACTGGTGTTTCCACAACACATAAATATATCCAGTTGAAACTGACACGTCATAAAATATTATGTTTATGTTTCTTAAAAAATAAGGAATGGTCCAAGATCCCGCCGTATGCAAAACCTATGTATAAGATACATGAAGGATTTTTTGTAAGTAGTACTACCCCAGACCTAAAGGAAGCCTTCTTGAGAATTGCAAAATTTTGCCCGCATGACATCACTTTCGGTTATGCCTTTGTTACGCCATCAAATATATTGATGATATTTACACCAAAATGAAGGTTTCGAGGTGTAAAATAATAATAGATCCTGTGGCTGCTTTCATTAAAATTTTTTTTTTTTTCAGTGAAGACAGCCTCAGTGTTGCGAATTACAAAGGCCTGGCAGCCCTCAGTATTTTGATTTTGCACCTCAAAACCTTCTTATATATCTTATACATAGGTTTTGCATACGGCGGGCTCTCGGCCTATAAGTTTTGTTTATTTATCTGCTAACCGACAATATGATATTTTAAAAATAAATACATACACAGTTACACGCACACACGTATGTATTATTTTTATTATTTATTACAACCAAAAATTAGGGTTCCGAAGAACTTTGGAAGCTTTTATAATTTTTTGATTGCAATGATTGTAACATTTTCAGAAATTCCACGCCTTTGGATGTATGAACACAAAATTTTGCAAATATAATACTTGCTACAGATAGATATCTCAATTAACCGTCAGTAAAACAATTTTTTTCTTAATTTCTTATGGTACCTATCTTCCGTATTTGAAGTTGGGCATGAACACTTTTAAGTACATAATTTAAAATAGGAAAAATCGTTCTCAGTAAGTGAAATTTTACGTCAAAGTATATTCTGATATTAGATAACATTTCCAAAAATTCAAATCAAAATTATTAAGAGAAATGTTGAAAAATTTTTTTCGTAAGTTCCTTCAAAAATAATTATATCTATACTGTTTGCAGCATATCATTAGAAAAATCTTTTAAAATCAAGTTAAGGTTGTTTTAACAACTTTTAATCTTTATACCTCGTTTTAGAAATATTGTATTTCAAAGTCCATGTGGTTTGTAAGGAATCCAATTATCACTTAATTGACCCTTAAATAACACAAGTACAAATAATATTTTCGAATATATTTATTTATTTTCACAGCAAACCGTAAAAAAATATGCCATGCGATGTATTTTATCCACAAAAATACAAAAACGCAAGTAACTTAGGAACTCGGCTTATAGTGTGTTAAATATACCCTCGGCCAACTCTTTGATTATCGATCGTTGATGATTGTTTGTGAGCAAGAGTATGTACTGTGCAGAGTATATGTATGTATCCCCAAGTATGTCTGTGTTTGTTTATCTAAAAAAAAATGTTTTGACGATTTTGACACACTGGGAACTGAACACGAATACTAAATTATGTACAGCTGAACCTTTTTTATGCGGTCTTTTTTGTGCGGTTTCTTCTGCTATTTTTTATGTGATTTTTTTATAGGGTTTGTAAAAAATGGCCACTAAAATGCATAATATGAATCAAAATCAAGAGACATTAAGAAACCTAAACATTTACTATAATAACTTTCTTTGATAAAAATACTTTTTAACGGCTTCAAAACATTTAATCAATACATTACATAAGAACATAAGTTATTGTATCATTTAATTTTTTTACAGATGTATTTCTCAAAATTTTCATAATATTATAAAAATGAAATAAAATGTTCCTACGTGTAAATTAAGGTTTTACCTTGTTTAAAAAAGCAACATATATTAAAATTGTGAGGTTTAGAGCGTTTTGAGTTATGTATTTTCGAGGAAACTTTTTTTATGCGGTGGATTGGGATCGTATAAAAAAAGTTTCATCGAAAATACATAACTCAAAACGCTCAAAAACTCACAATTTTAATAGATGTTACTTTGAAACTTTTTTTTTTATGCGGTCCCGATCCACGGCATAAAAAAGTTTTTTTTTCAATCTGAACCGAACTAATCTTTTTATAGCTATTTATGACATTTTTGAATATATTTTTTTGTGCGTTTTTTATGCGACCCTTATCCACCGTACAAAAAAAGGGTCAGCTGTATTCTGTACACAAGACATTTATTAGTAGGTATTACATCGTTAAAAAAAAAACTTGGCTAATTTTTGTATTATATTTATGTATTTATCAATTTGAATGAATCAATACATAAAGTAAATGACCCAAAATCAGACAGTGTCCTAAAATCAGACGTTTATATTATTTTAAAGAATTTAAAAAAATTCTGTTTTTAAAACGTTCGTTTTGTATATCAGAAATATCTATGAACATTAGGTAATACTACCTTTTGTATATTTCGATTTATTTTTAACAAATATTGTACTAAAATTAATGATCAATTAGTTATTTTGCGAAATATACAAAATACTCTTGATTTTTGTATTAGCAGAACTTGGAAAAGTACATTATTAACTAATATGTACGAGTCATAAATAAAGCAATTTTTCAATAAATTATACTTAAATGCATTTTGATCAATTTTTGTTTCTTTTTTATTTGAGCTAAAACGTTTATAGTCAAAATTATTGACAACTCTTGCAATTAAAAACACGAAAATAAGTTCAAAAAGGTATTGAATTTAGAGCTAAGTTCTTATGGTAGATGTCGAAATTATGTGCCATTGCAGTAGTACAAAAATTCTTATGTTTTATATTTTATCTTTCTATTTTTCTTAAGTGATAATTTATCTATAGTAAAAATTTTGGTCTGGCTGTTGACAAAAGACTTTGAGCCTTTCCAACGAATTTTAAATTATTCTAGGAAAATATGTTTTTTTACTTCCTTAAAGTTTCGGAATTTGGGATTTTACCTTACTGTATATTTATACGGTATCTCTTATTAAATGTGTTTATGTAGTATTTTGTTATTATTAGTACTCTTATTTTGATGTGTGTCGCAGGTACATAAATTATTATTTAAATGTGTTTTGTTTCAGCTTGTTGGTATAATAGAACAAATTTGGTAAAAGAATTTTACAATAATGATAATTAATGCCGAAGTTTGGAATTCTCTCTTACAGTTTTCCGATAAAGTTACTCAGTTATGAATAAAAATTCACTTTTTAATCTGTGTTGTGTACCAACAATTAACAACAATGTTTTATGACAGTTAAAGGAAAGTTTTTATTTTGGTTTGTTTGAAAATTCAAGTGTAATTTTTAATGTAATTTGTAATTAAATTAATACTTGTAATTAAAGTAATGCAACTAAATATTTGAAATTAAATAAATGCAACAATGTTTTATACTAATACCAGAGTTACGGTTCTTGCAATATTCATAACGTCCCTTGAAATAAAAACCTACAAAATATTTCAAACATATTTTAACCAAAATTTATGAAAAATTGTGTTCGGCTTTTTTTGTACGATACAGTACATATCAATTCAAAAGTCAGCAGATCTTTACATATTGTGCTGAAATAAAAAAAAATTTATTTGTATTTTTAAAAAAATGTTTATTATACAGGGTGCGAATAATTTTAGTTTGGTCAGAGGCGTATTCAGAGAAATTTATATTAAACGATGAGCTGGCTGGGATGCGATTTTCTCAGATGGCGAATTCCGAAAAAATTTTTATGTCTTCGGCAATTTTACACCGAGATAAACCATCTCTCAAAAGGATGAAACTTATTTATTTTACACTCTATATATATATATATATATATATATATATATATATATATATATATATATATACACACATATATATATATATATATATATATATATATATATATATATATATATATATATATACATACATATATACACTCACGAACGAAATGTCCTAATTTTACAAAATGTTGGAAGTCCCAAACCGTTGGACAAGTTCGTTAACCAAACACGTCCGATGCCCGAAACATGGTTTTTTTGGCGATTTTCGTGAAAAAAATTAGTTTTTTGTCATAATTTCCCCTTATTCAAAATTTTTTGTGAAATTTTTTTACACCATTGGAAATAGGAGAAAAAATCAGATAAAAAGGTCTTTAAGCTATTATTCTATATCAACTAGTTTCCGAGAAAAACTAATTTTTTTAAACGGAAATTCGCTATATTATGCAGAATACTGCGACAGGAGTATTTGATATTTCTGATAGTGAACGATTAGAATAATCCAGAATTTTACGTTACTCATTTTGCATGTTACGTATGCAGAATATGTGCATATATGTATGCAATAAAATTTTAAAATTTTTAGACAACATTATCTGAGGCCCTGACTTTGGCTTGGTACATAAATTTTCACCAACACAGACAAACGATAACATGTCTGTGAGAGGAGAACCCCACTAAGTCGCTGACGTCACTACGTAAAGTCGGAGTACGTACCATTAGATGTCCACTGTAAATAAAGTTTGAAAAAATTTTATTTTGAATTAAAATATTTTAAATTGTAATTATTAAAACCGCCACTGTTTTTTGTTGTTTACATCAAACTTACACATATGCCAACAACTACCTATTGTACTTGTTATCTCGTGAGTATGTATATCTGTGGATGCACACTCTGGGAAGTTCACAGTCTCAGAAGTTCTGCTGTAAATGAATAAAAAAGTAAAGCAATCGGAGGCATCAGACATTTCTGTTTAACTTGGTACAATATGTATGCCTGTTGACTGCTTCGACTGCTTTAATTTTTTATTAATTTTTTTTTATTTCATTGTTGTTTTTAGTTATTCGCAGTAGGATTTTTTATTTTTTATAATAATAATTTTATTATTATTGTAGTTATATACCTTTTAGCGAATTTCCAAAAGTGAAACTGGAAATACGCTATTACAGTAGGTGTCATGACGGGACCTAAGCCCGGGATCATAACAGAAATGTGTTTTGAGGTCCCTAGAATACGAAAATGATATTCACTAAAATATATATATATATATATATATATATATATATATATATATATATATATATATATATATATATATATATATATATATATATATATATATATATATATATATATATATGTGTGTGTGTCGCCACGATAACTCTCGAACGAAACGTCTAATGCTTATGAAATTTTGTGTGCGGACTGGATTCTGAATTGGCTCGGCTAAGTTCGTTAGCCAGACACGTCGGATGCCCAGAAGTAGGTTTTCTGGCCATTTTTTATCATTCGATCCTATCATAAGACAGTTCGATTTTTGCATCGTTGAAAAGGGAAAAAAAAATTATGAAGAAAATATTCTTATAACTTTCTTTCTATTTTAAGTATTTTTCGAGAAAATGAAAATTTTCACCATTATATTATTAGTTTTCTTTCTTTATTAGTCTAATAAGTAATTTATATTTATATCTCAGTTCTTTATGAAGTTTAAAAATATTTCACTTTTTTATTAAAGAATTTTGTGAGAACAAGTGAAGTCTATTCACATACATGTGTTATAACACACATACATGTATAGAGTTTTGTTTCTCATTTATTGCATTATAATTAGCATGGTTCTATCTCATGTTGAAAAATTCGTCAAGTGCGTGTTTGACACGCACTAAGTAATGGCCCTCACCATCAGTGGTCATAACTAAAACTTCTTAAAATATAACAGTCCGGACACATACGTTCACGATGTGACACATACGAACACGATCGTTCTGAAATCAAAAAATGGGTTATACTTTAGGAATAAAATTTATTTATTAGGAAAAATATTTTATCCACCTTCACATCCCGTTATAAAAAATTCCTAGAAACAACTGATTGTACGGAACACTGTTAGCGCAAGTACAACTTGCACTTGACGACTTGTTTTTATTAAAGTTAACCCTAGAACGACAAACTGGGATAGAAATCTACCCCAGGTAAACTTTAAACTACGTTTTTAAATTAGTCAGTAACATTATCGACTGAACACCTATACCATAATTTAGTTCAAGGTTCTAACAGTAGAGTGAGGTCAGGAAACCCTGCGGTTTCTTGTCTACTGTAACGAAGGGAAAACGTGAAGCTAGTATGGGGTTGATATGTACCCCAGTTTGTAGTTTACGTCAGTGTTTTGTTTAGGTAAGTTATTTTTATTTTTCTTGCTAAAATAATTTGGATTCACTTATAATGACCTTATTTTGCAACAAAACATTAGATATAGCCAGCCCGATGCTGCTTGTGTCCTCGAGGAAGACCGCAAAACGCGAATATATTGCACGAAGTGCAAGCGACCGACCTGCGAGAATCATGGAAATATATATTGCAGCGATTGTAGTGCCTTTGAATAAGTTAAATTCTCCTTTTTTTTACATTTTGTATGAAAAAAAATGAAATATATTCTTAAAAACTAAAATTTCATGCATTTTTGTTTGATTTTTCCACATATCAAATTCCCAATTTTTTTAATTTTCAAAATCCAAAATAAATCGACTTTTTTGGCAAAACATCATGATGTCATTTGTATGCTTGAAGTCCCTTGTGTCCTCTTTAAAATACCGTCTGAAATTTGAAAATCGGTTCATTAGAAAAATAGTTATCAATTTTTGTTTATTAAATGACAATTTGAGCGTTTTTGAACACTTTTAGCTATTTAAATAGATTTTTCACCGACTAAGCTTTGATTAAATTGAATTTACTCTTCACCATTCTCTTCAGCATGAAAAAACGAACAAATTCGCGTTCTTATAAGTGAAATTGCTGCTGTGAGATCGATTTTACGACCAAAAATCCCGTGGGGTAAATATATACCCCAGTTTGTAGTTTAAGAGTAGAAAAAATAAGTTTGTCGTTCTAGGGTTAATTATGCATATAATAAAAATTAGAAATAAATAAAGGTTTAAAAAATATTAACTACGATTTTTTTTATTAGAAACACAAAATTACAAAGACAACGTATTTATTATATCACAAAAGTTATTTCTAATGAGTTTATCGTAACTGGAAGATTTTCTTGATGTAGATTTTATGGTTCCAAGGTAGATAAATGAAACACATGGAATATTTTTTAAAAAAAAATATAATATTCTCTTGTAGGTTAAACACGAAAGCACATGTATTTTATTAATTTTGTTTTCTTTTGGTTTAAGTAATGATAATATTTTATTTATAGGTTTTCCTTTTGTTTTTATAATTTCAAATATATTGGTTGATTATTTTTTATATTATTTTATTTTTAAATATTTTTTTTAATATCAATTTTTTGTTAATTTTCCAAAACAGTTTCTAACTTAACTCATTATCAATCCGCCATTTCAAACTTTTTTTTTACTCTCTCTCTCCTCTCATCATTCCTTTTTCTGTTCGTCATTACTATTCACTACTTACTCGGGGTTTGCGTCCCCAATACCAGTTACTTTGAACAATACCAGTTACTTTGAAATACTTATATACATCGCTAGATAGCAGTACTGTTACAAGTCTTAATCGTTTAATCGAACTATAGAGTTCACAGGTACATGAAATACATACAATACACAAGCAATACCTCTTGCGTTTATTCAATATGGATGTAAAACTCAATAATTATTCATTCTACACAATCCAATCTTATTATGTACCGAACTTACACGAAGTTGGTTCGGTACATAAAAATGTAAATTAAACAGATTTTCTAAGCTAATGTAATGAATAATTTTTTTTTTTATTGAATTTTTAAGTAAACAAGAAATTGAAGATTATGTTATGATATAATATTATTAAATATGAAACAAAACAAAATATGTACAATGTACATATGTATGCACGGAAAAATATTTTGAATCGATTTTGGAAATTTTTTCACTAATAATTAATAATGTTAAAAAATTAAACCATTTCAAATGGATTTAAGGTATTTTATGTGAGGTCAAGGTGTTCGGGACCTAAAAAGGCCAGAAATTAATTAACCAATCGATTTTAAAAATTTTCTCACAGTTAGTAAGTTAAAGTATTTGAATTAATTAATTAAATGATGTCCGCAAGAAGCTTTCGGACTGCCATAAGTTATATGAGATCCTTAGAACCCTTTTCTTACTGTTAGAGTACTAGACTTGTATGAGTTTCGCCAGGATTTACTGATCCCATAATTGTAAAAAATAAACTAAACGACCAATTTTAAAAATTTCTTCACTGTTACAGAGCTGAACTATTTTAGATAGATTTAGAATACATTATGTAAGGTCCGCCAGGGTCCACAGGACCCAAAAGTGTCAAAAATAAACTAACTGACCGATTTTGAAAATTTTTTCGCTGTTACAGAGCTAAACTATTTTAGATAAATATCGATTACGTTATGTAAGGTCCGCCTGGGTCCATAGGACCCAAAAGTGTCAAAAATAAACTGCCTGATCGATTTTGAAAATTTTTTCACTGTTACAGAGCTAAACTGTTTTAGATATAGATTCCGTTATGTAAGGTCTGCCAGGGTCCATAGGATCCAGAAGTGTCAAAAATAAACTAACTGACCGATTTTGAAAATTTTTTCACTGTTACAGAGCTAAACTATTTTAGATAAATATAAATTACGTTATGTAAGGTCCACCAAGGTCCATAGAACCCAAAAGTGTCAAAAATAAACTAACTGACCGATTTTGAAAATTTTTTCACTGTTACAGAGCTAAACTATTTTAGATAAATATAGATTACGTTATGTAAGGTCTGCCAGGGTCCATGGGATCCAAAAGTGTCAAAAATAAACTCACCGACCGATTTTGAAAATTTTTTCACTGTTGGGAAACTAAGCTATTTTAGATAGACATACATTACGTTATTTAGGGTCCGCCAGGGTCCATGGGACCCAAAAGTGGTAAAAATAAACTAACCGACCGATTTTGAAAATTTTTTCACTGTTACAGAGCTAAACTATTTTAGATAAATATAGATTACGTTATGTAAAGTCTGCCAGGGTCCATCGGATCCAAAAGTGTCAAAAATAAACTAACCGACCGATTTTGAAAATTTTTTCACTGTTGGGGAGCTAAGCTATTTTAGATACATATAGATTACGTTATGTAAGGTCTGACAGTGTCAGCAGGACCTAAAAGTGTCAAAAATAAAATAACTGACCGATTTTGAAACTTTTTTACTATTACCGAGGTAAACTATTTTAGATAGGTACAGGTTGTGTTATTTGAGATCCACAACTGTCCTGCGGATGCAAATGCGGCGTAGAATGCTACACAACGGGTTTTGAATATATATATATATATATATATATATATATATATATATATATATATATATATATATATATATATATATATATTACATAAAGTCCGCCTAGAATATACGGTCGAGCTGATTTTTTAATGAGGTCCACCGGGATCTTGCAGATCCGAAAACGCCAGTAATAAGCTATCGAACCGATGCTAAAAAATTTTTCACTGCTAGAGAACTAAATTATTTTAGATGGATACAACTATGCTGCACAAAATTCGTTCGGGTTCTTGGGTCCCTAAAAATACCAAAACTAATTACCCAGCCGATTTTAAAAATTCTTTTACTCTTAGAAAGCTAAACTATTTTAAATAGGTACAGGTCTTAGATGAGATCCGCCAGTGCCCAAGATTTGGAAATTCGCTATGTTATGCAGATGCTGCGACAGGGATATTTATTATTTAGGTAGTTATATACCTAATTATAGTAGTTATATATTATAATAAATTAATAATACAACTGTAAGAATCGTAATATATGTAAATAATATTATGTACAAAACAGATGTATGGTTACGTTATTTTATGTATAAACTGTCAACATTATCGTTTATTTACGTATTGTATACCTCATAAGTGATTTTCTGCATGCCATTTATTGATTTACTGCCATCAAAGAAAATTTACAATAATAAATACACATTTCTGTTTGAAATTGAACAACTTTTATGGATTAGCTAATTATATTTTGTATATGTGCATTGTACTTATTTTGTTGAAAAAATAGCTTTTTTTCTTGCGTTCGTGCATACTGAGCTATTAACTATTAATAGTTAATATGTGTTATTTATTAGTTACATACGATAACATGTGGAATGTGCACATAGGGTTGATCCGTCGATCTGACCAAAAGTGGGGCCAAGTGTAAAGTTTACTGGCGAGATAAATTCCACTTTCACATTACCCAAAACTATCTGGAAACGATTTAGAAATTTTAGCAACTTAACATGGCATTTGGCAATTTAACGCGTAAAGAACATTTATCATTCTGTTTTCTGGTTACTATAGTTACAAAAAATAACAGATCATAAAAATTTATTCACATTCCTAGGAATGTAAGTAATCACTTGTCGTCAATTAGTAAATAGATTTTTGTGGAAATAATTACTTGATAGTTAGTATTCATTTTCATTAAAACTACATTTTTTAATAAACTTTTGTTGTTGTTTTTTTTTCCATTTTTCCAATTTATTCGGCTCTTTTTTGTTAACTTATAAATAACTTACTTGTCTCGTAAGTTTATTTTTGTGGCTATGAATGTTTAAGAATACGTGCCACAAATGTAAGGCCGGGCGCACATTGAGCTGCGTCACGCAGTAAACGCAGGCCAGGACAGGACTGAGCTGAGTAGGGCAGGGCAGGAAAGCACGAGAAACAACCAGTGCGGCCGGGCGCACATTGAGACACAGTTAACGCAGGCAGGGTAGCGCAGTTTCTGTGACTCTTGTTGTAGAACCGGATAGGGCGAATTTTAATTTTGGCGAAATAAAACCAACTAAAACTCGAAAACGTGTTATAATGTCGCACAGTTTCTATGTCACATTCACGAGTGTCACATCGGCCTCATGCGACGCAGTGCTGATCTACTCTGCTCTGCCTTTCAATTCGCGCTATCCCGTTCTACAACAAGGGTCACAGACACTGCGCTACCCTGCCTGCGTTAATTGCGTCTCAATGTACGCCCGGCCTTTTAACACTTACGCGGCCCTTGCTAACAAAGTAATATACCTACTAATTAATATTAAGCAATAGATTAAACGATGTAAAAAAGAAATAATTTGAGAATTCCTTTTTAATTTTTGCACTAAACTTCACCTATTTATATGTTTCAAGTCGAATAACCCTAATAACGCTAATAATAGATCGATGTCCAGAAGCAGCTAATAAACGAACGCTAAGAATTAATATACCTCCCTGTGCTTCTGTCATCATAATAAATTTTTCGCTGTAAATTGTTTTCACTAATTTTACGTATTTAAAAAAAAAAAATTATTCTTGGTATTTAGCTCGTTAGTTTGTGTTTACCAGTAGTCTAAAAGGTCCCACTAGACTTAAACAGAAATCCGTGCTAGCTATTTAGATTGTAAACGATGATGCTAATAATGGCTTATCATTACTCTTTCCACGAAAAATGATGATGAATTTCTTTAAATTTCGGTAAAGAAAAAATATTATTTTAAATGTCTTTATAGAATATTTTCAATTAATTCAATTCTAAAATAAATTAAAACTACGTATCCTTTACGGTTCTTGTTTAAATAAACTCTCTTCCTAATTTTCCCTTTTTCCCCTTCTTTCCCTTCATCGCCCTAATTTTAAATAAACTTTACACAGTTCTATTTAAATATCAAGTATCGCATCACCACATACTCCTATAATGTTTATTTCCATTTGGAAATGAAACATACATAAACATTTACAGCAAACTTTCGTTATGAGTCCGCTCGTTATGAGTCCGCCAATTTATATTTCTATTGTAAACATTCCCCCTCCATGACCGAAAAAAATTAATTTCAGTCTCTCTTTATAAGATCGGAACATTGCTATTGATGTTTAATAAATAATAACCTAGTGTAAAGCTTACGATTAGTGCAATTCATAAATCATCCTGTCAGAATCAAATAACTTACAGGAGCGTAAAAACAAGTGCGAGGGTCAAAAATGACAATGTATTGTAATTTTAAAATCGATAATACAGTAACCTGTTGTGAGTTCGCTTACGAGGCTGTAGGAAAATATAATTATAAGAATTTCTATACTACTTTTCAAGTGTGTGAGTGTACTGTACCCTATCTCATATAAGGACAATGCCGGTCGTTTAGATTTTAAAAAAAAAATCATATAAAGAGTGCTCTATACAATTTGTTTTTATATCTAATAATAATAGTAATAATAATAATAATAATAATAATTTGGTTGTGTATTTGTGCGTATTTTATCGCACTAATAATACAAGTGTTGTAAGTCTAAATTTATAAAATTTAACATAACATTAAACTCAAGTAAATACTTCACTATCAGTATTTTCTTTAATTATTGGCAAAAAGATAATTGCTTGAATTTCATTTAAAGAACACATAAAGCATTCATTTCTTTGTACCTATGATAGGAAGTTATTAAACAGTTTTTCGTTGGTTCTGAAAAATAATCAAAACAGCACTATTATATTAGTACTTTATTAGTGCGATATGTCGAATGGATCTATAGCCAGGAACAGGTAACTACGTACATACGCACATAATATAATACATGACTACATGAGGCGTTTGTTGTGTGTGGTGATATCAGTTCAGAGTTCGATGGTGGGTTGCGAGGTCGAAGAGGTATGTACCTGCCTACATAAAGTTTATTTTTTTGGAGTTTACACAAATGATTTCTCTATTTATATTATTATGTATTAAAAATTTATGTAATTAAACAAATTCAAAAAATTTTAAGGACATAATAATATATATTATGTAACAATTTTTGTGTACTGTCGATTTATCAAATGTTCCCTCATAAAACTTTACATGGCCACGCTCCTTTAAATATTGTTTACAATACAACATTCTTTTTTATCTATGTTTTTTATTCACTAAAATAATTTTGTTTTATAGTTCCGTGCTTACATAATACTAATAGGTACATGTGGTAGTTGACCAAAACAAGTTTGGTTCATTCATCGCGCGGATTATATTACAAACTTTGTTTGACTAACAATATTATTTACAATTTCTATAAAAGATTTTAAAAAATTTTTTAAAGAAAATATGTGTTGACAATATCATTAATAAATAAGTGTACTCACACCCTTGAAAAGTAGGGGAAGTGTGAGTTAACGGCGGTCGGCTACTAAGCACAAGTGGGGGTACAGGAATTCTTAGAATTATATTCTCCTACAAGCCCGTAAGCGGACTCATAAAGAGATTTTACAGTATATGTATTCAGTATAGGTAGGTACTGTTATGTGTTGTATCTTTAGAAATTCGTAAAGTTTTCATACGAAATGGAAAATTATTTAAATTTAATTATTTATTTTCAAGAACTTCTCCGAAAACAATTTTAGCAATTAATTTTGCCGAAAATTGCTTTTTTGAGTGCTATTTAGAACCACTTATATGTAAAATTTCATTATATAAAGTGTTACTGAGTGTAAAAATACTTTTACAGAGGTACCAAAGAAATGAGTTTAATTATATCGTAAAATTTGTTTTAAATACAGCTGAACCTTATTTTTATGCAGTAAATAAAGTTCGCATAAAAAAAAAAAACGGATCAAAATGAATTCAAAAACTTCATACCTTGACGTTAATATTAAATTGTTAATACCTTGACTGTCACTTACACACCACAACGTAGGACATCAACAATTCTATATAAATTGCATTAGCTATCAAAATATGTAGTGTATCAGTTGAGCATTTTGTCATTATAGGTTATGACCGCCAAGGTGTTAATTTATACCATACATTGTACATAATCTACATATACATATATTGATTTTGCATATGTACGTCCCTTACCTCATACACCCGCAAAAATCATTCCTTAATTTAGAAAAAAATAAATAACCTAATATATGGGTAGTAGTGGCAAAAACAAAGAACCTCTATTTTTTTTTTATTTGCCACCGTGGCCACTGAAGGTATGAAACCATTCCTAAAAATTAGGATAAAATTTAAATTGTGTTTGATATTGCTGGAAACTTGAGAAAGCTATCGATAAAAACCGTTGTATCAATACGTGATGGGATCAATATGTGAACGAATTATGAGTTGACCGAATTTACTTATTGGTTGCTCACCTTTCGCTACTTAATTAGCCATTTTGATGATAAAATCCTACTTATTTTGCTACTTAATTACACCTAAACTAAAAAATTATAAAAAACATAACACGGTAAGAACAATAAATAAAACACAATAAGGAATCCGAATAAACAATGATACAGAAATACTAAATATTAAAGGAAAACATAGAAACATACTGATCTGAATTTATTTTCTTGGCAAGCAAAAAACATTTTATATTTGCTGTTGTCTATGTCGCAATGTGTTTATAACTGCTTTGTAGTCCAGTCAAAAAGCCTTTGAAGTTGCACGTCAAAGACTTATAGAAAAGTTGTATTAGAAATATTCACTTATTTGAGTTTTACTTTATGCTATTCCATATTTGTAAATAATAAAACAAATATTATACTTAGCAAAAAATACCACGTTTATTTTTTTAGTCGAATTTTTCCTTAAAAAAATTAGACTTATACAGCCTATACGATAAGAATGGCGAGAGGCGATACTAGGGGCGTTATCGGTTGTCGGACCCGTAGAACACGACTATGAAGAAAAAAAATGTCTGAGATATATATAAATACATATATATATATATATATATATATATATATATATATATATATATATATATATATATATATATATATATATATTCCCACTACATTTTGGTATGTGTAGGGCCACCCTATGGAAGGCAAGACCTGAAATTTTGTAAGTAGGGTTCATTTCCGATGCACCTCATATTATCAAAGTGGGGTCCAATTTTGGGCAAATTTTGGATCCGACCCAACCTTTAAGGGGGTGGTGGGCGGCAACAAAACAATAAAACTTTTCCAAACCGGTTGGAAATAATGTTTCGGTCAATTACCTACCACATATCCAAAATTCAGCTTCCTAGGATGATTTGAAGGGAGTAGAGGGGGAAGAAAGGATTTTGGCTGGATCTAACGCGCCCACAGTCCCCCAAAATTAACTTAGAGGGTTGAAATTTGGTATGTTGATAGAGTTTGTACCTAGGGTCTGGTTTTTGGAGGTTTTAATATTTTATCCCGACCCCCACCATTTTTAAGCCACAATTTCATGCTTTTTTGAAGTTTTCGAAGTTTGTACCACTCGCACAGGTCACCAAAATAAACCTAGAGGACTGAAGTTTTGTATTCGGATTGAATTAGTATCAAGGGGGTGCCTTTTTGGGGGTTTAAACTTTTAACCCTTACCCCCACCAGTTTTGTATCAAAAAGAACATGATTTTTCTTGTTTTTTAACAGTTTCGTTCGGGTTTAAATCTCCCCAAATAAACCTAGAGGGCTGAAATTTTGTGTACAGGTTAAATTAATAGCCAGACACTGCTTTTTGGAGGTTTCAATACCGACATTCAGTACCGAAGATGAAGGGAAAAATTCGACTTCCGTGATGGGGCCCCGCTGCTCACGGCGTTTTTTATTATCTAGCCTCTAGCGGAAACAATGATTATATTTTCATTTACACTATTTTTTCAAATACCGGAAAGTTTTACATGAAAGCTATAGAATATAAATCTCGTCAAAGGATATTATGCAAGTATATGTTTCACATACTAATTTTCAGCCCTTTTTGGAAAAAGGGTAGATAGAATACTTTTGGAACTAAGAGCTTTTTTTAATAAAGGTGTGTAAATAATTCGTTTTAGAAAAATAATTTAAACTTTAGAGAGTTATTTTTCATCCCTTGGAGAAAGAGTTAGCCGTTTTTTCTTTCACATATTAAAACAATTTATACGGTTCTAATACAACTCTTCTAGAAGTTTGAAGTGCTCAGCGAAAATTTCTATTTCAGACTCTATTTGACTGGGCTATACTATAAAAAAAAAAGTAGTGATGAATGGTTTAATACATAGCTGGTGTAACTGCCTAACACCCACATACGTTACAAAAATGTTACATCACAAATAAAATGTTCCTACAAAAAAAAAAATTGTGTTGTTTATGCGTTGGTTCGTTTATTTGATAATAGAATAGATCGGATTGAATGTTGTTTTTGTTTTAAAATTTTTCTGTAATTATTTTTATGTATTTTTGGAACGAATTCTTTTTGTGAAATAATATATGTTTTCTGACAGAAAATAATTTTGATTATTTTTAATTATAACTAAAGTAATATAATGACGGGACAAGGGGCCGCCCTCAAAATAGGTGCGCAAAACGAGGAGGGGGAAAGTGCAGGCCCGGCCTGGCCCACCGGGATATCGGGACGGATCCCGGTGCGCCTTCCTCCTGGCAGAGTCACCATTTAATTTTTTGTGATTGTTATTGCAACGGTGCAATAGCTAGTGCTATCGAGTCCATACTTTGATTCGGTCTGGCAATGCGCAGTAGCCTAGCGCAGCGCCAGCGGCCAGCGAGTTTTTCTAAACTTAAAATTATTAAAACCCGTCTTCGTTCCACTATGACAAATGAAAGCTTGGAGGCTTTTATGATGATGGCAGAAGAGAAGGATTTCCTGAACAAAGTGGAAAGCGAAACCATCATAAAAAAAACTCTCTATATATAGTACAGAATTGAAACGTCTTCTTTCATACTGAAGGAAGGTTTTAATGACAGTCAACTTGATTTTTTTATATTTAGCCAACTTTAATAATGTTATTACAATTTGTAATATTAAATACTTTGTAATTCACACTTTTTTACAATAAATTGTAAAGTTAAAGATTGAATTAGTATCAAGAGGGTGCCTTTTTGGGGGTCTCAACTTTTAACCCTTACCCCCACCAGTTTTATACCAAAAAGGACATGATTTTTCTTGTTTTTTAACAGTTTCGTTCGGGTTTAAATCTCCCCAAATAAACCTAGAGGGCTGAAATTTTATTATCGAATTTTTACAAAACTATCCAACGTAATTAAATTATGTTAATTGAGTTTGAACCTGCATCACAATTTGAGAGTCAGTCCACCGCCCTTTAAGGTTACCCAGGCCGGGCCTGGGAAAGTGCAATTGCCCAGCGTGACGAGGAGGAGACTTAAACAAACGTGACCTGACATTTGAATTATATACATCAATTTTATTATTTTTACATTAGCATTTTTATATTGTAATTAACATTTAAAAGATTTACTTTGAGAAAATCCATATTATACGTACAAAATATGAGAATAACTTTTTTGGCAACTTTTCACTAAAAATAAACTGTTTGGTTACAAATCAGCTTTCGAGTAGTTTTACGAGTTCCTCCAGAGTTTTTCTCGAATTAGATTACAAATCCAGGTTTTGTGACCTAATATTAGGGTAAGGAGTTTGACAATAAATAATTTATGGATAGTTGCTTAAATAATCTCATTTAATTTATATTTTTACAAATTAAATCCACTAAACAGTGGGATATTTAAGATATTTTAATTTTACTAAAAGTAGTTTTTCAATCAGTTAAATTTTTTAAAGAAACAATAAGATAAAAAGAAAAGATATAGAAAATCTAGTAAAGAAAAGCATTTTTCTGAATATATTCAATGCTTAACGTAATCTTTTATTGTATGTAAGGTAATGAAAATTTAGTTATTAAATGTATACATTTTCATAAACATAGGTAACACTAATAAAATGAAGAAAAAAATAAATTTCTTTTTAAAACCATTTATTTCTACTATCATTGTCCACTGACGATATACTTCTTAAGTAATAGCACCGTGTTTATTATCGAATTTTTACAAAACTATCCAACGTAATAAAACCATATGTACAAGATGGCTAGCTACTTCAACATAGAATATTTCTAAATTTTACAACAAATGACTTTTTGAAAAAATACCACATAAGAACTTTGTCCACTTGTCAGCCCCCTTCAATTATTAACTATCTATGTATATGTAAAATTCGGTTACTTAAGTAAGTCTACTAAACATACTGTATACATAAAAATGCACGTACATATAATACAATATGTAGATTTCTGCTGTTGAATGTTAAATATGGATATGGGGGCAACGAACTATTTTTTAAATACAATAATGTGATATATGCATGATTTTATTTTGAACATAGTAAAGACTTTATAAATCCCAATAGGTATGTATATACAGCAAACTTTCGTTATGAGTCCGCTCGTTATGAGTCCGCCAATTTATATTTCTATTGTAAACATTCCCCCTCCATGACCGAAAAAAATTAATTTCAGTCTCTCTTTATAAGATCGGAACATTGCTATTGATGTTTAATAAATAATAACCTAGTGTAAAGCTTACGATTAGTGCAATTCATAAATCATCCTGTCAGAATCAAATAACTTACAGGAGCGTAAAAACAAGTGCGAGGGTCAAAAATGACAATGTA
The DNA here is from genome assembly GCA_035578155.1 of Brachynemurus nebulosus. Taxonomy (NCBI): domain Eukaryota; kingdom Metazoa; phylum Arthropoda; class Insecta; order Neuroptera; family Myrmeleontidae; genus Brachynemurus; species Brachynemurus nebulosus. The sequence continues at coordinate 301,997 of JAPWDM010000041.1, read as the reverse complement.
TTGTAATTTTAAAATCGATAATACAGTAACCTGTTGTGAGTTCGCTTACGAGGCTGTAGGAAAATATAATTATAAGAATTTCTATACTACTTTTCAAGTGTGTGAGTGTACTGTACCCTATCTCATATAAGGACAATGCCGGTCGTTTAGATTTTAAAAAAAAAATCATATAAAGAGTGCTCTATACAATTTGTTTTTATATCTAATAATAATAGTAATAATAATAATAATAATAATAATTTGGTTGTGTATTTGTGCGTATTTTATCGCACTAATAATACAAGTGTTGTAAGTCTAAATTTATAAAATTTAACATAACATTAAACTCAAGTAAATACTTCACTATCAGTATTTTCTTTAATTATTGGCAAAAAGATAATTGCTTGAATTTCATTTAAAGAACACATAAAGCATTCATTTCTTTGTACCTATGATAGGAAGTTATTAAACAGTTTTTCGTTGGTTCTGAAAAATAATCAAAACAGCACTATTATATTAGTACTTTATTAGTGCGATATGTCGAATGGATCTATAGCCAGGAACAGGTAACTACGTACATACGCACATAATATAATACATGACTACATGAGGCGTTTGTTGTGTGTGGTGATATCAGTTCAGAGTTCGATGGTGGGTTGCGAGGTCGAAGAGGTATGTACCTGCCTACATAAAGTTTATTTTTTTGGAGTTTACACAAATGATTTCTCTATTTATATTATTATGTATTAAAAATTTATGTAATTAAACAAATTCAAAAAATTTTAAGGACATAATAATATATATTATGTAACAATTTTTGTGTACTGTCGATTTATCAAATGTTCCCTCATAAAACTTTACATGGCCACGCTCCTTTAAATATTGTTTACAATACAACATTCTTTTTTATCTATGTTTTTTATTCACTAAAATAATTTTGTTTTATAGTTCCGTGCTTACATAATACTAATAGGTACATGTGGTAGTTGACCAAAACAAGTTTGGTTCATTCATCGCGCGGATTATATTACAAACTTTGTTTGACTAACAATATTATTTACAATTTCTATAAAAGATTTTAAAAAATTTTTTAAAGAAAATATGTGTTGACAATATCATTAATAAATAAGTGTACTCACACCCTTGAAAAGTAGGGGAAGTGTGAGTTAACGGCGGTCGGCTACTAAGCACAAGTGGGGGTACAGGAATTCTTAGAATTATATTCTCCTACAAGCCCGTAAGCGGACTCATAAAGAGATTTTACAGTATATACCTATTTTACTGACTTTTGCAAGGGGCCAAACTACTGTTTAATAATATGCATCCCGACTGTAATCAAAATTTTACGTCATCAGACTGGGCAGAGAGGTGGAAAGTTGTATACGTATTTAGAGTTTGTGTTGATATGTGTAGCGTTGTGGATGTTTGTCTGTGTGATACTCTTTATGTATGCAGCTAAGTGGTCTAAGGTGGGAGTGGGTACATATATAAGAACAACAGCATGTATGTACCTGCTAACAATGAACAGTGAACAGCGTAACAATACAAGTATACGCTTGAAGAGTCGATGGACGACTAACTAGTAAGCTGGTAACATTGTTAACACAACGCAGTGTGCGTTCGACGAAGGACACGGACCGACTAATGCCTTAAGCCGGTTCTACACGATGCTACGAACGTTCCTTCCAACGTTCGATCGAACGTTTGAGGCAATTAAATTCGACAGTTGGTGCGACGAATGTATCTGCTACACGGTGAATCGAATGTTTGATCCAATACGAATGATGATGTGTTGGTACTCAGTGGACGGGGCTGTTATCTGTCTGATGTTATCTCTAATGTTATACACTGATGTTGTCTCTCTTCACATGAACGAGTCGTGCAGCTGCTGAATCGAACCAACCAACGCAACCAACATTGACCTTCAAACGTTCGAAGCATCCCTTTGACTCGGTGCAAGAATACCGACATCGAGCGGGACATGGCCAAATGCGAATGTTTGACGCTCGACATTGGACACTCGTAGGTTCGAACAACGGCCACACGATGCGATGAACCATCGAACGTCCAATGTTGGAAGGTGTTCGTAGCATCGTGTAGAACCGTCTTTAAGCTGTGACACGACTCCAAATGACTCCGCGCCAATTACACGTTTTTAATATTAGTTGGTTTCTAGTGTTCTATGGACTTTTGTTTCTGTTTGAATTGACTTTAATTTATTTTATGAACTATGAATTAAGTAATATTACTAAATGCAAAAAATACACTGTCCTTCAAAAATTTTGACATAAACAGATATTTAAAAAAAAAATTCACACTTGTTTATTCAAAATGAATATTTTCTTGTTATGAGTTCAAATGGCAGACATTCACATAATTTGTAAAATGCTTATGAAATCACTAATCAAAATCATTATTTCGCAACTAATTTTACATAATTTATCAATATTTAAAGCATTTCTTTGTCTGAATAAAGAAAATTTAAACTGACTCAAATTTTATTAAACAAACGCGTGTTTTAAAAAATCTATTAAACTGTTTCAAGTTTTATTAAACCAGTTTTGTTATTTTGATATTTAAGATTTTATGATATTACATATATGAAAATCAGAACTGCTTACTTTAATATTTGAAAAATAACATTACTAACAGTTTTAATGAAAATCAAATAATAAATGATTATAAAATGTTAATTTTACCATAATCAGATTGAAAAATAAATTTTGTAATATCAAATAAATAAAAAAAAAAGTTTAAAATTATTAATGATATAGCTATTAGGGAAAGTGTGCCTAGTATCGCACACATTTTGAAAGCTGAAATTTTACACCTTAATTAGCCCCACTTGTACTTCTATTTAGTTCTTTTAATGCTCTTGAAGTACTAAATAATTGGGAATTGATTAAACATGTATATAATGTTTTTTTGTAATTAATGAAAAAAACTGGTTTTGAACGTTTCATGAAATGTCGTCTTAATATCGCCCACCAATAGTGGTCAAAATATCGCCCCGTACGATATTAGGCCATTATTTCTGCCACAATGTTAGACATGGTTTATGAACAAAAAAAACACATTTAGTACAAAATAATATTGTTTATTCTTAAGTAGAACAAAATTTCATAGAACTACACATTAATATAGTCTAATTATAAGTAAATTAGACTAAGAATTTTGTAGTTTTACTTATATTACGTTCTGAATTAATAAATGTTTTGTAATCTTCCGTTCCCGAACATTGTTTGTGAAACCAAATGTGGCACTTTGTACAAATTATCCACTTCTCGCCCTTTTGTCTGTTAAATACGACTGACTACAATAGGGACATTCACAGTCATTCTCGCTGTCGTCTTCATCAGTAGAAACTGTAAGAGAGTCAGCTACATCGTCGTTACTTGAACTAGATCCAAAGCAGCTAAACGCATCGTAAAGTGAAACAAAATTTGTAGAGAGTTTTATACTCTATAACGTTTATAAAAAATACAAAAACGATTTAAGGCAAAACAAGCGAGATATTTCCACAAAACGATTTTTGACCTTCAATATCTAAGGACGCTCACACGTGACCTTATGAGACTTTTTAGGGAACATTTAGGATGCCAAAATAAAGGTGTCTAAGAAAATTCAACTTATTCCGTTTCATTCCGAGGTTGATCCCTTTTTGATTTAAATGATTGGGCTACCGTGCCTAATGTCATATAGTGCGATATTATGATTACTGTAGGTGGGCGATATTTGGCATATTGTGAGAAATAAATATGGCGGATTTTTCAGCTTGAAATATGTCATAAACTAATATTTTAATTATGAAAATACAAATTATACAGTACAGAGAAGTTGTTCTAACTGACAAATAAATATCACTTACCTCTCATCATACAATTAGATGCATAAGTAACACCTCCGAAAAATATTAGAAATCAAAAAAAATAAAAAAAGTTTTACAAATAATACAAAAGTTATCAATTTGGTTCAACACTTGGCCTCGTCTAATGGCTGCCAGAGGGCAAAGAGTTAGACTGATTGTCACCAGGATATAACACTTACGAACAGCAATATAGTGGTGTGCGATATTAGGAAGATGTATGATATTAGGTACACTTCCCCTACATTGGTACGATATTGTCTGCCATTTTCTAACTTTTAATATTTGAACAAATCGATCACAATAATTACAAAGATTAAAGGTTGCGAACAATAGCCAAAAATTACAAAATTTAGTATAGACAATTTAACTCATGTGTATCAAGCCCCATAAGAATATTTAGTCTAGTCAACAATTGCCATTTCATCAAAAACCTCTTACCGAGGTCCGAAAATTATGATTGTGGGCTCATTTGATTCGCAATATCGTCTATAAAAATAGATGAGTCTATAAAAAAAATTGTTCCTTAATATTAATATTTAGTGACTAAAAAAAAAAATTAATTGTTAAAAAATTGTTAATTAACAAATGCGTTTTTTAGTAATAAAATTTTTTTTTAAGAAACGGTTTTTTTTAATCATAACGTTTATCACGGAACAGATACCCAAAAAAAAAAAAATTTCGAAAACCTTATAAAATATGCATTTGTTTATAACAATTATTTAAACAATCAGAGTTAAAAATATTAAAAAATTATTGTAACGTTTCTTATAGCCATAAAAAAACAAAAGGTTAAAAATAATTAAAATTTTTTTTAATTGCTTTATTTATGTTTTTAATTTTGTCTTACCACAGATTATTTATTAATAAAAAAAAAGAAAAATAATTTTTTTTTAATTTTTCCAACGGGAATCTTTTCTAAAGCCTTCAAAGAATAGCTCCTAGAAGTGAAAAAAATTCCAGGTTTTTAGTATAAAAATTGTCAGCTTTTTTATGTTTACTTTCAGCTGGTAAAAAATAAATTAATTAACAAAAGCATAGTTAATTAAAAAATTGAGTTAAAAAATTTTTTGCCGATGAATTATTGTTTGTTGATGTGTCGTATCGTACCTGATTTTTTTATATATATTCCTTAATAATTGATATTAAGGAATAACAGGTTTTTGATGAAATGGAACTTGTTGACTAGACTAATTTTAGTTTTAGCGAATTTCCAGAATGGAATTCAGCTATTACAACCACTGTCATAACGCCACCTGAGCCCCGGACTATGGCAGAAATTTGTTTTGAGGTCCCTAGAAACCGAAAATAATATTTACTAAAATTTGTATATATATATATATATATATATATATATATATATATATATATATAGTAATGGACACAACTTATGGACACTCTATATAATATTTTATCTAATATGTATCAGTTACCTAACATTCTTTACATACCATTCACACATATATCATATTTCAATCATATGCTTATGTAATCACTTTATAATATCAATTACAGCTTATATCAGCTTTTAACTTTTTACTTCTAAGAATTGTTATTAGAAGCCTCATTTCTTAGTCAGCTAAATGCACTTTTCTAGAATATTACGAGATAGTATAAATACAAGCGTTTAAGTCAATTTCAACGAGTTTAGTTTCGCTATTATTCAATTCAATTTCAAAGTTCGCTAGACGTGAGGTTTCTACTATTGAAATTTGTAACAATTAAATATTTTATAATAAATATTGTAATAAAACGAAAAATAAAATTAATTTTTTAATCAACCTCGCGAACGAGTGAACATAACTGGCGCAGTCGTTCGGATCTGTAACGCGTTTTCGTGTAAAGTGGTTAAACTTGCGGGCAAGTGGTTCGAGGGCATATCGAAACATTTGCCGGAGCTAAACGGTTTATTTGGCTTTCGAGGGTTTCTCTTCACGGGAACACGGACACCAGCAGATCTTCGTGAACCTACAGCTGTTGGACTTGGAGCATACAAGGAACCAGCAACTACAACGCAGAACTACGGTGAGGGCACATCATCCAGTGGAGCTGCTACAACCATCCGTACTATGGTCGCATTCTGGCTGTTCACGTAAGTCGATTTTGTTTCAATTGTTATTCATTGGAAATTTAATGCCTAATACCAAACCCAAATTATCCTTACTACGGGCAATTCCTTATAAGCGAAACTCTTCTCCCAACACCTTTGACGCCGCAGTAAACGGGAACGGTGTTGAAACCCAAAATTACCCCAACACTAGTAACGCCGCAGAATACGGGAATAGTGTTGAATTAAGTAATTCTTTAAATAATTTTTACGAAAATTTTGAAAATCTCAATCCAATTAATTTAAACGAAAATACAATTAATCTAAATAATACAAATAATATTTCAAATAATTTAACAATGGCAACGCCTAGTGAAGTCTTTAATGCATTAAGAATCCCAGATGCTATTAAAGATTTACCAACCTTCGATGGTAATACACGCTTATTGTATGATTTTATAAATAACGTAGAAGAAATTTTAAGTCTCATTCCTAATGTTAACGGAACTAGTTACGGCAAACTTCTCCTTAGAGCTATTAGAAATAAAATCACTGGACAGGCTAATGAAATACTCAATATGTATGGGACACCTATCGATTGGGTCCAAATCAAAAATAATTTAATTACTCATTATTCGGACAAGAGAAATGAAACCAGTTTAATTAAAGATTTACATAACCTTAGACAAGGTAATCAAACTTTTGAGACATTTTACAGTAGCATAATAGAAATTTTGTCTACAATATCAAACCATGTTAAAATACATGAAAACAATGGAGATGTTCAAGCTTCCAAACTAAGCTTATACAGTGAAATGTGTTTGAATGTTTTCCTATCGGGATTACGGGAACCTTTAGGATCCACCATTCGCGCAATGAAACCAAGCACATTATCAGAAGCCTTCAGCTTTTGCATAAAAGAACAGAATATCTACTATACCAAATCACAAACCCCAAACATAGTTAATAAACCAAAACCAATAGTTCAACATATTAATTCTAGTAACAATCGGTCAGTTCCAAATCAATCACAACATCGTACATTTATTCCGCAACAAACGAACTATAGACCACAAATGGTACAAAGACAATTTACGTATAAACCAACAACAAATTCACCACAACAACCAACTTCCAGATTCCCTCCGCAACAATTAACGCGATATAAACCGGAACCTATGGAAATAGGAAGTAATAGATTAAGTACTAGGGCACAACCACGAACACAACAATATAATTCAAATACTAATCGTGTATTCGCCCCTATGTCTAAACCAACTTTTGTTAGTGAAGAATTACATAATAATGAACAACAAGATTTCCAAAATTTAGACAACTTTGAAACTGCAAACATTGACATTGTTGAAAATATCGACGTATATGACGAACAAGACAACGAAAACAACACAAATCCTATGTCCGTTGTCAGTTCCGAATACGAACTAGACGATTCAAATTTTCAGTCAACCTGGGACCACAATTCGGTTACCTAGACCTGAACACTCACGGTAACACACTTCCTTATGTACATATTCAATCCCCATCCGGCAAGTACCTAAAATTTCTTATTGACACTGGCGCTTCAAATTCATTTATAAACCCTGAACATGTAGATCTAAATTATTGCGAAGAAATTAAACCAATAGAAATTAAAGCAGTACTGAACACCTATCACTTAAAGGAAAAAATAACCTTACCCATGTTTAAAGAATTTAGCCAACCAAACGATACGATTGATTTCTTAATTTTTCAATTTCACCAATATTTTGACGGTCTAATCGGCTTAGATATTTTGAAAAAGATTAACGCAAAGATTGACGTTGTTAATCAAATTTTAAAAACAAAAAACGCTACATTAAAATTATTATCAAAACCAAATTTTATGTCTGGAAAATTTACATTACAACCTTTTTCAAAAATGATAGTTAAATTACCGGTTGATATCCAATCAGGAGAATTTATTTTAAAAAACATTTTTATTGACAATAAACTTCTGATACCTGAAGGTATCTATAAAGCAAACGACTGGCACTTCATTTGTACAGTCATAAATTTAACAAACGATAAACAAATTCTTTTTAGAGAACAACCAATTAAGGCAGAAATTCTAAATCATGAATTAGTCGAATTTAAGGAAAACCAAATTAATTCACAAACTAGTAGTTTTTGTAATAGCATCGACAATTTGATTCGAGTCGATCATTTAAATATGGAAGAACGGTCCAAAATTATCAACCTTTGTAAACAGTTTGACGATATTTTCTATCGCGAAGGACAAGACCTGACTTTTACGAATGAAATCAAACATCGTATCATTACTAAAGACGACATCCCAATACACACAAAATCATATCGGTATCCACAAATTCATAAAGAAGAGGTTAGAAGACAAATTGACCAACTATTAAAACAAGGTATAATTCGACCAAGCTACTCTCCTTGGTCATCCCCCATTTGGATTGTCCCCAAAAAAGCCGACGCAAGTGGAAAGAAAAAATGGAGACTTGTAGTAGATTATAGACGCTTAAACGAAAAGACAGTCGATGACAAATATCCATTACCAAACATCACTGATATTCTTGACAAACTTGGCAAATGTATGTACTTTACTACCCTTGACTTGGCCAGCGGGTTTCACCAAATTGAACTCCATCCTAAAGATATTCCCAAGACAGCTTTTAGCGTCGAGAATGGCCACTACGAATATTTGAGAATGCCTTTTGGCCTAAAAAACGCTCCGTCCACCTTTCAAAGGGTTATGGACAACGTTTTGCGAGAACTACAGGGCACTGTTTGTCTAGTATATATGGACGACATCATAGTTTTCTCCACATCGTTAGACGAACATATTGTAAATTTACGTAGAGTCTTTGAAAAACTTAGAAAAGCAAATCTTAAAGTACAACTTGATAAAAGTGAATTTTTACATAAAGAGGTCGCTTTCCTTGGACATATAGTCTCTTCAGAAGGTGTGAAACCAAATCCGGATAAGATCAAAGCCATTACAAATTTTCCATTACCTAAAACACCAAAAGAAATTAAGAGCTTTCTCGGTTTACTAGGGTACTATCGTAAATTCATTAAGGATTTCGCGAAAATTACTAAGCCTTTAAACCAATGTTTAAGAAAAGGAGAGGAAATTAAATTAACCCCGGAATATATTAAGACTTTCGAACTATGTAAAAAATTACTCACTGATGAGCCAGTACTTGCATATCCTGATTTTAGTAAAGAATTTAACCTAACAACAGACGCTAGTAATTGTGCTATAGGCGCGATACTTTCACAAGGACCTATCGGCAAGGATCGCCCAATCTGTTATGCCAGCCGTACACTCACTAAGAGTGAACAAAATTACAGCACAATAGAAAAAGAACTTCTGGCTATTGTGTGGGCCACAAAATACTTCCGTCCGTACCTATTTGGTCGCAAATTTAAAATTATAACAGACCACAAGCCTCTTACGTGGCTTATGTCATTAAAGGAACCGAATAGTAAACTGGTTCGGTGGCGCCTCAAACTTGAGGAATTCGATTATACAATCATACATAAATCAGGCAAGAGTAATACAAATGCTGATGCTCTTTCACGCGTTATTATTCCAGAAATTAACTCACACGAAACTAGTAGTAATACTTCAACCCATGTAACACGACATACTTCTACTCAAACAAATAACACCGATGACGAAGACAGTACTGTACATTGTGCTGACGATGACGATACATTATTTATTCCAATCTCTGAAAATCCTTTAAATGACTTCACTCAACAAGTCATTCTCCTTATTAACCCAGAACTAAAAACGACAAGCCGAAAATTAAAAATTTTGTTTAAAACAAAACGTAGACAAACTTTTCAAGGTCCAAATTATACTGACGAAATTTTAATTGAAATATTTAGACAGTTCTTACCACCAAACAAACGTACAGCTATATACTGCCCCGATGACGATTTGTTTAATAAAGTACAAGAAATCTATCACCAATACTTTTCTCATGGTAGACAATTCAAAATTATAAGATGTACAAAATTATTAGAAGATATTGAAGATGACGAACAACAAGACCGCATAATTTCAGACTATCACCAGACTAGTAACCACCGTGGAATTAGTGAAACTTTGGCTCACTTAAAACGAGATTACTATTTTCCAAATTTAAAAAGTAAAATAACTTATTACATTAATAATTGTAAAACATGTCAAGAAAATAAATACAATAGGAGACCCCCAAAACAAAAATTTCAGTTAACCCCTACACCAGTCCGTCCACTTGAAATCGCACATGCAGATATATTTTATATCGATAAACTTATAATATTTACTATAATTGATAAATTTTCTAAATTTGCACAAGGATACATTCTTCTTAGTAGAAATAGCATACACCTAATAGAAGCATTTTCAAAATTTATAGCCACATATGGAAAACCTACAACACTAGTTGTAGATTCTGAAAAAGGATTTGATTCTATTCGATTTCGTCAATTTTGTGATAACTATAATATAAATTTGCACACTACTTCGGTACGAAGTTCAAATTCAAATTCACCCATCGAGCGATTTCACTCGACACTGTTAGAAATTTACAGAATTATCCATAAAGATCCCAAAAATAGAGAAATGGAACCCGAACAAAAATTACTATCTGCAATTTTCACGTATAATAATTCGGTCCATTCAACTACTAGGTACACTCCTTTTGAACTTTTCTTTGGCAGAACATATGACATGAGCTTAAAACCTGACTTGAAGGACATAAACGAAAAACAACAAAACTTGTACGACAAAGTTAATAACTACGTGTTAGAAAAGAAACAAGAAAAAATTGTAAAATTAAACAGAGATAGACATGAACCCCTAAATTACGTACCCGGCACCAACGCGTATCTAACTGAAAACAAACATAATAACAAACTACATGCTAAATTCAAACAAACTGCTGTATCCAAAAATAATAAAATAACCATATTAGATAATAAGAATAGAAAGTTAAACAAACAAAAATTAAGACGTCCACTTAAATTGCAGGATAATGCTGTCGGTAACAGCACAGAAAATAGAAATAATAGACCAGACCAACAATCCAGGGATCCTAGTAATGAACCTAGGCCAAGCACGAGTCGTGAATAGTTATGACCATTATATTCACATTATTAATCTTAATAATTACAAAGAAAATCTATTTAATATTGAAAACTCAATCAATCTCATTTCACAAAAACTCCCTAATACAGAATTCGAGGAAATTGTTCGGCTAAAATTTAAAGAATTGAAAGAAAATCTCCAAATTTTACTACCAAGAAAAATTACTAAGCGAGGATTGATAGACGGTTTAGGAACAGTCATTAAACAGATTACTGGCAACATGGATCATAACGATGCCATCGAAATTAATAAAAATATAGAAAATTTAAAACTAAATCAAAATAACGTTGTGAATCAATTAAACAAGCAGGTCCGCATTAACTCCCAAATGATCGAACGATTTGAAAACATCACCAAACACATAAACGATCAGCAAAATTCTATAAACAGATATTTGAAATCTTTATATACGAACATCGGTCAAAAAGAACAAAGCGAATTAAAAATTATACAATACGCGTACAGAATTAATTTCAATATTGGGACACTTAATGACCACATTAAAGATATCATACAATCCATTAATTTGGCAAAACTTAATATCGTCGCAAAGCCTATTCTACTTCCAGATGAACTAGAGTACGCTTATAATTCATTGAACAAACAAAGCATACCCATCAAATCATACGAACAAATATACGAGTTCCTTAAACTGCAGGCTTATTACAACGATAGCAACATAATTTTTAACATACAGATACCTAATTTCCAATCCTCTACCTATCAATTAAACAAATTAGAACCTTTACCAAATGTTCATTTAAAAACAATAAAATTTCCCAAACCATATACCATTTCCAATGAATATCAGTTGTACGAGGTCGATAATGCGTGCCCCAAAATAGAGGAAATCTACGTATGCGAGCCCAAAACTGCAGCAATTAAGCTGAAAAATTCAAAGTGCATCGGAAATCTACTTTCCAATCAATCGCCTACCTGCATCTATGAATACTACAACAACATAACCGAAATCAAACAAATCTACAACAACCACATCATCATCAAGAACTCATATGGAATTGTCATTAGTTCAACATGCGGCATCAAAAATCGAACCATCATGGGAACCATTTTAATACGCTTTGAAAACTGTTCCGTAAAAATCAACGACATTACCTACGATAGTAAAATATTAAGAAAATGGGAAAAAATCTATTTGCAACCAACATACAACCTTCCGGTCAACATATCCAAATTGGAAGAAAAACTGGACCTCAACAAATTGAAAAACTATCATTTAGAAAATCGAGAAGAAATCCAGCTACTGCGGACACATGGCACTATTCACGTATCTACTACTTACTTTATTCTTGCAACCATGTTAATCATCAGTATCCTATTCATTATTCGTTACACAAGAAAGCCGTTCCAAGAGAATGCATCACTTCAAGCACATATTCAAGAGGATTCTTCAATTCAAGTACAATATCAACCAAAAGCGCCGTCCCAAGAAGTCAAACTTCTATGGCCACCGCTTTCGTCTTAAGGAGGGAGGAGTAATGGACACAACTTATGGACACTCTATATAATATTTTATCTAATATGTATCAGTTACCTAACATTCTTTACATACCATTCACACATATATCATATTTCAATCATATGCTTATGTAATCACTTTATAATATCAATTACAGCTTATATCAGCTTTTAACTTTTTACTTCTAAGAATTGTTATTAGAAGCCTCATTTCTTAGTCAGCTAAATGCACTTTTCTAGAATATTACGAGATAGTATAAATACAAGCGTTTAAGTCAATTTCAACGAGTTTAGTTTCGCTATTATTCAATTCAATTTCAAAGTTCGCTAGACGTGAGGTTTCTACTATTGAAATTTGTAACAATTAAATATTTTATAATAAATATTGTAATAAAACGAAAAATAAAATTTATTTTTTAATCAACCTCGCGAACGAGTGAACATAACTATATATATATATATATATATATATATATATATATATATATATATATATATATATATATATATATATATGTGTGTGTGTGTGTGTGTGTGTGTGTGTGTGTGTGCCCGCACGAAAACTTTCGAACGAAACGTCCTACTTTTACGAAATTTGGTGAAAATATTGGAAATCCCAAACCGCTGGACGAGTTCGTTAACCAGGCACGTACACCATTGAAACGAGAAGAAAAATCACACAATAAAGGTAAGGTCTTGAAACTATTATTCTATGTCAACTAGTTTCCGAGAAAAACGAATTTTTTTAAATGGAAATTCGCTATGTTATGCAGAATGCTGCGACAGGGGTATTTTTTTCACTTTTACCATGGGGAAAAAGTTAGGACAGATTTTTACAGCGAAAAAAATGGTACAAAACATTTCATTGGTCATTATTTTCACTGTAGGTAAACACGATGAAATCGAAACAAAAATTCGTGTTGGTAAATTTAACTGATTTCAGAACCATGGTAACAATTTACTAAATAACATGAATTGTATTTACTTTTTACTAATTTATTTTATTCGTTAAATTGTCTTACCGTATTACACTTGAGTTATATATATTTTCTGAATAAATTTGTGTTTTCTACAAGTCAAATTTCTTGCCTAACAGCAATTTAACTCGAAGAATTGACAACCCAAAAAAGCTTCAGCTTAGCTGTCGCGTTTTTGTTGACAATTATTCTCGTTAAATTGCTAGGCAACAAATTTTCGTTAGACAAACCCAATTTTATTCGAAAAAATACACACCTCTCGTATAAGGCTATGCGCCCACGAGCGACATTTGTTACGCTGACTGTTTTGTTACTCTTATCAAGTCTATTTGTTAGTATGGTGATGCGCACACGCAGCGACACGACAGCTGGGTGACTTTTTTGTCCGCGGGTACGCGGACATGCCTACGACAAAACTGTCACCGTATCTATTGGTATCAATACAAGTGCGCACTACGGTGACAAAACTGTGGCTCTGACTCAGTTTAAAGGACGTATATATGGTATATTACATATTATTTTGTAGACAAATACAATTATATAATAATTAATATACATATATTTTGTTTGGTTGAAAACTGAATATTGAAAGACTTTAGGCAAATGCAAATAAGCGAAAAAAAATTAATCTTATGTCCCATCTATTTATTTAAATTATAATATACAAAAAATATTCCTAAATTATATTTAAGTAATTTTCAACATTAGCCATTAGCTATATAGAATTATATAGCTTGAAGTGGGATAGATAATCTCATATGTATTTGTATTTTTGTAGGTTATTGCAGGTCTGAAAATACTTAATAATTCGTCAAAACTGTTGGTACTCATCCTAAAATAATGGAAAAATTGTTTCAAATATTCTCGCAATTTTTTATACACGGTGTAAAATTTTCCTCTTAATATCTTATCACACCAAAGAGGACGAACTCAGTAATCTCTTTCACTATATTTTTTTCTGCGTTTAATAGCAAGTACAGTGAACACAACCGTCTTCTAGAAATCCATGTTTGCAAATGAAGTATAAATTTTTATAAATTACCGGCGACTGTCACTCTCCGTGTGCGCATACAAAAAATGTTCAGCGACACGACAATGACAAACACTTTTTTGTCACCGTGACAAATGTCCCTCGTGGGCGCATAGTCTAATAATACCTAATATAATTTATAATACGTAATATAATTTCTAATAAACTAATGTAGCTAAGATTTCGTCCAGAGTTTAATTAACCCAAATTGAATAAGGGTTGAAGTGTAGTTGAGTGACAGATAAACAAACATTTATTCAAATTTAATGAAAATACGAATATTTCAACAATTTCTAACATTCGAATTTCATTAGAAACGTGTGAAAGCAAATAAATTTTGTTCTCAAGTCGATTCAATATTGTTTCTTTCACAATACAGCAATATATACGGCATTAGATCAATCACTTATGTAATAAATATTGCCTATATCGAATTAAACTGTGTTTAAATCGCACACTTCCTTAACTGTTGTTTTGATAGGTACTAGACCGTAATACTAACTTTTCTGCGGCCTTCACTTGTTCATGTTTGACCATGAGATAAAAAATGTAACTACTAACTATGAACTGAACTACTGAAATAGTACGCGTGTATTGGATGCGAAGAAAAAGTTTAAACTATGGAGAAATAACAACAGTAATAAAAAAATTAACTTTTTTAAAATTTTTTTTTTGTATAGTTAGTTACAATGATCTCCAGATTTGAGTAAAATTAATAGTGAATTGTTAGACTGAAATTTCCAAGGAATATGTTAGATTGACGTTTTTATAACCTAAAATGATATAATTAATTAAGATCATGCGATTAGTGTAGAACCAGTTCAGGCAAATTTAAATTAGATGGTTTCTATGTTTACATATTTGATGTTAATGTTCAAAGTAGATAACTGAACAAACCACAGAGGACAGAGACCCCGCAACTATCTCTTTTCTGAAATCACGAGTGTGTACTTCTGTGCTCATTAGGCTTCTTAGTTGTCAGTTTGTCAGTAGCAGTCGATGATTGAAGATCAACCACACGATAATGGACTTGATTGTTGTTGGTATTGTTACATCCCCTAGTACATGCGTATGCTGTCATAGCTATGTATGCAATAACTGAGCCACGTGACCGCCCCTACTATCTGCGTTACTCACACAAATACACAAAATCGCACTAATACAATGTAAACCCAGTGTGTGTATACAACATATTGTCTATCTCTTACATGTTACACTGGTTCCAGTAGTGTAGGGATAGATATGTTGTCTCTATTACTCTATGGAACAAACACTAAGCAATGTGTACTTATTATTCATTAACTACTAAAATTAGTAAAATTAATTATGTACCAATATCTCTGATTTTTTAAAATTATGTACAGGACGTTTCAGAATAAATACAACAAAATTTAGTAGCTCGAACATTTAATAATTTTCATGCTTTTTTCGCAGTATATGGCTTATAAAAAATATTACTCTAATTTTCCCTCTCGTCGGGCCAGCAAAATATTAAATTATGATATGAATTATATTAACTTATTTTATTCGCTTAATTATCTTACCGTATTACACTCGAATTTTGTATATTTTCTGAATAAATCTGTGTTTTCTACAACTTAGATTTGTTGCCTAAAAGCAACTTACCGAGAAGAATTGTCAACTAGCACAAGACGTACAATAGCGCAACTGAAGTATTTTTCGGTTGACAGTTTGAGTTTGGGTTGACAGTATTTTAAATTTTCATTATACAAAAACATTTGATTCGAAAAAATACAAATCTCTCCGACAGGGACGTATTTACCCTAAGTGCCGCCTTTGCTTTTTCGTAAAAAAAATTTTTTTAAAAATTTATTGATAACACCTAGTCCGCCTTATGACAAATATGCCTCTGCTCTCCTGTAATAATAAGTGAAAATTAGATTTAATTTACTGTTTTTGATCAAGTTTTTGTAGTTTGTTTTATATTGCCTTTTTAAAACGAATTTTGCAGTTTTTTCCCTCAAAGAGAGTTGACAGCCCTATACTCAACCCATCCTTACACTCTGTGGTCAAGTTAACAAAGGTTATTTGCCAAAAATATTACAAACTGTAACAATCTTAACTATTATAAACTGAAACTGTGTTATTGTAGTTCAGAAATTAAAATCATAGGTTTTAAGAGTGACTTTCTACAACATTTTTCACATTTCATCTGAAATTTAAACTCGATATTTTTCGAACATTAAAATAGACATTTTTAAACAAATAAATATTTGACGTAGTATCCGGAAAAGAGCTATAATTCAATATTCAGTTTCAATAAATGGAAAAAATTCAAAAAAAATTTGCGATTTATTTCGAAAATAACATTTTATTTGAAAAAAGGTTGCACAGCAGTGATACGTGAATAAAATACGATTTCCTAGATTGAGATTGAGTTATTATGAAATTTTTTATTTACATCAACGTTTTGCATGTAAAATATGTACAGGTGTAGACAAAACAACTGTGCCAGTCAAAGAAAAGAAAAAAAAAATAAGGGGCCGTCCATATATTACGTCACACGCTGACGGAAAGAAGGTATTCAGAATAGTGTGATTAAATATGACAGGGTGGCGGGATTGCTAATGCTGTGATGCTGTACAATTGTAAATTTTTTTAAGAAATGAATTTTTGATCGATGGATATTTCCTTTAATCAAAAATTTTTGTAATATTCTTCAATTAAAATAGTACTAAGGTATTTTTTCAATCAAGTAAGTGTTTATTGTATTTGTTTACCATATATAATTCTCTCTACGTAAACTATTATTGGCAGGATTTAAGGGAAAACAAGGGAGGCGAAAGACAATTACTCCTTCAAATACTTGTGCAAATAAAAAATCAAATTTAAGGTGTAACTAGAATCCTATAACCAAATTTATATTAAATGAAAATGACTCATACCTTAAGAATGTAAAAATGAAATTTTGTCACTTATTATTACACGAAAAGTTTGTATTTTTTCGAATAAATTTGGGTTTATCTAAGGAAAATTTGTTGCCTAGCAATTTAACGAGAAGAACTGTCAACTAACAAAAACGCGACAGCGAAGCTGAAGCAATTTTGAATTGAGAGTTCTTCTCGTTAGTGTTTTTAGGCAAGAAATTTGAGTTGAATAAAATTCAAATTTATTCAGAAAAAATATAGAACTTAAGTGTAATACCATAACACAATTTAACGAGTAAAATAAATTAGTATAGGTAATTCATATTATTATTTAATGCATTGTTACTAGGGTTCTGAAATCAGTTAAATTTACCAGTACGAATTTTTATTTTTCGTTTTTATCGTGTTTACCTATAATTAAATGACCAATGAAATGTTTTGTACGGTCAAATGCCCATACTTGGGACACCACCCTAACTTGGGACATTTTGTTAAGTTTTGTTTTGACGATTAGTACACCTGTCTATATTTCATTTTCTAAAAACAGGTGGTGGAATATTTAGGAATAACAGTTGTTGTTTGAGATTATGTCTGTTCGACCTCATTTGTGCCACGTCATAGGCGAGTTAGATAATTTTATATTTTCGAACAAAAAACACAATTTTTTTATATGAAAGTAACTTTAATCGCCCTGATTGACCCGTCAGCATCAGACTTGAGTAAATCCTAAACTCTTCTTGTGCATGTGTTTGGGCAGCGCTTTTACACATTCAGTTAAATATAACTAATTTCGTTGATTTTTTATTTATATTAATATAAAAATCGGAAAATATATTCCTAACTTGGGACAGTGCCAAGTTAGGGAACAAGAAAGTGACTACTTTGAGGTAAGCTAGATGAGGAATTATTTGGGATCAACAAATACCTTTGTATCAGGGACGTATACAGCGGAGCTTCTGGGAGGGGCGGCGAGGGGTTGCGCGGGAAATAATAGGACTAAAAAAATTTCTGAGACAAAATTAACAATAAAAATTATAAATTAAACTTCTGTACCGTTGACGGCCAAAAAAAACGGTTAATTTACCGATATGGTGTTTAAAATTAAATAATATTTAGTGTATTCTGGGGGGGGGGGGGGTCATGACCTCTTGACCCCCCTAGTATACGCGCTTGATTTGTATTCCCAAATGTCGAGGACACTGAAATAAATGTAAATTCAGATTGGATTATGGGTGTTATAAAGCTTATCAAAGTGTCCAGAGGTAGAGACACATTCCCAAAGTTTTAAAATGAAGCAATAAAAACGCTCCCAACTTTCAGGCAATTTTGGACTGTGTTAAATGTGGGTTTCTTTCCTTTTTATGATAATTTGTGAAATAAACTCTTTTTTAAAAATTATAAGTGTCTCACGTTATTAACAACTGTCCTATGTGTGGTGCATAAGTAAAAATATACGGTGTCCCAAGTTAGGGTGGGGTATCCCTTACTTGGGACAGTGGACATTATTTTTTTAAATTTTATTAACAAGACTTATAAATTTGAAACTTTTTACAGATAAAGTACTAAGTCTCTTCCAAAACATGGTTGGTTTATTTCTAAGATAAAACTTAATAAAAACACACTGACGAAAGTTAAAGCTGAAAACTGTCCCAAGTATGGACACTTGACTGTACCATTGTTTTTTTTTTTTTTTTGCTGTAAAAATCTATCCTGATTTTATTTCCATGGTAAAAGTGGAAAAACTACAATATTCTTATGGGACTTAATACACATGAGTTAAATTTTTACATATACAAGTTATTACCATCTTTTTTCAATGTACTAGATGATTATGATTTCAATGATTCTGAGAGATAGCTATATTACGAGCTTGTCGCTTGTCTGATAATATAAATTTATGTGTATTCTTTATGAATGAATCATTTTCAGTTCATATAATTTCGAGTATAACTAATATTATAAATGCGAAAGTGAGTTTGTTTGTTTAACTTGCTTTCATGTCTCAACAGCTTAATTAGTTAATTTGAAACTTGACACAGACATAGCTTGGGTGATAGAGAAAGTTATAGAGGCCTAGAAGAATAGAAGGCTACCTTTTATCCTGGGAAAATTATTCATTTACTAGGCAAGGGCGGAACTAGAGGGAAAAGTGACACGAGGAGCTTTAAAACTGACAAAAAGCTGTGTGACCCCTTATGGATGGCCCCTAATTTGAATAGCTGAGAAAAAAACATGTTATACATGTTATGTTATACATGTCATACAAGTTATACAATTTCGTACGGTGTTTTATGCTAAAATAGTGATGTCTTTTCTCCCCAAGTGATATAATTATTTTGTCTATCACTGTACCTACATATATACATACTTGTATCTATCTACACAGGAATATTAAACAAACATTTAATTTTCCTGTACAAATAGATAGATAGTCATTTTATGATGAATTAAATCAAATAAACATTGCTGAAATATTTTTTTCTTTTAATTAAAAAATATTCATTTATCATGGAAATATTTAACTTCAGTTCAAACACTTATTGCATTTGCACATTTAATGGTATACTGACCTAATCATTAACGTGTATTTGAATTAACCATAGATACAGACCAAAATATCATCTTAGTATCTACGATGAGAACTAAATCGATTAATAGGTTTATATAAAGTTTTTCAATTATACATAACCGTAACCGTATGAGAAACATTATTTGATACTATCCGTAACTGTAGGTAACCGAAACCGAAAATAGTATATTGTACAATAAGTGGAAAAAGAGGCTTATTTCTTACGAATATGAGTTTGTTGCGCGAGTGCCCAGGGCGAGTACAACAATTCATATGAATGAGAAATAAACTTTTCCCACGTATTTTACACTATACTTTTTCTAGGAGCACATTTTTTCTCGTAAAATTTAACATAAATAATTAAAATAAAATTTAAATAAGTAATACAAATTTTTTAAATTTATAATGTCAATGATAAGATGTTCAAATTTTTGCAAAGGCATACTTTGAAACTATGGAAACAATAATAAATAATCAACTTACATATGTATATTTTTTAGTATTAATTATATTGGGGTCTGTCCAGAAGGAGGAGCTTCAGAAAAATGGCCGACAAAAAAGTGCATTAACATTAGTTTTATATATAGTAACCAGTGCTATATTAAGAAAAAATGATAAATATTAGAACTGTTTGTATTTGGGTTGACACAAGTTCAAGACAAAGAGGTTTTGATGAAGGAGAGAAAATTTTACATCTGTAAAACAGTTAAAATGTGGTAAAAATATGAAAAAATTGATGAATGAGTTAATGAATATTACAATTTAGAGTATACAAACGTCAAATTTAAATAGCAAACGTCATAAAATAACTGGAGAACTATAAATGAATGGAAAAATCAAATCAATTGTATGTATTTTTAGATCTACAAAATTCAACTCATAAATGACATTTCAACAAATGCACTTTAAGAATAGTCTGATTTTTCAACACCAGATGTCATATCGTCATTCGACAGATTCCAATAGATTATATGTTAAATCAAAGACAGAGCCTACTTTTTTATTATATTAAGCCGTGGGAAATAATTTCCCACGGCTATTCCCACATTGTGTGGGCAATTGTTAATTTTTACATATAGTTAGCCGTGCGCAAAATGTTACTTTTAATAGTAGGAGTAGAAAAAAATGTTTTTTAAATATCCGTACCCGTAACAGTAAGCCATTTTAACACTATTATAAAATTAACTTTTTAATTCAAATATTCAGAATTGCAAAAATACGAGGCCAGTCGCAATCAGTGATTACTGATTGGTGTGATGCTACCGCGAACGAATAACTTGGGTAACACCGACCAAAACGCATTGGTCTATCACTCTACCGAGCTTCTACCGACCGCTACGAGCCCCCTCTTCCAGCTGGGGCGCAATACAATCCCAGCTACTCCACTCTCTCGTCAAGCCTAATTACTAATTAGTATACGCTTTATACGGAATTGTTGACGTGCTACAGCATTGCGTCAACGTGTTAAAATTATTTCCGACCTCTGGGGAAGTTTACTGCATAGGCACGTGGACTGGATAGTGTTAAAAAAAGAAGAAAAACCTACAATCGAGTCGCGTTATGAGTCCTCTTGTTATGATTCCGTCCTCTTATTTTTCCAATAAAGATCAACCCCTTCCATAGCTAGAAAAAAATAATTTCTGTCTCTTGATATAAGACCGTACTATAATGGGTGAATCAAAATAAGCAAGCGGACTCATAACGCGATTTGAAAAATAATCACGCATACACTCATACACTTGAAAAGTAGGGGAAGTGTAACTCACGGCAGTCGACCGCTGAACAGAAGTGAGAGTACGATAATTCGTAGAATTTTATTCCTCTACACCCCAGTAAGCGGATTCATAACGCAACTCGACTGTACACAGAACGCTAGAAAGGAACTAAAATCAAAATTATGTAGCTCGCTTGGAGTCATTTGTTAGTCTGTCACAGCTTAAGGTGATTAGTCTTGCATCAGCTCTGCAAGAGCAAACATGCATTGTTAGGTCGTGGTTATTGATTGTTAGATCGTGGTTAGGTTATTGTTACCACATACATACATACATACAGTAGTTTCACAGTACATATGTATATATGTGCCCGCAGCAGATACATAGCAGCAATCACACATACTAATATTCAGTATACTACACATACAAACACAAACTCTGAATATGTATATAACATATAAGTGGAAATTTTCCATCTTTTTTTGGCGACACTGAGTTAGGCCGTATGAGATAGTTATCAATCTAGTACAGCGGTTTCCAAACATTTTGCACTAACGTCCCTCCCCCTGCCGCCCATTTTTACCTTTGCCGCCCCCTTCTTGAAAAAATTTGCAAAAATTCGAAAAATATTTTTTTTACTGAAAAAACTTATATTCATGGCGGACGACAGGTCTATACGACACTTGAGAGGAAACCGTTGATCAGACACGTATTCGCTACTTACGCGCTAACATGATTGACCGCTATTGTTAAAATATTTCGTACAGTAGCGAGCAGAAACATCAGTGTTAAGGGGTTACATGGCTTTTTTTTAGCAAAAAAACATAATTTATTCCAACATTTGGCAAATTCTTTTTATTAGTAAATGCTTATGGCTTGTACTTGAACAAAGGGATTTAGAAAAAAAAATGCAATTTCAACTTTTGACAGTGTTTTAAACAAAAAATTTTGATTTTTGGAAAAACTTTCGTGTTTTTCGTTAATTTTCTACTTGTAAAATGAGATGTAATGGACGGAAAATTTTTTCGTTCAAGTACAAGCCATAAGTATCTACTTGTAGAAATTTTTTTTATTGTAGGTTAAAATTTGACGAGTTACTCTGCCTACGGCGGAAAATCAGCGATTTTCGAAAACTGGCTGCCAATGGCCTAGTTATTTTTTTTTTATAAAAATTTTTTTACAGTGTCTCAAAATAATATATAATTCGCCAAATAATATGCCAAAAATTTAAATAAATTATATTTTCTTATATTGTAAAATAATCGAAATAATAGTCTTTTTTTTTGCTAAAAAGGATCCATGTAACTCCTTAATATAAAATGTCTATTATTTGGTAATTATGTTTGAGCGCTTAGTCTCAAAAACCATAATTTTATCAAAACGACGACGATATTTGCAATTAACCTGCGCCCCCGGCTGGTGAACATTTCGCGTCCCCCAGTTTGGAAACCGCTGATATATGCGACTGTATTTATACGTACACACACACACACACACACACACACACACCAGTAAATACATAATACCATAATAGAAAATACCCCTGTCGTAGCATCTTGCATAACATAGCGAATTTCCATTTACAAAAGTACGTTTTTCTCGGAAACTAGTTGATATAGAGTAATTGTAAATGAAAAAAACCTTCTTTATGTGATTTTTTCGCTTCATTCCGTCAAATTTTTTCATGAAAAATGTCCAAAAAACCGTAAACGTTTTTACGAAATTTCTTAAAAATAAGATATTTCGTTCTTGAGTTATCGTGATTTTTGGACTTCCAACGTTTTCACCAAATTTCGTAAACCTAGAAAGTTTTGGTAGAGAGTCATCATGCTGATACATAAATACATGTATATATATATATATATATATATATATATATATAGTATTATTACTTTTAATTAATTTATAATTGTTCTACAAATTGAGCGATAATGTTAAGTTAGCTGTTAGCTATGATAAAAAAATAGAGACGTATTTTGAAGACGAATAAAGACGACCTAGGACGATTATTATAAAAGACGTATGTTTCAAGACGAATATTTTAAAAGACGTATTATCCAGATGATTATTTAGAAGATTAATTTGAAGGGGATTGGACATAATTGCTCAAGATATTGGATTTGTTAATGTGCCTTTGTCAAAATATTAAATTAAAGAATTTATTTAATTAAAAGAAAAACTAAATTATTGTAAATATTTCTACATATATATATATATATATATATATATATATATATATATATATATATATATATATATATATATATATATATATATATATATATAATATAACCATTCAATATTTTTGGACTTGAACGTTTTCAAGAAATTTCTTAAAAATAAGATATTTCGTTTTTGTGTTATCGTGCGGATATATATATATATATATATATATATATATATATATATATATATATATATATATATATATATATATATATATATATATATAGTGCGTTCGTAATATTTTGAAGTGTCAATGACCTGAAAATTATCATATCTAGTGTATTTCATTTTTTGAAGTGGTACCTTCTCCTTAAGGTCGCTCAAAAAAATCCGATGGTGGGTCCAGAACTGTCCAATACTACTGATTTTTTTTATTTTCTCAAAAACTAGCTAACCTAGAATAATAGTTCAAAAACCTTTTTTATGTGATTTTTTTTCCGTCTTTGCAATGGTGTAAAAAATGTGGAAAAAACTTTTAAATTATAGTAAATTTTGGCAAAAAACTAATTTGTTGCAAGAACAAAAACCATCACTAACGACGCTATTTGGAAGGCCATCTATAGCGTCAAACAAGGTCCAACTGAACGTACGGTCGACCTATTTATCAGGTTGAAGCAACTATTGGCTCGTCTAACTGTGCCTCCCGATGATTCGCGAAAAATCGACATTATTACTGCCTCTATGTCCAGAGATAATGCCTTACTACATAGTTTCTACTAGTTTGTGCACTACTATGGACCAATTATATACCATATGTGCGCAGCTCGATCGCGTCAATTCTGAACATGGGTCACCTCGCACTAGTAACCCGTCTACGTCTCGTCCGTCAACTAGTGGTGTGAATAAGTCCGTCCGTTTAGTTTCCGCACTCAAATGTTTTAATTGCAGTGAAGAAGGCCATCATTTTCGCAACTGCAAGAAACCGCAAAATCGTTACTGCTACCGTTGTGGTAACCCTAACGCCACCGTTAGGAATTGTCCCAAATGTAATACCTCTTTAAACGCCACTTAGGTCGTCGTTTGAACCGTCGAACGCACCTTATATCTAATAAATCGATTCATTCTCTTCGGCGGAATTCCAAGGAATGGACATCTTGGTTAGATATGGTACGTCAGTTTTGTGTAAATACCTCACCTAAAGGTAGCAATCTTAGTTCGATGTACCCATTTGTTGCAGTTAAAAGTTATTCTCGTCCGTATGTCCGTTTATAAATTTCTGGACGGAAGGTCTTGGGCTTGTTAGACTCTGGGGCTTCGATAACAGCCATGGTTCCAGATTCTTCGACCAAATTAAACACAACCAACCAACTTTGTGTAACGTTAACCCACAATTACAGATAACTGTGGCAAACGATTCTTCATGTCAGATCATAGGGAAAGCTATCATATTATGTCAATTTTACGGGCACACCGCCTTGATACCTACTTTAATTGTCGAAGGTCTCTCTCACGACCTATTGCTTGGTGTAGACTTTATTAAGAAGTTTGGCATCACTGTCGACTTCGCCAACAACAAATATCAAGTCACTACTTCTGATATTTGTTCTCTACAAGTAGAACCATCTTTAACTAGTAGTCAGCAACGACAATAGGAGGACTTGATTGAAAGCTTCCCTCAACCTAACGATTTACCTTGTACGTCGGCTATCGAACACAAAATTGATACTGGCGATGCACCACCTATTAGGCAACGCAACTACGTAGCGTCTAAACCAATCCAAGACTTTATTAACTCTAAATTTTGAGAGATACCGACTTAGATTTTGTCTGGATTTCTGGAAGCTGCACGCTGTGACCCTTAAGGACGCTTATCCGTTACCATTCATGCACCAAATTTTAGATCGGTAGGCAGATGGTTTACTACCCTGGATCTTAAATCCGCCTTCTAGCAAATACCTTTGGACGAAAGTAGTCGTCCAAAATGCGCATTCTCTGTGCCTGGACGTGGTCAGTTTCAGCCTAGGTGAATGATGTTTGGGTTAACTAATGCTCCCGCCACTCAACAAAGTCTGGTAGATACTATTTTGGGTCCTGATCTTGAACCACACGTCTTCGTGTACCTGGATGACACAGTCATCGCTAACACATCCTTTGACGACCATCTGAAAACTCTTTCAGAAGTGTTAGCTCGATTGAAAGCGGCTACCCTCACGCTTTCTCTTGAGAAATGTCACTTCGCCAAGCGCGAAATAAAATATCTCGGATTCATAGTGAATTCGAATGGAATCCAGGTAGACCCAGAAAAAACGAGTGCAATTGCCTCCTACCCAATTCCTAAGACAACGAAACAAGTTCGTTCCTTTTTGGGAATCGTCTTGTGGTTCCGTCGTTGGATCCCACACTTTACGGAACTTGCAGCCCCGTTACTTAAACTCACGAGGAAGAACTGCAAGTGGATCTGGAACGACGTCGTGCAGAAATCTTTCGACACATTGAAACAACATCTTTTATCACCTCCGATTCTCAGTTGTCCGGATCCGTACCTCCCGTACACGATCCACTGTGATGCGTCACAACATTCAGTTGCCTTACCAAGCAGTTGCCTTACCCAGCAAATCCCTGACGGTAAAGAGAGGGTAATAGCTTATGTATTCCGTGCTCTGTCGAAAAACGAGGTCAACTATTCCGTAATCAACTATTCCAAAAGAACTCCTTGCGATCTTATGGTGAATTAACAAATTCCGTGGAAGCTACTCGCTTCACCGTAGTCACCGACCATTTCGCCTTGAAATGGCTACATAACCTTAAGAATCCATCTGGTCGCTTAGCGCGTTGGAGTTTACAACTTCAGTCTTACGATTTCGACATAGTACACCGCAAAGGTTCTTCCAACACTTTACCTGATATTTTGTCGCGCATACCGACCGACATCAATTTGATTGAGGTCACTAATGCGCATCACGAC
This sequence comes from Brachynemurus nebulosus, assembly GCA_035578155.1. Lineage (NCBI taxonomy): Eukaryota > Metazoa > Arthropoda > Insecta > Neuroptera > Myrmeleontidae > Brachynemurus > Brachynemurus nebulosus. The sequence goes on along the minus strand of JAPWDM010000041.1, from coordinate 275,171 downwards.
CGCTGATATCGGAAAATGATAATGAATGTCGAACGATTTTCTGACAGATTTCCCCAATGGAAGTTGTTACGGGCTAATTTCCGTTGATGGCAAAAACTTAGGCGTATATCACGTTTCTATGCTGAAATCTTACGTCGAGCGTATTAATTAAAATTTAAAGTTAGTCCGTATGTATGTTTTCTTCATTGTATGTTATTTTATATTTCACAGTTAACTTTGGTGTCAGTTTTCAGTCTGTCCGTAAATTTTATCTTAATCTGTATACTTAAACGACCGTCCGTCTTATTAGTCACTAAGTTAAGTTTACGTTTCATTACTAATTTAATCAGATACCTTCATTTTTTTCTAAAGTTTGTATACGCATTTAGTTTATCTTTAACTTTCCTAATTTATATGTTCTGTACGTTTATATTCCGTTTCGCCATGCCTTTGGGTTTGACCGAAACGAAGATTCGAAGTTTAACGTTTATCCGTTAACTTTAAACGCGGTAAGAATTAAGTTTCATGTCATTTAAAAATTTACCTATTACCTATTTTTTTTCCTTACCTACCGTTATTTTCGTTTAATTAACTAGTAATTTAAATTTAGTTTAGTAATTATGTTCCGTTTCTTCAGGCTCTTAGTCTGTAGGTAAACGTAGGCTTTTAGTTAATGTGATTTCACATTGACTTTTGGCGTATTTCATTATCTTTATCTTCTTATATTTACGTTATCTTCTCTTATCTTTTTCTTTATCTTCCGTATTCGTATCTACCTTATTCTTATTAGTATTAATATTAATTAGGGCTAGCACATAATTTAGTTTATAAAATTTATTAGTTTAAGTGCAACTGTTTCACCAGGCTCACGTCTGTCTGAAACGTAGGCTCTGTGCTGACGTCGATCGCTTAGTTTAGCCCAAAATATAACAGAGCACAGGCTGATAGGGGTGTTACATGTTTCACAGTTTCTGTAATACATAATAAAACTAAAGTCCCTAAGTTTGAAGTAAAAAGTTTAAAAAAAAAAAAAATTTAAGTTGAAAAAAAGACTTTTTGACGCACCGAGTAGATTTATATTTTTTGAAACACTTGATGCATTCAAATTTGCGTTTGAATGGAATAGAGCGAAGTTAGATGCGTGTACGACTTAGTTCTTTACGTTGCTGTTCCTTTACATGAAATGAACACCGCGTTATGTCAATGTTGTAAACAAGCGTAGTATATAAGTCAAGGGGGACGAAAACTAATTTCTTTTTAATTGTAACTTTTGACTTCGTTGTCTCTGGATGTTTCTTCTTTATCAGGTAAAAATTGTATTTATTTAAACATTTATTGTTTCATTGTTGCATAAAGAAAAAATTGATTGTTCTGTGTCAATCAATTTTTTTTTGATTAATCTGTATAATTTTCCAATTGTTTGGTTACATTATCAGCTTTTTAAAATTTATTACAATGTCTGTTATTGTATACTTAAATTGAACTTTTTTTTTGAATGTTTCTTCTTCATCAGTTTACCAGATGGTTGATTAGTTGAAGATTTTCCAAATACTTCTTTATCAGTAAAATGGGACATCAATGATTGTGAATATTTGGGAAGCCGTTGTAAATTGAATTCAGTGTGGAAGTTTTTTTCATGGAAAAGTTGCTCACGATTCCAAACGTACTGATGGTGATATGATTTGTCTGGTTCATTAGAGGCAGCATTCGTTCGAGAGCCGACCGTCAAAAGTTCTGGATTAGTTCATATGTTCCAGCATTAAACATCTTCGATTTACCGAGATAAGTGATCTGTTCCATCTGCTTTCTTTGTGTTAAACTTCCACGAGTTCAACTTTTTAGTTCACCTGCATGTTAAATTTTTTCTATTTTCTTAATTATTCTCTTTTCTATTTCTTTAACTACGCATATTGCAGGTTAGCTATTTTTGGTTACTTTTATTGGTTGTGAATTTTTTTAATAGTCCTTTTCTAGTCAAGCAACAACCTGGTAAAAACAAATTTGAAGAAAAGCTAAATTTATTGAAAATAGTTAAACAAATTTTTTAATATAATATGGCTGTGCACTTGGCTGTGCATAATATTGCTGTTGATAAAGTAATTTTTATTGTCTGAACTTCATTTTCAACAAACCAAACACCCCTGAGAAAAAAAAGAAGCTCGAAATAAAATACTCATGCTCTGAACAACTCAAGATTTTTATTTATCAAATACCTTTTCTTTATTTCAGAAAATTTTCTATTTCAGATCTTTTATTCAAATTTTGAAATTTTAAATTCATTTTATTTTTTGTTTTTATTTTTTATTTTTTATTTTATTTTTTTTTTTTGTAACAATACATATTTATGAAGATGTGCTATGTTTAGTAATCTAATCTGAAATTTTTTTTATTCATTTGTTCCATTTTTAGCTTCATTTACAAACATGTATGTATGTGTTATGCCAATTATGCACACACATATTATGTACATATGTATGTATAACGTTAATGTTAAACAAATATAATCTGGCATTTGATCCTAAAATATTATGTCAATTGATATTAATAATAGGTATGAGTTATTTTTTGCACATGAGTTAGTTTTTGCACATTTGAAATGTCTTCCTAGATTTGTTAAAAAGTATGCATGTATTGGTTGTGTTATTGTTATTTACTCTTCAGATTCATACAATATCGTGAACATTGGACATTCATAACCAGCACATTTTCTAGATATTCTTTTTTTTTTAGTTTTTTTGCTGTTGAACATCGCAGTAGAATTGTAGATATTTACAACTCTGGCCAAAAGCGTTCAAGGCTGTTAGATTTTTTTTCAAATAACAGACGTTTAGGTATGTTATTTTCAAATCATAAGTTTATATACAAAATCAAATTTCCAAGCTCAATATTTCAGAAACGGCCTATGAAAAATGGTGAAAATAACCTTAATTTCAGTTTAAGGCAAATGGCAAAATCATCTCCATCTGCCATCTCCACTTTTCATAGGCCTAAAAACGTGGAAATTATGAAGGTGTGACGGACGGATGGATATGATAAAATTATAAAGGTTCTGAAATTTTGACTATACGAAACCTTAAAAATCTACTAATATAAATAAAAACTTTATTAAATTTAGAATGAACTTATATTTTCAAATAAAATTTTAATATTTTAAAATCCCATTAATAAATTTTAGCTTGAATTGCGAAGAAATCGTTTAAACTATGGACAAGTGAATGTCGTACCTGCGCAAACAGTGTTCCTTAAAAAAAAATAGTTTTTAAATGTAAATTTAACGTACCTAACTCCCGCTAAAATTTCTCTATTATGAGTTTTAACTATACTTACCTTATTCTCAACATTTTATTGAAAAATCCTTCTGGTAATAAGGATATTTCTTCATTTCTCAACTTACCACCCCCTGATATTAACCCACAAAATCACAATGCAACTTTCTATGCTTCCCATGTATAATTAGGTCACTGCACTCTATCTCTATGCTAGACTTCAAATTCTTATAATTTGAGAATAATTTCAGAGAAAATTGGCCTGGAACAGACGGACAGACATGGAAATGATTCTACAAGTCTGCCGTGTCACACGAATGTCATGTATCTTTTGATACAACAATTTCGCGTAACAACGTTTAAAGGATTCTACTCAATCCCTAGTATATATATTGACAATAAAATTAATTAATTTGTTAATAATAATATAATAATTTATCTATTGTATTTTTAAATTTTTATTTTGATTGTATCACATTCCTTATTTCTTATATTTTCAAATAGTATATTTATACGTTATTAAATCAATACTGCAACATTGAATCAATAACGCATAATAAAAATAAATTATCTTAAATATTTAATAATATTTCAGCGAATTAAGATAATACGATATTTTATTCAAATCAAGTTTTCTCAAAACTATCATTTCTGAGATACGTGAGATTAGTGTAACACGGCAGAAGTGTTCCGTTCTGTCAGTTTTGGTACGGAGCACTAATTATAGTGTTGTAGACTTCTTGCTGTAAAACAGTTTTATTGATTGTAACTACACATGTTTGCACATAAAATTGATGATAATACTATGTAAGGCATCATAAAATTTATAAATTGTTTAAAAAGGTTAAAAGTTCATACATCACAATTCACAACACATAACATAACAATTAATTTATTTGTAAATAATAAAAAAATCATATTTGAACAGTTTAAACATGATAAGTATTGATTAATGTTTAATACTTGACTGTCCTCCAGAAATTTATTATAAAATTTTTAATTTTAAAAGTATATAATATTCACCATTACTAAATACTAAATCTCTTAAGTATGCTTGTCTTTAGGGATTGTAAGCCGGCTAACCGGTTTATCGATACATCACAAAAAACCCTACAATTTTTACCGGTAATTCGCTAGATATCGTTTTTTAAGAAAATAAAATTTTCCGAAAAAATCTCCAAAAAATTGGACCCAATTTTTCCTCCCAAAAAATTAAATAAATTTTTTTTTTGGAAAATTTTGTAATTTAAAAAAAAAATTAACATGAACACCGTTGTTTCAAGAATCTGACTCTAAATAAAGAGGTACTACTATTATTGTGGGACACTTTAATTATAAAATAAATATTATGTTTGAAAAAAAAGAAATAATAACTATAAATCCCACACACATGAAATATTTATAGTACGTTTTACGGCTCACGTTGAAAAGCTATTTGGAATTCATTAAAAAATTTATTGCTATTTTAAAGTTCAATTTTGTTATAGTACATGGGGTAGAAATAAGCATCAAGATAAATTGATCTGACGATAAATTTTTAATAAAAATTTACGATTATGAAGTTTGTAACAAAATTTTAAAATCTTATTTTTAAAAATAAATTTCATATTTTTTTTAATAAAAATTTCATCACTATTTTATTTATAAAACCAACTTACATACAACACATAGCCATTGAAATGTGGCTAGCTTGATATCCGGACTTTAAATATTTTTATTAAAATTACTTACGTAAAGTGTAAGTATTTTTCTTTAAGAGACTACATTACAGTGAAATTTTCAAAAAATAAAATTTGTTTCGTTTTGCTTTCACTTTTTCTGCATCACATTTATAGGCCCACAAATACCTCTCAAAAGCAATTATCTGTGAAATACTGCAAAAATTCATTCTTGGTCGTGAGCTCGGTAGCTTTGATTGTTTTCGCCGCGATGGCATATGTGTTTCAAACTATTATTGTAGCATAAGATCATTCTTTAATTTTCAAACGCTGTAAAAAATTTTTCACTATAGTAAGATACTCTAAGGCAGTGTTTTTCAACCTTGTTCATGGCGCGACCCCCCTAGTATGGAAAAATATTTCGCGACCCCTATCCTTCGCTATTTCTAACTTTAATTTTTTTTATGTTATAAATATCGAATCCGTTCATCGTTATTGATTATTTTCTTAGTTAGGTACCGATTAAATACGGAACAAAGGACTTGAAACAGGAATATTTTTGTATCAACATCGAAGTTAACGACTTATAGTAGCTTCTGAACGCGCACGTGACGTGTGTGAGTGAAACATAGCGCAACGTAATGAGCGCTGCGTGGACCATCAGGCGAGTAAAGGGTGACGCTTTTGAATTCTTCGAATTATAAACTCGCTTTGAATTTTGTTTAACCCTAGAATCATACGTTGGTCTACGAGAAACGTTAATCATACATCGGCGTCAATTTGACGAATGGACATTTTACGGAGAGTTTTAGAATTTATTTGCAAAAAACAATTTTTTTACATAATAATACTACAAAAGCGAACAAAATATTTAAAAAAATTGCATTTGGAAAAATTTTTTAATATAATTATTTATTAAATTTTTTAACCTTTTTATCAAAGCATATTTTCATTATCAAAATTAAAAAATAGATAAATACATCAATTGTATCATAAGACATGTCTTTCAAATAATCAATTTATGAACTATTATAAGTCGGTGGACATGTATGACTTTACAGAATGTGAAATTTCCCGGTCACAAATATTCCCGTGGATATGTAATTATTTCCTGATTAGGCACATTTGTAAGTTTTCTAAAATTTGTTAGTAATTTTTCGAATAAGATCTAAAAAAATAATAAAATTAAAATATTTTCCACAAAATAAATTGTTAATCTTTTATTAAGTCATTCGAAACACATTCTTGAATTTAGGATTCAATATATTAAAACTTCAGTATTATATCGTCTCTATAAGTCAAACAGTTGTAATCATCTTTCACATTATCGTTATTATTGAATAAATTAATTATAACATCCATATCTTTAATAAATTTTAGAAAAATTAGGAAAACTTTTATATGTGAAATACAAAATCTTTAAAAAAAAAACATACGTTAATCATACATCGTCGTCAAATTGACGCACATTATTTTAATATAAACAAAACGGCAGCAACTATAAACAAAATTTATACGTTTTCTGTGTTATAATAACAAATAAATTAGGTAACAGAAATTTCACAGTTCTCACAGAATGAGAATAATGAAACAGAATCAAAGAAAAAGCGTCTATATGACGACAATTATTTAAAATTCGGATTTACTGTTATTGAAAATAAGCCGTAGTTATTTGTTTTGAAACTTTATCACGCGGAAGTATGAAACCATTAGATTAATGTAACCTTTAATTAACATTTTCTTTATTAATTATAATTGAACTAGAGTGATTTTATTTTTAAAGTAACTGCGACCCCCAGGTTGAAAAACACTGCTCTAAAGAATCCGAAAGTAAAACTTACTGAATAGGACGTAAGCCAAATTACACCCTTTTTCTACCTAGCTCCTCAGTTGTCACTTTATTGGAATTAATTCCAGGAATTCATACAGTTTTTAGACCGTCACTGTATCTCACCCCTCAAAGAAACATTCGTTTATTACAATGAAATTCTTTTTTGTGATGTGAATACGTCTGCAAATTTGATACTAGATAATATTTCTGACATCAGAAATACGAACGAAATCAAATCACTGCAATTTAAAATGACTAGTACTTAAAAAGTCAGAGACTAATGACTTTGGTGGTGACAGCGTTTAACTGAAGAGGTTTAATGTTTTAACATTAAGTCAAAATATCTTACATACCCAGGAAAAATACAGGGAAAATTAAAGCATGGCCTATTGCGAACGTGAAACTTTAGACTCTACCGATAGAGGGAGAAAACCAAACCAAATAGTATTTTAATCGTTCAACCTAGAAATCAATAGGGCTCCTGTAAAAGATTTGCCAAAAAGTATTCACGGGAACCCTAAGTCTATAGCCTCCATTACTACATCATTAACAAAAATACCCCTGTCGCAGCATCTGCATAACATAGCGAATTTCCAAATTTTGGGGACTGGCGGATCTCATCTAAGAACTGTACCTATTTAAAATAGTTTAGCTTTCTAAGAGTAAAAGATTTTTTAAAATCGGCTGGGTAATTAGTTTTGATATTTTTGGAACCCAAGAACCCGAACGGACTTTGTGCAGCATAGTTGTATCCATCTAAAATAATTTAGTTCTCTAACAGTGAAAAAATTTTCAAAATCGGTCGGTTAGTTTATTTTTTACAATAATGGGAACAGTAAACCCTGGCGGAAATCATACAACATAACCTTTATTCATCTAAAATAATTTTAGTAAAAAGTTTATCCTAACAGTAAAAAACGGGTCCTAGGGATCTCATATAACTTATGGTAGTTCGTAAGGTTCTTGTGGACATCATTTAATTACTTAATGAATTCAAATACTTTAACTTACTAACGGTGAAAAAATTTTCAAAATTTTCGACATTCGCTAAAAAAATCATTGAAAAATATTTGATATGTTTCGATCAATTAATGGTCAACATCAGCAAATAAAAGTTACTAAAATCGAAGAAAAGAATGAGTTATTTGTCCGTAGAAATTAAAATACAAATTCTGAAAACGAGCAAAGAAATATTGAAAAAACTAGATCGGCAAAACATTCTGACAAATAACACTACCCAACTAATACTTGCCAATTTGAATGAAACTTAACATACTTATTAAACAGCGAAAAATATTAAATACGTGTTTTTTTATTTCGGCTAAATACGCTTTTTAGGGGAAACACCATTCAACCTCTGTAGATGAAAACAGTTATAGCTAAATATTTTTGAAACGGCATATTTTTTGAAAAAAGGGCTGAGTACCAAATTTGTAGAATTTAAAGCGATGCACTTGATAGTGACCCTGAAATCGATTTTCAAGGTCAGTTGAAAATGATTAGCCATTGCCGAACTTTGACCATATCCTGTACCTATAAGCAGTAATTTCATGTATTGACTCAATCTATCTTCAAAATTGATTTGTTGCGTTATTTTTCTAAAATAAAAAAAATAAAAACCTGACGAAATGAAAAAATAGGCGCAAATTTATAGAAAAAATTAGAAGAAAACATTTTTGTAAGTAATTTTAGAAGTTAAGAAAAGATTTAATATCACTCCAATTGTAAGTTAAACATTAACTTTATGTTATATTAGAAATTTTCAAAATTTTTTAAAATTTTTATTGCTACTCTATAGTTATCATATTAGGAATTAAATTCAACATATGATTAACTATTATTTTTCCGATTGCGATTGAGCAAGTATTTTTCAAAATTACTTCTTGATCACTTATTTTCTATCTTGCATGTGAAATTCGTTCGAATATACTTTGAACCATTTAGGGATGAAAAGTAAACTACTCCTTTTGAAAAATATTAAATGATTTTCAAATGACTTTGGAAATTGACCTCAAGGTCAACTTCAAAGTCAAGTGCATCACGAGAGTCAAGTGCTTCAAGATCATCAAGTGCATCACTTTGAACTCTATAACTTTGGTCCTAAGCACTTTTTTCAGAAAATATATCGTACCATAATCCACTTCTATGTTGATTCCTGGTCTCTTTTCCTGCGTTTCTAATATTTATGTCAATAAAAAATGTGCTACCGTAGACAAAGATGAATAGGTACGCATTCCGACTTCACACCGTATTTTTTTGTATTTATTTTATGAGTACCTAATCTTTAATATATTAAAAATTTACGCGAAGATGGTCACTTTATCAGCAGTATCCAAAAAAATTTAAAAATATCGGTGGTTTTTGAAAAATTAACAAAAATCGTATAATTTCTTCTCTATGAAAAATTGGGGTCAAAAGAGACGAGAAAAGAGTAAATGGGGACAACCCGTAGGGTCGACCAAAATTGAAATTCTAATATAAAATAATTTCGAACTTTTTGTATTTATACATTCAAAAAAGAAATAATAGGTACTTGATGATTTTCTGTAAAAATAAACGTAGAATCTAAAATAAAGTTTATATACTCCTGTCGTTTACCCCTAAGTTTATATTCCTCCTATTCTTATTTTAGTTCAAAAAATAATTTTTCAAAAGACTAAGACATAATAATTAATAACAGTGAGATTCTACGTCCATTTTCAGACTTTTGTTTATTAAATTGCGTAAAAGCTAGTAAATGCAATAACAGATATGATGAATTTATAAGGATTTTCTTGTACTACAAAATCTTAAAAATATGGAAACGCGTACTTTTTTTTCGTTAATTGTGTTTTATTCTTTTGCACAAAATTTTAAAAATACTTTATTTTCTTAAGAAAGGGAGGCAACTTTAGTCACAGATATGCCTATGAACAGTTTTTGGTAATCCGGGAAAAACGAAAACACTTTTTAAAATTTTTTTATTGTTAAAATCGAAATGTTCTTTTAAAGAGGGTTAAAATTACCATATTTTATATTAAAATTTTAACACAATCACTCCCTAATTAACGAGCCTTACTTAATATTAGCAAATTGAGAAAAAACACGTCAATTAGATTTTTTTACACAGATTTTATTTGTTATATAATTCAAAAGGATATTTTAAAAATGTGTATGAATGGCTTTCATTAAATAAATTTCAATATATTTTCCATTTATTTTAACAGTGGAATGTCCTTATTAGTGGCTATACTTTCGGCTTGGAGCGAATTAGACGAAGATTTTCTTCTAAAACCAAATTTAATAATTAATTAAAGAAATAAAAAAAAATTTGTGGATTTCCTACCGTTCAAATATAATCTTTATTGTATGTAAAAATGTTATTACATTTTTTCAAAAAACTGTAAGTAAACTGTAAAATTTTCTTTACAAATATGTTAAAATAGAGAAATGTTTCCTTTTTAATTTATTTTTAACTCTTTTTAAATGATTCACTTTAAAATTTTTTAATATTTCTTAATCGAAATTTCATAAAAGAATGTGTCAAAATTTAAAAAAATTTTTCTTTGTTAAAAAAAAAAATTGAATGTGCAAAATTATTTAATATTAGAATGCTCTGATTATACAATTCTAATCATAACTGTATTGTCAATTGGATAAAAAATTACGTAAAAATATTATTGTTTGAATATGATTTAACGTAATTTTTATACGATTGAAGCAAACTCTTATTAATTTTAGGAAGGTGTAAATATAATCTAAATTCTGATCATATCACATAACAGATATCGTCGGGATTTTTTTTGTAAAAAAAAATGGAACAGAGATACATTATAAAAACATTTAACTGACAGAGAAATAGAATATAGCCGAATCGTTAAATTGGATTAAAAAAATCATGACACGCTACTTATAAAGCGGCTTTTTTCGAATTTAGCTCGCAAAAAATGAGACAGAAAAAAAAAGAATGCGAGTGCGAGTGAAATGGAGAACGACATATTTCCTAGTTTTTCTCGAAAAGTAAGTAATTTAGAGCGACGGTATAAAAACATTTTTTATGCGTTTTACCTTTTACAATGGCTTAGTGTAAAAAAAAATTTGAAAAATTGCTTAATTCTGGCAAAAAACTCATTTTGTTGACAAAAAACGCCCGGAAAACCTACTTCTGGGCATCCGACGTGTCTGGCTAACGAACTCATCCAACGATTTGGAAAATCGAATTCGCACACAAAATTTCATAAGCATTAAACGCTTCGTTCGAGAGTTATCGCGCGGATACATATATATATATATATATATATATATATAAATTTTAGTGAATATCATTTTCGTATTCTAGGGACCTCAAAACATATTTCTGATATGGTCTCGGGCTTAGGTCGCACCATGACACCTGGCGTAAAAGCTGAATTTCCAGTTTTGGAAATTCGCTAAAAAACGGAATTGTAATTTATTCTAAACAAAGTAAAATAGTAATTAGAACAAAAAACACTTATTTATTTTGCAATAATCGTTTTCATAAACAGTATGGTTAATACATTATTTTACTGTGGAAAATCAACTAACTTTTTTGCTTCGGTTCTGTTTTTATTATATTTACCTTATTATCAGAAAAATCAATTAATTAATTTTTTTCAGTTCCGTTTAAAGTAGATTAGCCTTAAGAGTGAACAGTTATCTTAACAAAATCAATCAAGCATAACGCGTTGCCACAATACTTCACAACATAATAACTTATGTTTATGTATAAAAACATTGATGGTTATCACTGATTGCGAACAGTTTTTAATCGCACCATCATAAGACTCCCCAAGATACTGAGTTTTTAGTCTTTAACTTAAGGGGAGATTCGCCAAAAAACATCAATAATTGACCTTTTTAATAATATTTTGTTTTATACAAATAAATATTTTATTAAAAAACTAAATATACAACATTGTTTCTATATGGCTTGAGATTACAAAAAAATTTTAAAACAAAAATGAGCTTACTATAAATGGTTTTAAAATCGACACTGCGAGATTTTTCCACCTTGATGGTTCCCCGATTTCTGAAATCCTCAGTGAACCAAAATCAGAAAATCAAGAATTTTCTGAAAATATACATATACAGTTATGGCATTCACTAGGATCTAAGAAAAAAAATTAAAAACCAGCGAGAAATCGCATTTTGAAAATAAATTTTCAAAAATCACCGCTTTCCTTGAATATAAACAACCGCGATTTTGAAAATATATTACTGAAACAAAAATTCCTAGTTCCTGAAAAAATGACGGTATCACGGAATAATATGCACTTTGATCTATGCTGATATCCCAAATACCTTTTGAGATAGATGAGGAACTATGTCAAAAAACGTACTTTCGAGAAAAAAGCATTTATAGTTTTTTTTTTTTTTTAAACTGAATTATACTAAAGTGCGTGCACTAAACTGCCCATAAATAAAATTTTAAGAGAATATTTCTAACATCTTAAGGGACATAATTATGAAGAAAAAAATCGATTTCTTCTTTTTTAGGGAATCTCCCCTTCAGGGCCGGATCTAGGGGGGACAGTGGGGGCATGTGCTCTCCTGCAAGCTTTTAGGGGCGCCAAAAACGTAAGTTGAGGGGCGTCAAAAAGGTGAAAATGTTTAAAATTTTTTTGGTGCAGTGATAGTTTAGAAATTTTTCCCTGGAAAAGGAAGTGATGAGCAAAAAAAAGGTCAACACTGCCCATTTCTGATAGGGGCCAGAAGTGATGAACAAAAAAAAAGGTAAACACTGTCCATTTCTGATAGGGGCCAGGTGAAAAATTTTTAAAATATTACTGCACCAAAATTTCTTATTTTCCATTTTTGCCGCGAGGGGTGCCAACAGAAAAATTTGCCCCCCCTCCTCTAAGTCCGGCCCTGCTCCCCTTAATTTTTTATATTCAAGTACCGTCATTTGCGGTGAAACTGATAATCGGGGGTAAGATTGTTCACTAAATCATATTTTTTTAAATTGAATATAGCGCCAGAACTGTAGTTTAGAATGCGATTTTACCGACCGATAATGGAAGAAATAAGATGGCTGAAAATACCCTCTACACGTCTAGTTCAGCAGTTCCATATATTTAAAAAAAAATATAGTGTATTAAAAGAAGTCGTATTTTTGGGTGAAAGTGAACTTTTAAAACTTTATTTGTTAAGTCAAAATCTAAACACAGTTTTTATATTTTAATAAAATATACCGAATTGTTGATGCTTTGTAACCATCACGTGCTTGGCTGTACATAATCAGTTCAGTATTTTTTCTCATATTGGACATATTATTGCGTGGGGTGAGATTAATCATATACATGGGATGAGATTGTTCACTTATTGTATTGAAAGATTAATTACGTATAGCCGTATACGATCAGGGCTGTAGAGAGAAATGGCAGGCCCCGGGAATAGCGCACATCTCTTAAAAATATCCCCCCAAAAAATAAGCGACGAGCCAAAAGAAAGGTTCTTACTTTTTCCCAGGCCCCATTTTTCTGCCCGGGCCCCAGGGCTACAAACCCGGCTATCCCATCCTCTCGTCGGGCCTGTATACGATGTATCTGACCATGTTTTATACACTTTCAAACTGTTAAAATTTATTATAAGCATCAAACAAACTTTTTTAAAATAAAATTTTTTTGAAAATTTAAAAAAAAATGGTGGTCAAACAGTTTTTATACTCTTAATTAGGGCCGTGGAAAAAATGGCGGGCCCTGGGACTAAAACCGTATTTTCTAAAAATTTTCCTCCCCAAAAAATAGACGATGAACAAAAAAAAAGCCCTTAACTATTTTTTCTGGCCTTCTACGGACAGCTACGGACTTCCTCCTTAAGCCCGCGCCGCGAGGCTGTAACCCCGGCTATACCACCCTCTCGTCGGGCCTACTCTTAATGAAGAAAGTGCGTTTTCAGGGCTGCGAATTCGTGTGAACAATGTCACCCCATAACGAGTATGAGATTGTTCATGGCTTCCTTGCTTCCTGTAGACTATGTTTTGACATGTAAGGAAACGACATTTTGTAATAAGGTCCGTATTACCATCGTCTATACAAATAAACCCATTTTGCTCCGATTATATTTTATTTCTATAAAATTAAGACAAAAATATGTTGTTTTTTTTATCAATTCCACCCCAAATGACGGTATGCATTATATAAGAAAAAGTACGGATTTTATAAGAAAAGGATATGTATTTCCAACAGCCGCCATTTTTATGATTTTTAAAATTTCTCATTGTAGTTCCTGCCAGAACGATAACCTTTCCTTTTCTTTTTTCCGTTTCAGATTCAGATGAATGCAAACCTCAAAATCATGTCAGCTAGCACAGCAGTTCCTCACTTTTTGTTACATGGTTGTCTATAAAGTGCTATATATAAATCTTTGAATTTTCTTTTTTTTGTATGAAATTTTTTATATATTCTTAACTCTTTGTACTCAAGCAAAAAAAAAAAGTGAGTTGTAAATAGGCTGGTAAGACATGTAGCACATGACAACGACCGACGTTCTTTTTTTGAGGGATTCTTTTGACGTTCTAACCTTGTTTCCCCAAAGTTGAATACTAAATGCGCTAAATACGTCCTCAATGCTGTTTTTATTAGTTTTTAATTTTAAAAAGATAATTCAACGTGATTTTGTATTATTTTATTTACAATTTTTCTAATAAATGAATGTGTTTGCAGTTATTAAATAAAATATTCATGTAATGTGAAGTATGAGCAGTCATTACAGTTCAACATTCAGTGTGTCATGTGGTACATGTCTTATGATGCAACAGACAAAACACCTTTAAATATGGTAGAGTTAATGGACAAACCACCTTGTCATGCTGTACATGTCTTATAAGCGCAAAGGGTTAAAATATCAATAAATAGTTGGTATAAAAATGGTCAATAAAAATATTAATCTTTTTTTTTTCCTAAAAATGCTGAAATTATTCTAGACTAGAATACCCTCTTAAACTATCTAGACTAGAATACCCTCTTAAATTTTGGTTATTAACTTCCTATAGGAAGTTATTGTAATGGGTCCGATTTTACGAATCGCTAACTTTGACATATCTCCACGTTTCAGGGTCACTAGAATCCGAAACCATCGTTTTTAGCGTGATGTCTGTGCGTGCGTTCGTTAATTCGTTCGTTCGTTCGTTCGTGAATTTTTTTTCGTCTCGCATATCTCGAGAACAAATGATGATATCAACTCCGGACTAATTTCATTAGATGCGTAATCAAAAAATGAAGACCGGATAAAGTTTTCAGCAAATTCGTATTAGCGGTTTGTTTTTTGTGGTAAAAAAACAGAATTAACTTTATTAAGATAACATAGATTATAAGGATTTTTTACCATAACATTATTATACAATGGCCTAAGAACCTTCCTTGATGTTAAAAATGCCAGTATATTATTATAAAATTAAAAAAAAAAAAAAAAAAAAAAAAAAAAAAAACGAAATAAGAAACTGTTTTTGAATTATATTTTGCCTCGCATATCTTGAGAACAAATGATGTTATCATTTGTTTGATAAGGGTGGAGCCCCCACCCTTAGGTACAGAAGGCGAAGCCCCCGGTATGGTGCAAGGGGCAAAGCCTCTGTCGGGGGCCCAGGGGAGAAGTTGCCCGAAATGGAAAAATAATTATTTATGTACAGTAGTCTCTAGTCTTTAAGGACACCCAATGGGAAGTTGACAGTGTGGGTAGACCTGTCCCCCAAATTTTTTTATTTTATAATAATAAATTAATAACTAAAAATGTTTTAATTCCTATCGGTAAAACATACACTACTCTGTAAAACGGTACCCTGTTAAATTTCAAATAAACTGGAAAGACACAACAGTCGCAAAAATTTCTGCAGATATAATGTAGTTACTGAGAAAAATATGTATCAGTTTATATTGTATCTACATAATTTTGTCGGAAATTTGTTACCTAACAAGGAAATCATTCTATTATATATAGGTATACATCGCACACAATATTGAAGATTTGTGGAGTATTAATTTTGATACATATCTCGAAAAACAAAACCTTTTTACAAAATTACAAATTGGGCACATTTAAAAACAGAAAAATAAATATGAGCTTTCATATAATAATAGATATACATACGTACAGACAAAAAATTCCATTTAATTCAATAATCATATAAATGCGAAACCACTATACCACTAAACTTATGATTATAATATATATTTTTCGTAAAAGTATAATTATATTGCCTTAAAATTTTAATTAGCCCTCATTTAATTATATTAACAAAATAAATAGAAAATGTTGGTCTACTACGGGAAAATTTAATGTAAACTTTTCAACTTTCTAAAACTTTTCCGTTCGAATTTCACAATATATAATAAAATTTGCACTTAGTTACTTATTGAAAGCAATAATATACATGTAAAGTACTTATTCGTAGAGTAGCTTTAATACAAAATAAATGTTTTCATTTAGCCCATGAGACATTTATAACTGTCACTTCCATACATATACCCAATTGTATTTCGCTCTCCTTGTTTAACATGATTACATGTTCATTCTGGTAAGCTCCAGTTACCATCAACCAGACCGGGGAGTGAATGAATGATACACCAGCTTTAAATTAAAACAATATTTTTTTTGTAAAAAAAAATAAAATAACAAATTATAAAGTCATTTTAATTGGAGTGTTAAAAGATGACAATTTTTTTATTTCGTTCATTTAAGGTATTACATCACTTTGGGGGATTTTTTCTTTATTGGCTTAAACGATGTATTAACATCTCTAGACTGGTGTTCAAAACAAATTATAACTGGAAAAATTTTAATATGCGCACCGTCCCGCTGCGCATAGCATTTTAGAATCTCTTAGCCTATGGTCAATAACTTTTTTTCATTATTTTATTCCAGTACCTTATTTCTTTAGTTTTACTATATTTCCATGAATAACTCTAAAATGGTGGGTATACACACACAAAACGGTAAACACATTTTGAAACTTTACATGGATTTTTTTCAAAACTACATTTTCCAATATAACTCTCCAATAATTTTCATCCAATTGACTTGAAATTTTACCTGCAGGTTCTTAGATAGATTATCTAAGACTTTTTGAAATTGGTTAACAAATATATTTTTTAAAACAAATTACGATTGATTTCTTCGTCAATTTTCAATTTTTTTTTTTTTTTTTTTTTTTTTTAAATTGATGATATTTAGCGGCGAATCAATATTTTTTAATAATCTTGTGTACCGTTTTAACAAAACTAATCTAAATGATGAAAATGATGAAAAAAATTTTTTTATATTCTTACTGCTGTTTGGAAATTGTTATGCTGCCCACTATGAACTCTCCGAAAAAAGCGTCTGTATTCGACCTGCGCTCACACCTCCATTTTGATGTGTAAATATTTTTGTGTACCCCAGATCACGTATAAAACATTCTAAAAAGTTTTATACTGATTGCATTATTCGTTATGGAAAAAATAATTCTTAACATTTGAAAGTGATGTAATGCCTTAACAAAAAATAAACACCAGATTGCTCACGTTGCTCAGATGAAAAAAAGAAGGCAAAGAAAATACAGAGGTGGCCGGTGGTAACATTTATTAACTGATAAAATCTGAATGTTGAAAAAAAATTATTTTTAATGAATACATAGGCCCGATCCACACTATCGCTCCGCTCTCGGTACGATATCGCTACGCTCGCGATTCAATAAAATATTTTTACACAAGAAACAATGAGTGCATTCACATCATCGGTATCGCTTCGATACTACTCCAATATCAGTCGCGGTACACTCTCGCTCCAATACCAATACCACTCAGATAATATTTTATCGAAGCGGTATCGGAGTGATGATATCAGACCTATATCGATAGTGTGACCACTATTTTGATTCCACTTCTCTCAGCTCTGCATTCAGCTGTTATGAAAAGATACTTATATAGAACAAAGACCAAACTAGGAGCGTACCGAGAGCGGCATTATAATGTGAATGGAGAACGAATAGGTACCAGTATGGTGTCAGCACTATAAGGTGAACACAATATTATATCGTAGCGAGACCGAAGTGGAAGCGTACCGATGTTGGCACTATAGCGTAGATCGGACATTATTATGCCGCGAATTCTAAAATATTCTTTTGCGAACCAAAAAATAGAAATCATCGAAATATTACGCGCTAAGTTCTACACATGAAATTTGTATAATCGTATATAGTCAGATACAGTCGTACCATATCGTATCTTTAACAGGGTCATCAAGTTCTAACTGCGTTGACTTTCTTTTTGCTAATTTAACAGAGCTCTAACAGAATGATAATTGTTAACATTATGTTAAAAATTATTTACAGAATACCAACATGGTAAAATAATTATGTTAAAATAATAGTTTAACAGTCCTTTATGCCTAACATTTCGTTACAAAACCGACCAGCATAAGTGTAGCTGAATTTAGCACGTTCATTGCCGATCGCACGATATCGCAAATTACAGTATAATGTTACGTGCGGGAAGTTTAAGGAAAATGTGACAAAATGTGATATAGAGTGAGGGGGTCCAAAACTATCAAAAATCGATGATGTAATATATGAATGACCTCTTATTTTTAAATTAATCACCCTGTAACAATGCTGATAATTAAATATTAAATAGCTTAAGCGCACTTTAGTTTCCGAACAAAGTCATTTTTGCTTCGGGGCATATGCACTGAAACTACTAGGTAACTATAAAACTACAACCAAATTTTAAATTTATTTTTCAGCGCTTCTACTATAGAATTTTGTTTAATTTATTTATAAATAAGTAATCAACTTCCTGTACTTTAAAAAGAAACATTTTATGTTTATAAATTATATTCTGTCACAGTAATTCTCCAAGGAAAAAAATTACTTATCCTTTAATTTATTTAACGAACATCTTTCTAGGGTTTAACTTACTTTTTCTATGGGGAAAAAAAAGAAATTATAAAAAATAAAAAATAAAGTATATAGATAGCACATTTGTGTCCGTATTGAAGTCAAATGAATTTAATGCGTGAATATGTGAGTGTACTAGTGTAACCTTTTATCGCACTTTTATGAAAATATTATACACATACATATTAATTACGGTTACACACTGTGAAAATCAATATCGTATGAAATCGGCTAACTCAAGATCTTTTGTACCAGTTTAACTTGTATTGTATAGGATACATATTTGGAAATACGTACTATACTGCATATATCGCACCATGAGATTAAGACTGTACTATCTGCAAAATTATTACTTTCGAGATATCAACACTTAAAGATTTAAACTTAAACAGCTACCAAAATTACATTTCTTAAGGGGAGGTTTACTTGAGAGTCGTTAAAAAAATCGATTGTTTTTTTTTTTTTTTGCAGAAATTGGTAGCTAATTATGTGTAGAATATGTTCCCAAAATGATTTTGCTGAAAGTAATTTAAGGGAAGGTTTACTTGAGATTTGATAAAAAAATCGATTTTTTTTTTGCCGAAATTGATAGCAAATTATGTGTAGAATATGTTCCCAAAGTGATTTTACTGAAAATAATTTAAAAACAAGATTCTTGCACATTAACCGAATCCAGCTTTCTATAAAAAAAAATTCAAAAAACGTAGTTCACGCAATAATGAGTATTAAATATAAAATTTTGAAAATACGTTCCTTTATATATATTTTATAATATCTCGGAACTACATTTTTGGAACTGGCGGATACGATAGCTCAAAAACTATTCGATGGATCCTATTTTTTAATTTTTTATTTTAAAGATAATTCAATTCTTCGACACCTCTACCTAAGTTCGATACACTTTCAACATTTTTTTTATTTTTAAGTTTACTTTAAAGAGCGAAAAATAAGATAAAAATCGTAGTCAAAAGTTCAAACATCCGCCATTTTTTTTCTTTCAGCAATTTATTGATATTATAGGTAGAGGTGCCGGTACTCTTCATATATTTTATAAATCTTTTTTGTTTTTGGATTTCGGTGGTTTATTACCGGCGCTAGGATGTCCGCCAACAAGGCATTGGATTTTCGGATCGTCACACTGCAGTATCTATGAAATGGACAATTTTTTATATTTTTCCTTGAAAATTTTTTTTTTTTTTTGTATAGTTTAATACTTAATAAATATGTGTACAAAATTTGAAATTGATATTTACTTCCGTTCTTGAGAAAAAAATTCTAGAAAAATACATAATTTTTAAAGACTCTCGAGTAAACCTCCCCTTAATGAATTTCTTTCAAATTTGGAATGTCTTGAAATGAATGTAAGCTACACAATATTGTTTAGTCAAATTTTATATTAAAACACATAGTAGACCATAATTTTAGAGTTCGATTGGGAATCGCGTGACTTTACGTATTGGGTTTTATGTTTTATTAATATCGTTTGTAGACTCTAATATGTTTGTTAGACTCATACATGGAAGCAAAATAAAGAAAATTTTCTAACAATAAGGAAAACAATCTATTATTATTATTTCATTTTTGAACGCTTTAATAAGAACTAAATCATTTGGAATCATTTCCATCGTTTGCTGAAATAACATTAGCTCGTATAATATAAAATATCGTTTTCCGAACACTTGATTGACCATTGAATTCAGAAAAAAATAGCAATACTTTTATAAGCGTTAGAGAAATGTTTAAGAGCAATTTCTTTAATTTTAAATAGATTTCTTGTAGTTTGGAATCATTTCCGGTATTAACTGGAATAACATTAGATGGTGTAATATAAAATATCGTTTTCCGGCCACTTGGTCGACCATACAATTCAGGAAAATATCAATACTTTTTTAAGCACTAGAGAAAATGTCAATATCGTCGATGTTTTGTGAACATTATCAATGTAAAAAATTGTCAAACTAGAGTGTCTATAAAGCTAGCCCCGCCAAGTCATAACCCCGAGATCTCACTTAGGCTATAATTTTTTGCTATTTTTTTGCTATTTTTTTACCAACGAATTGATTTTTTTGCCGCAGCCGTTACCGAGATACGATGGCGGGGCTGACTTCAGACTTAAGTCAGCCCCGCCATCGTATCTTGGTAACGGCTGTGGCAAAAAATTAATTCGTTGGCAAAAAAATAGCGAAAAATTAGCAAAAAGATATCCTGTAAATTTCATTTGAATAAGTGCAGCAGGTCCGGACATATAGGGGTGGCGGGGCTGACTTAAGTCTGAAATCAGCCCCGCCATCGTATCTCGGTAACGGCTGCGACAAAAAAATCACTTTGTTGGTAAAAAATAGCAAAATAATAGAAAAAAATATGCCGTAAATTTCATTTGAGTAAGTGCAGCAGGTCCTGAGATACAGAGTTGGCGGGTCTGACTTCAGATTTAAGTCAGCCCCGCCATTGTATCTCGGTAACGGCTCCGGCAAAAAATCAATTCGTTGACATAAAAATAGCAAAAAAATATCCCGTAAATTTAATTTGAATAAGTACAGCAGGTCCGGAGGTATAGGGGTGGCGGGGCAGACTTAAGTCTGAAGTCAGCTCCGCCATCGTATCTCGGTAACGGTTGCGGCAAAAAAATCAATTCGTTGGTAAAAAAATAGCAAAAAAATATAGCCTAAGTGAAATCTCGAGGTTATAACTTGGCGGGGTTAGCTTTATAGACACCAAACTAGATTGGTTAGGACTCGAACTCGGGATTCCTCAATTAGTTGTTTTGCTACTAAGCTAACCGATCCTTGGTCAAGAACTACTCCAGTTCAACATATGAATCACATATTTTTACTTTCTTGGCTACGAGAAGCAGTTATTTTATTAATTTCAATATTGTCGAAATGTGTTTGTGTCAATATGTGTTTGAGTCCCAACCGATTAACTTCAGTTTAGCTGGACATTATAGGTGGATTATATGAATATTAAAGACTATGACATCTTAATTTTTCATAAAACTGAACCCATACAAATGACATTTTTCGACTGAATGTCAATTTCTCACCTGTCAAGAATTGTCGAAAAAATCACAGTTGCTAACCTCGTTGCAATTTCCAATAAAGCACAAAGCCCAAGACCAAAAGCACAAATTACAACACTTTTGACATAGATTGACCAATTAAATCCCGCCCCTATTTCTACTGGTCAGATTTTGATGAATTTTTATACAAAGATCTAGACTGGGATTATAAAGTAAATGATCATTATATTCTTTCCAGGATAAGACTAAAGGCCCGCATTATATATAATACTCTTCCGTGGTTACGTTACCCAAAAGTAGATGTAACTGTCACCCTAATTATCATGTTATTTTTATTGGGAAAATTCAACATTCATTACGTTTAGAAAAATCTGCACACAAAATGTTTTCAAAATACTCCACTGTTTTTCTATATTTCCATTTAGTTTGTTAAAATTCATAAAATAATTCATATAAGGTAACGGGCCTAGTTTCTGACCTTTTAAGAGTGATGGCTGAGGTTAAACGACAGCAATAAATGTAAGTTTCAACTTAAGAGACAATTAATAATTTTATCAACTAGTTTATGGCTTTCAAAATAAAGTCATACAAGTAAAATAATTATTTGAATTGAATTAATAATTTAAATTAATGTTTTAAAAATTGACAAAAAGGACCCAGTTTCTGACCTTCAAAATTTCTCATGTGACAGTTTCTGACCCTGACAGTGGCCTAGTTTCTGATCCTTAAATTTAAAAATAGTTTTTTAAAATTTAATTTATAAATAATTTTTTATTGGTAAAAATGAATGTTTAATGTTATATACGTTATGAAAAATAACAAAAACTAATCGAAGATAACTATAAATAACAAAATAACTAACAAAAACTGGTTAGAATTTAATTGGGCCATACCACTTTAGAAGTGAGCCTAGTAATTGACCCTCATATTTCAATAATAAAAACCATTCTAAGGTATTTTATAAATATTTTAAAATAAATTTTAAACAAATATTAACCTGCTCATATATTTTTAATTAAGTTTTCATACTTACATGATGAATATTGCACAGATCAAAATGAGTACTTTGTAACATAAACTGTTAGGAAACTACCAAAAAAATAGTTTTTACACACATTTTAAACTTAAAAATTTTTTTTTATTTAGTTAATATATTCTAAACTTTTTAAATTGCTGTTCATTAGACACAGAATAGATTACTTTAAATTAAGAATTTATTTTTTTTCTTATTTAAAATATAGTTTTTTTTATTAATTTATAACAAAGTTGAAAAGTTCAGAAACTGGGCCAGGGTCAATTACCGGGTCTTTTACCTTATATATTATTAATTTACCAAATCATAAATCACACTTCATTCCATCTTTGTTTTACTAACTTTACAACTTATTATCTTTATCTCTCATCCACGAAGTTAGCAACGAAATACTTGTAACAAAATACGTGGAATAATCTCTACAAGGACTACTCTGTGACTATATTACAACCCAGGGTACTTTTAAACATATCAGTCGATTCTCTGCTGAAATTTCTTATTTTAATATTTATTTTTATCAATTATTTCATATTTAATTCTTTAAACACGAAATAATATATTTTTTTATTAACACTTCGTCAAGGTTTTTTTTTTTAATTAAAATTTAATATATTTAAAAATCATTTTTTCGGAATTTTTTTAATGATAATTTTTATATTGAGGGAAAAAGAAAGGTTCAATGAATATTATCCCATTTTTATTTGGTATATTTGGTTTCCTTTAATTAAGAAAACTGCCCTTAAAGTTCATTAGTGTGTTAGCATGATATATTTAAATTTATTTATATAGACTTTTCTACGATTTCTCTAGGTGAACTGTAATTAGAAAAGTGGTTTCAATGTTTGCAACTTTTCTACATAGAATGACAAAAGAATTCACAAACATAGACAAATTTTTAGCAATACTTATTAAAAACACCTAAACATTCAAACACAGTCCAGACTTTTCCCGTAAACATTTCTAACGTTAAAATAAGTAGAAGAGAATTAAATAATAATTAAATTCTTAACTACAGGTGTTTCCTTTCTAATAGGTACATACATAATAAAATATGTATGCTGTATTTGTAGAAACATATTTATAAACGAATCTAAAATGAAACGCAGTTTATAATTTCATATTCCATTTAAGGTTATTTCTTTAACAATAGTAATAAATTATTGTTAAATGAGTAATAATATGATTAATGCAGTCATTCTTTATTAGTGTATAAATAACAACCAGTATTTTATTTTTATTAAAAAAATTTAAAAAAAACGTAGTAAAGCAGAAATGAATATGGTAATATTTTGTACATTTTTGTTACGAAGATATCTAAAAAAGTTTTTTCTAGCACTAATAGTGAAAATTAATAGTTATATGGTATATCAGAGGAAAAAGTTATTTATCTTTTATCGTAACGCCAAAGGTAGTGGATATAAGTCGATTATCCTCTGTTATTAAAATAATCAACTTACAATTTTCGCTTTTGAGTCCACAAGACCCTAAAGCGCAATTTTAATCTTACGTTTATTTTTTTCAATAGTTAAAGGATAAGATTTTAAGAAAAATCACCAACAGTTACCAGTAGAAACCCTCTTTATTTATTTTTTCGAAACAATAATATTTAAGTAAAATCTAGTAACGATCAGTTCAAGCGTTTATTTTGTACACTTTGTCTGAATGACAGTTTAAATCTCGCGCTGATTTTTCCGAGAATGTTAATAGTATCTAAACAAAATTTGGGAAAGGTCAGGTCAGCTGTTTATTCTGGATTCTTTTTGCAGTCCTGGAACGTGGGGACAGTTTTATCCTAATGTTCACTTTTCTCAGATCTCAATAGTATTTGAACAAAATTTGATCAAGATTCACTCAATCGTTTATTTTTGATATTTTTTGAGTCTTCAGGACTCCGGGAGACGAGTTTAACCTTACGTTTCGTTTTTTTTTACTCAGCTCAGTTGTTTATTGTAAACCATTTTTGGCGTCCTAGGCTGCTACCGGGCAATTTTAACCCTTAAAATGTAGCCTACATTAGAATATTTGGTATCACCTCTCCAGCAATGAAAAAATTTTTGAAATCGATTGGGTAGTTCTCGAGATTAGCTCACACTACCACACTAACAAACTCACAAATTTTGCTTTTATAATTATATTAGTATAATTACTTATGTATATGTATCTTTAACTGTTGATGAAAAACTCAATGTTCAATGTATACACTCCTTTTTTGCATACGTAATTAAATTTTCAACCAGGTAGTAATCTACAAATAAGAAATAGTTAAAATATTGATATAGAAAAAACGGTTAAGCAACTAGATTATTGATTATATAACTATTTTTAATTCAAATTCATAGCACAAACCCGTAAGACTTTTAAAAAAATTTTAAAAATAGTAGAAATCTATTGAACACCTTAATTAGTAGACTTCCTTAAATTTTAACTATGATTTTGGTAAAATAATTTGGTAAAATGTTATGTAATTTAAATAAAGATACATAATATTTGTTTTGTGTTTATATATTAATTCTGAGTTAACTGTATCAATAAAATTAAACAATACATACCAAATATACATAAATAATTAAAAATGGACTTATTTTTATCATAAGTGAACAGATAACGATAAAGAAAACTGCAATCTAAATTTTATTTTTTTAAAAACATAAAATAAAAATAAGAAGTTATATATAATACGTATACATATTTCATGTTTGTTTACAGAATAACAAATACATGCTGTCTCAATCCTAATATGTATGTATATTATGAATATTTAGCACACTCAAAAATTCATTTTTGCAATTCTGAATTAAAAAGTTAACTTTATAGTTGCCTGTGATAGTGTCAAAATGGCTTACTTTTTTCACGCGTGAAAAAAAGTAGATACTTTTTTTCACACGTGAAAAAAAGTAAATAAGCAATTTCATTCCTACAGTAACGCTGCAAGTCATAGTTAGTTATTCATGAACTATTTAAAAGAAATATTTTGAATTTTCTTTAATAAATATATCAAATTTTTAATAAACTGAGATCGTATTTCCATTTTTTATTGAATTTTTATTTATTATAAATATTAATAATACAATTTTTTACTTTACTAAAATTTACAAGGGTCAGGGGAGAATTTTCTTTACTTATATTTGTAATTTCCTGCACATTTGAAGATGTTTCTAAAGAATTTTTCGTTCCTTCTAATATTTTAATTGAAATTTCTTTCTTATTTTAAATTGAATTTTCTACGTAGCCCTCTGCAACAGTACTAGATTTCCACCCGCTATGGCGCTTACGTATCGATATATCTACGCCAGTGTCGGCTAATAGTGGAGCTGATGATCATCTAAAACAGTGGCCAGTATATTGGTCACAATTAGGTAAATTTAGAAACTCTGCAATTTTTTTTTGGAAATTCTGCAATTGTGTTTATTTCCACTGGCTGCGAAACATATTTTTCATGTCTGTATAGGTTAGAAAAAAACGAGAAAGTCTCGTATTTTGTGGTTGCAGGTTCATATATTTTCTAAAAATATCAAGCATATTTATTTTTGACACATTTCCCTTGATTATAAAAAATTCTCTTCAAGTTTTTGTTTTTGTATCCGGCACAGAAATTTTTATACAATCACCCATATCTTCAATATCTGAAACTGTTATTTTGATAAGTTCGTCCCGACGACAAGCACCGGCAATACCCACTATTAATGCCACCTATAAAGTTAAAAATATATTAATAATTGAAAATAAAATATACATACATATAAATTTTTACCTTCAATAATAAATAATTTTTGTCATCTGCTGACTGCAGAAATTTAGTGATTTGTTCTTTAGTGAAAATTTTAGATTTTTTTGCTTTATAGCCTTCTGATTTCCTTTTTAAAAATGCTATTATTGTAGTAAATTTACCAATATCTATGTTTCTTTTCATTCTGAGTGTAGCATTTAACACTGAATAGTGACTCCACATGCATTATTTTTTCGTCTGCTATTTCAATATTTTTCTCATTGCACCACTCACTGGATTTCTTGTAGGCAATTTCGTACAAATTCTTTGATTTTGTTGGTTGTAACGCCGATATTGCAGCTTCTGCAGCTATTTCTACATCCATTGATGTGTTATTTATTAATTCACAGATTTTATGAATAAAAATATTACTTTTTAGAGAAACACATCTTTCTTTGAAGGCAGTCAACAAATAAACAATTCAACATTTGTAAATAACCTGCTTACTAGATTTGAATAATATTTAGTTAATAAATATAATTTTTTTTGTTTATGATACGTTTCTGCAGCAACGTTATAATAATGAATATCACTGAGCACTGAATCGAACATATTAACATATGTTTCCTAGAGATACCACAGGCATTAAATTTTGAAGCATGACCCCATTTTAGTAAGCCCAACTTGTAACCACGGAGACTTGTTTATAAATATTAGATAAACCATTAAATGAATGGTTTGACCGCCATTAAAGTAATCTCATCAGTCAATTTTTTTGGTCACATCAGTCAATTTTTTTGCTTCAATTTCCTAATGTATTTGTAATACACAGCATTTTCGCTAGTCGATTCTCTCAATGGTGAATATAAACTATAGTTATCCATGAATTATTATAACAAATATGATAAATAAATACATATAACATAGGTTTATATATAATTAAAATAATACTATAATTAAAAAAATTTTACTATTTTAAATCAGAATTGCAAAAAATATTGTATGCAACACGTACAAAATGAGTGTTCTTTTTTTTCACTCATCTCAATTGTCCAACTCAGCCGGCGGGCCTCGTTGGACAAACTTACGACTCGTGAAAAAAATTCCTTTATTTTGTAACTTGTTGCATAAATAACTATTCTTTAGTCATTTTGACAATAATAAAATCGTAATAGTAAAAATATATTTCTGTTTTGAAACAAACTAGCCAATGAACTTTCACTGTTTGAATTTAAATTACGCAAGTGCTGGCATTCAAAAAGAGATTACAATATATGCCTACACTATGTAAATAAGCACTGTGTAAATAAGCATTATAGAATCTGAGCCGTAGGGTGAAAGCCCTAATTTGATTTAATCCCCCATCTATCCATTTCATTATTAAATTCTATATGTTCCCTTCATACTATCAAATAGTACAAAGTATGCATAGGATAGATTTTTTGAAATATTTTTTAGTTGTAATGAAAATATGACACCAAGAACGAGAGGCCTCATAAATTATGTAAAAACCGTGTCAGGCCTAGTTGTCGAATTAATTAGGTATATCACAAGTAATTTAACTCATACAAATGTACTGAAGCAATTTTTGAAACAATAATTATGAATTCCTAATAATTACATACATATAGGGGAGTACTAGCAAAATTATTAGTACTAAACCTGGACTGGAAGCCGAGATTTATCAGCGCCCGCTCTAGCGTTTACGCCGCCCCGGGCAAAAAGGAATAATTCCGCCCCGGTGCAAAATCGGTGATCTTTTTTTTTCTTTTTCGTCGCCAGGTATCGCTCTCTTTTCTTTTTTTTTAGACCGGCGACCTTCTTTTCTTTTGCTCATCAGCTGTGCAAATGCCGCCCCCTTTTTACAAAAATCCCGCCCAAAAATACCGCCCGAGTTAGGTCATGAAATATTTTGGACATAACAATTAGATGTTTTGTTACTTCATTTTCCTCTTGGTTATTGAACACAGGCTTTCAATCTAGTTTTAATGCTACACCTTGAACTTTATTTTTTAGCTTGCCCTGTAAAGTACCATAATTATAATATATTAAGCAATTTTGCAACACGCCTTACTCCTACTTTATTATTGTTTACTATAGCTCATATACCATAAATACAGTAAAATTTTAACTAAAAGAAAGAGCATAAATTCCTCTTAGTTACAATTTATCTCTTTTTATTGAATATAAAAGATAAATAATTATCTCTCTTTCATTTATTTGTCAGTGTTGCCTTGGTTAACATTTAAAATATTTGTAATCCCCTTACCTCAGAATTCCCCTTAAAAAACTTTCTTTTAGTTAAAATACTACTGTATTTCATTCCGCATATGTGTTTCGATTACTTTTTCTTACATATTTCGGGTAATACATATTTCTGCAATTATCGGATAATATCGATCACTGTGGTCGGTATTAACCTATGACGTTCGAATTTTTTTAATTTGAGGTTAACAAAAAATGCTTAAGATAACTTAAAAAATAAAATACCTGTTTTGCATGATGGTTTTGGGTAATTACAAAAAATATTAAATTAATATTAAATTAATTAAAATATAGCAACAATTACTTATTTTACATGTATAAAAAATTATAACATTTGACATTAATTTAATTTTCTTTAAATAACTCTGCATATAACTGCCGTTTGTAGTAAGTTCTAAGTATCTATAATGTTAAAGGTAAAATACTAAACGGCTGAACTAATATCGTTTAGATCAATTCAATATTTCGAGGTAAAACAGAGTGGTCGGTTTTACTCTACTGGTCGGTATTCTATTACTTTCCCCTAATATTGAAGAACGGAAAACCAAATGATAAGAAACCTTAAGAACAGATAACTTATAAATTGTTAATCTTTTACAAAAATAATTTTTGTATTATTTTGAGTTCAATAATTCAATTTACAATTTCAATGTCAAGGCGAAAATCCAGTAGTTTTTTTTTTTTAAATTCTAGTTTAATTGTTCTGTTTTAATTTTTCACTTTTATCAGTATGTGGACCACCTAAAAATTATTCAAGATAATCAACCAATTACTAATAAAAACATTTACATATTTGCAAATACGCGAAAATCCAATAAACCACAAAACAAAAATTTGGAGGATATATAAAGTCAACTATATCTTCTTTCCTTCTACGTTGAAATTTTTCTGAACATTTAAACTTATTTAAATAAAATACATACAATTTGGCCGCTTAATGTTAAACTGACCTAATTTAAATAGTGAAGATTACTAACAATAGTAATATGAGTTATAACATCATTATACATACATATTATATAGAAACATAAAAAAAATGAGTTAGTTTAGGAATAAGTATCTGAATTATTAGGTTAAAGCTTCTTTTTCCAATGAAAATGTTACCATTCGTAATTTTATCAAATTTTCTTCCTGAATTTTAACAGCAGAACTTTAAAATTACATTCATTAAAATTACAGAGCTTTCATTTTAATTCAAATAATAAATGTAGCAATAAAAACCTAATTAATAAAATAAAAACACAACTTTTATTCGACTTTCTTTATAGTTAAAAAGATAATTAATTAATAAAAATTAATAATTATGCAAAAGTCATGTGATGTTTACAATCAATATAATAATTTAATTCTCTTTTTTATGTAATTTAATACAATTAATATAAACACATAATTTACATTAATATCTTTATTGCATTAAACAAGCGCGTATACAAGGGGGGGGGTCAATGGTTCATTAGCCCCCCCTCCCCCGGGAATTAAAAATATACACTAGATATTATTTAATTTTAAACACCATATCGGTAAATTTACCCGTTACCATTTTTTTTTTTTTTTGGTCGTCAATTGTATAGAAGATGATTTTTCGGTTAATTTTGCTTCAGAAATTTTTTTTGGTCGTATTATATTCCGTGTGACCCCCTATCCTAGGCTAACGACCCCCTAACAAAATCAAATTTTGATATTACTTGTATAAAATTTAAAGTTGGGTCAGATATCAACAAGTATAATTTTATATATTTTAGCCAGTTATTAATTA
Organism: Brachynemurus nebulosus; assembly: GCA_035578155.1. Classification (NCBI taxonomy): domain Eukaryota; kingdom Metazoa; phylum Arthropoda; class Insecta; order Neuroptera; family Myrmeleontidae; genus Brachynemurus; species Brachynemurus nebulosus. The sequence goes on along the minus strand of JAPWDM010000041.1, from coordinate 244,786 downwards.
TGTACAAGACAATTCACTTTTGCTGATTGTCAGTAAAATTACGATTGGCACCTAAAACTAGCTGTCCAGTTTTGAGATTTTAGACTTTAAATTACAACTTTGAGCAAAAACAGGTAAACTAGTATTTTTCATGTAGTTTTCATAATATATGCTATGAAAATTTTAATATTCTAAAGGGTATCCTCCCAATTTCAAAATTTACCTTCAATTTTACCTGAACAGCCCCTTCAGTAGGTCCGACCGTGGATTTATACACATCAATAGAAAGCTCTCTAAAAATAAAGTGTTTTGTCAATTTAAAGTTTTTTTCTATTTGCCGTCGTTTTCAAGTTATCAAGCAAAATGAAAATTTTACTCTATAATTTTGACGGGTGATTTTACCCCTTAAATAGCGACGGTAGCAGATAAAAAAATACGGGTCTGTTATTTTTGTTTGTACTACATATATACCCAAGATTGGTATATTGGGAGGTTACCTCATTCGCTTACATTTTGGGAGATAAGAGAGACCTGCACGATTCAGGACCGTATTTAGTATAATTTTCTTCCGTGAATTTTTTTTTATAAAAAGTCGCTTATTTATGTATATTTAATAAATTTAAACATTAATTACGTGCTAAAAATTACTATGTAAAATAAATTCAGTTATTTAACAACTTTTTTAAAAGTAAAAATGCTAATAATAACGTTTTATTAACAAAAAATAAATATAAACGAATGTATTTTAAACAAATTATATAGTTATAAAATATAAATAAACTTAAAATACCGGGTGTACGCATAATATTGAAAGGTCAATAAGCTCTGAAAATAAATACAACTTTGTTTTAATTATTAATTTTTTATTAAATTAAATAATTTAATAATTAATTAATTATTAAATTTGCAAATTTAACAAGTAGTTTTCTTGTTTGTTCTTCAGTGGTCTTTAAACTGAAATTATTTCTTTTAGTTTCGTTTTTTAATTGAATTCGCAATAATTTATTTTTATTTTTCAAGTGTTCTATCTGAAGTTCGATTTGTTTTTTGAGATCTGTTATTTCACATATAGATATCCATTTGTCGCGAACATTTGCCAATTTTTTGGGGAATCTAAAATAATGAATTTCTTCATTCATTTTGACGGCGTTTCTCCTATAATTATGACAATTGGGCATAACACATCCTATTCCAGGCATCGTTTTTCTAAAAAATACAACTGATTAAAATCTAATTAAAAAAAAAAAAAAAATTAGAAACATTATTACAAGTACGATCATATTTTAATATGTATTTATTTATTAATTTTAAGAGAAATTAATAAAAATATTTGTCAATAAAATTTTCAATAACAAAAGAATGCATGGCAAAATTATTTTGAACATAATATAAAAATCAATCAATGTTTCATAGTCCGTCCCTGATTATTATAAGTACATATATACAATGTTGGTTAGAATAAAATAATTACTAATTTCTTACCTATTTCAGTTAAAATACACTTAAAAATAAAATTTTTGAATGTATAATCGCCTTTAAATATATTATCACTAAAATAATTGTCCATAAACACTGATAAAAAACAAAAAATAATTAAAAAATCTCTAAAATGACGTTTCAGTACAGAAGAGAACAAAAACATCTGTTTGCAGGCCCTCGCATGCCTAAAAAAATACATATTATGCTTCATGAAGATAAGAGAACCTATACATACACCAATCTTTATATATACCAAGTTTCATCAAAATTGCGAATTGACAGTTCAAAACCTTTACTTGTAGCTGTACCACGGATGAAGTGTACTTATTTACTTTGTTTGTACCACAGAGTACAGAGGCGACATTGCTATCTCTATACTACTGAAACCAGTGTAACCAGAAAAGAAAATATGTTATATATGTGCACTGGGTTTAGTCTGTATTTGTGTGACCTGTCTTGTGTGTGTGAGTGATCTAAGGTGTATTGCTTGGTGTTGCATACGTATACATAATACTACATACGCATGTATGTGGCTTCGTGCGGTGTTGGTAATAATGACCATAACAATCAAAACGTAATCAAAACAACTGACCTACACTCATCCTCTGCCACCGAACGAGTGACTACTAAGTAGCCTAACTTGCTCAGAACTGCACACTGCAGATTACACGATAGAGATAGTAGTGCCGGTTCTGTATTCTATGATTTGTACGGTGGGACATACACATGTATATTATGCGTACATACTACCACATACTACACTAGTTCTCTTTTTTTTTATTACAGATGTTCATGTATGTATGTTCGTTTCTCTTTTTACTTTATGTGCGTTCCGTACACAGAACAATAGAAAGAATACAACTGTCTCTTTTCTGGAACACTCATGAGCATTTCTGAGCACATTAGCCAACTAGGTAGTCATTCATTCGGCCGCACTCGATGAGTGTGTTTCAATTGTTGTCATATTGTTACCGTCGTATTAACACGGTATACGTGGTATACGTACACGATACGTACCACATACATATTATGTATATGCGTATGCAAGACACCCATACACACAACCATCCATCGCACTAACACACACAACTCCGCGTGCACATATATAACATATTGGTGGGATATTTTCTATCCTTTGTCGTTACACTGGTTTCAGTAGTATAGAGATAGTAGCGTTCGTTCTTTAATATTCTGTGGTTTCGTATATGTACGTAACGCACACATAAACACACACATAATATGTAATATACTAATATATAAAGAAGTAGCAATACCTACATACTTTTATGTAACATTAAATAAAAAAAAGAAAGGTTCCAGAGTGGATGGTAGAGGAATATGCAGTTGGTAACTTTGTATACTTTGTTAATCCAGTTTTGTAAATAAATATTTGGATAGCCATTTTGAGTTATATGGTTATACTCTAAGTATTAAAATAATAGTTTTCAACTCTATAATGATACGCCACTGAATAAAACAGTAATTCTTTTATTACATTGTTTGCATGTATTGATGTAAAAAAAACATAAAAGATGAATTAAAAATATGAAATTATTTGGTAAAAAAAAATTAAGGTAGGTGATAAAATAACAATAATTAAATTTAAACCCATTACAAATTTTAATGTAACTCTCATTGCCTCAAAAGATTTTAGTAAGAATAGTAAGTAGTTTTTAAAATAAGATAATATTTTATAAAATAACTTTCCTGAACTCTAAATACAAATGGTAACAAAAAAGTAATACGGTATAACACTCTCTTTTTTATACTTTTATCTACGACTACCATGAAATTGCTTGTTTATTGTACAAAATACTATCTAAGTAAGCTACGACGTTTTACATACAGCCACATACACACACAGCTGTACAAAAAATGGCTTCTTAATGCATGTACACTAAAAATAACAAAGTGATATAAGGTAAAAGACCCGGTAATTGACCCTGGCCCAGTTTCTGAACTTTTCAACTTTGTTATAAATTAATAAAAAAAACTATATTTTAAATAAGAAAAAAAATAAATTCTTAATTTAAAGTAATCTATTCTGTGTCTAATGAACAGCAATTTAAAAAGTTTAGAATATATTAACTATATAAAAAAAATTTTTAAGTTTAAAATGTGTGTAAAAACTATTTTTTTGGTAGTTTCCTAACAGTTTATGTTACAAAGTACTCATTTTGATCTGTGCAATATTCATCATGTAAGTATGAAAACTTAATTAAAAATATATGAGCAGGTTAATATTTGTTTAAAATTTATTTTAAAATATTTATAAAATACCTTAGAATGATTTTTATTATTGAAATATGAGGGTCAATTACTAGGCTCACTTCTAAAGTGGTATGGCCCAATTAAATTCTAACCAGTTTTTGTTAGTTATTTTGTTATTTATAGTTATCTTCGATTAGTTTTTGTTATTTTTCATAACGTATATAACATTAAACATTCATTTTTATCAATAAAAAATTATTTATAAATTAAATTTTAAAAAACTGTATTTTTAAATTTAAGGATCAGAAACTAGGCCACTGTCAGGGTCAAAAACTGTCACAAGAGAAATTTTGAAGGTCAGAAACTGGGTCCTTTTTGTCAATTTTTAAAACATTAATTTAAATTATTAATTCAATTCAAATAATTATTTTACTTGTATGACTTTATTTTGAAAACCATAAACTAGTTGATAAAATTATTTATTGTCTCTTAAGTTTAAACTTATATTTATTACTGTCGTTTAACCTTAGCCCTCACTCTTAAAAGGTCAGAAACTAGGCCCGTTACCTTATATAACATTAAACATTTATTTTTATCAATAAAAAATTATTTATATTATAAATTAAATTTTAAAAAAACTGTATTTTTAAATTTAAGGATCAGAAACTAGGCCACTGTCAGGGTCAAAAACTGTCACATGAGAAATTTTGAAGGTCAGAAACTGGGTCCTTTTTGTCAATTTTTAAAACATTAATTTAAATTATTAATTCAATTCAAATAATTATTTTACTTGTATGACTTTATTTTGAAAGCCATAAACTAGTTGGTAAAATTATTAATTGTCTCTTAAGTTTAAACTTATATTTATTACTGTCGTTTAACCTCAGCCGTCACTCTTAAAAGGTCAGAAACTAGGCCCGTTACCTTATACGATACATATTATATTAGAATCTGTACAAAAATTTTACACACTCGCGCAATTACGCACTAGCCGCTGCGCGGCTCTGGCGTAACTTTTTGGCTCGTGTGTAATATGCAACTTACAACCTCAATCACGTATTCCACACCACAGAACAAAATTCCACACTTTCAATAATACCTAATATATTTTAACCACAGACAGGGTTGCCAGATGAATTTTTCAAGTCGCCCCATCGAAATTAAAAAGCCGCCAATTTGTAACAAAAAATTGCCCAACACCGATCTCTAATTTTTCCGTAAAAAATAATTGACGAGTTAAAAAAAGAAAAACGGGAACTCTTTCCACGTCTACTCCTTCGTTGTTTTCCTGAAATAAAAAAAACCTTTTTCCGTAAAGAAATAAATTGGCGAAGAAAAAAATACTTGTTTTTCGCGTTTTCTGTTTTCCTTAAATAATAAAAAAGGCTGAAGTAAAGAACATAAATAATTATACGACTCAAACAGTTGTCCAAAAATAGCCCAAACGACGACAAATAGTCCGACCACAAAATCTATCACGTCTGCCACCCAGAAGCTTCACTTCAAAAGGCACCATTTTGGTTATTTTGGTCCCGAGAAGTAGCAAAATCTGGCAACACTAACCACAAATTAACTAATAAATAATTTTCGATTTCGCTTACAGAGCTATCCTTAATTAAAAGGACAACTCTTAACTTGAGAAATTTAATAAGAGTTTTTATATTCATACACAATATTTATATTGAATATATTTGGTAACGCATGCAGATGACTATATATATGAACGAAAATATAATACTACATGCGAGAATAGTCACTATTTTAGAAATTTTTTTACCAAACTTTCTAGCAAAAAGTAATCAATAGTTACATGAATCAAAAAAATTAAATAAAAATTATAATTCTATTTAAAAAATTCTCAAGAATTTTAAAAATATTGGTTAAATTAGTCAGTTTTTAATATCCACAAAAATCATCTATATGTATTGACACCTGTGGTATTACTGAATACTGAAAATACATTAATACATTACATGAATACCATGAATACCATAAAGTATTTTGTAGGTATGTAAATACTACATTTCTTACATATTATGATGATAAAAAATAAGCATATTTTAATGTATATATAGTTCTGAAATAAGTAAACCGCGGACAATTCAACAGAATTTGTCTAAACCTCAAATTTGCTTTTTGCTAGCATTTTTTTTAAAAATTTTTATTCAACCTTTCAACCGACAAAACAATTTTACTTCATCATTTGTAACTATAATTATAATAATAATTAACACTTTCAGTCCCATGGCTTCGGCATCCGAAACCAAACAGAACATCCCCAGAGGCCGATCGCGATCAATGATTAATTGATTAGTTGGTTACACATTATGTGTGCGATGTTTATCATCATTCATCACACGGATGTGTTCCTACTCACACAAATATATACCAACACACACTACTCTTTTGGTTTCTATGTCCTATAAAAAATTTTGAGATAAACAAAAAATACATAAAAATATAATTTATATTTTTAAATAAAATTGATTTGAATGTCAGTGTATATGTAATATCTACGTATCACGTACGTATATTTACAGTTTCACACATGCATGTTGAACTGTGTTGAATCTGTTCAGTGTTTGAATCATTTTATTTTATGTATTTGCTTATATAGTATTAAGTTGTTTTTTTTTTTTTAAATATTGCCGGCTTCCGGGGAAGTTTACTATGAAAGTGCTCGGGCCTCATAGTGTTAATAACAATGGGGTTTAACGTCCGTTATTCAGAAAACATTCTATAACAGACGTCACCCACATCATTATTTTCCTAGCTTTATTTATTTCATTGTATATTATAATTCATTATAATGTGGGTGGAGGACAAGGGAAGTGGTGTGAAGATTAAGAATTGGTAGGTATGCGTCTGCAGCCGTCTTCTTAAGGAACTATGCCGATATTCATCTGGATTTATGAAGAGAAATTGTAGAAAACTTTCACGAGCATAGTCGACGGTGAGATTCGAACCCTAGACCTACCAGTCGGCGTGCAAGTGCCTAAGCACGCTCGACCACTCCGCTGGCTAATTTGTAACTATTAACATCGTGACTGTCATAACCTATAATTAACGAAATGCTCAACTGATACACCATTTTGACAGCTAATACACCTTATATGAAATTATTGACGTGTGAGTTAGTAAGATTTCACTTGACGTCTTTAAGGTTTCACTTAACAATATCACACTGGTGACTTTTTTTATCATTTTACTGACTACAGTCACGCCTAATTTATTACCCTCTTCTACCCTTTTAAACTTTTTAAATACATAAAAGGTTGCACTTAAAAAAGAATTGAATTTAGGAGTAGGAATTCGTAATAAATGTCATATGGGTATTCTAAAAAGATAATAAAATACCCCTGTCGCAGCATCCTGCATAACATAGTGAATTTTTCGTCACAAAAGTTACTTTTTTCAAAAACTCACTAACTTAGGATAATGGTTCAAAAATACATCTTATGTGATTTTTTCCGCTCTTTGGCAAGGTGTAAAAACAATTTCGAAAAACTTTTGAATTTTGGCAAATATTGCCAAAAAAATAATTTTTTGAAGTTGCGGACGTAGAATATGTTTAGCTGAAAAATCCATTCAAGGATTTGGAACTTCCAACATTTTCACCATAACAGTGGCGATGGCCTTTAACCTTACCATGATAGTGGATGTAATAGATGAATTTTTAACTCGGAAGTTCGCTAAAAAGAAAATTGTTTTCAACATTCTACTAAAATCATTGTGTATTTTAAACATTTGAAGATATATTTACTCAAATAACTTACATATATATTCTATATGAGCGCTATAGCTATACGTATGTAATAAGCAAATCTCTGGATAGAATACACTAGTTATGTATTCATATAAACACATATAGTCGAAGTACAGTAAACTTTCAATATATACAAGGATAAGGGAGGAAGCATTTTCATTTAAATGGAAAATGGCTACTAAAAGTATCTGATGAATTTTTTTGATAACGTTCGTTGTTTTAAATAAACTCAAAAACTTTTTATGACTATTTACCGAACCAAGTGGTTAATTTAAAACGCGTTATTATATCCGCAACTGTATTTTTGTACATCAAAATGTGTCAATATTCATGCATACCATGAATAGATTGCATTGTTTAAATAATTTTGATTTGAAGGCCGATTTTCCCTCTTCTGGCTGGGTCAGTGTCTTTAATAAAAGTAATGGAGTTTCAATTTCATTCTTCTAATTGCTTACCTCCAACGCGGAGGCCATCCACATCATTATATTTTAGTGTTCTGTACCAAAATTAGCAAAATAAAACACTTATACAAATGGTATGAAAAGTGGATAGATTATTATTAGACTACAAATTCGATAATATATAATTAATTTTTTAATTTTGCTTCCGAGACTACTAAAGTAGCTAGCGGAAGCATTGTGATCACTTTTGAAAAATAAAAAATTTTTTCTCTTCAAAATCAAATTTTTTACGCACATTTTACGTTTTAGAACTTCCTGAACAATTTTGGTTTGGGCCGTCCGTCTGTCTGTCCGTCTGTGTGTCTCCAATTTTGCACCAAGTGGCATAACTTCCGAACTATTCGATTCGTTTTAATGAAATTTTCAGAAATTATGCAGTTTGGCTCAGCGATGGTCCCCTATGAATTTAATCAAAATCGGAGTAACGGTAGCAACGCCGCTACCATGTCATTCCAAAATTGCACCAAGTGGCATAACTTCTGAACCACTCAATTCTTTTTTATGAAATTTTCAGAAACTATGTAGTTTGGTTCCTATATGGTCCCCTATGAATTTAATCGAAATCGGAGTAACGGTAGCTACGCCGCTACCATGAAATCCCATTAAATGTCAATATCTTATTTACTGCTAGTCCTATCTCGCTCAAATTTTTAGGGTATATTGGGGGTTAGTTTCTAAAACATTTTTGCTATTATTTTATAATTTAGCCTTTAAGTCTTTTGAGTTTCAACAGTTTTTTATAAACTTCAAGGCGAAAATATAATTTCACGGTATATAATATGTATATTTGGTAGAATACTGTTTTAAAGCCTTTTACGACTACGAGGAAGCTGTGTGCCCACCCTATTGGCAGCGTATTTTTTTTTGGGTGGAAGGAAGCATTTAAAAATTGCCGTCCTTCATTCTTTACGCCAAAAAGAATGCTCAGAAAATCATGAACATCGAAAATGAGACATAGAATGAGCAAAAATCATCAGAACTGAGAAACTCTAATGCGAGTAATTGTTACAAGCAATTTAATTATTTATTTCCTTATAACTGCCAAACCCACGTTAAAAACAATTAACTTCTTATACGGAACAGTATTTATATTTATGCAAGTACGACTTGCACTTGACCGACTTTTTTATATTTTATTTATACAAATTTTCAATTACGTTATATTACATATATTGTGAATGGAAGTTAAGGAAAGTGTTGGGAGCTAAAATTTGGAACGTATGCATCTACAACCGTATTGTTAGGCCCGATCACACTATAGTGCCACTTTTGATATATTATCGGTTCAGGGCCAGATTTACCCTAAGTGCCGCCCTGGCCACCGGGAAAAATGTAACCCCTGCCTTTTGTTTAAATCTAACTTTTCTTACTTTTTTACATTTTTTCCCTAAAAAAAATTGCTGACGAACAAAAAAACGTCAAATTCCAACTTTTGCCACCCTTTTCTAAAAACTTGCCGCCCCTAGGCCTGGCCTAGGTAGGCCTGGTGGCTAATCCGGCCCTGCATCGGTTCAATAAAATCTTCCCATCTCCACATACTTTATGAAACCAAAATCTCCACGACAGTGACTGTGAATGGCTCATTGAATTAAAAGCGAACCGAGAGCGTGTCAGGATTAGCGTAGTTAGACTATAGTGTAGAAGAGGCCTAAAAAAAACTATGCTGATATTCCTTTGAAACTGAATACATTGGGCAACTATCGCTGATCGAATAATGTTAAAAAATAAAGCAACGGCTGACCTTTGTTCATTATCTACATACACGTATAAACCCAGTCGTTGGGTAATGAGGGGAGCAGACTGTAGTGTAGCACAATATGAAATATGTAGTTAAAGCAAACAGAGAACAATTTAAAATCACATCAAACAAACAAACACGCTGGTTGCATATAGCATCATTCGAACATGGCAGAAATCTATTTATACACAACACTAACAATAATAGAAACATTTTTTCTATTTTTTTTTTTTATTTATTTTTTTAATTTTATTTTGAAAGAGTTTTCTTTACATAATAATATTTATAAAAACTTGAACGACGAATCAATGCCAGCAGACATTGTTCAAATGGTTCAAATATTATTATACATTTGAAAGTTTAAAATTTAATTAAGTATACATTTTTATAAGTTGTTAATCAAGACTTCACCCCAAACTGTAACCGGAATCAATAAAACCTTTAGGAGTGTTTCAAAAACTGTTCGGATCCATCCATAATATATAAAAATGTCATGCAAAATTAACGTATTTTTGACCCCACCTTCCCTCTTTCGTCACACTCATCCATCACATTTTCTTCAACCCCTCCCCATCTATTTATTTTTTTTCACCAACTGTCAATTTTTTTTATTTTATTTTATTTTATTTTTTTTGTTCACCAATCGCAATTTTGCAAAGGAATTTTTTTTACTCATCGGCTGTATTTTGGAAATATACTGCCTTTTTTGCTCGTCAGTTGTAAGATAAACTTTCTCAAACGTGACGTCACGTTTACTCGGACCCGTACCCCCTCTTCATCACATTTCATCACGCTAGCCCACTACCCCTTCTTCCACTCGTTTGCGTACGTAATTTATGGATGGCCTCTAAGCAAATTTCTTCTTAGTAGTATTAAACATTTCTAAAACTAATGAAAGTAGAGAAAAATAACAGAAAGTGTAGAAAGGAAATACATAAATAAAAAACAAAGGTAAATGCCAAAAGTATTTTACTAAACCTTAACATTTTTTGCCGAGTTTTTATGTTGTTCTAATGTAATCAAAACAGAAAAAAATACTATTCCAACAAAACTAACTTTCTACAAAACAAAAGCTAGAATGAAAAAATGTCAATAATATATAAATAACCGTTTGAAAACAAATCTTTTTATCTACAAATACATAGAATGTTTCTAGGTTCCGTAGAGATATTTCAGCAATTTTTCAATGCTTTAACTCGACGCCCACAAATATTTAATATTGTCTTATACATATACAGGTTGGTTTAGAACAGTGTTTCTCAAAACTGTGCCATGGCACATTACGACGGCTTAATATGCAATAACAAGCTTATAACTCCATTGTAACTGATTTTACAGTAGCGACTTAAAACTGCTTTATTCTCATGATTGTTTAAATATTTTATTTTATAATTCAAATTTGGGGGTTATCACCTTTACAGAATTGCAGACACCACACAAGAGAAGTTAGTGGAATAATAATCTGTATATTTTGATAAAAATTGGAGTTAGCTTGTTTAGCAGATTAAACCGTCAATTAGTAAATGTTGTGACTAGTTTGGAGTCGTTTGATGAGCGAAGTGACTCTTTATAATATGATAAATAGATTGCAATACAGAATACAATTAGTTATTCTCTAACAAAAGCATACCGTTGAATTTTTTAATTGTAGTTTTTTTTATTAAACAAGCGATTAATAATTTGTATTATGTTACATCCTCTAAAACAATATTAGCAATAGGCCATAAAACTAACCTTTTTCCAAAGAAAAAAGATTAAAAGTTTCTGCCTCTCTGTTTTATGAAAGCCCCTGGCACTCCCTGCCCTCTTCTATGATGTCACCGTGGAAAGTACACTTTAACTAAATTCACATATTAATATCAATAATTAATCATTTTTTATATAGGTTAGTTTTTTGAGAGTTTGCATTTTTCATTTTCCATTACGGCCAAATCGTTAATTTATTCAAAAAATTGTTCAGATAAGAGTTGTAGATGCCGATGGGGACAACCAGTTTTTCTAATCAAAATGAAAAAGAATATTACGATTTCTATTTAATTTTTATTATATTAAGGTCAAGCCCGACGAGAGGGTGAGGTAGCCGGGGCTGAAGCTCCGGGGTCTGGACTTGAAGAGGGGGCCCGTAGCTGTCGGTAGTGAGGCCGAAAAAAAGTTAAATTTTTTTTTAAGAGGAAATTTTAAAAGAAATTTTATTTATTCCCGGGGCCCGACATTTTTCTCCACGGCCCTGATTACACGGAGAGAAAATTCCTATAAAAATTACTGTGCTCAGCACTACAATCGACGTGTAAAAGGCGAACATATTCAATTCTGTAAGGTAAAAATATAGATTATAATTAATCATAAAAAATTTAAAGGATGGAATGTTCTTTTCGTAATATTATCTCCGCAAAATTTGTAAAACAGCACAGTAAAAAGTTCCATTACCGACAAAAAAATAATTTTTAATTGTTTTTATTAAAAAAATTACCATGCTAACATGCTAATAATAGAAAGAAAAAAAACAGAAAGAAGGTTGGTTGTGTTGGGAACGCTGTAATGAAATGTACCTCACTAAGCGAGTTACATGCGAACCATAGGCGTGGACTGTGGAAGAAACTTTGTCAGACAGTTCGCACCAAGCACCTTGATTTATCAGACTGTGTTACAAGCAGCTAGCACAGCTAGTAGTCAGTTTCTTTTACACTCTCTTAGGACGATGTCATCGTTTAATTCATCTTTTTGTTATTTACCTATCTTTAGTATATGTATTAGAATATATTGTTGGCAATCATTTTTTTATACATGTTTTTACAGTTACAGTGCAACCAACATAAGGTCGCGAGTCAGATGCGCAAATGAAAGAGTACGACAACAAGAATTAAACTATAATGTATATGCATAAGAGTGTGATAAAAGTTGTGTTAGCACCACATTAAATTTTACCATGCTAGCACATATTTTTTATTTTGGTCGTCGATCGCGCACGGATTATAGGGGAGCATGGTAATTTTTCTGAAATTTTCTCTACAAAAATTATAGGATTTTTCTCTCCGTGTAGGGTGCATTACTGCTCAAAATTTTCAATTTTAGACTTTCGTGCCTAGGGTTCAGTGCCTATTGTGTCTACTGAATAAGACTCGCCTGTATATAACTAAATCGATTGTAACGAAGTATTGATAGCTTTATTGCTGTTATCGAATTGTGGCAACACCGGTAGCAACATGCGATAACGTAATGGTGGATTTATTGCACTTACAATAAATAACTGTTATAGCTACCACCGATTGCCATGTTCACAGGGTGAATAATCTGAGACTATTTGTTTTATTCCTAAAATATTCATTAGAAAAAAAATCAAAAATCAAAATACCGTAGAGTCGGAGGACACCTAAAAATATTACCAGGCTTTAGGACTTAAAGTTTTACAAAACTTATGCCTATAGTAATAGATTGCATTCACTGGCAACTATACCTACAACTTTTACCAGGAAAATTACCAGGAAAAGGGGTTACTCAGGGTTAGAGACTTAAAAAAAGACACATTTTCAATATAATTTTTGCCAAAGAAACTTTATATGCAATCGATCTGAAATCTTATACACATTATTAGGCGTTCCTTTAACTATCCAAAAAACTTTTAATTTCCTTTTTCCAGATGACGATATATTTTATACGTAGTGTCAATGTCGACGCTTCAAAAAAACATCGTTTGCGGCTCACAGCACACAGCTTCAACGGGTAGTCAGAAATTAAAAAATTAAACACAGCTTTAGCGGGTAGTCAGAAATTAGAAAATCGAACGGGTTTTGAAGAAAGTTTTTCTGAGTTACTAAACCTAAAATTACATCGATTCAGAAAGAAAATTAGCAACTATAAGCTTTTGGGAAAAAAATCAACAAATACTGTTTCTTTTTTTTCTTTTGTTATTTTTGTCTGTAAAAAAGGGTTAAAATTTAAAGGGAGTGAATTTTTTAGGTTTAGTGACTGCAAAAAATTGTTACGCTTCCAACCCGTCCTTATACGTTATAATTAATAGAGAACTACGGGCTGCACAATGTTAGCCGATTTGAAAATGTAGTTTTGTATAAAAAGCATTTAATATTTTTTTCTATTCGAATTTTTTTGTATTGTATTAAAATCGATTAAATCCAAAAAAAAAAAAAAATTGACTACATTTATTTAGTCCGCTATCCCAGGATCATATAGAAGTCCGAAAGTTATCTCATATAGTTCTTCCCTCTCAGCAATCATTCGTTTTTGAGCAAGCCTCGCCTTCTTGGATTTTGCAGTGCAGTGTTTTTCCTAAATATTAACACGTTCGATGCCTCTTTTATTAATATAAATGTATGCGTGCGGTTCACCGTTAAACTCGGCACATCGAAAAATTTTAATAAGGATTCTGATAAATTTAATAGATTTGAGCGTTACTTTATGGTATTCCATATTTGATATTAGTAAATAAAACACTTTTCTTTGTAAAATACCACTTTTATTGCACCACATGTGTGTTTATTAAAAACACATATGTATATCCAAGAGAACAATTCAACCACTTCACTGTGTATCAACCATTAGGGAGCCTTTAGGGAGCATGTTTACACAGTACCTGGGGTAAGTTTACACATTTCTAAAATGAAAAAAATTAAGAGTAATAACTGTAAAAAAAAACACAAATGAATATGTAAATCAGTTTCATTAACAAAAAAAATAATATAAAAGTTCAAATTCAAATATTAAAAAGCATAAAATAACGACAAATTGACAATTAATATACAAATTAGTACGAAATAATGAGTAGGATCTACAAATCGGCTAGAATGTTATATTCAAAATTGCTTTCACGGTTCACGCATACAAGAAAAATTGAATCAGTTTCAATAAGCCTACAGTCATTAAATGTTCATCTCTTACTTTTACACTATGCGCATTGTTTCAAGCAGTACCTAGGTATATGCAAGTACAATTCTCATTGTCATTTTCATTATCCGATTCACATGAACTGTCATCTTTTGGTTTTGTAAATTTTGCTTTTTTGCTATTTTTGTCTTTACAAAGCAAAGCAACTTTTTATTTCGTTTTTTTTTTCTTATTCTTGAAAGTATCTTTCTTTACCTTTTCTTCCTACCTTTACTAGTTTTTTTTTTTTTTGGATCTCACATGGTCACACATCTTCTAGAGTTTGAAAAAAAAACTAAAACTAATACCAGATATTTCACCGATGGGTTGTCCAGGTGACTAGATACGGCACACCTTTAGAAATCGATTGCAGGTCCAGAAGCAGGGCCATGGAGAGAAATGACGAGCCCCGGGAATAAAGCACACCCCTTAAAAAATTATCCGCAAAAAAATAAGTGACGAGCAAAAAAAGAGGTTTTTACTTTTTCCCAGGCCCCTACCGATCGCTGCGGGCTTCCTCTTTCAGTATGGGCCCCGGGGCTACAACCCCGGCTACCCTACCCTCTCGTCGGGCCTGTCCAGAAAAATATGAGAGTACTGCGGAAGCAGATGGAGCACATTCGGAAAGAGCGTTGATGAATCAACAAATCAAACGCTATTTAAAGAATGTGTAAACATGCCCCATATGTCTCGTGTAAACTTGCCCCTTCGGCATATTTTCAATAAAATGTAATCAATAGATTTTTGTATTGAAATTGACATTTAACAGATTATCTTAAAATAGCCGTAAAAGAACGGTTTAACAAGATAATCAATTGTGAATTGTAAAGAGCTAATAGTATAATTATTATTAACACCAACATAGTGGTGTAAAAATTTACTCACTTCAGTAAAAATCACAAATTCTGCTCTATGTTGTCTGTTACTAATATTACTGGTTCCAAACTGACATGATTGCAAATGGGAGTCTCGATTACTCGTTTGGTCTGGCAAGTGCTGGGCTCCGACTAACGATTTGTGAACTATAAGAACTGTGTAAACTTGCCCCTGTACCAAACTTATCCCAGTCTACCCTACTCGCAGAATTAGGCCCGTTCCACAATGTAGTGTCGCTCTCGATACTCTCTCAGATCGATAAAATATTCTTATAGAATAAACAATGAGTATGTATTCAAATCATCGCTACGATTCAAGTACGGTCGCAATCACGTTTCAATACCAATACATTTCGCAAAATATTTTATTGGAATAAGACCAAACTTTAAAAAAATTATTGAATTGAAAGCGAACCGAAAGCATATCGAAAGCGACACACAGCTGGAACTGTAAAATAATTGTGAACACAAGATATTACCGGAGCGAAACTGAACCGAGAGAGTATCGAAACCGGCACTCTGGTGTAGAATGGACCTTTAAATTAAATGTATTAGGAATATTTCTGGCAATTTATTAAAAAAATTCTTCTTCGTATGTGTGACAATAAAAAATAAAGTAAAACAAAGGTGGTCTAAAATATTTTAGAATATTGGGTGAATTTCGTCCGTAATACGTATGCAGTACTACTTATATTCATTGAATTATAGCCTATACAAAACTATTAGAGATATCCGTGACTAAATATATACATACATATATACTGTATTTAAACCCAAGGGAATATATTACGTACGTGGAAATATACAATGGGGGACCGAAAACAATTACGTAGGGAATATGTACCTATATCGAAATATTTTTGTCATAAACGACATTTTCTATTTATACGTCTATACTCACATACTCCCATATTACGTATACATATATGTGTTATAGTTTTGTCCCAAGTACGTGGTCTTTTGTAATTAAATGTTTTATAAATATTACAAAAAAAGCTCTTTTAAAAAACCGACTTCAAAAAGTAAAAAACAATTAATAGCACGAATTTTGAAGTCAGGCGGGGCGTCGTATGTAAAATTGTGATTGGATGTGCTTGAAAAATTCATGAATTCTTCAAGATCTACATTTTTTTTATACGACTCCCCGCCTGACTTCAAAATTCGTGCTATTAATTATTTTTTACTTTTTGAAGTCGGTTTTTTAAAAGAGCTTTTATTTCATACCTTTTAGTGACAATGCTTATGAGTCCACCCCGTTACAATTTTTTATTTGGTTTTTAAAATTTTTTTTATTAAATTCCAAATTTCATACGTTTAGGTGGAATAGTTTCCAAAATACCAACAGTGTCGAATAATCATAATTTTGGGCAGAGCTCAACCATTAAGTAAAACATAAAATTAATATAATAATATAAATAAATAACGATAATTGGATCAAGATAAATAAAAAAATATGTTACCATAGTTTTTATTTTTAAAGTAAATATAATTTTACATAATTGAGGGGCTCAGTGGAAAAGTGGTACAAGTGTATTTTGCTGATACTGAGTTATTGAATTTAGTATATTATGGAATGATAATATCATTCCATAATATGCTAAATTCAATAACTCAGTATCAGCAATATACACTTGTACCACTTTTCCACTGAACCCCTCATATACAAATTTTAAAATTCCCATAATTATTCATATTATTGAAGATGGTTAAAAAATTACTCAACCAATGTTAATAAAATTTTTATGGGACCACCTGGAGAGCTTTATCTACTAACCAAAAAAAGAATGGCGTAAATTGGCCCAGAAATGTGGGAGAAATCGGTGTACATACATAAAAAAAAACATACGGGTTGAATTGAGAACCTCCTCTTTTTTGAAGTCGGTTAAAAAGTAAGAAGTATGGAATAAATAAACTGGTAAAATAAAGCACCTGTCTATGGTGTCACTTCCATGTCTATCCGTCGGTCACAGACGATTTTCTCTGAAGTTATTTGACGTAAAAATGTGATATTTAGCACAGTGGTAGAGAGTGTTAAAAGGTGGGAGGTGTGGTGGCCCAAAACCTAAAAATGAATTTTGAATTTTTGGGTTAATTTAAGAGGGTAATCCGGGGAATAGGAAAAAATCGTTTCCCAAACTGTGTTCCACGTAACATTACTATTTCGCGAAAGAAACTATAAAATTGGGTTTAAAGAAAAAATGATGAAAAAAGTTTAGAAAAACTCATGTAGGGTGTCAAAGTAAAAACGTCAAGGAGTATACATGATGTACTTTTTACCCCCCTTTTGAGGTAAGAAAGGCGTGGGGAGTTAGTAAATACTTAAATGCTACAGAGAATATAGTGTAAATAGAACAAAAATTACTAGAATTTAAAATTTCTAGCATGATCATTTATTGTAACTATTTAATTATTTACTTCCTTGTAATATTTAAAAACAAGTTATATTGTACGGAATTTTTCATTTGTGCGGATATGATTTTTGCTTGACATTTTTTATAGAAATAATAAGTCAATTGCATGAATATGTGTTCTAATATTATAATCCTTTGCCCGCAGTAATATTTTGGTTGAAAACGATTGAAGGACATACTGGAAAAAGGTTTAGAGAGTAAATACCAATTATTTATTATTCAATTCGACATCGTAAATACCGATATTAAATCTCTAAATTACTGTAATTAGAAAAAGAAAACGCAAGCAACTTGTATAATAATTGATAAATAAAATCTATGCATTCGACTTTAAAACTTGTCAAACCATTTACATTAGAAATGATTATGCAATTGTATTTTCTATTCAAAATACAGACTGACGTTCCAATATTGTTTAAAATTACTAACTTTGTTAGTGACGTTGATTTAATTACCAATTAATATAGTAGAAAATAATTAATAAAATTTGCAATAGTTCCCGCAACTAAACTCAGTAGGGGTATCAACCTAACAATACGGACTGTACAGGCCATTATAGATATACAGGAAAATAATAATTTCTTTAATTTAAACCTTATTAATTGTTCAATTTTGATAATGTTTAAATGATATACCTACCTATTCTTATGGTATAAGATACCCTTTCATATTTTTTATTTTTTTACCCTTAAACACGGCAACGTAAAAAAATAATCTCAAAATGCATAAAACAATTGAAAAGTTCAAGGATAGTATGGATCAATTGCACACAAAAGCGAATTTTAAAATTTTGATCATTACTCAAAAAAATAAATAATTAAATAAAAATAACAATATTGAAACAGTCAATAATTTTCCTGCAAATATATTAACACTATGCAGACCGAGCATTTTCACAGTAAACTTTTCCAGGGGCCGGCAATATTTTTAAAGAAACTTTATATAAACAAATATACATAAAATGATTCAACATGTGTAAACATACGTACATATACATTGATATTGTTAATAAAATCATTAAATCAATAACAGGAAGTAAGAAAAACAGGTAAAAATAAAATTAATATAAAAAAAACAAACAGTAACTAATAATAATATATTATGTGCATGTAAAACACTTTTTATAAATATTTTTAAGTGTTTTGTTTATTCTAAAAATGTTTATAGAAACCAACACACAAAGAGTACTGTGTACTGGTATTTGTGTGAGTACACAAATACTTGCTTGTGCCTTGTGGTAACATCGCACACATAATGTGTAATCATTGATCGTGATCAGCCTCTACGGTTGTTGTGATTATTTTCGGATACCGAAAACGTGGGTAGTAAAGTGGTGAAATATAAATTTTATGGGATCGAGCTGCTTTCGTATTCACATAATTATGTAAGAAATGGATAAGATACTTTTAGCAATACTATTTTTGATTCAAAGTGAATGATCAAACAAAAAATAAATAAAATACCTTATGGAAAACTTTATACAAATTATTATGTTGAGATGTTATGTGGATTTACTAGGTTAATTTCGATCATACGCAAACTTTCGGAATTATTTACGTGTTTTTCTGTAAACTTGTACTTGTATAATCATAAACTGTACTGGCCAAATAGCCGTTAAACAACCCAATGAGGGAAAAAGTCAAAAAGATGTCTTTATGAAGTCTTTTTTAAGACGTCTTTCTGAACTGTAAATATGACATCTTTAAGACATCTTTTTTTAAGATGTCAGAAATAAGAGTTCTTAAAAATATCTTAAATATGAATTCAAATTAATGATATTAAATAGACATCTTTTTTCTGACATCTTTCGGACTTTTTAAATAAGACTTCTTAAAGGTATCTTAAAGGAGTCATATTTAAGATTCAGAAAACAGCACAAACAGTTTGTTTCATAACTAGGGTTTCTGATCTCGAATCGATTTTATCGAAAATCGATTGTTGGAGAGCCGATCTTCGATTTTTCGAATCGATTCTTTGGCGACCAAATCGATACAGAGATCGTGAAAAATATACGGGATGGGAGATCGATCCTTTCGAATATAAATTAAAATATTTTTAATGAAAATATAATATTTTTTCAAAATTATTGTAAAATATATTTTAACTATATATTTATGTTGTCAAATAATTTTACCACTTTTATGATTCATTTACAGAAAAGTGAGTCAAATTTTTGATTCATGCAGGCCCGACGAGAGGGTGGGGTAGCTGGGGTTGTAGCCCTGGGGCCCGAGCTTCAAGAGAGGGCCCATGACGGTCAGTAGGGCCCCGGAAAAAGTAAGTTTTTTTTTTTTGGTAGAGACATTTTTAAGAAATGTGCTTTATTCCCGGGGCCCGCCATTTCTCTCCACGGCCCTGGATTCAAGTGTTTTAGCGCAAACTGGAAACCATTTTATTCATATTAAATTCAGTAGTTCATTTTCAAAGGAAATTAAAAATTTTTTTGAAACTGATTCGTAATGATCCAATAAGAAACTTCATTAAAACATTTGTCTACCTTTTATTTTCTGTAAGTACAAAAATTGAATCGATTTTCGTCAGATCGGTCTTTTGTGAGCCGATTTTCTCCTGCATCGATTTTCGGCTTAACGATTCGAATCGATCTACAAGATCGATTTTTTGGCCAGAGATCGGAAACCCTAATCATAACTCGAAAACCATAAGAGCTATAAAGCTCCTGACTATAGCAATCGGTTGCCCCCGTCGATATCTACAACTCTTATTTGAACAATTTTTCGATTAAATCAACGGTTTGGCTGTAATCAAAATGGCAACTCTTGAAAAACTCACGCTGTATATGTACCAAAATATATATAATAAAAAAGATGAGAGTTGTTCTTATTATTAAACAAAACCGAAAAATTATAATTTTTTTCAGTTATTGACGAATATGATTTTATTAAACGTTTAAAAATGAAACAATTTTTTTTTACATTTTAAGGTTATATTGTTACAGATTCAGTTAAAAAAATAACCTTAAAATGTAAGAAAATTGTTTCATTTTTAAACGTTTAATAAAACTATATTCGTCAAAAACTGAAAAAACTTATAATTGTTCGGTTTTGTTTAATAATAAGAACTACTCTCATCTTTTTTATTATATATATTTTGGTACATATACAGCGTGAGTTTTTCAAGAGTTGCCATTTTGATTACAGCCAAACCGTTGATTTAATCGAAAAATTGTTCAAATAAGAGTTGTAGATATCGGCGGGGGCAACCGATTGCTATAGTCAGGAGCTTTATAGCTCTTATGGTTTTCGAGTTGTGATTAGGGTTTCCGATCTCTGGCCAAAAATCGATCTGTTTTGAGCAACAAAGAAATATATTTTTTTAGCGCCTAGTTGGTAAGGCGCTTGGCTAGCAACTAAGTGATCCGGGTTCGAGTCCCAGCCGATCCAATTTGATAATTTTTCAAACACTATGTCAATTTTAATTAACAAAGAAGTAACACAATCTTTGTGCAAATCAAAAGAATATTATAAGTACGTAAGTTACATTAGAATATATATCTACCAAGATATATATAATAAAAAAGATGAGAGTAATTCTTATTATTAAACAAAACCGAAAAATAATACGTTTTTTCAGTTATTGACGAATATAGTTTTATTAAACGTTTAAAAATGAAACAATTTTCTTACATTTTAAGGTTATTTTGTTACAGATTCAGTTACAAAAAATCATGTAAGCTTACTTGAGATTGTATATTGTAATTTTATAATATTCAATCGATTTAGGAGCTGAAGACTTCGTAATCTGATGTCTTAAAAAATTCTTATTTCTGACTTCAGAATTATCTCACATTTCTGATGCCTTAAAAAAATATAGTATAAATATATTATTTTTTCTATGGAAACCACTAACAAAAATAATTTAAACAGAAACAATATTAGGACATCTAAATGAATTATCAAAGAATTCTTATGTAAGACATCAGAAATATGATGTCTTAAACAGTTCTTATTTCTGACTACTTTACGAACTCATATTTCGGATGTCTTAAACATTTCTTATTTCTGATAACATTATGAATTCATATTTCTGATGCCTTAAATAGTTCTTATTTCTGAATACTTTATGAATTCATATTTGCGATGTCTTAAGCAGTTCTTATTTCTGATTGTTTTATGAACTCATATTTTGGATATCCTTATTTCTGACTACTTGACGAACTCATATTTCGGATGTTTTAAACAATTCTTATTGAATTCATAAAGATATTTTATGCATCGATTTAGGAACAGCTTATGAAGTCTTAATTATGATATCTTAAAGAACTCTTTTTTCTGACTTCAGGATTGCGAAGTCTTAAATAGCTCATATTTCTGATGTCTTAAACGGCTCATATTTCTGATGTCTTAAAAAAGATGCCTTTAAGAGGTCTATATCAAGAATTCATTGAAAAGTATTAAGCGTAATTGACGAAATAAGAGAAATATAATTAATTTAGTTAAAATTATTTATTTACATAATTGTATGTATATGTACAACGTATATTAAAGTGTTTAAAAAATTAACATTTAAAATTAAATTTACTCCAGGATTTTATCAGGAATGTCACAATTTTTACACCAATTACAACAGAAACAATCCAAAACACAAACTAACCATACCATACATCCATCAAATTACAAATTATTATCATACCTTCTTAAATTAACACTATCATAAATTCACTTCTTTCAATTCACTTTGACTTTAAATAATTTTCTTTAAGCTACCATATTTTAGTTTTGTTTAGTATCACCATCACCATCATTTCCATCTTGTGCTAAAGGGTATCCCGGGATAAGAATGGCCAGTTGGCCTCCAGAAGAGATTTTTAACGGCTCCTTGGCTACTATAAGGGCAGCTAATAAGAAGTCTTGCGTGCAACTTTTAGCCTCCTATCTTGGGTAGTTTAGAAGATATTTGTGATAATAGGTATTAAGGCCATGATTTTTTAAACCTTTACATCTCGCAAACTGTTACAGATATTGAAATGAACTAAAAACCATTGAGTAGGTCTAAGTTAGTACTATAATATATATTTCTTTCAAATTTTCCCGTTAGTAAACAATCGTAGAAAATTCGAGAAAAAAATAGAAAGACACGTTTTTAGTGGTTCCTTTAGAGTGATAATCAGGAAAAAAGCCTTAAATATTGCACATTAGGTCCTGTTTCCTGTGAGGTGCAACAAAAAGTTCTTGTGATATTTTTTATACAATATTTTAATATTTTTAGAAAAATATTCACATTAAAGTACGTAATAAGAAAGGAAAATAAGAAAAAGTAAAAAATTTATGCGGTCTCGATTCGGGCCGATCCACCGCATAAGAAAAGGTTTTTTTTTACTGTCTGTAATAGACTATACATTTTACAGCAGTTTATGAAGTTTTTGAATATTTTTTTGTGCAATTTTTTTATGCAGTCCCTATTCACCGCATAAACAAAAGAAATCTATGACCTTCAATCCGGCCGTATACATTCTACTTTCTAATTACTAAAAACGATTACCGGATTCAAAAGTCTGAAGTTTAATGAAGTCTCAATAATGATGTGGGTGACGTCTGTAATAAACTATTCGTCTGAAAAATGGACATTAAACCCCATTACTGTTATTATTACTATTATATAGAAAAGTATCAAAATGACTGAACGTGATATATTACATGTTGTGTAATTTAATTGCTAAAATGTATCGTCCTTTGTAGTAAACAACCTTGAACTTTTTATAATTTTTAAAACGCTATAATATTATGTACTTCATAACATCATAACATCATAACATAATACATTTTATTATTATTTTACATTATTACCTATTAATTATAATCATAAGTAGGTATTACTGATCACAGTAACATTGCCTCTAATTTGTGCAGATGAAGAAAATAGTTTGGGGGCCAGGGCCGACTTTTTTTTCAAAATTTATCGCCACTCTTCTGTGTGCCACTTCATTTAGGCGAGACTTCTTTTTTTTTTATTTTGAAAAAATCTTGTGAACGCGGCGTTTTCTAGTGAGCAGCTTCGAAAACCTTAATTTGATGATGCCTTAAAAAGAGAGGTATTGATAAGCTAAGAAAATTAACCCCTAATATGACAATTTTCTAAAAAAAGCCATTTTTTGACCACAGATTTTTTTTGTGAAGAAAACGTATAGTTACTTTTAATTTTATATTATTGTGGCGTGATGTTAGGGTCCTGTATTTTACTAAAATAATGAGAAATATATATGTAAAAAAAAGTACCTATAGTTAAATGTTTTGCCATATTAGGCGTTCATTTTCTTAATAGCTAGGGAACTGATGGCAATTTAGGTATATGATAGCATCGTCGTTGATAGTAATATGTTATGTAGTTTACTACTATGTTAATAAGCAAAATTTAGAACAAAGCTCAGATGGCGCTGACTTTTTTTGTAAATAAATTTTGAAAATGCAAAAAAAAAAATTCCTTAAATCATAACATCGTGTCTGCCACCGATATATATATATATATATATATATATATATATATATATATATATATATATATATATATATATATATATATATATATATATATATATATAAGTGGAGCTCATTTCAATTCACAACAATATTATCAAAGTGGGGTCAAATTTTGGGCAAATTTTGAATCCGACCCAACATTTAAGGGGGGTGGTAGGGGGAGGGGCGGTAAAATAATAAACCTTTTCCAAACCGTTAGTGAAAATTGAGTGAATTGCATTTCGATATACAGGAACAACTAAGAGTGACTCAGAATAAGCCAGTAAATAAAATTGTCTGACCGGGTGGCTGCGCCGACTGCCAGAACAACTGAATTCATTGCACTTTACCATCAGAAGAGGGTGGAAGTCAGGACGAGTGCCAACTCCAAGATATATAGGGGCTATAATTATAGCGACCATAAAAGAAGAGAAAAATTTACCTATAATTCGTTAGAATAAATATGTGATTAAATCTGACAAAAACTTGTTGTCTTTCTGCCTTCGAAAAATCAGCACTGAAATTTTCTGCCATTTTTATTTCTTTGCTTCTTATAGTAACAGCAACAATTATGCTTAAAGGCAGAAACGATGAAATTACTTCATAGGTATGTTTTTCTTGCAAATTTTCAATACTCCAGTTTTCGAATGCAGCGTCCTCTGAGTGGCAGAAGTGAAAATTCTTACTTTTTATAAAGTATTTTCAATAATTAACTCAGTCTGCCTGACGATGAAATGACTTACTTTTTCATATATCATAAAAATCCAAAAAATTGAATTTTTTTTAAAACGCAATGGGAAAAATTTCTGCCGCTTGCATTTCCTTTACTTTAAAGCTAACACAATTTTAATAGTACAAGAGGCAAACGCGATGGTATTATATAGGGTACCTATATTTTTTTACAAGTTTGGAAAGCCCTCATTTAGTATCGCAGCAATATATTAATGGCAGAAATTGTTTTTATTGTCTCTTTTATTCAAATCTTTCTTATTATCGACTTCTGCCAGACTATGAAATCATATAAATTTTCCTGCCATCAGCTCCCTAGCTATAACTTATCGATACTCCTCCCTTGTGGCCAGCGCTTTGTTTTTAAATTCATGTATAATAAATGAAATAACAAACACTAAAAGACATCTGTTCCACAAAAATGGCGCACCATTTGACGTGTCCGCCGTCTGTAACTGGTCAAAGTAACGGCTTGTAATAATTTTATTTTACCAGCTGATTTTTCCCATAATTATTAAATAAATACTTTTAGAATCAGATGGTAACATTTGAATTTTTGAAAGATGCTTTCTAACACTGACACTTATTCGGAATCGTTTTCTTGACTGTAAATTACCTTTTGAATTTTCGATGTTTACCTGTTTTGCCGACGCAACTTAACCGAAATAAGTGGTAGTATCTGCATTTTAAAATTTTTGGATCAAAAGCTTAAAAATTGCAGAGGGGGAGACAAACTATATTGGCCATTTGCAAATTCAGTACTTCACTTAAAAATGTTCGGTTCGGTAATAACATTAATAATAAATTCTGTATAGGTAGTGTATGGTAAAGTTTTACTTTACATTTATATGTTTATTGTCTGGAAAACTTGATTGTCATTATAAATAATATTCTATTTTATACCATTACATAGAAATCTCTCCCGTCATGAAGTGAATTTGACGTAGATATTTTTTTTGTTTTGTTCTCCACTATCTCGTTCGTTAACGACTTAACATGTTTGCGTCTATCAGGGCCGCGCCAAGCGGGGGTGTTAGGGGTGCCTAGTACCCCGGCGGCAGGCTTTGGGGGCGGCAAATAAAATATAAAATTATTACTATTTTTATGTGGTAATTTTGATGACACTTAAATGTTACCCGCATTTTGCTTAATACTTGTATATTATGATTGTTGTGACCCGTCAGTAATCCGACTATTCCGATTGTTGACCAGCGACAACAATCATTTGCGCGGTAATCGGCGAGATCAAACGGGATCGGGATCGAACATGCTCTTGCACGCTTTAATTTTATAATACCCCTGTCGCAGCATCTGCATAACATAGCGAATTTCCAAATCTTGGGCACTGGCGGATCTCATCTAAGACCTGTACCTATTTAAAATAGTTTAGCTTTCTAAGAGTAAAAGAATTTTTAAAATCGGCTGGGTAATTAGTTTTGGTATTTTTGGGGACCCAAGAACCCGAACGAATTTTGTGCAGCATAGTTGTATCCATCTAAAATAATTTAGTTCTCTAGCAGTCAGAAATTTTTTAGCATCGGTTCGATAGCTTATTACTGGCGTTTTCGGATCTGCAAGATCCCGGTGGACCTCATTAAAAAATCAGCTCGACCGTATATTCTAGGCGGACTTTATGTAATATATATATATATATATATATATATATATATATATATATATATATATATATATATATATATATATATATATATATATATATATATATATATATATATATATATATATATATATTCAAAACCCGTTGTGTAGCATTCTACGCCGCATTTGCATCCGCAGGACAGTTGTGGATCTCAGATAACACAACCTTTACCTATCTAAAATAGTTTACCTCGGTAATAGTAAAAAAGTTTCAAAATCGGTCAGTTATTTTATTTTTGACACTTTTAGGTCCTACTGACACTGTCAGACCTTACATAACGTAATCTATATGTATCTAAAATAGCTTAGCTCCCCAACAGTGAAAAAATTTTCAAAATCGGTCGGTTAGTTTATTTTTGACACTTTTGGATCCCATGGACCCTGGCAGACCTTACATAACGTAATCTATATTTATCTAAAATAGTTTAGCTCTGTAACAGTGAAAAAATTTTCAAAATCGGTCGGTTAGTTTATTTTTGACACTTTTGGATCCCATGGACCCTGGCAGACCTTACATAACGTAATCTATATTTATCTAAAATAGTTTAGCTCTGTAACAGTGAAAAAATTTTCAAAATCGGTCAGTTAGTTTATTTTTGACACTTTTGGGTTCTATGGACCTTGGTGGACCTTACATAACGTAATTTATATTTATCTAAAATAGTTTAGCTCTGTAACAGTGAAAAAATTTTCAAAATCGGTCAGTTAGTTTATTTTTGACACTTCTGGATCCTATGGACCCTGGCAGACCTTACATAACGGAATCTATATTTATCTAAAACAGTTTAGCTCTGTAACAGTGAAAAAATTTTCAAAATCGATCAGGCAGTTTATTTTTGACACTTTTGGGTCCTGTGGACCCTGGCGGACCTTACATAATCTATTCTAAATCTATCTAAAATAGTTTAGCTCTGTAACAGTGAAAATTTTTTTAAAATTGGTCGTTTAGTTTATTTTTTACAATTATGGGATCAGTAAATCCTGGCGAAACTCATACAAGTCTAGTACTCTAACAGTAAGAAAAGGGTTCTAAGGATCTCATATAACTTATGGCAGTCCGTAAGGTTCTTGCGGACATCATTTAATTAATTCAAATACTTTAACTTACTAACTGTGGAAAAATTTTTAAAATCGATTGGTTAATTAATTTCTGGCCTTTTTAGGTCCCGAAAACCTTGACCTCACATAAAATACCTTAAATCCATTTGAAATGGTTTAATTTTTTAACACTATTAATTATTAGTGAAAAAATTTTCAAAATCGATTCAAAATATTTTTCCGTGCATACATATGTACATTATACATATTTTGTTTTGTTTCATATATTTAATAATATTATATCATAACATAATCTTCAATTTCTTGTTTACTTAAAAATTCAATAAAAAAAAAAAAAAAAATTCTTCATTACATTAGCTTAGAAAATCTGTTTAATTTACATTTTTTAACATGAGATAGAACCATGCTAATTATAATGCAATAAATGAGAAACAAAACTCTATACATGTGTGTGTTATAACACATGTATGTGAATATACTTCACTTGTTCTCACAAAATTCTTTAATAAAAAAGTGAAATATTTTTATACTTCATAAAGAACTGAGATAGAAATATAAATTACTTATTACAATGACAAAGAGAGCAAAATAAGGCAATAGTGAAAATTACGATTTTCTCGAAAACTACTTAACATAGAAAGAAAATTATAAGAACATTTTCTTCATAATTTTTTTTTTCCTTTTCAACGATGTAAAAATCGAACTGTCTTATGATAAGATCGAATGATAAAAAATGGCCAGAAAACCTACTTCTGGGCATCCGACGTGTCTGGCTAACGAACTTAGCCAAGCCAATTCAGAATCCAGTCCGCACACAAAATTTCATAAGCGTTAGACGTTTCGTTCGAGAGTTATCGTGGGAACACATAAATATATATATATATATATATATATATATATATATATATATATATATATATATATATATATATATATATATATATATATATATATATATATATAAATTTTAGTGAATATCATTTTCGTATTCTAGGGACCTCAAAACAGATTTCTGCCATAGTCCCGGACTCAGATTGCGTCATGAGACCTACTGTAATAGCTGAATTTCGAGTTTTCGAAATTCGCTAAAAACCGTCGTTGAATTCTACACATAAAACATTTATCAATCTTGCATTTCATTAAAGTAAGTATATATAGTAAGTAAACTGGTAGCCGGGAGGCATATATTTTATTATGAAAAATGTATTACAAATAAGTTTGGCGTTTTAGGGGCGGCAACTTTTGTCTTGCACCCCAGCGCAAATGTCCCTTGGCGCGGCCCTGGCGTCTATCGTTTCTATTCTGTCGTTTGCACGGAATAGTGTCATTTTTAATTGTATACGCTTTGTGTCAATTTCAATCGAACGTTGAAATAAATAATATGAATATAAATAAACTTGACTCTCATAATATTTTTTACAGTTCAGTTACTCGCCGCTGTATAATTTCATTTTGTGTTTAGTTGACGAAACCTTAATAAATATATGTATAAATATAAAAGTCTTAACAAAAATAAGGTTATGTACATACAGATCACGAAAGTGAACTCTATAAAGAAAATAGAATATGTAAAATAGGATAAAAATTTCAGGAAAAACAGAATTTAATTTTTTTTAATGTATACCTTTCCATATATTATTTATTGATGTTATTAATTATTATGTATTAAAATAAATGCTATCACGTACCTAACAGGGCTGGCGCTACCATATACTCATGTAGGCGAACTAGGCGACCGCCTAGGGCGCCAGAAATCGCCTCAGAAATTTGCGCCCCAGAAATCAAGGGACGTAAAAATCTGGGAACGTAAAAATTAAAAATTTTTCAAGTACTCTACGTACATCGCCGGTATACGTATTTTGTTAACTATTCACTTTCCATACGGTTTTAATATTTTTGTATTTTTATGGCAAAAAGGTTGATCGGATGGATATATGTTTTAAAAATGTTAAATGTGTTTGTAATAAAATTATCCACTTGTTACAATCCATGTTTTTTTTATGTTTAAAATCATCAATATGCGTGTCTCTACAATATTCAATTTCGAAGTCAAATGGTTACATACAAACTTACAAACTGAATTTCTTTAGAAAAGTATAGTGAGGGGTTAACCTTTTCTAAAATTTCCTTTTATGATTTTTTGTTAAAATATTTTTTTTCATATTATTATGTTGGGTCAGTGTGAAATATTTTTCGAACAAAAAAAGTGTCACTTTCATTGTTTATAGCCAAAAAAAAAAATTCATCAAGTGCGTGTTTTTGACAGGCACTAATAATGTCATCTCAGTGAAAGTGTTAATTTATGATTTTTTGGCTCGTTTTTTAAGTACAGTGAGATTACAGCCCTCTTGCGTTTGTTCAATATATGCATGTACAACTCTATAATACACTGAGAATACAGCCCTCTTGTGTTTATTCAATATATGCATGTACAACTCTATAATACAGTGAGAATACAGCCCTCTTGCGTTTATTCAATATATGCATGTACAACTCTATAATTATTACATTATATATTATTATTATTATTATTAATTTTTCCCCCACTGTGATGACACAACGAAATTAATATGTCATCCTTCGGTGACATAAAAATGAATCTGTTACTTCTTTTACAATTATATTTATAGCATTTATAGCTAAACAATCCTTTATATTTGTCACTAAAAGATTTATGGGCTTTTTTTTACTGGTAATTATTTTTTACAACAATCAGGTCTTTACAACAATCACTCAGAAAAGTGTCTAAAAAAAGTTAGATTTTTATTATGCCCTCCCAGATAGATTTGGGGGATTATCATAAAATGCATACAATAATTTTTGGAAATTAATCGTCAACTTTCTATAAATTTTATTTAATATATCGAATTTACTTTGATTTTCCGCTAGATTTCCATCAATTTTGTCCTTCAAACTTTTATCATTCGAAGCGCAAACACATTTATGATTCTTTACACCAACGTTGATACTTTTGTTGAGTTCATTTAATTTAAGAAAAATTGAAGCTACACGTAGTGTAAATGAGATCTAATATCTGAACAGAAAATAGAAGTTGTTGAATAGAAGTTGTGGAAATCAATTAGAAATTTGAATACACAGAATACACGCATATTATATAGGAAACGTTGAATCTGTGCATATCATTAATATGACTTCTTATCATCAGAATAACTGCGTTCGTAAGGCACAGGAAATGATTGGTAAATTTGAGGGAAATGTATGCCGATTGTAATGGATTTAACATCCCTTAAAACCGAAAATAACGTAGTGTTGATCGGATGTCTTCGCATTCATTCGGACTTTTCTTAAAATGATGGACTACATATATGTCATGTTGTGAAGTACGTGATTAATTACCAAGCCGTAAGCGTGTTTGTAAAAAATTCTGGATAGCAGTGTGTCTGTGTGTGCTAGATACCGCTTAAGCTGAAGAGTCACACAGCAACTGTAGCCGTGTGAAGATTGATTATTTGTATTGTTATCAACTACTTCCCAACAATATAAGCGAATACATATTATATAATTTATGCAGGAACGGTACGCATATAGTGTAGTCCACGTGTAGTCGGTGTAGTCCAGTTTCGCACGATAATTAACAATAAGTAAACTTGATACATACATTCATGAATGGCTACAATACTAACTTAATATTTAATTTTAGAAACGCCATTTGCAATTTTTGGGTGGCACAAACGTAAGAGAGGCACTACATCGCTATAGTTGAAATAGCGATAGTTTGGATGTCGGGTATACACTCGGCTTTTTAGCCCTTTCCTATAAAACCATGTCCCTGTCACTCTCCATTTAGTCTATAATGAAAAAATGGACCGTTTTCTGACGTCGCTATAACTAATATACCAGATGGCGTTGATTTACTAGGGGATAAAATTAGAGTCGAGACATGAGGTTTAATAGTTCGCTATTTGTCATCTAAAATAAATTGGAAATAAATTAAATATTTAAAAAAATATTTTAATTCAACCTACAAAGATTAATTAAATTAAAAAATTTTAATTCTTCGTTAAAACATAACTTGGTGACGATACTTTTGTACTCAATCATAGGGTAATTAATTTTGACATCTATTTGATGAAAAATGCTCACATGTCCCAACTCTATTTAGTATACCTCCTATACCATTAGCGCCACGTAGCAAACGTAGCAAACTGTGACACGAAAAGGTCCGTCCTTGAAAACAAGTGGCAGGGACATGCTATAAAACATTGATGTGCATGCGCAGTTTATTTTCAGTCAGCGCGCACATCATGATAATAAGCCAAAAAAAAAAAAAAAAAAAAAAAAATAGTGCCTGAAATGTCAAAACGGTCAAAACAAAATATGTGGTGATTTATCATGAAAAGTAAATACGTGCCATTTCATATACAGTTAACTTTAAAAATAAATTTATATAAAGAAATATGTGTTTTTAATTCAATAATGTTTTGTGTAAGGCATTTTTTCTATGAAAATGGGATTATCGTTTAGAATTGGAATTGGAAAAAGAAACATAGAATTGGAATTTACATTATATATACCTACATGTATCTAATATGAATAAATTATGTTTCAATAATTTTATATTATGGTGTTATGTTGTTTTTCTCCTTTGATGAAATTATTTTGTGTGATATACTGTATTAATTACTTTGTGCAAAACTATTATTGTGTTATGTATTGTGTCGATTTTTATAAAATAAAATGCCGATAACGATCAACAATTACAAGTCCTGAAATTCAAACTGCAATCCGTTTATTATTACCGGGCGAATCAGCAAAATATTATGAGAACCCCAAAATAATTTGAATAAGAGTATCTAATATTACACGAATTCTTTTTGGTAGTAGTAGTTATGCTCGATGGTGTATCGTTTAATAAATGGGTTATTTATTATCGAGAATTTCGGGAATTTCTTTTTTAGATCACATGTTTTTTTGCTAGGTTAACCACATGGGACATGGTTGTCAAAATTAAATTCTCGCCTTTACGTAAGAATCTAATGCGCATACTTGGCGTAGGAATATATACATAAAAAACACGCATGCGCGCAAATAAATTTTAAGGGAAGGGGTCAAAAATCGAGTATGCACGAGACGCATACTCTCGCTAATAATACTATAGTTTCAAGCTACTGTGACACCGGAATTAGCGACAAACTTCACCTGGACCGGTAAAACTGCAGGAAACATCAGTGGAAAGAAAGTTTTATATAAAACAAAACTTATTTCAATTTTTTTTAGTAAGTATATATATATATATATATATATATATATATATATATATATATATATATATATATATATATATATATGTATATATATATATACATATATATATATATATATATATATATATATATATATATATATATATATATATATATATATATATATATATATATATATAACGATCAGCTTTCATATGAGACATGACGATTATTCAAACATTAAAATTTGACGTATTTTTTAGATGTAATAAAAAAAAATCAAAATATCCCTCAATTAACTTCCGACGAATGGAGACACAATTGTCAGGCTGTCTTAAAGAGCCATAAACAAATAATAATCAACATGAGGAATACTGCAAAGAAAACAAGTGGAAAGTCAGGATCTCGTCGGAGTAGCCGAGAACAAGAGAACGAACTTTTTCCAAGCCTTGAAGATCCTCAGCCCGGTCCTAGTATAGTTGTCGACACCGATTCAGAACAAATAAATATAGTTCATTTCAATTGGGTTGAACCCTGTTATTATTGAATTTACATAAGAAAAATGGTCAAGCTATTTGAAATGAACTATAATATTAGTGATTCTACAGATAGTGATAATTAAAGTGAATAGTATTAATACATTTAGAATAATAATTATATTTTTTATGAAAAAGTGTGGTTAAAATTAATAATAAATAAATAATTTTAATTAACATTTTATATAAATATTCTACGAATATAATGGTCTCAATATGAACGAAACACATTCCGCCTTTATGCCCATAAGTTTCCATCAAATTTCCCTTAATTTTACCGCTTTGATGAATGCATGATGTCATTGAATATTCCTCCACGTTTCCATCAAATTTCCTTCATCGAAAGCAAGAAACTTCTTCCTTAAATTTTACTCCCACAAGACAGCAATATGTTTATTGCATAAAATAACGAAACATTTGTTCCGTACTTCTTATTATTATTCTTTCATATAATTCTGCCTTCTTGAAAAGCGATGGATCTGTCAATTTTGATCAGAAATTTGCGGAAATTTGGGAGAAATAATCCCGAATTTGTCTATCTGGGTACATGTCAGAAATTATTCTTCAAAAGAGTGTCAGTGAATGCATCATATCTTTCTCTATAATATACTAAAACTTCAAATTCAACCTGGAAAATTTCAAATGATCGATTCACCTTAACGCCAGCATAACTACAAATTTTTCTCAAAAAAATCCGTGGGAATTGCAGGAGCACCGTTCGAACTCCCGGAACGCTGTTCCGCCGCGCTCTGGCCGACTTTGAGCCCTGATTTTAAGTACAGTTCAATTACACATGTATACGCAGACGGGTGTAAAAATCTGTAAAAAACAATAATTAATCAATAACATTAATTATTCGATTACGACATGGTTTGAATTGTTTTGTTTTTTTACTTCGTTGCTGACATTGACATCCATTAATAAAAATGAATGGTAGTTACCTCAATATTTCACTCTTCAGTGCACAAAATGTGTGTGTATAAGTGTATAATATTATCTATAGGTATAATTTTAACAATGTAGTGTAGGTGAAATTAACTAAACTTGGTCTGACGTCATTAAACAAACAAATGAAGTAAAATTAGACGTATAAAATTTTCCGTCTTTTTTATTTTTTTATTTTTATTTATTTATTTATTTTTTTTTATTTAAAAATAACTATAACAACTTAAAAATGCACGTCTAATTTTGCTTCATTTGTTAATGAATGACGTCAGGCCAACTTTAGTTAATTTAATCTATAACATGGTACAATAAAGTATAGAAAAAGGATCTAGGAACGTTTTGTGACAATTCATTAAGGGAGACCACTAGTGTGACCGCCTGAAAAAAAGATGATTTTTTGGGAATTTTTTTAAAGGAAACTACTGTATGGAATGTTTTAATATTTTAAGGGAATATTCGTTGATATATAGTAAAGTTTTTGGACCAAAAAATTGAAAATTAAGTGAATTATTCGCGATTTCCCAAGGCTCCAGAAAAAAAGTTCCCCCACTGCTGCAGTGATAGCGACCTTCACAGTGCTTGAAATCAAAAAAACCAAAAAGTCTATTAAACTAAATAGAAGGTATTGCCCGTGCCATGAACGCTAATTGAGAAAAAAATTGAAATTTAACAAAATGGCGGATTTTTAAAAAAAAAAAGTACAAAAAATAAGTAATTTTCATAAGAAGTTAGTGTTTGTTCCATCACATACATTTATTTAATTATTTTAAACTTTTTAGTATTTCCAGAATGGAATTCAGCTATTACAGCCACTGTCATAACGCGACCTGAGCCCGAGACTATGACAGAAATTTGTTTTGAGGTCCCTATAAACCGAAAATAATATTCGCTAAAATTTATATATATATATATATATATATATATATATATATATATATATATATATATATATATATATATATATATGTGTGTGTTTGTGTGTGTATGTACATATATATATACACATATACATATATATATATACTCCTCAAAACAAAATAAGGGCCACTTGAAAGTTTGTATTTTAAAACTGATTTATGTCGATCCACGTCAAAATAACTTTTCTAAATGACTGTTGTTATGATATTAAGTGGTTGAGTAAATGATAACAGTTAAGTTTAAGTGATATTATTGTTGAGGGGAAGATTTAAACGTTTTTTTGTCTCGCACAGCGTCAAGTGGTTAGTTTTACTTATTTTTTTGAATTTGATTTTAAATCAGTTTGCGCTAGATTATTGATTGCTGAGGTTGTTTTTTGAAGTTTGGCGTGTTATTCAATCATTTATTTTTACACTGCCGAGAATTCCACACCATATGGACGAAGCTACTGCTACCAGAACCGTAACGAGGATTGAGGGTGGTCAATCTCAACGTTCCGTGGCTCTGCAGTTGGGTTGTTCACGAAGGGCTATTCAAAATGTTTGGAATCGGTATCAGCAGACCGGTAGTATAACTCGGCGCCGTGGCTCAGGAAGAGTTCGTGCTACCACTGCCCGTGAAGACCATTACATTCGACTGTGTGCACGACGTGAGCCGACTGTTACCGTAGGTACTCTGCAAAATCGCTTACATCGATCTACTGGTACTGCTGTCAGTAATCAGACCATACGAAATCGTTTGCATGAAGACCAACAACGTTCAAGAAGACCAGTAATCCGTACCAAACTGACCGGAGCGCATCGTGCAAACCGTTTAAGATTTGCACGTGAACACCTTGAATGGTACTCTTCATGGATGAGTGCAAGGTGAAGTTTTTTAGTGATGATCGACGTGTAAGAGTGTGAAGAAGAAGTGGGGAAAGGTTTGCTGATCGTCACATTCATGAACGCGACAGATTTGGCGGTCCTAATGTCATGGTCTGGGGTGGAATTAGTTTGCAAGGCAAAACTGAGCTTGTTTTCCTGAACGAGGGTACTGTAAGGGCTCAAAATTATATCGAATAGGTTATCAGACCCCATGTGATCCCCTTTACACAACGAGCGGCCGACGGATTTATCCTGATGCAGGATAATGCCCGAGCGCATACCGCTCGAGCGACGACAACTGTCCTTAGGGAGGTTAATATACAGGTTTTATCGTGGCCTGCAAATAGCCCTGACTTGAACCCAATAGAACATCTTTGGGATCAATTAAAACGGCGAGTCAGAGCAGCCGGAGAGGATGTGCACACCCAACAACAACTGATTGATGTCTTGAGAAGATGTTGGGAGGAGATTCCTGATGAAACCGTTAGGCATCTTATTGAAAGCATGCCGAAGAGGCTTCAAGAATTTGTTTTAAAAAGGGGAGGGCATACTCGATGTTAAATCACCGAAAAGTTGCATAATGTGTGCTTTTACTCAAAGCGTGAACGTTTGTTGATGACTGTAAAAATAACTATAAAAATGATAAAATCCTAAAAAAATGTAATTATGGATTAATTTTTTATTTAATCTTATAAAATTAATTTTATTTAGTAAAAAATTAGTTCCTTAATTAAATGTAAGCATACCTTATACTGTAACTTATATAAAAATAAACTTATGCAGCAAAACATGAGTGGCCCTTATTTTGTTTTGAGTAGTATATACATATATATATATATATATATATATATATATATATATATATATATATATATATATATATATATATATATATATATATATATGTATACTATATATATATACATTTATATATATATATATATATATATATATATATATATATATATATATATATATATATATATATATATATGTGTGTGTGTGTGTGTGTGACCGCACGATAACTATCGAACGAAACATCCTACTTTTACGAAATTTGGTGAAAATATTGGAAGTTCCAAACCGTTGAACGAGTTCGTTAACCAGGCACATTTGATGCCCGAAACATGATTTTTTTGGCAATTTTCGTGAAAAAATTAGTTTTTTGCCAAAATTTCCCTTCAATAAAAAATTTTTGCGATATTTCTTTACACCATTGAAACGAGGAGAAAAAATCACACAAAAAAAGTCTTTATTATTTTATGTCAACTAGTTTCCGAGAAAAACTAATATTTTTAAACGGAAATTCGCTATGTTATGCAGAATGCTGCGGCAGGGGTTTTATTACTTTTCAGCTAATTTACAGATACTGTATGGGAGAGGACCCAAATTTGAGGTAGGATCCTAATTTGAGATAGCAAAGTTTTGGTGATACTTGTAGTCCTATATATTTAAAAATCCTGAAAACACAATCTATTATATCTAAAAACGTGGGATAATGCCTTTCTTGACAATTTAGTTTCTGAACTAAAGAAAAAATTATTTGTTGTTTAAAAAGTTTAAAGCAAAAATTTTAATTTTTTTTGTCAGTAATTCTTATCTTTCTTACCAAAACTGAAAAAATTTTGAAATTTTTCAACAAGGTGGGAGTGCCGTAACATACTTCCAATCGGGAACCGATTTTTCTCAAAGTGGCATCATAGTGGTTGAGGGTAACCTGAAACAATTTGCAACAACTTTTTTCCCGATAACTTACCCACGGTACGGCAGTGGTAGGTTCCCCCTTTGTAATACATTTTAGATGGTATTTCGAATATTTTTGTTCATTAGTTGTACGTGGTTGTATCTAAGGGTCCGTCCGCACGCTCAAGCTTTACCACCGACTTACTTGCGCAAACCAGGTTTGTGCAAGTAAGTCGGTGGTAAAGCTTGAGCCGTGTGGACGGGCCTTAATACATAATATTATTTTGTACGTCACACAGATACATATACACAATTGTTTGTAAATCACGTCAGACCACGTGAAAACAAAGTATGTATGTATGTACATGCATAATTGCAATTTTCCAATTTCATTCATAAATAAGTAAATTCGCTGATAGTTAATTATTTATTAATTATTGCTAATAAGTGATAATAAATATTATACTCGCGTGCGTAGAGTACACTTACTTACATATATTATATTTCAAATAAGTACATATCGTTAAGAGGTCAGTTACTTGTAATTAGCAAGCAAATTAAATTACAAACCAAATTATTTTCAATTTAATTTATTACAATTCATACTTACAGTATCCTCTTACCTCTATAGATATGTGGTACTACTATAATACTCAATCTACTCACTCTTCAAAACTCAAATTTACTCAAATTTATCTAAATAAATATTCGTTGGTAATGAATTAACACTATACAGTCCGCATGTCTACACAGTAAACTTCTCCAGGAGTCGACACTATTTTTAAAGAATGTAATATAAAAAACTTTATATAAATAAATCCAGGAAATAATTCAACGGGCATGGGTGACTTGTGCATCACGATGAGAAAATATTCAGGTAGTCCTAATTTAATGGGTTTCTCAAAAGGTATGAGCAGGAGCGGATTCAGCCTTCAACTCAGGGCGAGCGAGTCAAATTTTTATGACATTTAACACCTTAGTCGTTATTGCAAATTTAACAGATAGCCGAAATCTTCATTGATTTTTTTTTTATGTGAAACCCATAGGGAAATTCTATATTACAAATATAATAGAGATTTTCCATTTTAGAAAAGTTTGAATGACGAATGTTATTACTAGAGAAATGGAATTACTCGTATAATTTAAAAATGATTTATCTTATTAAATAACAAAATTTTGCTTCCTTTTTTGCTTAGCGAATCAGGAAAATATTAATGACTATAGATTTGTTTGCTTGAAATTTGAAAATCTCTTTGTTTACTTTAATTTGTTTGAATTTGTTTTAACGTAATCAAAAAAATATGTGATAAACACTTCAAGCACTTTCAGCTTAGGGGGTCATGACACCGTGTCCCCCCTCCGGATCCGCCTCTGGACAGTAGCGCGCGCGATCGAAAATAAATAGTATAGGTAAAGAAACATATAATATGCTCGTCTGACAGTCATAATTTCCGTTTGGATACATACTTTCATATTGAAAATCAAATTACTAAAATAATTTTGACGTTCCATACAACTTAAATTCGAATAAGCCGACCAAATAGGTAAACACTACATCTCATAGGTTTTTCCCGGTTTTTTTGGGCATCCAAAAACCCGGGTGGCGCTCGGCAATAAATTTTATACTAACAATATTAGTTAAACGCTCAATTAGGTTTATTAACTCCCGCCCCTGCACTCGGGTTAGTCGTTGGTCAGACCTCGACCTCGGGTTAGTCGTTGGAGGTTAAAAATTTAACCTCCTGCGTATAATGTATTTTGATCTTTTTTACCCACGACGGAATGGAGCAGATATATGCGCATGAGGTAAGAGATGTGTGTGTTTGTGTGTCTATTACCTTTTATCTCTAAAACGGCTTAACCAATTTTTAATGCGTTTTTTTTTTTATTTGAAAGTTGGTAATTTCTGGATAGTTCTTAGCTAGGTTTGATGAAAATTAGTTCAGCCATTTCCAAAATATTCCAGAATTTCCAAAATTGAAGTAAAATTAGCAAAATTAAAAATTCTAACGAACCTCTTGGAAGCTGGTAGTTCCGTACCAATCGTACTTGCGTGAATAGTGTTCTGTACAAGTTGAATTAAAAAAATACCCCTGTCACAGCATCCTGCATAACATAGCGAATTTCCGTTTATAAAAATTAGTTTTGCTCGGAAACTAGTTGACATAGAACAATAGTTTACAGACCTTTTTTATGTAATTTTTCCCCTCTTTTAAAAGGTGTAAAAAAATTTCGCAAAAATTGTTGATTAAGTGGAAATGTTGACATAAAACTAATTTTTTGCAAGAACGAAAAGCATGTTCCTGGCATCCGAGGTGTCTGGCTAACGAACTTGTCCAACGGTTTAGCATTTCCAACCTTTTTACCAAATTTCGTAAACCTAGCTCATTTAGTTCGAGAGTTATCGTGCGGAGACCGTCCGGACACCATCCATATATTATATATATATATATATAAATTTTAGTGAATATTATTTTCGGTTTCTAGGGACCTCAAAACAAATTTCTGCCATAGTCCCGGGCTCAAGTCACGTCATGACAGTGGCTGTAATAGCTGAATTCCATTCTGGAAATTCGCTAAAAAAATATTAAATTTTTAAGGGTCTACATTCTACAACAAAAAAATTCTAAAAAATTTCAAATTAAATCATCATACATTCACATTAAAGTACAATTTAGTTTCATCATAGCAAAACAGTATAATTATGCGTTTCTAAGTTCTGGAAAATACAAAACCAAACTTTCCAGAAGAACACAACGTTTTTCCTAATTAGGGTAGCTTCGCTAGTTACCCGTCCAAAGCCAGTTTTTGTCCATTTTACTGTACAATAGCATATAATAGAATTATGTATAAAAACAGATAACCGAGTAAGTTTGATTGTGTTACATTCCTGGCTCATAAACAGTGACAACACAGATAAAAAATATTTACTTGATAGAGTTGCGTATTTAAAAAAAATTATTAATTAGCCAGTTTTTTTAATGTTGGACAGACAGTGTGTAAATTAACCAAAAAACTAGTCACATGATGACATTTCACGGTTAGTTTTAATACTGTTATGGCGTGATTAAGTTTTATTTTTTGTTCTTATACTAATATTTAAGAGACATTGACACAAAAATTAAACTGAGTTGTAAAAATTTGATGGACGGATATTAAGTAATCAATTCCTTAAAAACTTCAGTTTTCGTCCACTTGGACGAAAACTGAAACAATCAAATGAAATTTATTTTTTTCTCAATCTAGCTAAATATTGTGAAATAGTAAAAAGCTTTATTTTGGACAATTATCATTGGCTGCTTGATTAGAGATTTAATTTCCGCCCACTCAATTATTTGCGTAGAATGAATTACAAAAGTTTAAATTACATGGACGAAAACTGAAAACTGCATTAAATTGTACTTTTCAGTTTTCGTCCATATATTTTTCTGTATGTGAATTATATTTTCAAACTTTTAAATAACGTCCTTAGAATCAAAAAAATTATAAAATAAAATAAAATAAAAAGGTTTAAGAAGGAAGATAAAAGGTTCTGAATACATATAAGCATTTGCTTTTTATTAAAATTAATTTTTTTATAACAATTTTTAACCTAAATGGTGGTCGAAAACTAGCCTACATGTGGACGAAAACTGACTTTTTTGGACGAAAACCAGCGAAATCTGTATATTTATCATTATTATTTTTTTTATAAAAAAAACCAGTGAACGTAATTAGTTATCATTTTATGTCAAAATAGACTATGTAAGCAATAAATAGCAATAGAATTCATTAGTATTAGATCAGTTGAACATATTCTTTTTATGTCGCAAAGCTATCAACTCCACAAATTGGACGAAAACTAGCGAACCTACCCTAATATGTACCTTATACTTTTATAAATAATAAAAAAAATAATGGGCAGAAGACAGACTCAGAATTCTTGTTAACCAGTGTAATATTTGTAAGTATCTTGAGCAAAAGCTATCTTACCTACATACCTAATGCTTACGATTTTATTAATATTGTATAATACATACATATACTTTTATATATATTGTATAATTTGCCATTAATGTCACTATTTATGTATGTGTTGCAGCTATATTGTCAAAACCGTTTTATTATAATAACTCTAGTCAAATTATAAAAAAACCAAATATTGTCAACTAATGTTGTCTTTTACAATACACCTAGTAAATTTTAGTGTTATTATAATTTCGTTAGACTCATTTAGAGAAATTGTAAAGTGTAATGCTTTTTGGCAATATAACCAAATCAGCTTACAGGAAAATATGTATTGTAAAAGTAAACACGATATGAATACGAAACTAATGATGTCAAAAAACTACTGAATCGACTTTGTAAGTTTAGATATTTACATAAATATACTTTGGAGTAACCGATAAGAAATTTTTATTCCGTTTAAAAGTTTCCGTGGGTTGTGAATACTAAAATAAATAATGTCTTCACTACTAAGCCTATTTCAATAAAATTTTGAGGGGATACTTATATGGTTTAGAATAATTAATAGGATAATTTATATTCTGGTTGACGGTTCCTATAGGATATGAATACGAAACTAAGTGGTATCAAAACTACAAAACCGATTTCAATCAAATTTGGTATGAATACCTTTATGCTTTGGAATAATAAACATAAAATGTTTATCCCGATTATAGGTTCCCATGGGAAACCAAATAAATTATTCAGTCAGCCCAAAATTATTGAAACGATTTCATTCAGTTTTTAGCATGGATACTTATACCTTATGGAACAACACATAGGATAATTTTCATCCTGATTAAGGATTCCCTCAGGAAACAAAATAACTTATTCAATCACGTCAGAACTATTGAACAGATTTCAATTAAATTTAATTTAGATTTAGAGTAACTGCTGGGATAGTTTGTATCCCGATTGAAAGTTCCTAAGGGATATGAATATGAAACTTATTAATGTTAAAACTACTGATTCCATTTCAATCAAATTTGATATGAATACTTTTATATTTTGGAATAACAAACAGGAAATTTTTATCCCGATTATAGGTTCCCATGGGAAACCTAATAAATTGTTCAATAACGGTAAAACTAGGCAAGCGATTTCAATTCTATTCAGTACTGACGCTCACATGCTTTGGAATAGCTGGTGGCATAGTGCGTATCCCGACTAAACGATTCTGTGGAAAATGAATACGAAAGGTCCCCGTGGGAAATAAACTAATCATTACACACAAAAGTTATATTGTATACTTAACCTATATTCAAATTCAAATACGGTTCATTTCACTTACATTTAACCATGCTTCATCACTGACTTTAAATAATTTCTGTTTTCTTGGTTTTATCTCTTTTATTATTGAATTTAGGTAAATTTTAAATTTGCAGTTTGTTTTTAGAAAAGAATAGAATATTGATTTGTTTCGAATATAAGAATTATTTAATTTTTTAACGATAAATCAGGATCAATTGTATTTAAAATGAGGTTATAGCTACATAGTAATTTCCGAACAATTAAAATTAAATAGAACTTGATCAGTTTGTCACGTTTTTCTCTTATGTCAAGTATATAATATAATAATAATTTTATTACTTTATGGTTTTGTAAATTTTTCGTGTAATGATCCAAACACCCTCACCAGTCTAGTCGATCTTTAAATATAAATTTTGAACATATGGTATGGGGCAGTTCAACATAATGGGTGAAGAATACTTTTTTTTTTAGCGAATTTCCAGAAAGAATTCCGGAAAGCCCGAAAATATGGCAGAAATTTGTTTTGAGGTCCCTAGAGCCCAAAAATAACATTCACTAAAATTTATATATATATATATATATATATATATATATATATATATATATATATATATATATATATATATATATATATATATATGTATATATGTATTTATGTATTTATGTATCAGCACAATAGCGCTTCAGGAAAAACTGCTAGTTTTACGAAATTTGGTGACAACGTTGGAAGTCCAAAAATCTTGGATGAGTTCTTCAGCCAAAAACGTCGGCGCTCAGGAACATGGTTTTTTGAGCATTTTTCGTGAAAATGAGTTTTTGGCCAAAATTTGCTATAATTTAAAAGTTTTTGTCAAATTTTTTTACACTATTGCAAAGACGGGAAAAAATGACATAAAAAAGGGTTTGGAACTATTATTCTAGGTTAGCTAGTTTTTGAGAAAATAAGAAAAAAAAAGTCAATTTATTTTCTATAATTTTAGTGTGTTTACAACTATGTTGTATGTGTATAATCATATAATGTGTATGTATGTATATAACTCACTATAACTGCAATAGTATACGTATATCTATGTATGTGAATGTATTTGTACCTCTAATATACATATTTTTCAAATAAGTACATCACTGTTGACAGTTTTAGCGAATGGAATTCGCTATTACAGCCACTGTCATCACGCGACTTGAGCCCGGGACTATGGCAGAAATTTGTTTTGAGGTCCCTAGAAACCGAAAAAAATAGTCACTAAAATTTATATATATATATATATATATATATATATATATATATATATATATATATATATATATATATATATATATATGTGTGTGTGTGTGTGTGTGCGTGTGTGTGTCCGCGCGATAATTCTCGAACGAAATGTCTTACGTTTATGAAATTTGGTGAAAATATTGGAAGTCCCAAACCGTTGGACGAGTTCGTTAACCAGACACAACCGATGCCTGGAACATGTCTTTTTTAGCAATTTTCGTGAAAAAAATTAACTTTTTGCCAAAATTTCTCCTTATTCAAAAATTTTTGTAAAATTTTTTTACACTATTGGAAAGAGGAGAAAAAATCACATAAAAAAGGTCTTCAAAC
Organism: Brachynemurus nebulosus; assembly: GCA_035578155.1. Lineage (NCBI taxonomy): Eukaryota > Metazoa > Arthropoda > Insecta > Neuroptera > Myrmeleontidae > Brachynemurus > Brachynemurus nebulosus. The sequence continues at coordinate 200,081 of JAPWDM010000041.1, read as the reverse complement.
TATTATGCTATGTCAACTAGTTTCCAAGAAAAACTAACTTTTATAAACGGAAATTCGCTATGTTATGCAGGATGCTGCGACAGGGGTATTTTTTAAATACATAGCTTTATGATTTTTTAAGTGAATGCTATTGTTTGATTTCTTTCTCCCAATCCGTACGCTATAAATCAGATATTTTTATGTGAATTTCAAAAGAAAACCTTAATATCCTTCACAGTACAAGAATTTTAATTTGTATGTCATGGGAAGACTCATCAGCGATATAAACCAGATTATATTAGTATCTGAGCTGTAAACCCTAGACTACCCCTTAATGAAAATTTTACTAGAGCTAATAATAAAAAGCTCGAGCTAATAATAAAAAGCTGAAAAATATTCTGAATTGAAATCTTATTATGTGTCCGGTTTTTCCTTTAGAATTCAATTTTGTAGTTTTACACTAATTAGTTTCGTATTAATATGCCGCAGGAACCTTCACCCAACATATAAATTATCCTATCAGTTATTTTAAGCCATAAAATATTTCTACTAAATTTTATTGAGATCGGTTTAGTAGTTTTGATACCAATTAATTTCAAACTTCACAATTTCTCTAAATAAGTCTAGCGAAATTATAATAGCACTGAAATTTATTAGGTGTATTGTAAAAGACAACATCAGTTGACAATATTTGGTTTTTTTATAATTTGACTAGCGTTATTATAATAAAACGGTTTTGACAATATAGCTGCAACATATGCACTTGTAAGTATACATGTATGCTGGATGTGTGATCAAAATTCAAATACATAAGTAATTTTATTTTGATGATAGAAGTCACGTTTTTTATACTTACCTATTTAGGTATCATAGATATACAAGATCCCAGTTTCCTATTTCATAACTACCGTGCCCGCTGTCGCCGGCCAATGACGTGGACACCGCTACCCCTACCAAACGATTATGATACATACAACAAAACACATCATTTGTATCTACACAAACATGTGAATGTGTTTGTGCAACATGGTGATATATAACTGAGCATCTTACAGATATACAGTACATACTGTCATGGCCGACATGTGACTAACAACCAACAATTAAAAATATGTTTATTTAATTTAAGGAAGATATTCGTTTATTTTGAGAATTTTTTTGTTCAATAGAATTTTTACATTTAAATACGACACTTCATATTTTTTTCTGTTTAAATTTCACGAGTTGATTAAAAAAACAATGACACTAAGAACGATGTGAAAGATGTAACGAACAGTAACAGACTAAATCACAAGCGATGTAAATTGCAATTTATTGCGCCTTACAAACGACAAATTTTTATGTATACAGTGAATCTATAGTGGTCTGTGTTAGGTATATATATGAAATTTTTAAACGTAGAAAAAAGAGGAAAGAATAATTTTTTTTTTTGATAAAGTGTACAAGGACTTTTTTTTATTAACAGTACAGAGTGTATGAAAAATCGTGTGATTCTGATTTTATAATTTCTACGAACTAACTTCTTATAATCGTAAGCATGGGCGTTATTTCAGCTTTGTAACTGGGGTAGCAAGACCTACCGGGAGGTTGGGGAAAAATTTTTAAGAACTGGCTTAAAATTTATAAGTCTTTGAAGCTTTTTCAGAGCATTTGTACAATAATTTAATTGCTAACCATTTACCCTAAAACAATAATTATTAATTATTAATGACTTGAGTTATTAACTAAACCACATGTAAAGTAACTATCGTTCACACACATCTCAAAAGTGTGCCTATTTTTTTTAAATTTATGTGTGCTCAGCCCATTTGTTTATGATAAAAGGAAAAAAAAGTAAACACAAAACGAAGTCTTCTCTCCTGACTTGAATTAAAGTCATCAATAACTGAATATTTACTTCAACACTCCTTTCAGTAGTCAAAAGAGCTAACGAGAATAACCTCTCAAGGCCATTCGTATTTCTGGTGTACGTTTTTTAACCGCCGTAAGCACGAAAAGGACCTCTCACAGGATGCCGAGTTCATTGGAATCGTAAAAAATAAGCGAGAAAGTTCAAAAATCATAGAGAACACACTTTTCAAACTGAAAAATACTTTCAACTTTCACACTGAACAACACATTTTATAAAAACATCTCAGTTCAGACAGAAGAAATTCATTGTCTAAATTGTAATATTTACATACATACCGTACACTGGCTGTGTCTAGTGTCTACACCAGTTCCACCTAGAACTTTGCTTAAGTGATTAAGACAGTTTACACCTAGGTTGTTTTTTTGAATCTTGGCCTCTATCTCCTCCTTTAGGGTATCAATAACTGGCCAGAGGATTGAAACTTTGTAGTACTGCTCTACAGATTCAAATTGAGTTTAAATTCCTCCCCCAATTTTTGAGGGAATTTTGTCGTTTCTTGGCAACTTGGCGGCTCTAAACCCGCATTTGACAGCAATTTCTGTGCAGTGATTGAACAACTTTGTGAAAAACTCATCTGTTCTGAAGGATTGCAATACTTCAAGTGTGCTGTTTTTTACAGATTTCACAACTTCGTAGATCACACTGCTTGACTGAAGGGTTTTTAACATTATGTCACATTGTACTAGAACTCTCCTAAGTAATAGCAGGTCAAATACAAATTTGAAATCTTTCATCTTTTTTAACAAAGCACTGACTTGTCCACCACATCACTGAAACCAAATTATTGAGACTTCTATTTAAAAATTTTGGGATGGTAAAATATTAGGCTTAACAATTATGGCGTGACAACTGCCACCCCTAACCACCCCCAAATTACGTCTATGATCGTAAGCAAAATCATTAAATTTAAATGTTTTCACAATTTACCTGTACGTTGCCAACTTATGTATTTATTCATCACTCTCTATTATGTAAAATTAAGTGTGTACTGAAAAATTTCATTAGGAGGGGCTTTAGTTAGTTTACCAGAGGGAATAGAAACAGGTGAGTTAAACTTAAATGATAAATAAAACACACTCTTTTTTTAGATCAACACTTTAATTACTTTAAAGTTAGGCGCTGACAGTGTTTATGATTGTACTGTCATACACAAAAATTACAATAAATTGGAATACACAAAAATTAGATTAACGTAAAAGCTCCTATACCGGAACACTATTTTTAGGTGTGTAATTAAACTGGCTTATAAAAATTGACAAATAAATTAAACATCCATTTTTTTTTCTTAATAAGCATGAAACAAAGTTTTTTTTTTTAATTCAATGAATATGATTATAAAAAAATACAACCCAAAAATTTTTATTTATTAATGTTTTTCTTTTACAAAATGTCGACATCTATATCCAAACAAAGAAATATTAATGACACTAGGAGTTGGGAACCGATATACAAACAGACGTGTAATATGGAGTAATATGACACATAGAGTGACGTCTAGACGTCAATGTAGGAAATATAGAATGGTTTAAATATCAGACGTAAATAAAGGATCAAAATACTGTATTCAACAAGAATTGTATAATATATATATATATATATATATATATATATATATATATATATATATATATATATATATATATATATATATATATATATATATATATATATATATATATATATGTATTTCTTTAATTAAGTAAGGAAACATTAAATGCGAGGTGAATTTAAATTGAAAAATGATCATTCTGCTAATAATAATTTTTGTTATCAGAGGTTTCTTTCAGAAATAACTTCATTAACATACATATGGATCGCGTTCCGATATAGCGGCTTTTACCCTATGTATAAAAAGAATATCAAAGCGAAAATATTAAGTATTGTATTTTCAAGTTAGGATAGGTGTAGTATAATATGATTAAGATTTTTTTGGTACTCATTGTCAGTACACAAACAATTAAATACAAAAAGAAATGGACTTAAACTTTTGCTGGAAGAAATAATAATATTGATTAATAAATGGTACGTCAAGAAATCAGACAAAAAACTCAATTTTTACAGAACCTTACCTTTTTAGGGTTCTTGAAAATTCTTGAAACTCTTATAATTTTGTTACTTTCATCCGTCTGCCCGTCCATCCTTCCGCTCGTAGCCTTCCTTCCCGACACGCAGCTCCTATATTTTTTGGCCAGTGAAGATGAAGTTTTGCGTTTACATGCTACAAATATAGATTTCAATTATTAAGTATTACATAGCAAAAAGATATTGCTCAAATTTGTAAGGTACTGTTTCAACGTTTAAAATAATTACTAAATAAAACTTTTAACACAAATATGTAAATTTATATTTAGTTTTAGTGCCCGTGTGCCCCTCCCCCTTCTGCAAGGCGTTCTCTGAATGTTTTATAAATTAAAAAGCTATAAATTCAAAAAATCTGCAAAAATTACAGATAGTAGGGTATCACTTGTTAAGAACTTTAAGCTAAAATTATTAAGAGTAACTTGGGTCGATAACTTTAAGTGATATACGAGTAGGTATATGGTGAATCAAATTCCCACGTAATTGACTTTTGTAATCATATGTACAAGTAAAATTGTTGAATATGTTTTTATGATAAATCGTAGAAAATGTACTTAAACACCCTAATTTGATCCCGAAAGTTGTAAAGAGCTTCAAGCCATTGAAGAGTTTTGCAGTAATGCATATCTAGAAATTATACATAGCTAGTGTCCACCTGGATTCATTTAACTTCCAAATTTCTTAAAAATTGGCGAGTCAATTTTCACTCATGCAATTTTTGTTTTTTCTCAGTTCTGCGAGAACACTATATATATTTAATCAAGATAAAAAATCAAACATTTTAACAAATAAATAAAAACTTGATAATGGGATTCTTTATATCTTTAACTAATAAAATTATTATTACTAACGCATAAGACGCGATTGTTAGTTTCTTATGCTAATTATTACTACATGACAGTTAAAAATAGAATATTGTCGTCAAAAATATTATACATAAATTAACAAACACTAACTCGCGGTCCTCCACATTCTTACATACTTCTTATATCAATATAAGTGAAAATGTATGTAGGTAATATTAGTGCATATGTACCTGCCTATTATTGAAATAACAACTAAACAGCTAATAAGTAGTGACCTCATAATATTATAATAATATGTAAAAATATAATGTAAAATATGTTGTTTATTTATCACGTATTTCAAAAAAAAAAAAAGAACACCTTCTTCAAGAATGTTGAATGTTTATAAAATATAAACAAAATATGAAAACAAAATTAGAGTAAGCGGGGTCAATGGCAGAGCCGTGACGAGGAATGACACGCCACGGGGACAAAAAAGGTTTCCAGTCAACAGTCAACAAGCAAGAAAAGGGGGTAGCTTTTTTGCCTAGGTCCCTTCTCAATGGCTTTCGGGCTACAGCCCCACCTGAACACCCTCCCCCTATTGATCGACCTAGACATAGGTAACACTTCTCACATTTGAATTATTATTAAGGTGCATCACCACATAATGTACTGATCCAAGTCTTAAGCCAGGCGCACACTGAGCTGCGTCACGAGTAAACGCAGGCCAGAGCAGAGCAGAGCAGAGCAGGGCAGGGCAGGAAAGCACGAGAAATAAACTGTGTGGCCGAGCGCACATTGAGACGCAGTTAACACCGGCAAGGCAGCGCAGTTTCTATAACTCTAAGGCGCCCGGCCTTAGTTGGTTTTATTTCGTAGAAATGAAAACATTCGAAGAAATTGAAGAAAAATAATGCTTCTCTGCTCTGCTCTGCTTTTAAATTCGTGCTATCTCGTTCTACAGCAAGAATTACAGAAACTGCGTTGCCCTGTCTGCGTTAACTGCGTTCCAGTGTGCACCCGATAACACGTGTTTTCCTGCTCTGCTCTGCTCTGCCCTGCCCTGCGTTTACTGCGTGACGCAGGTCAATGTGCGCCTGGCCTAAAACTCAAGAACGTGTTACAATGTCGCGCAGTTTCTGTGTAACATTCACGAGTGCCACATCGGTCTCGTGCGACACAGTGCTACTATGTTCTGCTCTACTTTTAAATTCGCGCTATCTCGTTCTACAACAAGAGTCACAGAAACTGCGCTGCCTTGCCTGCGTTAACTATGTCTCAATGTGCGCCCGGCCTTATAATGTTCATAAAATTTGTTACTAAGCGTGTACTTTGTTTGTTACTGATGTTAATGTAAACTTTTTAGTATATGCGGGTGCATGCAATTTTAAAAAGTAAAGATATTGGTTTTAAAATTTTGACAATGCCAGACCGGGACGTACAAAAACAAAAGAAAAAAGACTAAATATGACTAACCCTTTAATATGAAATTTTGAATTACATTATTCCTCAAACATTTACTCGTACGCAACCACGAATTCAAAATGAAATAAAAAACTTTTTCGTAAAAAATTAACGAATTTACAAATTATTTGGGTTAAAAGTTTTTTATTTCTTTTATTTTTCGTCTTCTTTAGGCTAATCACTTATTTAATTATTTATTTATTTTAACGTCAAAAGGTTCCTAATAATTTGCAGGTTGCGACACTAGTCCTGAAAATTCAATTTTCAACTTATGGAAATCTTCCTTACGAATCTCCGAAAAAAAGCTAGAACTACCTGGCCAAAACGCACGATTCAGGGCACATTTTAAAACAACACTTATATTTCATTTCCGTTTCCTTTTGCATTCTTCAAATCATCAAAATAATGCAAAGTAATAATTCTGGCTTCTGTTTATACGGTCCAAATAATTTTATAGGCCGGGGGGAGGAGGACTGTAAACAATCTAAAATACTATAGATTTAACAAAATGTAAAATTCTCAGTTCGACAGCAAGACATGAAAATATGGCAGAAATAAAACTCCTAAATAATTTACTTTGTTTATTTAATACTGTCCTTGTCGTGGAAAAAGGAAATTTCAAAAATATATATTTTTGGTGCTTTTTGTTGTGTTTTTTCTTTTCACCGAAAATACCACCACTAAATATTGAAGATAGAAAAGTATTGTAGTTTACTTTTCCTGAATCGTTTATTTGTATTTCTCAAACTTTAACACTATTTTTTCATAAAAACTCCTAATATACATTATGACTTCTGTCAATTACATTATCTGTTATTTTCTTTCCTACTCTTCTCGTTTCCTTTCTCTAATTGCCGACTCTTTCAAAAGATTTTCTTAAAACATTTCTTTTATTATATAATTTAATACCCCTGTCGCAGCATCTGCATAACATAGCGAATTTCCAAATCTTGGGCACTGGCGGATCTCATCTAAGACCTGTACCTATTTAAAATAGTTTAGCTTTCTAAGAGTAAAAGAATTTTTAAAATCAGCTGGGTAATTAGTTTTGGTAGTTTTGGGGACCCAAGAACCCGAACGAATTTTGTGCAGCATAGTTGTATCCATCTAAAATAATTTAATTCTCTAGCAGTGAGAAATTTTTTAGCATCGGTTCGATAGCTTATTACTGGCGTTTTCGGATCTGCAAGATCCCGGTGGACCTCATTAAAAAATCAGCTCGACCGTATATTCTAGGCGGACTTTATGTAATATATATATATATATATATATATATATATATATATATATATATATATATATATATATATATATATATATATATATATATTCAAAACCCGTTGTGTAGCATTCTACGCCGCATTTGCATCCGCAGGACAGTTGTGGATCTCAGATAACACAACCTGTACCTATCTAAAATAGTTTACCTTGGTAATAGTAAAAGGGTTTCAAAATCGGTCAGTTATTTTATTTTTGACACTTTTAGGTCCTACTGACATTTCAGACCTTACATAACGTAATCTATATGTATCTAAAATAGCTTAGCTCCCCAACAGTGAAAAAATTTTAAAAATCGGTCGGCTAGTTTATTTTTGACGCTTTTGGATCCGATGGACCCTGGCAGACTTTACATAACGTAATCTATATTTATCTAAAATAGTTTAGCTCTGTAAGAGTGAAAAAATTTTCAAAATCGGTCGGTTAGTTTATTTTTACCACTTTTGGGTCCCATGGACCCTGGCGGACCCTAAATAACGTAATGTATGTCTATCTAAAATAGTTAGTTCCCCAACAGTGAAAAAATTTTCAAAATCGGTCGGTTAGTTTATTTTTGACACTTTTGGATCCATGGACCTTGGCAGACCTTACATAACGTAATCTATATTTATCTAAAATAGTTTAGCTCTGTAACAGTGAAAAAATTTTCAAAATCGGTCGGTTAGTTTATTTTTGACACTTTTGGATCCCATGGACCCTGGCAGACCTTATATAACGTAATCTATATTAGCTAAAATAGTTTAGCTCTGTGACAGTGAAAAAATTTTCAAAATCGGTCAGTTAGTTTATTTTTGACACTTTTGGGTTCTATGGACCTTGGTGGACCTTACATAACGTAATTTATATTTATCTAAAATAGTTTAGCTCTGTAACAGTGAAAAAATTTTCAAAATCGGTCAGTTAGTTTATTTTTGACACTTCTGGATCCTATGGACCTTGGCAGACCTTACATAACGGAATCTATATTTATCTAAAACAGTTTAGCTCTGTAACAGTGAAAAAATTTTCAAAATCGATCAGGCAGTTTATTTTTGACACTTTTGGGTCCTATGGACCGAGGCGGACCTTACATAACGTAATCGATATTTATCTAAAATAGTTTAGCTCTGTAACAGTGAAAAAATTTTCAAAATCGGTCAGTTAGTTTATTTTTGACACTTTTGGGTCCTGTGGACCCTGGCGGACCTTACATAATGTATTCTAAATCTATCTAAAATAGTTTAGCTCTGTAACAGTGAAGAAATTTTTAAAATTGGTCGTTTAGTTTATTTTTTACAATTATGGGATCAGTAAATCCTGGCGAAACTCATACAAGTCTAGTACTCTAACAGTAAGAAAAGGGTTCTAAGGATCTCATATAATCTATGGCAGTCCGTACGCTTCTTGCGGACATCATTTAATTAATTAATTCAAATACTTTAACTTACTAACTGTGAAAAAATTTTTAAAATCGATTGGTTAATTAATTTCTGGCCGTTTTAGGTCCCGAAAACCTTGACCTCACATAAAATACCTTAAATACATTTGAAATGGTTTAATTCTTTAACATTATTAATTATTAGTGAAAAAATTTTCAAAATCGATTCAAAATATTTTTCCGTGCATACATATGTACATTATACATACTTTGTTTTGTTTCATATATTTAATAATATTATATCATAACATAATCTTCAATTTCTTGTTTACTTAAAAATTCAATAAAAAAAAAAAAATTCTTCATTACATTAGCTTAGAAAATCTGTTTAATTTACATTTTTTAACATGGGATAGAACCATGCTAATTATAATGCAATAAATGAGAAACAAAACTCTATACATGTATGTGTGTTATATCAAATATATGTGAATAGTTTTCACTTGTTCTCACAAAATTCTTTAATAAAAAAGTGAAATATTTTTATACTTAATAAAGAACTGAGATATAAATATAAATTACTTATTAGACTAACAAAGAAAGAATAAAAGTGAAAATTTACATTTTCTCGAAAAATACTTAAAATAGAAAGAAAATTATAAGAATATTTTCTTCATAATTTTTTTTTTCCTTTTCAACGATGTAAAAATTGAACTGCCTTATGATAGGATCGAATGATAAAAAATGGCCAGAAAACCTACTTCTGGGCATCCGACGTGTCTGGCTAACGAACTTAGCCGAGCGAATTCAGAATCCAGTCCGCACACAAAATTTCATAAGCATTAGACGTTTCGTTCGAGAGTTATCGTGGCGACACATATATATATATATATATATATATATATATATATATATATATATATATATATATATATATATATATATATATATATAAATTTTAGTGAATATCATTTTCGTATTCTAGGGACCTCAAAACAGATTTCTGCCATAGTCCCGGACTCAGATTGCGTCATGACACCTACTGTAATAGCTGAATTTCGAGTTTTCGAAATTCGCTAATACAGATCTACATAATAGTGTAGTGTAGCATGCTCCTTTTCTCTCTTGATGTCAACTACATATACACATGTCATTGTCTCTTTTTTAAAAACATTTGAAAAATCAACTTGAAGGTAACAATATAAACAAAAATAAATGAATAAAAACGTAATCAAAATGCAAAACTTGATTCTATTTATTTATTTTTATTTTATTTATTTATTTTTTTGGCAAAGCAAATGCTATTTTTATATATAAAACCTGTTTTAAAAGTAATTAAAATTGTTAAGTATATAATTAATTTTAAATAAAATTTTTCTGAAAGATATCGTAAATTGTATATGATATATGTTTTCAATTACAGTAAAATATGATAATACCATGTTTTTATCTTTTAATCCACTACAAAAGAAATTAATGCAAATAGGAAACAAAAACGTTTTAATTTATTTACAGTTATGGACAAAACAATTTTTACTCTTTTGCCTAAAGAATTTTTAAAATTTGGTCTCTTTCTGAGGGTTAACCCTTTTTGAGTTATGAGTTTTAAAATTTAAAATGCTTTTGGAGAAATCAACGTGTAAAATATAATTCTTTACTCATTTCTATAGAAGGAAATAAACAATTGAGATCGGATAATTGTACTTACTATTATTATTTAAATGTGAAATGTTAGATTAGCTATTACAATAATATTTTCAAAAAATTTTGTACATGATACTTTATTTACAGAATTCAGATCGATCACTAGTAACAAACATCTAAATTAATACATTAATCTTTATCTTATTTTTGACTTTCATATTAAAAATTAAAAAAAAAAAAGTAATCATTGATGTAATATCATGTACCTTTTTAAACTAAACAGAAGAATTATAGTTAATGTTCTAGCCCAAAACGTCGGCATTCTGCTATAATACTGTATTGGAAATGCTGAGGAATATTTAGAAAAAATTTCAGCACAATCGGTTTACATATATCCATGCACCCCCAGTAAAAAACAAAGCAAAAATTTTTAACACACCAAGAACTAAAACGGTGGTGGCAACGCAAACAATATTGATCCTGTTGCCACTGTTCCGTTCAGGAAAAAAGTTTCTTTGGAACTTTTGTCTGTCCAGAACTATAATCCCTCATTTACTTTTTTCAGCAGAAAAATATATAAATAATTATCGACAAAGATAGTTTATATTTTTTTTTCTTTGATACATCTTATAAAATGCTGACTACGTCCATGAACTAAGCCATTTTCATACAGTTTAGATAAAAAAAAATTAAATTTGCAAGAAATAACCACAGAGAGTAATAAAAAACTTACATGCCTAATTGGACTAGAAATAAACTTTGCAAACATTGCTACTATACGAACTTTACATAGGTAATCAATACGATCAGTACAATCAAAATTTTAATTTATAAATTTTTGTAAAAAAAATGTTATGGTTAAAGTAGGTGAAACGAGTTCTAAAACATCTACCATTGGATAAATCGAATCTAATAATCTATCAGTTTTCAAAATTTTTAAAATAAAAAATTCAGAAACACCCCTTACTTTTAGCCTAACGTAAAGAAAATGAAATTTTAAAGAGGAAAAACAATGCTTTCTTATCAGCATAGTTGTGTATATTGTGTGCTTATTTTATTTATAGCATATTTTAAACTTTGTTCTCCTACTGTTATTGTTATAACAACTATTTAAAGAAAACGTGTGCTCATTAAAGATGATTTTATTTGCTTTATTTTCGACAAAACTCCTTTTATGTTAATATCTAACTATAAAATTATATTTCAAAAAAGGATTCAAGTTACATTCCTGTATACCTATACATATAAAAATACGTATATATTCGTAAAAAGTATGTAAATTTGATATTTTCGTATATTTACAAAGAGGGAAAAAATTATTATACAGTAAACAGGTCATGTATATGGAAATTATGGAAATATTCCTGAAGGTAGAGATGACAGTATGCTGCGGTCAAATAGTGAATATCTAATAAAAATGATGCTATATTTATGAATTGTGATTGATTCTATAAATAGTAGGTATTCTTAAAAAATAGTTGTGCTTTTTTTATTTTTCGTTTTGGGAATTACCCATTATTTTAAAAATATATTTTGTGAAATTTTGCACAAGCATTCCGTATGTAGCTTAGGTGAGCATACCAAGGACGATTTTTAAAAGGAAACAATTTTCGTATTTTAAAAGTGATCACAATTTTTCCGCTACTTTAGCAGGAATCAAAATTGCTCTAGGGCGCAAAATTTGTAGTTACGCTTCTGGATTCAGCTATAATTATTTCGCACTTTTTTCTCGGCAAAAGCGAAATCTCAATTTTAAAATATTTCTGAACCAAATTTATCTGTTTTCATGAGAAAAATGGGAACATTACAAATTTCTGTTTAAAAATTTAGAAATATATAAAAAAATCAGCCAAAAAAAATTAACGATTCTTATTTTAAAATTCGTCTCCACTGTATAAATTTAGACTAACGTTCCTTTCACATTATACGGTTTTTGCCGTACGGCAAAAAACCGTACGGTCACATTTTTTTAGTGAAGTGAAGAAGAGCATTGGACCTTTCACATTACACGGTCACGGCAAAATGCCGTTGCCGTGCCGTATAGCAGCCGTCTCTTGCCACTGCACTTGACGGTTGCCGTACGGCGTTTTTAACTCAGTAGTGTATGTAATTAAATGGATGCTTTCACATTACACGGTTTTTTAACGTACGGTATTAACAATATTTTGTTGAATTTCATGTTAATTATTAATTTTATTTGTGAAATGGATGAAACTAATGTTGAATGTGATAACCAGTATTTTAATAGATTGTATGTAATTTCGAAATTGTGTGTTTTGATGTTAAGTTCGCCAAAAAATTAAGCAAAGGAGTCTGTAAACATCCGAAAATAGTTGAAAAACTTATTTTTGTCACTTTTCAGGTCTTCAAACTGTGTGATAATAAATAATCCTACTTTCTATTTCCTCTGATTTATAGAATTAACTTTAATCACACTTGTTGCTTGTATAGTGTTGCAAATCAAATGAAGAAATTCAGTTTACAACGGCAAAAAACCGTGCAATATGAAAGCAACAATATCACGGCAAAAAGTCGTACGGTTTTTTTCCCGTACGGCGAAAACCGTACAATGTGAAAGGAGCGTAATACATTTTTGGTTTCAAAAGAATAGTTAACACAAAAGAATCACTTGGTATAAGTGATTATCATACACAGTGTATACACGGAAATCATCAGAAGTCATTAACAATTTATATTGTTGTTTAATTGATTGCTAATCGCTGTTAATTATTAATTACATTATTTCGGTATTATCGCATTTGAGTCGTACTGATGATAACGTGATCTGATAACTAACTTTTATATGCTCAATTCAACATGATATACATAAGCACATTACAGGTTTGAATATCTTCAGTAACATAAGAGAGCACAGGTTCTTTTTAATAAGATTCATTTTGCCTCTATATATTTACGGTAATTATTCCCAAATAGAAACCCCTTTCTTTCTCTCACTCTTATATATAAATACATAAAGAGTGAGTGAGAGAAGGGGGTTTCCATTTGAGAATAACTACTGTATAAATATGAACAAAAAAATACACCTGTCACAGCATCCTGCATAACATAGCGAATTTCCGTTCATAAAAATTCGTTTTTCTCGAAAACCTGTTTACATAGAATGATGGTTTAAAACTTTTTTGATGTAAGTTTTCTTCCTCTTTCTATTGCTGTAAAAAGATGTCGGGAAAACTTTTGAATAAATGGAAGTTTTGGCAAAAAACTAACTTTTTCACGAACAAAAACCATGTTCCGGGCATCGGACGTGTCTGGCTAACGAACTTGTCCAACGGTTTGGGATTTCAAACATGTTCACGAAATTTCGTAAACCTAGGACATTTCGCGTCGCGTAAACCTAGGCTCAAGTCGCGTCATGACAGTGGCTGTAATAGCTGAATTCCATTCTGGAAATTCGCTAAAAAAAATAATAATATTAAGAATAGTGTGTGCCTCACCCATTTATAAACTCGCGGCTGAAGTGAGTCTTGTATAGTAGACGATATTCGAACAATCTAAAGGCTCCTCTACACGATGGGCCATCATGGGCCACTAAATGATTGGCCATCATTGGCACCATCATTATTCAGTGGTTGATATAATCATCCATAAAATTTCCGTGTTCAGTTTAATATTGTGTAAATTATTGTCAAGTTAATTACGGCTGCCGGACTTTATTTAATTAGTGCTTATAATCATCATATGAATGTGTATGAAAGAAAAATGGTAAAACGAAAATGGAAGAAAAGAAGATGGTGGATGTTAACCATCCATCGCAACAGAACAAAAAGACGGTTATTAATTTGAGTCATAGATAAGATAAAATTCATATAGGGCACTCTTTATGAGTGCACTAAGCACTCATAAGACATGTCTTGTTTTTCAGGGAAACTATGGATAACCAGCTTGCTGAGCTTTTAGCAGAGCCGTCTGGAGAATTTGGCAACTTTATTCGCATGTCATTAAGCGATTTTGAATATTTAGTAAAAAAAATATCACCACTGGTTGCGAAACAGAACGCTGATTGGAGAGACTCAATACCAGTTAAAATAAGACTTGCAGTCACATTATGATTTTTAGCTACTGGGGATAAGTCTCCTTGTGTGTCCACGCTGTCATCGTTAAAAAGCACATGTAGGGGAGACCGGGTCAAAACCGTATAGCTAAGGATTTAGGGTTGTAGATCAGTCATTTGAAAAAATAAATGTATGAAACCAACGTTTATAATTAGTCAGTTTCATAAGGAACATAGTCATATAAACATATTTTGGATAATTACAATTTTAAACAAAAATAACACAAAAAATCAAAATCACTATTTATTACGGTTTTACCCCGACACATGGACAAAATCGTATACTATACGCGACACCGAAAAAATCGGTTTAAATCGTCCTAAGCCTTTGCGTGTTGAAGAACCCAAATCCCACTTTTTTGTTTGAATTTGTTGACTCAATCTTGTATAATGTTAATTTTTATACCTGACATTTCCGAGCAGTTTTGAAGTACCCCATGGTTCCATCAAAAACAGCTTCAACGGCTTTTCTAATGTTATTCTAATCCCATTTATTTTACCAGTAGTAGTCCTTTAATGATTACGTGGCATCTTTTTGCAACTAATACCTAATAAAAAAATTAGTTTACTTCATATTCATACATCCAAGTCAAAATTGTATATAGACCGGTTTTACCCTGTACAGTTTTGACCCGAAGACCTATGTATAAACATATAACTCACTACTACATATGTAAATTGATTTCGCTGGTACAAATATTGTAAATTACGAGTAAATACACACATTTTAACATAAGTCGTTGGAGACTAACTTGTAATACACACAAACTTAACTATTTTTACTTGAATTTTCACAAAAATAAAATCAAGTCTACCGAAAAACACTAAAATGGAATATTTTGAAAACGTTCGTGCTTGTCGCTACAAGTGTTTGTTGGCAAATAGCTTTCATTGGTGGACGTTGTTGAGCAGCTTGCGTTCCGGAAATTTTAATTAATAACGAAAATAGACCTACTATACTGTTTTACCCTGGTATACGATTTTGTACAGATTTCCCCTACACTACAGCAGTCAATTTACAAACTGAATTGTACGTATACACTGCCGAACTCCTTTGATTTGTGCACGAAAAACCGACAACACAGCCATCGTCCACAACTACTCGCAATGATGCCTGATTACAAGGGGATAGGACGTACACACAATGGTTATCGTGGTGATGATGGTAATCGCTTGATGGCCCAACATGATCAATCGTGGAGACGATCCTGTATATAATGCGTGAATGAACTTGAACGAATCATAATATGGTCCATTTCAGTTAAATTTAACCATGCTTCGTAACTTTGAATTTAAATAATTTCCGTTTTTTTGGCTTTATCTCTTTTATTATTGCATTTATGTAAATTTTAAATTTGCAGTTTATTTTTAGAAAAGAATAGAAGATCGATTTGTTTCGAATATAAGAATTATTTAATTTCTTAACGAAAACTCATGATCAATTTTATCTGAAAAGAGGTATATGTACAACAGCACAATGATGGTGCCAATGATGGCCAATCATTTAGTGGCCCATGATGGCCCATCGTGTAGAGGAGCCTTAATTTTAAAAATTAATTAAAACATTTTATTAAACATTACCTATATAATTTTTAAATTATTTGAAATAATATGACATCAAGGATACTGTAGGCAAATTATAAAAATCAGTTGAACAATAATAAAATAATAAATCAGATAACAACTTGGTAAGAGCTTTTATATTTTACTCACTCACAATCATTGTTATAGAAATTTCACTTCAAAATTTTAATCTGTGACAAAAAATTAAACCTGAATTTTACAAACAGAAGTCAGAAATTAAATGTATGTAAAGATTCTAGGAAGGGACGAAAGTAAACTCGCTCCTTTGACCATTTTTACAGTGTAATCTGGCTCCCGGGTCTCTTAATGATCTATGTAAACTGGCTCCCTACTCTGCAGGGGGTTACATGATTTTTTTCTATTGAAGCAGTTAAAAACAGAGAATTATAGGTATTGCTATATATATATTACGGCTAATATGCGAAAACTTTCATTACGCGTACTAGCCAGCTAAATCGCGAATCAGTCAAAAACGCGGGATAATATGTGACGAAATGCATGTATTTCAAATATTTTCGTCAATCATCCGATTTCTACGGGATTTATCCGAGATGTTCCATTTATAATTAACAACCGTTGCTTATTATACAATTTTTGTAACTTTTAGTTAATAATTTGTTGAGATACATTTAGGAAATATTTTAGAAGACTGAGAATGATTAAAACCGCGTGACTTAGGGGCCGGCCTTGCAGAATCATGAAAATTTTTCCGTAGTATCTTTAAATACTGTTCTATAACTAAAATATTATATTTTTTTCAAACTGAACTTGCTAAAATTATAATTATATGTATTTTTTTAACTTACTGAAATCACTAGATTCACTCATAAAGTCATAACAATCTAACATAAGTAGGAAATGATACATGTGAGGTAAATTTCTGTTTCCTTATTGGACAATGACTTTCCAAAATTTTTCAAATTTTTTCGAAAAGTAGGGTTGACGAGCAAAAAAAACTTATCCTTTGTATTTTCTCCTATTCTACTCTTTTAAGGGATTTATTATCAGTTTATCAATTTTGTGGAGATTATTTACCATCTTCGAGATATTTGCAAAATTAAATTTTTATCCCAATTTTTAAAGGGCATTTTCACCCCTTTAGACCGGTTTTCTGCAGATAAAAAAAAATACGAGTCTCTTAGATTTCGACAAAGAATAACATATCAGAGTATCATCGAAATGGTAGAGGGACACCTTGGAATGTTTCCTTGTGAGATAAATAGACACGATCTCTTGTGTAATGTTCTTATACTTTTTATTCAATTCTTGAAGAAATTTCGATCGTTAGTATTTGCTGTTATTGTTGCCATGTTATTTCCTTAATGGATCATGTAATAGTGTATTTTGATAAAACAAACATTTAAACCAAGTCGTTTTGGAAACAACGCATCTTAAACGATTCGTGCTAGTTAATAGAAGAATCGTTTACGAATTCGTGTATTATCCACGACATTCGTATAATACGCGTATTATCTGGTTAATACGCGTATTTTCTATTTCATGCGTATTAGCCGTAACATATACACTACTCTACAAAAATCCACGGACATTTTATGTTATAATTTAGACATTATACATACATACACAGTATATTATCAAAACTAACTAAACTAACCTAACCTTAACTAACCTCACCACCTAGTTTTTTATATCAAAGTCGAAGTATATTGTCAAAACTAACTAAACTAACCTAACTTTAACTAGCTCCGTCACCTAGTTTTTATATCAAAGTCGAAGTATATTAATTAAAATTGACATAGTGTTTGAAAAATTACCAAACTGGATCGGCTGGGACTCGAACCCGGATCTCTTGGTTACCAGCCAAGCGCCTTACCAACTAGGCCACCGATCACTTGTTCGAGTGCCACTCCAATTCAGTAATCAATCAAACACAACCTCTCTCTAATGCGAGACGCAGTTTTTTATACTTTTAATTTCAAATGTTATCGAGTGCCTGTGAAACATTATTAGTGTATGGCGGATTTTTATCCGTATTTAAACATACACCAATATTCATATGTTCACTCACTGTCCAGCTTTGGCTGATACTTGAACACTCGATGTACTTTGGCAAATGGCCAATTCATTATGTTAATTAAAATTGACATAGTGTTTGAAAAATTACCAAACTGGATCGGCTGGGACTCGAACCCGGATCTCTTGGTTACCAGCCAAGCGCCTTACCAACTAGGCCACCGATCACTTGTTCAAACTTGTTCAAAAATTACCAAACTGGATCGGCTGGCAGTTTGGTAATTTTTCAAACACTATGTCAATTTTAATTAACATAATGAATTGGCCATTTGCCAAAGTACATCGAGTGTTCAAGTATCAGCCAAAGCTGGACAGTGAGTGAACATATGAATATTGGTGTATGTTTAAATACGGATAAAAATCCGCCATACACTAATAATGTTTCACAGGCACTCGATAACATTTGAAATTAAAAGTATATCGAAGTATATTGTCAAAACTAACTAAATTAACCTAACCTTAACTGATCCCACCACCTAGTTTTTAAAGAAAATTTGTCTGATAAAAATAATTTGATAAATCAATAAGTTAAACATTAGCAAGAAAATATTTTTCACAAAAATATATAAGCCTTACTTTTTGTCTAGAGGATTCCCATATTTTTGAACCACAGCGTATACACATGAAAACAAATGTTGCAATCTCCCGTCGAGATGACCCACCCTTATTACTGACCATTTAGGAAGCGAATTTACGTAGGTAATAAAAATCAACGAGGTACTACTGAAGGATTTGGAAGCCTACTTCGCTAAGAAGATTTATAATATTTATAAGAAAAATAACTTTTTCATTTTATTTTTATTTTTAAATTTCATTCTGAGTCAGAGGCGTAGCGACGGGGGTGCAAGGGGGTCTATCATGCACCGGGCGCCACTTGTAGAGGGGCGCCAAATGTGCGCCAAAGAGGGGTGTCAAATGTGCCCCAAAGGGTGGCAGGTCTTTGGGGGCGCCAAAAAAATGCGGTATGTGAGTTTTTTTTGCTCGTCACTTGTTTTTTGGGAGGAAAAAGGCAATATTTTTTCTACAGGCACGCCATTTTTTGACTCTGCCTCGAGCGCTATTTAGGCTAGGTCCGGCTCTGAGGGGCGCTAATAAAGTGTCGTGCCCCGGGCGCCGGTTATGTTCACTACGCCACTGTATCTGAGTTGAGCTGTTCACTACACCTCATAATTTCAGAGGCGAGGTTATCTTTGTCAGTGTATATTGGATAAGTATTCGAGAGAAAATATACACGGAGAAAAAAGAAACTATCGAATCCTTACTGTTAGTTTGCAGCACAATAAAGAGATCGTAGTCCAGGGCTTAATTTCAGCCGAAATGCAATCCGGAAACTCCCAGGGAATTTTTTTTTTTGCCAAAACGTGGTATAACGGCGTCCGGTACCTCCCAGAGGCATATGGTAGACGACGTTTTTTTTATTTGCCTGTTAGCCTCATTTAGGAGAAACGGTAAACCAAGACGACCGCTTTTTTTTTGCTTATCATTTCTATAATTTTTGAGAAAATCCGTAGTTACGCCGGCGTTTTGGCACCTAAAATTTTAGGAATTGAGCCTTATTATAGACCGAATATTCTGACAGTACAGTACATTCCGATTTGTACAGTAAAAACTAAAGTATAAGCACTAAAAAAAATTATATTTTTTAGTGCCCAGCACTCTAATATTGCTATGTATATCAATAATAATCTAAGAATATTTAGTAATATTTTTTCTCCGTACACGAATTTCAAAGAATATTTTCTAAAATCTTCTAAAAAGTGGTTCTACTATTTTTACCAGTTAATAGTCAAATTCAATAAACAAATTAAAAGATTCTTCATCTTTTAAATATGTAATATAGTTTATGTAGTCATCGCAAAATAGGAATAAACGTCCCATTTCTTAAAACTGAATCTCTTCAAGGCCGTTCATGATGTTACACTAATATTAGTAATTCTTAAAATTACAAATTTGTATAGAATTTATACATCATTAATTTCAATTATTGTGTAATACTAATAAATGAAGTCATGTAATTCAATTATGTTTTATAAGTAATATTTATTATGATCACTTATTACCACGACTGCGGAGATTAAAATTAGTAAATAAAGCCCCCATGACCCTGTATAACCTCATTTATCCCCGTTTCTATATAAATAGAGATTTAAATTTAATCTAAAATATTGAAAAGCTGCAGTTTAAAAAAAAAAAAGACATAAGCGTACTTTGTTAGTTTGCTACAAATCCACGTTTGACAACAAACTGTCTCAAACATGAGGTACTGAACTCATATTATAAGCTGAGATTATTATCAGAATTCCAATTTCGTACCTAAAAGGTTAACAAGACTTCGCCAAGTGCGTGTTTTCAAATTTCGTAAACAATGATAACTATGCAATTTTTGTAAATATATACACTCCGCCACAAAAATTGATTAATTTATGAATAGTAAGCTAACTTTTCAGTAATTGTGTTTATTTTCAATATTATACGCAATCCTCGATGCGTGAGGTAAACTCACATTTCACAGAACTAGTTCGAGTTGCAAATTTCGTTTCACTTAAGTGATTCACCAGAACTCGTTCACTTAAATAAACCGGTTCATTATATTTCAATTTTGGTGGATAACAAAAATAATGGGCGGGACGATATCCATCAAAAACTTGTTTAGCATCGATTCGTAATTTTGCCACCTCATTTCCGGTACACGTGCAATTTGTTTACCTCTCTTCTGGGTTTTCCCATCTCTTAACCAACTACATTTCAACCTGTTTCTGTTTTATTTTATTTAAACATATACCTGTCCCAACAGAATTCAGTTCAATTTCGAGTTCACCTGAAGATGGTTTAGGAAACCGAAAACTAGTTTGTGAAAAAGTTTTTTTCTATATTTAAGTGAAAATTTGGCAAAGTTAAACATTTTTCGCCATATATACTATGGATTGCCACAAAATAAAACTATCTACAATTAATTATATACTATAACTGGGTTAAAAATTGTCATAGAGCGATGAAAAAAACACGAAATTAAAGGAAAAAAAGTGACCTTTTTGAATATAATATTAAAATTAATTGAAAAAAATTCTTCGAACTAATAATAAGCTTTGAATATAAAAATTCCAATTTAGTATCTTATATCAAATTTTTTTTAACCATAAATCAAAAACAGTAAAACAAAAAAAATTTAAGGGAAGATTTTGAAAGTAGTAATTCTAAGCTTTAATTCTGTTTTTAAATCAACGATCTTGATTAAAAAAATTTTTTGCCGAATTTGTAGGGACTTAAGTAAATTTGAACTTACATATTTACAGATAATAGTGCAAACGAGTTCATTAAAAACAGGGTAATTGAACAATTTCTTAGAAGGGATAAATAGTTAAAAATACTATGTGAAAATGTGTACAAACTTAGGCATCTATATAATATACATATCCTTTTTTTAAGAGAATTTAATTTCTTAAAATAACAAATCCTGATAACAGTAATGAAAATGCAGAATTTTACAAATAAAATAAAAATACTTACCGTTATCCGCTTTCCAACAAATAAATATCAC
Organism: Brachynemurus nebulosus; assembly: GCA_035578155.1. NCBI lineage: Eukaryota > Metazoa > Arthropoda > Insecta > Neuroptera > Myrmeleontidae > Brachynemurus > Brachynemurus nebulosus. Next base: position 178,352 of record JAPWDM010000041.1, on the reverse strand, counting down.
ACAAAAAAACATTGTTTAAAAAAATACCTATGTAAATAATAAATATAAAATTTGGCCTTTAAAACTTAAAATATCATGTTGAATATCTTTGTCTTTCTTGTATATAAAAAGGGCACAAAGGAAAAAAGGAAAAGAACTTGATATGTCTCCAATCACATATACGATATATACAGACTTACAATACATTGTATATGAGCAATACATGTGTTATACTGGTCTGTTTCGTTTTAAATGTTCTGTTAACTGCACGAAAGTAGCTGTTCGGAAGTTCTGATGTTCTCTGGTGATCTAGTGTTCTGATCTTCTGAAGTTTTGCTGTTCTACTGTTCTGAAACGAACCAAATGAATGACCAAACCAAACAAATGGAAGTGAACGAGTGAACGAAATGTTCTGTTATTTTAGAAACAAGTGACATGTGATCTGCATTTCATTGAAATGATTCGTTCAATTCGGTTCATTCATTCATTCACTACACAACTCTAGAACTAGTACACCAATAAGATATACAAATTACAAATATAGCTCACTCACAGTGTGATAGAGCGATGTGATATGATCTATTATATCTTATATACATATGTACATTACGTATTGTGTAGCAAACCTGTTGTAGCCAAGAACCTATTATATATATTTTGTTCGTCTATAACGTTCACAGAAAACATCACTACACTGAGAGTGTGTGGTAGTTACCCACGTAACTATTCACGGTAACATCACACACATGTATGATCACTGATTGCGATCGGCCTCTACGGTTGTTCTAGGCTATGACACAGATGTTGTGTCATCGGACTGTAAAGTGCTAATACATTTCAATTGAAAATTTAAAATAAAATGTTTTTTTTTTTTTTTTAAATTAATTAGTTATGTACTTTATCTCTTCTCTCTACAGAAATAAAAAAAAATTAGTGATATTTTTATATTTTGTAAAATCTTAAATTACATTTATATATCACATAATGTAAAAACAATTTGCTATCAAAAAGCATAAATTACTCATGTAATATAATAAAATATAAGCTATTATCATGTGCGGCAGAGAAAAATTTTTAACAGGGGGAAGCTCGTTTTGATCACTTAATAAATTTAATATTTTGATCCCTTAATAAAAATATTTTCTTTGTTGCTTTAATTGAAAATAATATTTTAATTTCTATTTAAGCACGATTACGTGCTTGTAGCGTACGTGCTTGAAGGGTACATACTAAAATTCGTGCTTGAAGCGTACATAAATTTAAATCGAGTGCTCCATTCCAAATAAATGACATCACTTCAGTTGGAGATATTTCATTAAATAATCAAACAATAGAAATATAAATAATTTACATTTTATTATTATGTAATACGATTAAGAGTAATGCCTACCTGTTAATCAGGGGGACATCATATTTACTGAAAAGAAACAGATGATATATACCTACATATGTTAATATAATCCCTATGGCTTGGCCCAGTCCCAAGCCTGGGATAAAAGAATGAGCGGAAGTGTAATATTAAACTAATGAAATATTTCAAAATAAAGCATACTCTCTGTTTTTAGGCCGTCTCTTATATTGTCTTGAAACATTTATTTTTACTTAATTTTATATAGGTACATTCAAGTACGTTCGATACAAGCACGACATCTTTAAGCACTATCTAGATCTATAGTATAACAAACTTAAACATTTTTAATATTCGTAATAAAACATTCTTAATATTTTATATACTCACTTTTAATGTTCAGCTAAACTGAAACAAGAACACACGATTTGCTTTGGTATTCGCTATGAGCTTTTGCCTGGAGGAGATACAAAAATCGACTACAGCGCTCATGGTGGACAAATATATTTGTTTATCAGGACGACATTTGTACATAATTTTACTATTTTCTTTAAGAAAAAGTATTTGTTTTTAAATACTTGTTTGATTTTTTCAAAGCGAGTACTTATTATGATTTCTATTTACCAGATTCTACAAAATAATAAAAAAAAATTATTTGTAACCCTACTATCAAACATCATTTTATTTTGAAATTTTCAAAAAAATATCATAAAAATTACCTCTTTTGCTTGGTTAATTATTGAAAAATATTATATTTTCAGACATTTTTGAGGTAAAATGAGCAGTTGTATGGCTTTTATTAAACAAATTTCAGTTTTTTAATATATTTTCCACTCATTTAAATTTTAAATAGTGAAATGTCCTGATAAATGGTTAAATAATCATTTGATATAGGCGGCTATACTTTCGGCTCGGAGCGAATACATGTCCAAATCATTGTTTTAATTAAAAATCGCACAGTGACTGCAAAAATTATCAAACCGAAACGACTGGGATTTGAACTCAAGTTTCTTGATAACCAGTCAAGCGTCTTATCACTAGGCCGCCGATCCCTGTTCGAGAACTATTCCATTTTGATAAGGCAGCAATTACATAATATATTATTTTCTTGAATGCGAAAAGCAGTTTTTTTTAATTTCGATGTTATCGATGTGCTTGTGAACATTATCTCTCTTAATAATAAAAAATCAAGAATCGTGGGTTCGAGTTTCAATCGATACAATTTTGCTAATTTTTCAATTACTATGGGATTTTTAATTGAAAGTAATATAAGTAAAAAATACCAGAATCTAAGTACCCAACTATTTTTGAGCTTTGACTTTGAAAAGATATGTGTGTTATAAAGGCGATATATGTATAACTTTGAAAAGTTAATTTTTTCCTCAAAACTACATTTTTCTAATTGTGCGATACAAACAGTACGGGATTAAGTCAAGGTAGGCTCTGTACTTATTTTAAGCAAATTTAGAAAATACGCTATTAAAAAAATTTCAATTCCACATTTATTTAATGGTTTTAACTGTAACAATTTAATTATTATTTAAGAGACAAATTTACATTTTTATATTTATAAACATATATTGATAAATACATGTTATATGACCACTGTAATTTAAAGGTCGTATTCCGCAATATTTTTTTATTTAAATATTATTAATAAAAAAATTCATAAATATGTTTTTTATGTACCTACATGTATAAATATTATTTTGATATAAAAAATTAATAAAAAATATTTATTATTGGGTTGGCAAATTGAAGGTTTCACATTCATAAACTATTTATTAGTATAAGTACAAACTACTTTTCATCAAAATATGTTCTAATAGTATTTTCGAACCACCGAATCGACCGAAATAGATGAAAATCTATTGGAACCAAGTCCGGAAAGTATGGTGGATGAAGAAGCCCAGCTTACTTACTCACCTACTTCAGGCCCAATAATTTTTCACGAGTAGGTAGTTTTGGCAATATGAAAATGAGCATTGCCATGCAAAAATTAATCCCGTCTTGATTTTCAGGCAATTTTGGAGCAAGTTGGTGCAGTTGTTGACACTAAATCGTTGTAGGTACTGATATTAACTAGAAGCATTTTCCAATGAACTGTGCCTCTGGTATTCCACCACACGGATAACATAATCCTTCACAGTTGCAGTCCGTGTTTGATCATCGAAACTACTTTTTCTCCTTTTCTAAAATGTTTCACATGTAAAACTCACCTTTCCTCATCAATCACAAGATTTCTAAAACAATTGTTATTACGTCGAAATAACAATAAATTCGTGCAAAAATCAACTCTTGTTGGGCGTTTCCATATACAAACACTGGGCATTTGTTAGTCCATATATGAAATCCAAGCACCACATTTATATTTCTTTCTCAGTTCATGGAGATGATTTTTGACGGTGGTATGAGAACACCCGAGTTCATCTGCTTATGCATTTGTCGATAAAAGAGAATCAGTTTCGATGAGTTGGTCACAATCGTTCTACATCAATCAGAATTGAAGAGCCAGAGTGTCTTATCTCCTTTGTTGAATTGATCAAATCAATTCTTAACGTGAGGTAACTAACCGTAGAAATTTCCATCTATTTACAATCATATGTTTCATGTCGCATTCTCTGTTGAATGTCCAGTCGACATTCAGGAAGAAATAGCAGTCTAATTTGTTCTCTCAAAAGATTCATTATTTCGATGTGTATAAGTATATCTTCGTTTTTTGAAAGCGTTGTGTGACGTGACGAGAAATTTCGTCCCCTTTTATACTTTCGTTAATGAAAATTTCTAAAATAATCCATAAACAAATAAAAAAATTTTACTTAATTTTGGAAATTTTAATTTGTCAACCCAATAATAAATCATTCATTTTGATGCTTCCTTCCTTGACAGTGTAAAAAAATAAAAATAAAAATCATTTTGAAAAAACAAAAAGAGTCGAGTTTTCTTAAGACTGCATAAGTGAAGTGAAAATATCTATGGACTATGACAAACACATTGTAGATAAAACGCAATAAAAATAAATTATTTTTTGAATAACTAACATCTGGAAGAATTACTTCGTGAAAATCCATATTTTCCACAAGATATGAAAGTGTTCATTCCACAGACCAATGAACATATTATACCTATATTATATAGTAAATTATATGTTATAGACTAATTATATATGTGTATAATTGAGGCAGCCAGATACGACCAGGATACGACTGGATAGTGTTCTGTAAGATAGTAATCAATGCAATAACCAATGGTATACGTTGTAACGTTTTCAAATAATTATTGTTAAAATATAATATTGATAATAAAATTTTACTTTTTTGAGAAGAAACAAAATTTTCAAAGAAAGAAAGGGGTATTCGCTTTATTTTCAAAATACGTACGTATACTAAAACAAATTATGTCCTGCTATAATTATAGTCGTACTTACTCAAAAACTGGCATTATATTACATTCCTTAAATCTCACCCGTCTCACCCTGTTACCGGCTTCAAGAAAAATGCCTACAAACTCCTTTACGCTTTGTCTAGTAGTATAATATAATAGTATTCATTGGTCTGTGGTTTATTCTGTCAATTTTTACCAAAAGAAATCTATATTTCAATTTCAAATATTATCGAGTGCTTGTAAAACTACCTATGACGAACTTTTGTCCGCATTTAAACATACGCAGTATATATAAAAGTGGTTGAATGGTTGTCGGATTGGGGCAGCTGTCAAACAGAGGATCGTTGGTGTAGTGGTAATATACCTGGCTAGTTACCGGGAGATCCTGTGTTCGATTCCCAGCCGATCCAATTTGATAATTTTTTCAATCACTTTGTGATTTTTAATTAACAAAACAAAACTGTTAAATTACGAGCTAGCTCGAACCGTTAAGCACCTTATTACAGACCTCGGAAACTCGACTTTGGTAATTTTACATTTACTAGTCTTGATTTCAGTTTGATCGGTCTATTAATGACCGTGGTCTAGTGAAATAAAAATTCTACCCAAAATCGTTTTATCAAAAATTTTCTAAAAATTATACAAAATTATACTTACTCTAAGAAATTCAAATAATTATCTTTTTAATCGTACTAAGAAGTTTGTACCCTCATAGCGAAATTTCCGCGCCTGTTACGATAAATGAATGCTGTCGCTTGATAAATTATCTAATAGAATTAGCCGTGCTGTCCCTCCGCATTAACTTACCAATACATATGTACGTAGTACGAGCATACACACACATTAAGCCAACAGGATGTTACAACTTACCATATACATACACATAACACATTCTCGATTTAACTATGTTAGCAACATAGAATTTATAACTATAAACAATATCCATATTGCTCTGTAGGTACACGTAATATGTGATATACGCTATTTTCATGAAAATTCATATAAGAAAATTCATACTATTTTCTCAAATTTTTACTTGGCCATGAAATAAAAAGTCTATTTTCAAATTGAAATTATTCAAAATATTCCACCAATTAATGATAAACACAATTACGTACGTTTAGTAGAAAGATTAATAAAATACAAAAGATAAACTGTCAAACGTCTGGTTGTCTCAAACTAAAGCGCTGGAATGCAAAAATGTTTAATTTTTACAGGAACGGCAAGATGTGAAGATAAGAAATTAGTGAATGTTTTAGGGAAGCAATATGGAGCATATAGGCTAGTCAGTAAGTATCTGTCGATGTTGACTGCTCTGCAAATATTACAAGCAGTACGCACAAGAGCCTGCTGCAGTAAAATAGTCGCATGCGTGGGAGTAAACACAAGTCCACATTTTACATCATATTTGCGTCGTAATTAAGCGTTTCCCCGCGGATTGTTTGATGTCTCTAGAAGCCTAGAAAGCCCACATGATGGTATATCTAAGGCCCGAATCATACTATCGCTCCACTCTCGGTACAATATCGGTACGCTCCCGATTCGATAAAATATTCTTACACAAGAAACAATGAATGTATTCACATCATCGCTCTGATACCGCTCCGATATCAGTCACGGTACACTCTCGCTCCCATACATACCACTCACAATCAGATAATATTTTATCGGGGCGATATCATACCTACATCGATAGTGTGAACACTTTTTTGATTCCACTTCGCTCCGCTTGCATTCAGTTGTTATAAAAAGATATTTGTATCGAACTGATTGTGATATTGTGAGACCGAACTGGGAGTGTACCGAGAGCAGCATTGTGATATGAATGGAGAACGAATAGGTATACCTGAAATTTTATATTTAGACAATTACGTCACAAATTAGTTCAACCCTTCAAAATGACGTCATATAGATTTTAAACCAATAACTGAATACAAAATTTTTAATACTCCTTAAAAATACTCCTTCTCGATTTAACATTACGAGTTAGAAAAAGATAATATAATAATATAATCCAACCTAATTAAACAAAAGCAACTGAAATATTAATGATAATAATATAAAGAGGCGACTTACGTCGTTACCTATTTGTAACCACACTCCAGAAGAAGACGTAATTATAATGAGTTGTCTGTCAAATGTTACTCTTAATAAGATCTTCAAATTTGTTTAATTTTGTACAGTAAGGCTCAACGTAATGGTAAACTAGTAATTAGATTTTACCGTGCAAATGGTTTAAATAGTTATAAATTATAGCTATTTAATGACAAACAAATCAACCAAACTTTTCAATCTTATACCTAAACTTTTTCTATCAATAACAACTCACTCATATTTTATTTTAAAAATGCCTACTTTTTTAGCTTATCGTACTTTTTAACTTGACCTAGTAGTGTACTTTTAAATAGTTTTAGAAATCAGTTTACTTATTGCAATTCAAATGTTTGATGAATTTCTGCAAGGAAAATTCAGCTACTACACCATATCTCACCAGGTCACCATAAAAAACGCTTTTATATTCTCCAGCCGCCATATTGAAATCACTGTTGTGTGAGGACAATTTTGCCACGCATATTTGAAAAATAGAGTCCATAACCTTTAATTTGAGATATTGCAGATCTATTTTAAGCAACACCAATTTTTTACAGCAGGATGTCCCGTTCAGAAAGAATGTCCTATATATATATATATATATATATATATATATATATATATATATATATATATATATATATATATATATATATATATATATATATGGGCCGCAGAAACCGGGGGGGGGGGGGGGGCAAAGAGGTCCCGACTCCCCGAAAATTACGTAAATTTTCCTTCCATTCATTTTATTCATATTAAACTGTTTACTGGTATTTTTCATTTGAAAATCGAATTTTCGGAGACGAAACTTTACGATAATATTTTACAATGTTACCGGAGAATTGCGTTATCAAAAAGTTGGGTTGTTTAAATTCTTGTTGGACCTCTCGGTAGATTTGTAGTTGTTGCGCCCCTTTATTATATATATATATATATATATATATATATATATATATATATATATATATATATATATATATATATATATATATAAATTTTGGTGAATCGGCATCATTTTCGGATTGTGGCAACCTCCAAATAAAATTCTGTCATAGTCCCAAGCTCAAGTCTTACCATGACAGTGACAGTAGTAGCTGAATTTTCTTTCCAGTCGGAAATTCATTCAAACAATTGAAGATAGGAAGTAATGAAATAAAAATTTGAAATATATTTAGAAATACACTACCAGCTCAAGTGAGAAAGTACAATAAGCTAAAAAAATAAATATTTTTAAAATCAATCAAATTTCATCAAAATCCTCCTAGTAGTTTTTGCATGGTGCGTGCACAGACAGACGGACAGGTCAAAATTTAAATATCGCTGTTTTGATATCTAAATTAATAACTGTCTATAATATCAGTACAATTTTCCAAAAATATTCCATGTACATACAGACACGGTTCATTCAGGCCCGACGAGAGGGTGGGGTAACTGGGGTTCTAGCCCCGGGCCCCGGCCTTGAGGGGTGGGGGGCCCGTAACTGCCGATAGAGGGCCAAGGAAGAAAGGTTTTTTTGCTCATAACTTATTTTCTTGGGAGGAATTTTTTAAAAGAATGTAGTTTATTCCCGGGGCCCACTATTTTTCTCCACGGCCCTCGGTCCATTTACAGTTTTTTTATATGTTTTTATAGATTTGTACTACACTGCATTTTGTAAGAAACAAAGATATGTACTTGGAATTTATTGATTGTTTTTTTAAAAGTTTTTGGAAATAAATTTAATTTTCTGGCGGTTTTAAGGGCCTTATTATTTCATACGCATCCGTTTAATGCAGTGGCGTAGCGAAAATAACTGGCGCCCGGGGCACGACCCTTTATTGGCGCCCCCTTCCCCTTCTAGAAACACATATATGATACGCTATTAGTACAGATTTAACGCCTCTTTGTAAGTAGCGTCCGGGGTATGATAGACCCCCTTGCTCTTCCTACCTACGCTGCTGTATTTATTTTCTATTTTGACAGTTGCACCTTCCTGGCCTTCTACGACGCAAACATATCGGTGATGTTTCCGATGTTTCGTTTCTTCTCGCTCCACACTGAGTAAAGCTACGTCGTCTAACCTTTCTTAATCCATTGTAGTAGTGATGAGCAAAATTAGTCTTGGTCTTGCAGTCTTGTCTTAGTCTTGCAGTCTTGTCTTGGTCTTGCATTTTTTGCAAGACCAAGACCAAGACCAGGACTATGTATACCAAGAGCAAGACCAAAACCAAGACTATAAGTATGACTGCAAGACCAATACCAAGACTCAAGTGAGCAAGACCAAGACAAAAGCAACAAAAAAGCAAGACTTGTTAAAGTATTTAAATAGTTTGAAAGTATAATTAATACTGTAAAGAGAGAAAATTCTGAGCTTAGAAGGAAAAAATTCGCTAATAAAAAAATGCAAGAAAGTGCAAGATTTTTTAGCAATACCAAGACCAAGACTAATACCAAGACTGCATTTTGCAAGACCAATACCAAGACCAAGACTCAAACTGCTCTAGCAAGACCAACACCAAGATTCTTAATGCAAGAACAAGTCTGGTCTTGGTTTTGCATTAGCTCATCACTACATTGTAGCCCTCAAATACAAAAGTATTAATTTTTAAGATCACTCACGAATGGCGATGAATACTGCAATTGTGAGCAGAATTTGAATGGAAATGTACAAATTCTAAAATACGCTTTCATCTCCATACTGCACAATAAATTCAAGTAGCTCTTCAGCGCACCTGAATTGAGCACAACATTCACTCCCTCTCGCTCATTCGCGAAGTGTGGGAACTCTGAACGGGATTGTTTGATATGAATTAGTTTATTGTGCTAGATTTTGATTTTTAAATTTAATAATTGGTGATTTTGCGCGCCCCTCTTTGAAAGGCGCCCGGGGCACGTGCCCTACTTGCCCCACCCTAGATACGCCTCTGGTTTAATGATAAATTTAACCTTTCCCGTATTATAAAATTCATATGTAAATCGGCGTTGATGTCTCTTTTCCAAAACCACGGTCTATTACAATAAGTAATATGAACTGCCATATTTGATTTTGTGGACTTTTAATATCAAAGCTTTCCAGTGATGAAGGAAGGGTTACTAACAATATTATTTTTATTAAATATGGTAATTAAACTTTGTATACCTTAAAAATTAAGGTCAATTAACTTTTATTTATGAAATGATTTTTTTGAATCGCTTTTAGTTTTCGTTAGTACAAGGTCTAATAACAAAATAAATTAATTTTTCCATTAATCTTCTAAACCAGACGTCAGAAAACTACAGTCGCTGGGCCAGACCTGACCCACCTGTTGTTTTTAATCCGGCTCACCAATCAATTTAGTGCCTAACTTTAGTAATGCCTTTTAATGATGAATTTTTAGAATGAGTATTTTTACTAGAAGATAGCTAAATAAATTATTTAAAGTTTAAAGACATGGATCAATCCAAATTCTAGAATGATGATACTATCCATTAAAATCACCTTGGTGGAGCCCTTAGCAATAATATAAGGGCACGAGGATTGTAAAATGCCTGTTTATATTCCTTTCTGTAATAATGATATTGATATTCATAACTTTACACCTACTTAAGGGATATTTGTGGCACTATACCAAAAATTTTAGGGGTATAAGAATTTTCTTGATTCCAGATTCGCACTCAGAGTCGAAAAATGCAAAGAAATACCATAGTCACTCACCGAAATCACAACCCTGATTTTTTTCGAGGGGGTGTCTTATTGTTACTTAACCTAAATTTATATTTTTTTAATACACCTTCCACCAATCTGACCTTGCTGAAATTTCTACGCACGATAACTATGTTAGAGCCAAATAACATATATTTTTTTGGTAGGTGTCACTCAAGGGGTTGATCTAAAACATGCATCCTCAAAAATTCAATTATTATTTTAATCTAGTGAATAACGTCATACGAATGTAAAAAAATTCTATAATATAAAGCTACTTTATGTCAACATTCTTTATTAATTTCATCTAATTATCTTCAATAGTTTTGAGGAAAAAAAATTTTAAATTTAAGGGTTGTTACCCCCATATCTCTAACAATATAGGGGATAGAGGTTTAATACCTATATTTTCGAACATTACTCACCATAAGCAACATTTGTGAAAAAGAATAGCCGAAAAAGCCGCTGGGCCGAAATCACATAATGCTTACCCGGCGAGACCCTTTGATTGATTTTAAAAATATTTATTTTTTTTAGCTTATTGTACTTTCTCACTTGAGCTGGTAGTGTATTTCTAAATATATTTCAGATTTTTATTTCATTACTTCCTATCTTCAATTGTTTGAATGAATTTCCGACTGGAAAGAAAATTCAGCTACTACTGTCACTGTCATGGTAAGACTTGAGCTTGGGACTATGATAGAATTTTATTTGGAGGTTGCCACAATCCGAAAATGATGCCGATTCACCAAAATTTATATATATATATATATATATATATATATATATATATATATATATATATATATATATATATATATATATATACATATATATATATAAATATATATATATATATATATATATATATATATATATATATATATATATATATATATATATTATTATATATATATATATATAATAAAGGGGCGCAACAACTACAAATCTACCGAGAGGTCCAACAAAAATTTAAACAACCCAACTTTTTGATAACGCAATTCTCCGATGACATTGTAAAATATTATCGTAAAGTTTCGTCTCCGAAAATTCGATTTTCAAATGAAAAATACCAGTAAACAGTTTAATATGAATAAAATGAATGGAAGGAAAATTTACGTAATTTTCGGGGAGTCGGGACCCCTTTGCCCACCACCCCCCCCCGGTCTCTGCGGCCCATATATATATATATATATATATATATATATATATATATATATATATATATATATATATATATATATATATATATATATATATATATATATATATATATATATATAATTATGTTGCGTGTGCTTGACTCCGTATTATCGATATTTAATAAGAGAAATAATAATCCGATTGTCAGTCCAAAATCATGTATTTTTCTCTGTTATCTGTTACCAAGATTATTCTCCCAGCATACTAATATTATTAATTTATAATTAATTTTATGCACGGCAAACTATGTAATTATGGGCCGGTACATATATATATATATATATAGGACATTCTTTCTGAACGGGACATCCTGCTGTAAAAAATTGGTGTTGCTTAAAATAGATCTGCAATATCTCAAATTAAAGGTTATGGACTCTATTTTTCAAATATGCGTGGCAAAATTGGGTTTGTATCTCTTATCTGGCTTCACATTTCACACTTCAATAAAAAAAAAAAAAAAATTGACCTTTTTCGAGACCGTAATAAATTTTATGACTTTTTTTGGTAAAAATATTTTATCCTTTTAAATTTTCAGTATTTTTAAATTGCGTTAAAAAAAAAGTTTAAGTTCTATATCGGTTTATATGTAACTTAACTAAAAATTAATATCTAAATAATATTATAAATGTGAAAGTTTGGATGTTTAGATGTTTAAATTTGTTCGATGTTTAAATTTTATCCCGGTTGCAAGTTCTTGAGGGATACAAAAACAATTATTCAAACACACCCCAAAAAACAAAACTCAATTCGATGAAATTTGGTATACTGACATTATTTATCCTGAGTTAACAAATAGGATAATCTTATCCCGACTAAAGGTTCCTGTAGGATGACTGAACCGAATTCGATTAAATAAAATATAGAGACACTATTTACTATGAGCACATGTAGCTAGAATTTTAATAACACGTAGAATAGTTTTATCCCGATTGAATGGTTCCCAGGGGATGCAAAAGAAATTCCAAGATCATGTACAAATAATTAAACAGAATTTGATAAAATTTTGTACACAGACATGATTAATCCTGAATTAACGCATAGGATAATCTTATCCTGATTAAAGGTTCCTGTAGGATGACTGAATCGAATTTGATAAAATTTAATATACAAACGTTATTTACTATGAATACATATATAGTAATAATTTTGAAATAGTTTTAGTCGGGATAGTTTAATCCCGATTGAAGGTTTCCGGGGGAAGAAGGGGGACACAAGGGGGGGGGCTTAATTCAATGAGGGTGAAGCCGCGGGTCAGACTTAGTTATATTATAAAAATGTGTTGAAATGATTATGGAAATTCATAGTGAATGCAATAGCAATAATAATACATAGGATAGTTTTATCCCAATTGAAGGTTCCCGGTGGAAACAAAATCAACTGCTAAATCACATCCAACTAACTAAATCGAAGTCGATGAAATTTATAGTACACACAGAGACACTATTTACCCTGATCTAACACATGGTGTAATCTTATCCCGATTAAATGTTCCTGTGGGATTCAATATTATTTAATTATAATAACAGCAAAAAATCAGAGATCCTTTGATCCTTTGAAAATTTGAAAAACTTGTAGTGCGATTTTAAACCATTTTTGAGCAATTTACATAGCCATATTTTCAAAACGGGGGTGGGGCAGAATTTAATTAATAATATTTGATATTTTCGTAATTATATAGTTAATTTAATTCCCAAAGAATGAATGTAGTAATTATTTACTGTCCTATAACTGGATTAAAATTGGATTTTTCCGCTATATTCAAATTCTCAGAAAAATATTACCTGAAACTATACATATATACTTAGTTTTTAGGGATTTGCAATTGTCTGTAATAATTACCTACAGCGTGGACTTGAAAATTTCGGACGTAAAAAAAACATATGAATTGCATCCCGCGGTCACAGGGTACATTTGTCCTCACTGAAGAGTAGAAGCATGATTCCTAACTCAGAAGAATTGTTTTATAATTATATAGAAATAATAAAATACTTTTTTCCACAATAAAATTTCCTCGTCTGTCTGTCTGTTTGTTTGCCCCGTCTGTCTGTCATGTCTTACCGTGTGTCTTGTCTGTATGTCAGTCCTGTCCTATTAACTGGCTGTATGTTCTGTGTCTGTCTATCCGTTTAGTCCTACAGTCTGTCTGTCAGTCATTCCTGTTTGCTTGTTCGTCTGTCTGTATTTTAATTTTATCCTGTCTGTCTGGCTGTCTTTTTGTCTGCCCGTCAAATCCTGTCTGCCTGTTTATCCTGTCTGTCTTGTATAATAGTCCTGTCTGTCCGTCTACCAGTCCTGTCTGTCTGTTAATCGGTCTTGTCTGTTTGTCAGTCGGTCCCATCTGTCTGTCTACTAGTCCTTTGTCTGTCAATGTCTGTATATCCATTTTCTCCTATTTGTATGTTTGTGTTTTCTGTCTTTTTGTCCGTCTGTTCATTAGTCTACCCAGTCTGTCTGTCTGTTTGTATTCCTCCCTGCTTATTTGTTTGCCTTCTGTCATCTGTCCTCTATAAATTAACACACTTGGCGGATTTTCATACTTGACAAGGTCTTTTAAAGGCCGCTTTTGGTAAGTGGAATAATTATTCTGTGTAATAATTTTCAGTAATTTTTTCATTTACCTTTAGTGGCTTTTAAAAATAATAACATGCTGTATGAAAATTAGGTCCCGTGCATGCACACAAAGTTCTGTGTATAATTAACCCTTAATTACTGACGTGTAATTTTGTTACGTTGCTACAGACGTACGTATTGTGACGTAACATATGTAACATCAAAGTATGTTATGAAAAAGAAAATTATTTTAAATTATTAACTGTTATGGAAATCATTACGCTATAAAAACTATCATAAATTATTTACTTAGTTTACTTATCATAGTTAATTCAATTTCAAATAAGAAAAAATTATTTATTAAAATTATTAAATTTACCTAATAAAATTACTGCTATGTCAGAAAAATCAGCCGATAAAATAAAGTTCACAATCTAATTGGCATTTTGAAATTCCCAACTTTAATGCAAGCAGTATCAAGGATCTATGATTTTTTGCTTCGTCACATATAAATCCATATTGAACTTAAACTTCTTTTTAACTTAATTTAAAAATATTGAAAAATTTAAAAGGATAAAATATTTTTACCAAAAAAAGTCATAAAATTTATTACGGTCTCGAAAAAGGTCAATTTTTTTTTTTTTTTATTGAAGTGTGAAATGTGAAGCCAGATAAGAGACTGAACCCGCAAAATTGTCCTCACACAACAGTGATTTCAATATGGCGGCTGGAGAATATAAAAGCGTTTTTTATGGTGACCTGGTGAGATATGGTGTAGTAGCTGAATTTTCCTTGCAGAAATTCATCAAACATTTGAATTGCAATAAGTAAACTGATTTCTAAAACTATTTAAAAGTACACTACTAGGTCAAGTTAAAAAGTACGATAAGCTAAAAAAGTAGGCATTTTTAAAATAAAATATGAGTGAGTTGTTATTGATAGAAAAAGTTTAGGTATAAGATTGAAAAGTTTGGTTGATTTGTTTGTCATTAAATAGCTATAATTTATAACTATTTAAACCATTTGCACGGTAAAATCTAATTACTAGTTTACCATTACGTTGAGCCTTACTGTACAAAATTAAACAAATTTGAAGATCTTATTAAGAGTAACATTTGACAGACAACTCATTATAATTACGTCTTCTTCTGGAGTGTGGTTACAAATAGGTAACGACGTAAGTCGCCTCTTTATATTATTATCATTAATATTTCAGTTGCTTTTGTTTAATTAGGTTGGATTATATTATTATATTATCTTTTTCTAACTCGTAATGTTAAATCGAGAAGGAGTATTTTTAAGGAGTATTAAAAATTTTGTATTCAGTTATTGGTTTAAAATCTATATGACGTCATTTTGAAGGGTTGAACTAATTTGTTACGTAATTGTCTAAATACATTACTTCGGGTTTACCAACATGTATCGGCACTGTAATGTGAACATAACAAAATTATATCGGAGCGAGACTGTAACGGGAGAGTACCAATATTGACACTATAGTGTGGATTGGGCCTAAAACCATCAATAGTTTTAACACTGCAATTTATTTTCAACCTGTTGAGATGAAAAACAGTCTGAAAAACTAAAACCTATGTACCTAAATTCTCACGGAACGTCACAACTAAGCGTTTCCCCGCGAATTAGCTTGATGTTTCTTGAAAGTCCACCTGATGGGCAGTCTACAATCATCAATGGTTTCAACATTTATTTACTTATATTCGGCCTGTTTCGATTACAAAGTATATGGATTCTCATTGAACTTGAGATTCTACTTTAACCATGTTCCCATCATCCTATGGAACTCAAATTTTGTCCATAATATCAGTTTGGTCTGTAGTTTAATCCACCATAAGATGATACGGTTAAATCCTAAAATATTGGGGCACTTTATGGTTTTCACAAAATTTTTGAAAATTGTACCTTTTAACAGCAGGAAACTTTTTGAACAATGAGAAAAGGGTCTTTTATGACGGTTCCGTGTTTAACATTTACGTGTGTACTTACACATTCTGCTCGTATAGGTACCAGGTGTTACAATTTATTCATTCATTAAAAAAATCAAATCTTTATATTCTTTGAGTTTAATCAATTTTTTAATTATATGATTATAACAATAAGTATTGTAAACTATTTCAAGTAATTCAGAATAAAATGTGTGTATGTTTTAAGGAAAGATTTAGAGAAATATGTAATAGTTTATGAGGTAAATGTTATTATAAGTGCCACATTTGATTTGATGTTTGTTACAATATTAACAAATATGCTTACCTAATTATTATCTTTTATGAATGTAGTAGAATGTATACTAGGTGTAACAAGTTATTTATTCAGTAAAATAATTTTAATTGCAATTACAATATAAATTCATCATATAATTTAATTTTTTTTAAAACTAAAATTAAAATTTATTCATATAAAAGTTATGCCGTCATTTATTACATTATTATTTTTAAGGTACCATCACAGTGTGATTCTGCCGAAAAGTAGTCAATTTTCACAATTTTTTTTTTCGAATAGATAGGATGGGGGAATGGGGATGAATTTTTTTTGCGATTAATACAAAGTACAAAATTTTTTACAGTTTTACGCGTGAAAAAATAGGAAGATTTCAAAAAAAAAAAAAAGCTCCCATAGGAACATAGCGGCTTACCTACAGATTAACAATCTATTTAATTTTTTTCTCAGATGAAAACTGCGGCCGCAATCGTGGGCACCAATATCCGCCCTTTTTTAAAGACATTTTTTTCAAAAAATTATAATAATTATAAAAATAAATAAAAATGAATAAAAAAAAATATTTTTGTTTTGTCAAATAGTGGTATTAATCGTAAAAAAAATTCCTCCCCATTCCCCGATCCTATCCATCCGAAAAAAAATTATGAAAATTGACTACTTTTTGGCAGAATCACACTGTGATGGTACCTCAAGTTAGTATTTAAATTATTTTTAAGTAGATACTGTTGCGTATCACAAAAGGATTGATAATATTTTATTACTGCTCCAAAAGTGGAAATTCCAACTTTTGTACTTACAAATGGTGTCTACCTGCCACAAATTTCGCGTAAAACGGGTATTGTAAGTTAATTTTTATTAACATGTAAATGGTAGACAGGAAATATTGCACAAAATAAAAAATATTTATATAATAGGGTTAAAATCTTTCCTACTTTCCTGACGCATTTTACATTATTTTGTCAAACTGATTTATAAGACGTATTCAGGTCAATAATAAATTGGTTAATATTTTAATTAAATCAAGTACTTGAAATATTTAATTAAATAAAATACTTATAATAGTTTACAATGTTTAGTTATAATCATATCACTAAAAGATTGACTAAACACAAAGACTAGAAATATTTTATTTTTTAATTAATGAACAACTTGTAACACCTGGTACATATACACGAACATAATAATGATAATATATAAGTACACATGTCAATAAAACCGTCATAAATGACCTTTTTTTTCGTTTTTAAAAATTTTTCAAAGATTTTATGATAATCATAAAGTGCCCCAATATTCTAGGGTAAAGCCGATGATACTTATCCTCCAACAGGCCATTTCCTATAGGGACCTCGGTAAATTCCTTTATTTTTTTTGAAAAAATTTTACATACAGGGTACACTTTTATAAACATGCCGTATACATACATATGTACACTAATAAAATGAATACAATATTTTGATAGAAACATGTAGGTACGTATGCTGAATATTAATCTTGTTTATATTCATTATGAACACGATTATAATCGTTGGTAATTAATTATTGAATGAAAAAAACATGTAAAAAGAATAACGATTCTTTATCAGGAACGCTGTATCTTCTTTTTGTATTGACTATTCTATTATATGTATACATTGATCACAAGTCACGTCCTTAATATATGAGTATTTTTAAATGAAGAATAAAATTTTTTACCTTAATTTTATTTTTATTTAAATTTGTTATTGAAGGCACGATAATCATGCAATTACGTAACTGACATTATCAAAAAATTATGCATTGTTTTTGTTGATAATTGATTTACCAGAATGAGTTATTAATTTAAATCATTAACTAATAGACAATAAGATAAATGTTTAGGGCCCGTAATTCACAGAGACTCGGATACCGAACAGAAAAAATTAAATAATACACTAAAAATCTTAGACTTCCTTTAGAATCTCTCATTACTCCTAACAATAACTATTTCTCTCTTGGAAGAGTTAACAAAATCTAAATTGCCCTCAATGTATTTACATAATTACTCCTAGGGGTGACTAGTTATTTCTTCAGATAATTTTTTTTTTAAAATTAAACTCAGTTAGGTATGTCTTGTTACTGTCAAGAGTGACTATTGGACTGCCTCAAGTAAAAAAGTTCGATAGTTGAAAATTTCATATTTCCAAAGAGCTGATCTTTACTCATTGTAATTAAATGAAATGTATTAGCAGCAAACTGAGTCATGATACTTGAAAGTTTAAATGTAAACATCCTTTGTTTTGACTGCGTGTTTAGGTTTTTGAAATTCTTTTCAACGCACGTTTACTTCGGGCACCATAATATTTACCACCATAAAGAATTCAAAATTAAATTTTCGTTTTTATTTTCCTTAAAAATGTCTTACTCTTTCGCTTAAGTACTCCAAAAAAACAGGTATTCAAAAACAAATTTCACTTTCCTTAGGTATATCTAATTAAAATTCAATTCCTGGGAATAGTTAAGAAAACGCTATATTCAGCATCCTTCGCAATCCCTCCTTGACTGGTTCGCGTTATTGATATTTTGAATGCAATAAATAAAAAAAATTTACTTTACAAAATACCACTTTTATTGAATATAAAAACTCTTATGACATGTTTCGGTCAATGTGACCATTCTCAAACGTGTGAGAAAGGTCATATTGATCGAAACATGTCATAAGAGTTTTTGTATTCAATAAAAGTGGCATTTTGTAAAGTGTTTTTATTTACTGATCTATACATACAGATCTATACGTTCATAAAGTGCCGGAACAGCTGAAAATCTCAGTTAATATTGACTTTATCGACAAATGACCCGGACAAAAGTTTCATGGGAAGAAATGAGGAACTAGAAAATGACTTCGAACTTGACCTTGAACATGACCTTGACCAAAATTTGGAAGTCAACTTTGTTTTTTCAAATGGAAACCCCTGTTTTTGACTTCGGATTCGGAAAGAGCGGGAAATTCTACGTTCAAAACCATATTCATACTTCATATTCCAAAGTCGTGTGAAGATCATAAAAACGAAAAAAATATGATACTGGTTGGTCAAGATTATGTTCAAGGTCAAATTCGAGGTCATTTTCTAGTTCCTCATTTCTTCCCATGAAACTTTTGTCCGGGCTATTTTTCGATAAAGTCAATATTAACTGAGATCTTGCGGAACTTTTGCGGAGCTGTTCCGGAACTTTATGAACGCTCTGTATAATAAAACTGTAACGAGACCATTTCTGTACATGGAATATTTTTTAAAAATTGTATTGGTACTGTAAATAGTTATCAATGTAGGTATCAAAACAACGGTTTTAAAATTTTTGTCTATCTGTCTTTCTGTCTGTCTGTCTGTCTGTCTGTCTGTTCACGCATCATGCAAAAGCTACTGGACGGATTTTAATGAAATTTGGTGTGATGATAACTTATTACCTGGCTCAACATCTAAAATACTTTTTATTCCGGAAAAGTCTCTCATTCCCACGGAAAAATGGAAAAACTATTTTGAGCATGTAAATTGTACACACCTTACGTAAAAACTACTGGACGAATTTTAACGAAATTTGGTGTGATGATAAATTTTTATCGGGATCAACATCTAAGATACTTTTCACTTCGAAAAAATGTCTCATTCCCATAGGAAAATCGAAAAACCATTTTGACCATGTACACACATTACGCAAATTTACATATTTCATAATTTCATAACTATAGTAACAAAATGTAAATAAATTGAATATTGTACTATAGATTTGGAAATTTTTCTGAATCTGAAATCAAAGAAAATGTTGCTAATTGTGTACCGAAAAATACAATAAATACACAATTGTCAATTTGAAGACAATTTAATTACCGGGAGATCCTGGGTTCGATTCCCAGCCGATCCAGTTTGATAATTTTTTCAATCACTTTGTGATTTTTAATTTACATTTGGATTTTGGTCATACTAACCAAAGAAATCGAGTGCTTAGTTTTAGTTTAGCTGAACGATAAGTAAACATATGAATACTGCGTATGTTTAAATGCGGACAAAAGTTCGTCATACGTAGTAATGTTTCACAAGCACTCGATAGTATTTGAAATTGAAATTTATAAATAAGCATGTTACCAATATGAGAAACTTAGGTACGTAACACACTTCTTGATAATGGATTTTTAATTATACGGATCACTTGATTGTTTAATTGGATAAATTACCACATGGTAGCCACTTTCAGAATAAAAATTTAAATTCTGAGTGGTAGGTACAAAACTATGTATGTTGTTATAGACAACTTACGTTGTAGCTTATAGGCAGGGCCGAATTTACCCTAAGTGCTGCCCGGGGCACTGTGAAAAATGCCGCCCCTGACAAAAATTTAAAAAAAATTTCATATTTTATATACTTTACACACATTTTTACCTTTTCCTATCAAAAATAAGTGACGAGCAAAAAAAGAAAAAAACAGCTCCCATTTCTTATATTCTCCTATCAGAAAATTAGTGACGAGTAAAAAAAAAAAATAAAGCTCCCATTTCTTATTTGCCTATTAGAAATTATTTTAACAAAAATTTCGAAATTATGAACCATTCCTTTGTAAATTACTTTCTATTTAGGAAAAGCAAAATAAAAATTTCAACACATTTTATTAAAAAATTTCATTTTTTCGTCCTAATACATTAAAATAAATATTATCATATAATTTTTCAAAAAGTGTAGGTACTATATCAAGAAGAAAAAACTTTACTATCCAATAAAAAACCGTTTTGAATAAAAATTATTTTCAATTTTCATTCTGTATTATATCCTAGCCAGGTCAGGCATGAGGCAAATTACCAAACACCAGCTTTTGTATCATACATCATAATATGATGTACATATTATGTAATATGTGTTAAAGCTTGGTTAAAGCTACAAAATATTTATTTGAAACTGGAATACCACATGATCAAAGTCACTTGTATCGATAATTGTAAAACATATGGATAAATTGTCAATTAAGTAGGTACTGAAAAATACGTGAATCATTATCGGAAAGTAAAAATTTACAATTTCATTATGATATATAAAAATAAAATTAAAAAAATATAGAAGGTACTTGCGCGCAGTAAATAATAATGCAATATAATCAACCCTATTTTAAACCTGTAAGCAGGGCCAGATTTACACTAGGGGCACGCGGGGCACTGGTCCCGGGCGGCAAATTTTTAGAGGCGGCAAAATGTGGAACACACGTAATAATTTTTTTTTTTTTTTTTGGTCATCACTTATTTTCTAATTTTTAATAGGGAAATACTTAAGAAATGGGAGCTTTATTCTTTTTTACTCGTCACTTATTTTTTGATAGGAGAATATAAGAAATGGGAGCTTTTTTTTTTTTGCTCGTCACTTATTTTTTGATAGGAAAAGGTAAAAATGTGTGTAAAGTATATAAAATATGAAATTTTTTTTAAATTTTTGTCCGTCTGTTCGATTAACCGTCACAATCCCGATCCCAATTGACCAATTGTGACTATTAATCAAAGTTCTACTGTAACCAAAATAATTTAAAAAATTCGTATATATACTCAATGGTGATATGGCCAATTAGTTCTATTAACTTTTCAAATTACTTTCAAGTTTACACAGTACAGTTATACTCGAGAGAATTATGTAACAGTTTAGAAATGAAATAAAATATTTTACTACAAATGCATCGTTGATTTCCGGGTAGCTTAGATTTAAAATATACAAGTCAATTTTATTAAAATGATTTTATTAAGAGTTGAAATTCGTCGCAAGTCTGTTTATAGCTTTGTAAATTTTTAACCCTATCTCAAATTCCGACGAGTTTTGACTTAAGAGATCTTTTGCAAATGATGTGCTAAAAAAACACTTCTTGAATTTTTTTTTAGAAACTATTTATTGTAATTAAAAAAAAAAAGTGTTTGTACATTAAAGTACATTATAATTGAGTGCATTTGGAAATTTTTTTGACCTTCCATCTGCCCTTGTAAGCCTGTTGAAAATCTGAGGTCAAAAAAAGAAAAACGAGTTCAAAAATTAAAAAAAGAATTATAAATTTGATTGGACTAAAACTTGATACATTCTTTTTATTATGGTGGTTTTTTTTTTATAAAACTATCTAGAATCAGCCCTTAATATAAATAATTCGATTTTTTAGAACACCTGAAAGGTCAAGAAATAGGGCAATTTTTCATACTTTTTTTCAAAATGGCAAAAAAAAAAAATATGAAGTCTATTGAGCTGATTCTAGATAATCTTAGAGTTTTTAGTATTATCTTTCTTGTGAACTAAGAATTTTTTTAAATATATTTATGTTGACAAAATTGACATTTGATCTTCAACAGGCTTACAAAGACAGATGGGAAGTAAAAAAAAATCAAGATACACTTAATTATATGTATTTTAATGTACAAAAGCTTTTTTTTCATTACAATAAATAGTTTTTCCAAAAAAAAAAACATTTTTTTAGCATATTACTTGTAAAAAACCTCTTCAATACAGTTCAAGTTCAATATAATTTAAATGTATTATATTCGTACCAAAATATTGTTTATTGTGAATTTCACAGTAGTCGTAAATAAAGTATAGTACGTAACTCAGTTCTTGCAGCGGTAACTTCTCCGCTCGTGTATAATATAATATGCTACTTACAATCTCATCTACGTGATATACTGTTATGTCACACATGATTTTGATCTTCTTGTATTCACATACATTTTTTTGTGTGTACAAAGTATAAATGTATATAACATGTAATAATAACATGGATGATGTATAAATGTGAAACGTCTGTTGCGGTTCAAATGACGGCGCGGTGGCTCAGCGACAGCGTAGCAGTAACAAATGAAAAATGATTTTATTAAAAGACCTAAATTACTGTTAAAATAAAATGAACATGACAGCCACTGAACATATTATAATGTAACCTCTATCCTATCCTCTATAGTTACGTGTGTTACAACAATATTGTAACATTTCAATATAATATGTATAAATTCCTATTTAATTCCACAAGCATACTGTAATAATATGAATATTTTAACATACTAAAATGTTTATCAACTAACGTATATATACACAATTCGCGTCACCGGAATTTGCAAAAAAAAAGGTTGAAGAAAAAAGTGAAAAGGTATACAATTAATGACTGGTAATTCAAATTAAAAATAATTGATAATCCCATGTTTTAAATAGTCAATAACATCCGATAATTTTCTCTCCATAAATAGTTACATATGTACTATTACTTTACTGTTAATACAAGGAATTACACTTTAGGGGGGTCATATAAGTGTGTATGGTTATTTATAACCTCAAAATATATTGAGCCTCCGTATTATCCAAGGTTTCGGTTGTCCGAGGTAGCCACGGTCCGACAACCTCGGATAATTGGGAGTCTACCGTATTGAAAAATTTTTATCACCACCGTCTTAAGTCTATAAATTTCAAAGTGAAGCATATATTTACATCACTTGATTTTTTTACTGCCTATACATAGAGCTTTCTGAGCTGAACGTTAGAGTTCTCTTAGATGGGCTGTTAAATGAAAAACACAATTAAGTATATTGAGATGGAAATAATACAAATCCAACTTACGACAAAATGTGCAAACTCCACTGGTGCGAACTGTACTAATTAACGTTCAAACGGTCCAAACTATCATTACTTGGTACTGAGTCACAAACTACACTGACAACTCTTTGCTAAACTGACAAACAACGAGCAATTCTGGAAATTTTGTTTTAAGCCTTATCCAAATATCTTACTCATAATTGGGTGGATTAAGCTTGATAAAAAAAGAAATAAATTGCCAAGATTCGTGTCATAAACATGAAAATTTACGTAATAAGTTTTATGCATTTACATTGTGTAAAATTACGCAAAAAAGGATAATTTCCGATAAACTGACAATCAAAATAGAGGTATAGAGATAAGTATTTATCTATAAAGGAAAATTTCATCTAAAATAAGTTAAAAACGTGATTTAAATGATTAATTCTATACTGTCTTGATAATATATCATAAAGATGGAATTATAATTATTTCCTTTTTTATTAGGATTTTGTAGTACAATAACGAAATCCTTATAAACCACAGAGTTCAGACGGAACATTGCTATCTCTATACTACTCAAGGGGCCAAACTATTATATGATAGTTAGCATTCCGGCTGCCGCCAGAATTTTACGTCATCAAACATGGCAGCGAAGACTCCCCATTCTCTATGGTTATATACATATTTAGAGTTTGTGTTTGTATGTGTAGTATAGTGGATGTTAGTGTGTGTGATATTCAGTATGTATGTGATCGAGGTACGAGGTGGGAGTGGATACATACTACAGAACAATTATATGTATGTACCTACTAGTAACACGATCTAACAATCAAGAGCCACCATCTAACAATGCATGTGTACTCTTGTAGAGCCAATGGACGACTAGTTAGTAAGCAGTATAAAATGCAGCTTATTGCAACTTTCGGACCATGCTTTTTTATATGTAGGCTTTATCTGTCTCATCTGTGATACTACTGAAACCAGTGTAACCAAAAAAGGATAGACAATGTGTTATGTGGCTACACACTGTTTCTGTCTGTATCTGTGTGATATATATCAATGTATACGTGTCGCCAAAAAGTCGCGCACACATACACCATACATAGATACATATATATAGACACTGTAAGTCTGTTAGTGAAGCCGCTGATCCACTGTAACAACAATGATAAACAATTGACTAACAATTAATACGCATCGACTCACTGCCACCGAGCGACTGTATTCAAAGTAGCCTAACGTGCCCAGAAATGCACACTGGTGATTACAGAAAAGAGATAGTAGCATTCCTTTTAATATATTCTGTGTTTTTAATTTCAAATGTTATCGAGTGCCTGTGAAACATTATTAATGTATGACGAACTTTTGTTCGTATTTAGACATACATCAATATTCATATGTTCACTTAATGTCCAGCTTAGCTGATACTTGAACACTCGATTTACTTTGGCATGTATGGCCAATTCATTACGTTAATTAAAATTCACATAGTGTTTGAAAAATTATCAAATTATCAAAACATTTGAAATTAAAAATATAACTGCGTCTCGCATTAAAAAAAGGGATGTGTTTGATTAATTATCAGATTGGAGTGGCACTCGAACAAGCAGTTCAGTGGCCTAAATAGTAAGGCGCTTGGCTAGCAACCAAGAGATCCGGGTTCGAGTCCCAGCCGATCCAGTTTGATTATTTTTCAAACACTATGTGAATTTTAATATTCTGTGTTATAAACTCATTATGTCTATCATCACATTAGATGGTTTACCCGTACTTACCACTATTAAAGAGTCAGTGCCAGACCTTAGATAATTAAATAGACAGTGTCGTTTTTTTGTTTGATTTTTTTTAATACTAAATAAAATTTTAATACAAAATAGAATCATGGAATATTTTATCTCGAAAAATGTGAAAAATTCTAATGAACTACGAAATCCTAATAAAATTGCGTCTGTTAGGAACAGTCAATCTCAATTTTCTCGCGTAATTTCCTTTTATAAAGATAAATACTTTATGAATCATAAACTGAGCGTACGTTGATAGAAAAAAATATCCTTTTCTTTTATCAAGCTAAAACAAGTGTAAACATCAGCAGATGAAAAGGATAACATCTATACAAAAAATAAGGCCACCTTATTACAGTTATATATAGCATAAATGCATGCAAGGAATTAGAGAAACCTGTCCAAAGCGTTATCATGACTTTACAAAGTAATATACAAGAAAACTAACATTTTTACTAAAGAGAATAGAACTCCCGTTCAGTGAAATAAGCTCAAATATAAATTTGTCAATTAGAAAATTAGAGTAATTCAAAGACCAGCATATATAAAACACCGCAACTTCGTGTTTTAGCATTGAACTATAACATAAATTAATATTCTGCGCCATAAAATTACATAAGTATGTATACTAAAAAGTTATACAATTTCCTTTTACCTCATCTTATATTTGTCCCCTGTTGACAAGTAAAAGTTTGCAACTCAAAACAAACTACATATTAATACAAAATATTAATTACCTACCAATTCCCAATTGAAATACGTTAAATAAAATATCATTAAAGTTTATTTTTACAATTTCTTTCTTTTTGCAATTTCTCTGCACAGCCTGCAAGTGTTTCAAATTGACAGGAATAACTATGTCTCTGTTTTGTATATTACTAATAGTTTACTCTGAATGCATTTCATTTATTAATATGAAGCTGCTGGTTATGATCAAACAAATACCGTCATTCTAATCGGAGTATATTAGGCCCACACAGATTCCAGTGGATATAGACCTATAGAGTATATTATTGGGTTTCTAGATGGAAAATTCAGCTATTACCGCACGTGTTATAGTGAGACTTCAAAAATTTCAATTTTTTGCGGCTAAATTATTGACTTAATCAAAAAATTGTTCAGATAACAGCTGTAGATATACTGCTGGGGACAATGTATTGCTATAATCAGAAGCGTTGCAGCTCCTTCAATTTTCGAGCTATGATACAAACTTATACATTTTTATATGAAACTGTACTAATTTGTTGATAAAACTTATTCAATGTAACCAAACGAAAGAAAAATCTTTTTATCCAAGCTTAATTTTTGAATTTTTCATAAATTTATGAATTTTGTGGCAAATCGATATCTCTATCTGTACGGGTTAGATTCAATCGGTTTAATTTTTTTTTTTCTTTATTCAAGAAACAAACAACCTTTAGTAGGAAAACTAAAGGTGAGTCTCAATTTTTATACTAATTAAAGATGTTTTTCACGACCTAGCTAACAACAAAATGCTAAAGACAATGACAATGGAAAATATAAAAATAAAAACATTTTCAACTTCAAAGAACGTCTTTTTTTACAAAGCTACTTTTGATATGTCAAATAGAAAAAGGTCGCAGAATAAGAGCACATTTCCTCCCTCAATTCATTGTCTTCTTTGTCTTTGATTCAATAATCATAAAACATTATTCTTTGTAACCGATTTACTAAAAGAAAATAAATTTAAATAACTTTTTCTTACAAAATTTATTTTTTTGTTCTTTTGTAACAATCACCTTGATATTTCTAAAATTTGTATTATCTTACATATGAGTCGGTTGTATAAATATAGTATGTACATAAACGATTAATTATTACTATAAAAATAAGTCAATACTGACGAAACGTCACAAAATGTATTCTAGAAGTATTAAATTTTTTTGTTCAACGGTTTTATAGCCTACTTCAAATCTAAGCGAATCCTTCCCCGTCACTGATTGCACACAAGACTTGAAACTTGGGGCTAATAGTGACACTTTATTCCCTATTATAAGAGACTAAAATATGTATTTTAGTCCCGGAACTACAAAAATTGTATTTTTGCAGTTTTGGGGTTGCAGTGTTTTATTTATTAATACAGCTACTAAATATGAAATATCATAAAGTAACGTTCAGCTTAAATTCATGTAATTATTTTTCTTTAATTTAAATTAAAATTCATGTATTAGGTACAGTACATATGCAAAGGTTTTTTGAATTTTCACTTAATATCATGTCAAGTCCACGTATGATTTCTTTTAGAAAATTGTTTTCTTTGTTTGTTTGTCATTTGCGCAATTAAAAGCTAAAGTTATTAGGTACAACCAAAATTACCAAAATATAATATACCTTTAAACACATGTATATTTGCAATTTTTACGGAAAGAAGTACAAACACGTGCTAATAAAAACAATGTGTTCTATCTAGACACTTTCTTTGTGTAATTTCAAATTACATACATATAATGCAATTAGTATGATTGATTACTTTTTAAAATAAACATTAGTTTACGTAAACAAAACATTTTTAATGGAAAATATTGTAATCGACACAATTTTTTCTCCATTCTTTTATAGTGTACTAATAATAATAATAATAATAATAATAATAATAATAATAATAATAATAAGCTGGGCTAAAATCCAACCTTCACGTCCCCGTTCGTGCCCGGCGGGCAACTGTTGGCTTCGGCTAGCAGGCTGACGAGGCTCTGGTACCGTGTTTCGACAAGGATGATCGTGTGGAGGGGACGATGTCGTATCCCCCGAGTGAGTGTTATGCCTGCGTCAGCTTGAGTTTCATTAATAGTACCTTGACCGGAATTCAACGCGTCTCCAGTGCTGCATACTCCAGTGGGCGTGATCTTCGGAGTCCGACGATACCGTTCGGATGCGTCGAAAAGGTGATATTGCGTCTGTGATTTATGTAAAAATTGTGATCTGTGTCTGTGATAGTTGTTATGCCACCTTCGGTTCTCATGCCTGTGGTGGTACTTTTTAATTGTTACTGTGATGTTTCCCTGGCCTTGTTCTTGTCATTTCGATGGGTAGGAATGCGGTTCCCGACGCACTCGTTCTCATCGGCCACACGTACGAGTCGACGTCTTCCCGAACAGCTTGAGCGAGCTCGCCCAGTAAGGAGACGTCGTCGTCCCTCGTACGGATGCGTTCGTGGGCGTTGAAATGGCGGCTTCCGCCCCGTCGAAGTGATACGGACACAGGTCAGATGTTGGCTCTGTGATACTCTGTGGCATTGTCCCGTTCTCTGTAGCCTCGACTCGGACGAACGTGGCCTAGTCATCGTACCGGTCTCCCGTGTAGGTTGACCCCGACATGACAGAACGGCACATGTACCCAGTAATCAGTTATCTGACAGAACAGTACATGTTGCTCAGTAATCAGATGTCACTGTCCCTACACATGTGAGTTCCTAGGTGTTGACGAAGCCATTTCGGAACTGTCGAGACTATGGGGAGCGGAATCGTGTCACAGAGCAAGAAATTTTTGAAATCTGTGATATTGTTGTTTTTATTTTTTAATAAGATTGTGTTTAATCCGTTTTGTTTTAACGATGTACCACTGAGGGCCTTTTCCACCCTAGGTGGTACATCATTTTTTTTTTATTCTTATCTGTGATATTTTATTGTGCCGCGGTGGGCTTGCTGTTGTAGCCCTTCAGCGGTTTTGTTTTTAACTACTTATTGCGGCACTGGTCGGCCTGTGGCTCCCCAGTGACGTAATAAGATTTTTCTCTTATATTTTTTTTTCTTTCCTTCTGATATTATTGTGATGTTGTTATCTGTGATATTTTTACTCAGTATTCCCCACTTCGAGGCCCTTTACACCTCGGAGTTTCATCGTTGGTTTTCAGTCCTTGGTGACCGGACGTTCTGGCTAGTACTTAGCGTACCGCCACCAAGGACTGTCCGCTCGTTATAAAGCCCTGGGATGGCAGGGCTCATCGGTGAATTTTATCATGTGTATGTTTGTCCGTTGTCTAATGCATTTATGTGTTCCTGTCTATATGTGTCGTTTTTATCATTTTTCCGTTTTGGCGGCGCATGCCCTTCGATGGCGATGCCGCCGGATACTGCTGACCGCGCCATCCACCGGCAGCAGTGCCCAATTTTAATTAAAAAAAAAAAAAAAAAAAAAAATAAAATAATAATAAGGTGGCATGGGGTACCCATAACTGTTCCCCTTGGCACCCGTGGGGTAGAATATCCCTCACTGGTGTCGAGGATGCTAAAAAAGTCCCCAGAGGTAAGTTATGCGCAATATAGGAATCTCCGGGATCCATTAGCCTCTGACTACTCAAGATCGGTATCCGCGGCGAAGAGTCGCATATGTCCCGAGGTGCCACCGTTGTTAACAAAAGATGCCGCTCTAGAGGAGTAAACCTCGCTAATAAATCCGTTATGTTCTCCAGGGGTTTGTTGTATCACCCGGTTACTTCGGTGGTCGATTGCTATGACAATACGGGAAGTAGCGCTCCCGGGGTCTCTAAGCTTAGGGCTGGTGCTGCCTAAGTACCAACCCATATGCGTGCAAGTCAACCAGCACTAAATGGTTGTCCCTGCGACCGGGCTGACTACCCCCAGCAGGTAACTACTAATTCCCAGCGGAAATAGAACTAGGAAGGCTCTGGCCAAGAAAAAATTAACCCGGCGTGAACGGTGCATTCGGGAAAATAAGATCTTTAAATCGAATCCTGCACGCCTGTTCGCATCTGAAAGCCCTGTCGTAGAGCAACCGCTGACGGTCGACGCAATAGAGGATTATTGGCGGGGGATATATGAGACGACTAAACAGACTGACTTGGACTGTATTCCTATCAGCCAGTTTAAATGGTACTGCAAACAACAGCTTGGCAAAGTGCCATCTCATACCATTATAACATCTATAGATAACGAATAACGAATTTTTGGTGAAAGAAGTTCACTATTACCCGCTCCCACCTTGCCGTATATTTTCAGATTGGTTATTCACTGCAGGCAAATTCCATCATGGCTCGCTGAGGGAAGAACAGTCCTAATACCGAAAAAAGGAGACCTTTCACAACCACAGAACTACAGACCAATAACGTGCTTGAACACTGTGTACAAAGCGTTCACTTCCATCCTATACAAACGCATCTTGAAGGTAATTGACCTAGTGTGGGATTCGATCTATGAACATCGAGGTTCAAAAAGAGGAATGTCGAGTTGCAAAGACAACTTGCTAGTCGACAGATGTATCTGTCAGGATGCTAGACAGCACAAACGTAACCTGAGCATAGCCTGCGTGGACTATCGAAAAGCATTTATCACGTCACATGAGCTTATTATCTATTTGCTCCATTGTCGTAGAGTCCATCCCGATTTTATTAAATGTATTGAACACCTGTTGCCGCTCTGGAAAACAAGGTTCACAATAACATCCGGTGAACACGTTGTGACAGCCGCAGCCCACTTTTGTTTTGTATCTCGTTGTTGCCCCTGTCAATCAGCCTGAGGCAGGAACCCGGCTACTTGTGTGGCCCGGTAGGAAACCACGAGCATAAAGTCACACATTTATTTTATATGGATGACTTAAAACTGTATGTTTCGTCGGAGAGCGATCTCAACTGCACTCTAAAATTAACACACGAATACACGCACGCGACCGGTACGGTATATTCATTATATTTATTAATTAAAAACAAGAAAAAAAAATAACAAGATAAAAAATCCTTTAAAACAATCGGAATTAATTGATACATTTAATACTATTAAAACAAAATTACTTTGAACTCGGCAGTTAGTTTTTCCGACAGACAAGTGGTCTTGCTATGGAGGTCACCACTGAGCCCTCTGTTGGCAGAGATTTATATGTCAAGTTTAGAGGAAATAATAATGAACAACACTTTAACAACATGTAAAATTTTGGTACAGGTACGTGGATGATATAATTATAGGGTTTGATGGATTTGTTCACCAAATAAAGAAAATTCATAGATTCACTAAATTTAATAGACCCAAAAATACAATTTGATTTAGAATTAGAAAAAGATAATAGAATCAATTTCCTGGACTTAACCATAACGAAAATTAACAATAACCTTGATTTCAATATTTATAGAAAACCATCATATTCCGGAATTACAATACCTAACGATTCAATAAGTCCATTTCAACATAAAATCGCGATCTATCGCGCCGTTAATTTTCCATTATCAAAAGCAAATTTTAAAACAGAAATAAACAACATTAAAACAATAGCATCAAATAATAACGGATATAACTCAAAATTAATTGATATATTTGCAGCTAAAAAAGAATTTAAACAAATCTTAAAAGAAATTTATCCCTCCGTTAAATCAGACCCCAAATCAAATTTCAAAACTTTAACATATCTTGGTAAAATTTCAGATAAAATACACAATATTCTAACTAAATCAAATATAACTACTGCATTTAAATTGAGCCTTAATTTAGGAAATTTAATATATTATAACAATAAAACAAAAATAGACAAACTTAAAAAATCGGGCATCTACAAACTAAATTGTCAGAAATGTGATAGTTTTTACATTGGTCAGACGGGCAGAAGTTTTGAAACCCGCAGAGCCGAGCACTTCAGATGCTACAGAAACAAGAAATCTAACTCCGCTTTTGCCAGACATTTAGTCGACACAGGACACATACCGGAAAGAAACGTTACAATTTTACACGAAGCAAATAAAGGACCCAGACTAAATATTTTAGAAGCAATAGTTTACAAACACAATTCTGAATTACTTTTAAATGATTATACCGATATTTACAATTCCAATTTATTTTCTGTTTTATAATTTTTGTACACGACTGTATTTCCTACTTTATTTGTTTATATGTCACATGTCTCTAACTCATCTAAACTTGTTTTCCTTGATTTTGACTCCGCCCATTACTTGTATCCCTACTAATTTCCCATCATCCATTGCTACAATTTGTAAGTTAAGATTTAGAATAAATAGGCATGTACCTGAATGTAATCTTCACACGTTTGAGAATGGTCATATTGACCGAAACATGTCATAAGAGTTTTATATTCAATAAAAGTGGTATTTTGTAAAGTGTTTTTATTTACTAATATCAAATATGTTATTAATTTAAATTTAAATCAAAACAGAATTATAAAAGAACATTTTTAATTAGTTTTTAACAAATATCAATAATTGGTAATCATGATTACAAATTACAGTTATAAAATGTAATCTGAGATTTTCGATTAAATTACATTTTGTAATCGTAATGTGTAATCGTTTCTGAATTACAAAATATATAATTTAATTGCATAATTACGATTAATTTTACTTAAGATACCTATAAATATGAATAAAACTGCTGTATAAATTAAGGCAATTTCGAGAGTGAAATAGTTAGGTTAAAGAGTAATTTAAGGTAGGGTTACCAAATAAATTGTTTATTTTGTTAACTTAAGGCCTAACAGAGCCTAAATTAACAAATTATAATCAATTTGTGATAAGTATTTGATAGATTTGAGCGTTACTTTATGGTATTCCATTTTAAAATAAAAAGACAATTTTTTACTTTACTAATACCACTTTATTTAAAGTTTTAATTGTCTGTGACATGTTTCGGCCCGTATGGCCATTAACAAACAGTTCGTCAATGGCCATACGGGCCGAAACATGTCACAGACAATTAAAATTTTAAATAAAGTGGTATTAGTAAAGTAAAAAAATTGTCTACTTATTGTGATAAGTAATTCGATATTGATAATTTTCGATAACGAAAAGTAAAAAAAAATGTTGCAAGGTGCTTAAATGCACGATTCTTGTTCGTTTACAAACACCAAGAATTTTCGTATCGTACAGGTACGCAAATTCTGAGCTGTATATCTATATATCTACACATATAATAAAACTGTAACGAAACCGTTTCTGAACATGGAATATTTTTTGAAAATTGTACTACTACTGTAAATAGTTATCGATGTAGATATCAAAACAGCGATTCTTAAAATTTTTGTCTGTCTGTCTGTCTGCCTGTCTATCTTTCTGTCTGTCTGTTCATGCATCACGCAAATACTACTAGACGGATTTTAATGAAATTTGGTGTTGATGATAACTTATTACCTGGGTCAACATCTAAGATGCTTTCTATTCCGGGAAAATGTCCCACGGGAAAATAGAAAAAACATTTTGAGCATGTGCACACATTACGCAAAAACTATTAAGTGAATTTTTATGAAATTTGGTGTGGTGATGACCTATTACCTGGGTCAACATCTAAGATATTTCTTACTCTGGGAAAATGTCTCATTGCCACGGGAAAATAGAAAAACTATTTTGAGCATATACATTCATTACGCAAAACTGTTGTTCTATTCAAATGCTTTATAATTAGTATACTTATACAGTTGATCCTTTTTTTGTGCGGTGGAGGGGACCGCATAAAAAAATTGCACAAAAAAACTATATATTCAAAAATATCATAAATAGCTATAAAAAGTATAGTTCGATCCAGATTGTACAAAAAACTTTTTTTATGCGGTTGGTCGGGACCGCATAAAAAAAGTTTCATCGAAAAAACATCACTCAAAATGCTCAAGACTTAGAAATTTCCTTAGAAGTTGCTTCTATAAACAAGATAAAGCATTAATTTACACGTAGAAGTATTTTATTTCAATTTTGTAATATTATAAAAATTTTGAAAAATACATCTGTAACAAAATTAAATGATGCAATAACTTATGTTCTTATGCAATGTATTGATTAAATGCTTAAAAGCCGTTAAAAAGCATATTTATCAAAGTAAGTTATTATAGTAGTTGTTTAAATTTCTTACTGTCTCGTGATTTTGATTCACATTATGCATTTTAATACTTCTTGTACATTTTAATACTAGTTACTTATATACTTCTCACTAATTTTATGCGCGAACGACGTTGCGGGTACAGCTAGTTTCTCGATAAAATCAATCATATTATACCTATATACACTATTGTAGACAATAACTCAATTGTTTCAATTATTATAATTCAAGTATGTCAGCCGATAATTGATACCTAAATATACGTTCGGTGTTACAGCATGTGTACCTATATACATATTATGTACGTAAGGCCTGTCAAATATTCGTACTTAGTTTTCTCTCGTTAAAACATTTCTACTTTAAATTACCATAATTAATTTGATTAATAATAATAATAATGAAGTATTTTGTCAAACTAATTTAAAACTATATTAAATGGAGTATTATAAGATGGAGATCTAACTTATATGAGAGGAATTGACAAAATTGGTCAGGAAAATGGTATATATAAGGCTTTCTTTTTTTACCACTCGCGGCGTTAATAATGCTCGAATACTGATGTGAATATAGCGAATATAGTAACATAAAACAGATAAAACAGAATGTAAATACAGTACTGATTCTCAAATGGAAACACGTCGGGACTGGGGAAGTGAGTGTTTCCAGTTGAGAATCACCAATGTCGGTTGATGATATTTAATACTAAAATAAGGAAATACATAGAAATTACATATGTATGAAATATACTTATTAAGTAACTGACTCCAAATATCTTTTCGAAATGAAAACACAAATATCTGCTTCAAATGCCAGCATTAGACTGACTCTTATTTTATTATTTTAGTTGCTAGGAAGACCAAATCAATAGAAATCATTTTTAACTTTTATATTTTACAAGGCAAACTATTTGCCAATTACTTAAAATTTTTACAATTAAAAAATTTACATTTTCACGGCAATCTTGTGCCGGTACAAACTCTTATAGTTTAAATTACTTTATACGGCGGATATCCAATGGTACTGACTCCGATTTTACATAGTGACGTCAGCGAATTATATAATATACAATATAAATGATGCGACGCAAAATAAAAATTGTTAAGTTTATTTTAAAAACGATCGAAAAACCCACTTTATAACTGAGTTGTACATTGAAAAAGATTCCAGAAGATTCTATTCAAAAGCTAGCAAAGATAATATAGAAGCTCGCGTTTCCATTTGAGAGCATTCCATTTGAGAACAAGTAGTGTACCGCTTTCGTATCCGACGAACACGAGTGCCATCTTTGATTTAGACACTTTTTTGAATACATTGAGTTTCGTCTCCTTGTCTAATCTCCATACTTGATAGCAAGCAGAGTATAGGACATAGGTTATGTATACGAACGGACTTACAATTAGATAAGTTTCACTAACCAACTAAAGTTATATGAGTATTTTAACTTACGTATGTTAGAATTAACATATTATCTTATTTCCATTAGATTTACACAAACGTTTTTAATAAAATATGGTGATGATTATTTTAATACTAGAAATACAAGTAATTTTACATTCACGATCGGTTGAAAGTGAAATTCAATATACACATTTTTAAGAAACTCATAAATATCTAAATGAAAATAAAAATCCAACACCCTGAGCTGATCCCGAGTATGTCGATATCTGTCTGGATTACATTTTCGACCAAGTGGTTGGAAAACGACATTTCATATTACACAACCTAATATTATTCCAGTTAACAGAGATAATGATTCTGGGCTACAAGAATTCTATTTAAAATTAAAGAGTTGCTTTTAAACTTTTCTCTAATACTTAAAAAAGTGTCGACATTTGCTTGAATTACATGGTCGGCCAAGTGATCGGAAAACGACATTTCACATTACACGACCTAACGTTATTCCAATTAATGGCGTAAATTATTCCATGCTACAAAGAATCTACTCAGAGTAAAAGAATTACTTTTAGCGAATTTCGAAAACTCGAAATTCAGCTATTACGCCAGGTTTCATGGTAAAACCTGAGCCCGGGACTATGGCAGAAATTTTTTTTGAGGTCCCTAGAATACGAAAATGATATTCACTAAAATTTATATATATATATATATATATATATATATATATATATATATATATATATATGTGTGTGTGTGTGTGTCGCCACGATACTTTCGAACGAAACGTTTAATACTTGTGAAACTTTGTATGCGAACTAAAATTCGGATTAGCTCGGCTAAGTTCGTCAGCCAGACACGTCGGATGTCCGGAAGTAGGTTTTCTGGCCATATTTTATCATTTTTTATCATTCGATCCTATCATATTTTTACATCGTTGAAATGGCGAAAAAAAAATATGAAGAAATTGTTCCTATAATTTTCTTTCTATGTTAAATATTTTTCGAGAAAATTGTAATTTCTCACTTTTGCCTCACTTTGCTCTCTTTGTCAGTGTAATAAGTAATTTATATTTCTGTCTCAGTTCCTTATAAGAAATAGAAAAATTCATTTTTTTTACGATTTGTTATGAAAACAAATGATAACTATTCACATGTATGTATTAATACCCCTGTCGCAGCATCTGCATAACATAGCGAATTTCCAAATCTTGGGCACTGGCGGATCTCATCTAAGACCTGTACCTATTTAAAATAGTTTAGCTTTCTAAGAGTAAAAGAATTTTTAAAATCAGCTGGGTAATTAGTTTTGGTAGTTTTGGGGACCCAAGAACCCGAACGAATTTTGTGCAGCATAGTTGTATCCATCTAAAATAATTTAATTCTCTAGCAGTGAGAAATTTTTTAGCATCGGTTCGATAGCTTATTACTGGCGTTTTCGGATCTGCAAGATCCCGGTGGACCTCATTAAAAAATCAGCTCGACCGTATATTCTAGGCGGACTTTATGTAATATATATATATATATATATATATATATATATATATATATATATATATATATATATATATATATATATATATATATATATATATATATTCAAAACCCGTTGTGTAGCATTCTACGCCGCATTTGCATCCGCAGGACAGTTGTGGATCTCAGATAACACAACCTGTACCTATCTAAAATAGTTTACCTTGGTAATAGTAAAAGGGTTTCAAAATCGGTCAGTTATTTTATTTTTGACACTTTTAGGTCCTACTGACATTTCAGACCTTACATAACGTAATCTATATGTATCTAAAATAGCTTAGCTCCCCAACAGTGAAAAAATTTTAAAAATCGGTCGGCTAGTTTATTTTTGACACTTTTGGATCCGATGGACCCTGGCAGACTTTACATAACGTAATCTATATTTATCTAAAATAGTTTAGCTCTGTAAGAGTGAAAAAATTTTCAAAATCGGTCGGTTAGTTTATTTTTACCACTTTTGGGTCCCATGGACCCTGGCGGACCCTAAATAACGTAATGTATGTCTATCTAAAATAGTTAGTTCCCCAACAGTGAAAAAATTTTCAAAATCGGTCGGTTAGTTTATTTTTGACACTTTTGGATCCATGGACCTTGGCAGACCTTACATAACGTAATCTATATTTATCTAAAATAGTTTAGCTCTGTAACAGTGAAAAAATTTTCAAAATCGGTCGGTTAGTTTATTTTTGACACTTTTGGATCCCATGGACCCTGGCAGACCTTATATAACGTAATCTATATTAGCTAAAATAGTTTAGCTCTGTGACAGTGAAAAAATTTTCAAAATCGGTCAGTTAGTTTATTTTTGACACTTTTGGGTTCTATGGACCTTGGTGGACCTTACATAACGTAATTTATATTTATCTAAAATAGTTTAGCTCTGTAACAGTGAAAAAATTTTCAAAATCGGTCAGTTAGTTTATTTTTGACACTTCTGGATCCTATGGACCTTGGCAGACCTTACATAACGGAATCTATATTTATCTAAAACAGTTTAGCTCTGTAACAGTGAAAAAATTTTCAAAATCGATCAGGCAGTTTATTTTTGACACTTTTGGGTCCTATGGACCGAGGCGGACCTTACATAACGTAATCGATATTTATCTAAAATAGTTTAGCTCTGTAACAGTGAAAAAATTTTCAAAATCGGTCAGTTAGTTTATTTTTGACACTTTTGGGTCCTGTGGACCCTGGCGGACCTTACATAATGTATTCTAAATCTATCTAAAATAGTTTAGCTCTGTAACAGTGAAGAAATTTTTAAAATTGGTCGTTTAGTTTATTTTTTACAATTATGGGATCAGTAAATCCTGGCGAAACTCATACAAGTCTAGTACTCTAACAGTAAGAAAAGGGTTCTAAGGATCTCATATAATCTATGGCAGTCCGTACGCTTCTTGCGGACATCATTTAATTAATTAATTCAAATACTTTAACTTACTAACTGTGAAAAAATTTTTAAAATCGATTGGTTAATTAATTTCTGGCCGTTTTAGGTCCCGAAAACCTTGACCTCACATAAAATACCTTAAATACATTTGAAATGGTTTAATTCTTTAACATTATTAATTATTAGTGAAAAAATTTTCAAAATCGATTCAAAATATTTTTCCGTGCATACATATGTACATTATACATACTTTGTTTTGTTTCATATATTTAATAATATTATATCATAACATAATCTTCAATTTCTTGTTTACTTAAAAATTCAATAAAAAAAAAAAAATTCTTCATTACATTAGCTTAGAAAATCTGTTTAATTTACATTTTTTAACATGGGATAGAACCATGCTAATTATAATGCAATAAATGAGAAACAAAACTCTATACATGTATGTGTGTTATATCAAATATATGTGAATAGTTTTCACTTGTTCTCACAAAATTCTTTAATAAAAAAGTGAAATATTTTTATACTTAATAAAGAACTGAGATATAAATATAAATTACTTATTAGACTAACAAAGAAAGAATAAAAGTGAAAATTTACATTTTCTCGAAAAATACTTAAAATAGAAAGAAAATTATAAGAATATTTTCTTCATAATTTTTTTTTTCCTTTTCAACGATGTAAAAATTGAACTGCCTTATGATAGGATCGAATGATAAAAAATGGCCAGAAAACCTACTTCTGGGCATCCGACGTGTCTGGCTAACGAACTTAGCCGAGCGAATTCAGAATCCAGTCCGCACACAAAATTTCATAAGCATTAGACGTTTCGTTCGAGAGTTATCGTGGCGACACATATATATATATATATATATATATATATATATATATATATATATATATAAATTTTAGTGAATATCATTTTCGTATTCTAGGGACCTCAAAACAGATTTCTGCCATAGTCCCGGACTCAGATTGCGTCATGACACCTACTGTAATAGCTGAATTTCGAGTTTTCGAAATTCGCTAATATTAATATTGTATTATAATAAACAAAGTTCTGTCTTATGTTATTGCATTATAATTACTATAGCTCCGTCTCAAGTTGAAAAATTAAAATTAAGCAGATTTTTTAAGCACATGTAATGGACAGAACGAAGCCCACCATCCCACCATCCGATTTTTTGAGCAACCCCTGGAGGAGGTAGATCGATCGGGGCGGTTCTAGAAACATCCGGCGGTGGGTGGACTAATGTGAACGAAAATTTTTTCTAACCTAACGGAACGCAACGGAACTTGATCTAACCAAACCGAACCTAAAGAAATTTGGTCTAACCTAACCTAACCTAATCTAACCATACCTAAAAAAAATTTTTCTAACCTAACCTAACCTAAGAATTCAAAAATTCCCTAATAGGTGGCGCAACCACCTTTGAGCCCTGTAAATTTCGGAATCTGATGTCGCTGCTAGGCTGGATACTAGCGATCTGTGTGCGTAAGTTTGAGAAATTTTCAACAGATGGCGCCGAAAATCCTTTTTGATAGTTAAAAGATGGTGTTGCTAATCTGAACCACCGCGAACTCTGTACCTTGAATCATAATTTTATTATATTTTTATCTGAAAACAGGTTTAAACTTGTATAAATTGTCAGCTGACGTCATTAGAAGGTATACTAATATTAAAAACGGAGATTTCTGTCTAATATGTAAAAATGAATTTTATCATAAGATTGCATATTTTTATCTGAAAACAGGTTTATGCAGGTTTTCCTCTAAATAAAAACACATTTTTTTTATTTTAATAAATTTATTTAAAAGAAATATTTTACAATAAAATATTTAAATGTTATTACAATAATATTTATATATGGATTTTATTTTTTATTTTATTTATATATGGATACATTTTCTGTGGCGCAAATTGCTCCGGAATGATGGCCGCATCGAAGACTAGTGTATGTTGATGTTGTGATTCCCAACTTGGGACAAATTGTTATTTCTTCAAAGTTCAAAATGGGCGCTGATGGTTGTAGTCGTTTCAAATACCGCACTTTTTCTTCACCTTTTGTATAGATGATTCGAGTTCCGTGTAGATTGTTCATTAAAATGTATTGTATTTCCTCGTATTCAATATGCCCATCCATCCAAGAGAACCCATGATGATTTTTCCGCAACCAACGAGCTGTGCGCTGATCTTTTTCACTTAATCCACAAAACGGTATTGGTGATTGAATACATAGTGTTGTAGTACATAATCTTCAACATAATTTTCTTCGGAAGAATCGAATTTCAACACAGCCAATTCCTTCATGTAGAATTTCCGAGTTGTTGCATTTGGAAGTCAACAATTGCTGCGTCGGTCTTCATTGTGCGTTGTCTAGAGCGAAACTGGTTGATTTATAAGTTTCAGTTCATCTGCAACTGTAACGTGTGGAACCATCCATTGAATTTTAAGTATATGGAAGGTGACGTCATCCGTTGGTGATATAACTATATCGTGATCCGTCTGAGCCCGAGTCAGAATTAGTTGATGTTTTGCATTGATGATAACTTTCTTGTAATGGTTAAGGAATCCAAACATCCGCGCCAATGGTAGACAGAAATTGAAGTAGCCTTTTTCCGTTACTTTAATTGTCTCACCCGGACACCATCCGGCGTTGTAGAGTAGTTTGCTTTCATTTTCGTTTAATGTCAAATAATTGATTAATGTTGTTGTCGGTCCAACGTACTTGCATTGATCGATTTCCACATCGTTCAGTTCATATCGTATTTCTTCAAACAGGTACGCCAATGAATTGTTGGATAATTCCGCTGTAGTCGATAATGTTTTATCACTCTTCAGCAATTATCCTTCCTACAGACAACTTTCGTGCGGCAGCAGGATCAGATCTTGATTCTGACAACAGATTCGAATTTCGTCGCTGTTGCCAAATGCATTTAGAAACGGTGAATAGCAGTGATACTCGATGTTTGAAATGCTCTCATCGAAATCGATTCCAGTATTGATGCTTAAAATGTTGCTCGTTTTTTCCTCTTCAGCTTGAAACCCAGTTATCGAAGAAATTGTTTGTTCTCTCTTATTAATGGCGGTCGTTGTCACTTCTTTCTCACAGATCCGTTCACCTTGGTGGCAAATTGTAGACTGATCGGTTGCATCACATTTTCGTCTTTAAATACCAACATTTTTACGCTGGCTTCAAATGCAACTTTACTGTTATCGTTTCGCCTCGAAAATTCACTAAATTACCATCTTGATCCACAATTCGTAAAACTAGAGATGTTTTCCGTCTCACGGTCACCGGCATATAAATAACTGTATTCGGTGATTCGTTTATTTTATACCCAGGTTCAACTTGAATCGAAAACGAATAAATGTTATGTGCTGGAACGTTGTTCACGTAGCTGTTCGTTGTAATGTTAGTTTCAATTTGTATCAGATTCACTTTCATGATATTCGTTGGTTTATCCGAATAGTGGTAATGACCAGCCGCAAGTTTTCTCTTACTGAAGCCAAGTAGTGAGCCAATTGTTCATTCTTGATCGAAATGAATTGTTTCCGTACATTTTATTTCACTTTTTAGCGTATTGTTATTTGTTCGAAGTATAAGTTGCGGGCTATCGCCCGGTTTTCTCTTCTCTAGTATCCGATCTTCTATTTGAAACTCCAAATCTTCCAGATCATAATTGCCAACAGGTATCTCGATGCATTTCACTTCATCATCACCGTAATGAAATAAATTATTTGTTTCGTCGATATTCGGCATTGCGTTGTATGTTTCAAAATTGACCAACCCGCACACATAATCACCCGGTAAATCAATGGGTGAAAAATACTCAGCCGTTAATATAGATGAGTCACCACTTAACGTTAATGTTAACGACATGACGCCTAAGATACGAATGAGAGAAAATTCTATATCGCAGGTATATTCAAAGTATAGA
The DNA here is from genome assembly GCA_035578155.1 of Brachynemurus nebulosus. Lineage (NCBI taxonomy): Eukaryota > Metazoa > Arthropoda > Insecta > Neuroptera > Myrmeleontidae > Brachynemurus > Brachynemurus nebulosus. The sequence continues at coordinate 135,546 of JAPWDM010000041.1, read as the reverse complement.
TGAGAAATGAAACAAATTATTAATTTAAAAAAAGATATTTATGCAACAAGTTACAAAATGAAGGTGTTTTTTCAAAAGTCGTAAGTTTGTCCAGCTCGGCCCGGCTTTGTTCTGTCCAAAAACTACTACTAAATTGAAATTTATGTTATCATATAATATTATTAAATATAAAACAAAATAACATAATATGTTTGTACGCACCGAAAAAAATTTTAAATGGATCGATTTTGAAAATTTTTTTACTAATAATTATTAATGTTAGAAAGTTGAACTATTATAATGAATTTAAGGTATCTTATGTGAGATCCGTCAGGGTTTTGGGGACCTAAAAACGCCAAAAATTAATTACCCAATCGATTTTGAAAATTTTTTCACTGTTAGTAAGTTAAAATATTTGAATTAATTAAGTAATTAAAGGATGTTCGTAAGAACCTTACGAACTGCCATAAGTTATATGAAATCCCTAGGACCCTTTCCTTACTGCTACCCAAAAGTGTCAAAAATAAACTAACCGACCGATTTTGAAACTTTTTCCACTGTTAGGGAGCTAAACTATTTTAGATAGATATAAATTACGTTATGTAAGATCTGCCAGGGTCCATGGGACTGAAAAGTGTCAAAAATGATATAAGTGACCGATTTAAAAAATTTTTTCACTGTTACAGAGGTAAATAATTTTAGATGGATATAGCTCATATGTTGTATGCGGTCGGCCAGGGTCCTGGGATCTTAAAAGGGCGAAATAAACTAATCGACAGATTCTGAAAATTTTTTCACTCTTAGCGAACTAAACTGTTTTAGATAGATATAGATTACGTTATGTAAGGTCTGCTAGGGTCCATGGGACCCAAGTGTCAAAAATAAAATAACCGACCGATTTTGAAAATTTTCTCACTGTTAGAGAGCTTAATTAATTATTTTAGATAGATATAGATTACCAAGAGATAGATATAGTTATAGAAGCCAAGGTTTATGGGACCCCAATGTGTCAAAAATGAAATAAGTGACCGATTTTGAAAATAGTTTCACTGCTACAGAGGTAAGCTATTTTAGATGGATATAGCTTATATGTTGTATAAGGTCGGCCAGGGTCCTGGGATCTTAAAAGCGCCAAAAGCAAACTAACGGACCGATTTTGAAAATGTTTTCACTGGTAGAGAGCTAAACTATTTTAGATAGATATAGATTAGGTTATGTAAGTACCGACAGCGCCAGTGGGACCCAAAAGTTTCAAAAATAAAATAACTGACCGATTTTGAAAATCTTTTCACTATTACAGAGGTAAACTATTTTAGATAGGTACAGGTTGTGTTATCTGACATCCACAACTGTCCTGCGGATGCAAATGCGGCGTAGAATGCTATACACAACGGGTTTTGAAAATACTTTTACTGTTAGAATATATATATATATATACATATATATATATATATATATATATATATATATATATATATATATATATATATATGTATATATATACATATATATATATATACATGTATATATATATATATATATATATGTATATATATATATATGTATATATATACATATATATATATATATATATATATATATATATATATATATATATATATATATATATATATATATCATAAAGTCCGCCTAGAATATACGGTCGAGCTAATTTTTTAATCAGATCCACCGGGATCTTGCAGATCCGAAAACGCCAAAAATAAGCTATCGAACCGATTCTGAAAATTTTCTCACTGCTAGAGAACTAAATTATTTTAGATGGATACAACTATGCTGCACAAAGTCCGTTCGGGTTCTTGGGTCCCAAATATACCAAAACTAATTACCCCGCCGATTTTAAAAATTCTTTTACTCTTAGAAATCTAAACTATTTTAAATGGGTACAGACAGGTCTTAGATGAGATCCGCCAGTGCCCAATATTTGGAAATTCGCTATGTTATGCAGATGCTGCGACACGGGTATTAAACATTTCTCCAACGTTGAAAAAAGTTTAACGAAAGTTAAATTCTAATACAATTTTTTCCTACTTAACGGTCTAACTACTTAACGGTCTAACGTACTTTTCCTACTAACAGTACTTAGGTCCTTAGAACCCGAAATGAACATTCACTAAAATATATATATATATATATATATATATATATATATATATATATATATATATATATATATGTATTTACGTATGTATATATGTATCAGCACGATCTCTTTCAAACGAAAACTTCTACTTTTATGAAATTTGGGGAAAACATTGAAAGTCCGAAAATCTTGAATGAGTTCTTCAGCCAGACACGTCCGATGCCAGGAATATGGTTTCTTGAGATTTTGACTTCAGTACAGAGATATTTGATATGGATTATCTACATAATATATTTCGATATTGAAATCAAATGACGATTACATAGAATTACATATGTACATACTACCATAGATCGTCAAAGATCTATATGCATGTACATATGAAGAGATCATATAATACCCCTGTGGCAGCATCCTGCATAACATAGCGAATTTTCGTTTGAAAAAATTTGTTTTTCTCGGAAATTAGTTGACAGAATAATTATTGTTCCAAAACCTTTTTTATGTGATTTTTCCGCTTCTTTTCAATGGTGTAAAAATGCCAAATTGCAAAAAAACTAATTTTTTCACGAAAAATGCCCAGAAAACCATGTTCCGAGCATCGGATGTATGGCAAGTATTTTTTACACCAGTAGAAAGAGGAGAAAAAATTAGATAAAAAAGGTTTTTAAACCATCATTCTATATAAACTGGTTACCGAGGAAAACTAATTTTTATAAACGGAAATTCGACTGTACGGTCATTTCAATACATGTATTTAAATTTACTTGTTCACACCAATCTGATCTAGTTACTGCGAGCACATTTTATCACTATCATACGGTCACTGATCAGTTTTGAGTGGATGTCTTACTGTCTGCTTCAAACAGCACTAATAACAAGTTCCAGCAAAATAAATTTATATTCAAAAGTTATAAAACCATAAAGTAATTATGCTGTAGGTACATTTGACGTAAAATAATTTTAGGATTTGACTGGATTGATGTGAATGTCTAATTTCACGGTACTGTACCACGCACTGCAATCCGGTCAAATTGCGGTGGTGTTACGGTCCGTCGTACAGCTCTGCTCGGTCCTTAAATAATATAATTAAGTGAATTTGAAATTATCAGATTGATTCCCTTGAAACGATGTCATTTTTAAAAATACGTTTGAATTACCTGAAAGTATATATAGTAGTTATTCCCAAATGGAAACCCCTTTCTCTCTCTCACTCTTATGTATAAGTACCTACATAAAGAATGAGTGAGAGAAGGGGGTTTCCATTTGGATAACTACTGTAGATGAAAAAGAAAAATAAACCTAAGAAATTCAGCCATAAGAAGCGATTTTAGAATTTTTGTGTTGAGTAGACTAGGCTCGGGCCTACTCGGCTTACCCGTTAAAATTGCCAGTAGCAGCCATATACACATAGATTTAGAAACTTTACTTATAATTTACAACAACCCTATGATGGTTATTTAACAACAAAGATGGAACAAGAAATGAAAAAAATCTTGACATGATAAAAAATAATAAAAAATAAAAATAAAAATTTTGTAATATGTTATTTAAAAATTTACCCATCAACATATTTTGTTAGACTAATAAAATGATAAACAAAAAATTGTCTCTGAAAATATTTTCTTTATTCTGAAAAATAAAAGAAAATTAAATCGTGAACAATTCAAAAAAGTAATTTAAAACACGTTAATGGTTATTTTTTTAAAGTTGACAAAAAAGCTCTTTACACAATTTTTTCATATTATTACGAATTGTCTATCAAAATGTGTAAACAAACAGGAAAATTACTATAAATAACGCAGAACAGAGTAGGCGGCATCATATTGTATGTATATGTACACGTATATTTATTTATTTATTTATCGTGCAACACCTGTGTCTAACTTCTCACTCACTTGCTATTTGAATCACTCATGAATATGAATAAATATACATACATAAATATGTACATACATATACGTACGTACATATCATTTGTCTGTAAATAAATCGGTTTTCTTAAATGAGACACGAGAACCCTCGGAAAATATTAAGATAAATATCAAAATACAATTTTCTTCAACCACTTGAATCGCAAGTTGGCATTTACACAACAGGTAACTTGACGCGTCAGCAACATCTATCATTCTATTTTGTGATACGCGTTTACTTACCTTTCTATAGTTGAAAAAATATTCCCAGACATTTTTGATAGTTTCTTTGTCAACGGATAATTGTCTTTTTCTAATTCTAGTCAAACAAATAAATAGTGCATAGGGTACTAATTGAACATTAGGTTACGAAATAATTATAAATACATAATAAGTTAATAACACTATTTTATATTTTTATGTAAATTCTGTTTATTCAATAATAATTTGATTACAGAAGAATATTTCTTAACGAAACCGAAAAAAAATCACATTAATGATATATTATAACTTAACTGTAAACATATACATAAAATAACTGAATGATTGGATTTATTGCAAAATATTTAATAGGTACTATTAAAAATATAATATTTGAAAAACAAAAATCAGTGGATGTCAATATGTACTGCTTAGAATTTTCAAATCAGTTAAAATCAAACGAAAATAGTTTATTCTAATTGAAAATAACATATTTCACTTTTCCTTACAGTATTGCATCATTTTTTTAACTTTGTGAAGATGAAATATTATTATGTCAAATATTTAAAAAACTAAATAAAAACTACTGATTAAGGACACTGGTGTAGTGTTGAAAAGTGTACAACAAGGACAAAAAAGAAAGAAACCTACAAAAGTGTCTGGGAATACTTTTTCAACTATAGGAACTTAAATACACCAATACCTCAATTTGCGTCGTGGTTAAAAAGTGGTTCAAAAAATTTCGAAAAAAAAATTAACGCAACCCAAAACAACGCAACTTCGAAAATCTAACTACGCACAGTGAAAATTAGTACTAATTCAGCAGCGACGCAACTTCAAAAAAAACGCAAAACGAAACGACGCAAAGCGAGGTATTGGTGTAATGGCTTATCGTCAATTAATAAATAGATTTTTCAGATTTCTCTCAGATTTCTTTTAACCTCGGATTTTCAAACTGCATCCGAGGCCACAAAAATTAAGTGATACCAACGACATCTATTGGCGACTCGAAGATTCTCACTCACGCCTCTGCTGGTAAAATTAAAAATAGCATCAAGTAAAAATATACGTATACGATTAATGGGTGTTATAAAATCTAGTAATCCGCGCATAAATTGTATAGTACATTTTTCTATCGACAATTAAACGTATGCGCCGGGTGCAGATCACAGGGTAGGGGTAACGAAAGCGATCGCAGCACTTGCTCTGGCAGAAATGAGCAATTTAGACGGCTCTTCCTATTTAGTACAGCTATGCTAACTAGTGGTAAAAAATTAAGTTTTCGGTCTAATTTCCATGGTATTTACATTATTATTTTATTTAAAATTTATTAAGACACAACTTTAACGAAAGACATAAACCCTATTAGATATAATTTTGTAAGATCGTAAGTGAAACTACTGCTCTCAGTAAATTTGACAATAACAAATTTTGGAAATGGGTCATGATAATTCTGTTCTGAAATTTAATGTTAAAATACAGGAAGAAACAACAAATGTAAATTTACAGATTTCTAGCCGATTTAAAAGTAATTAAAAATAAAAAGAATTTTAGACAGAAGTGGAAAAGAAATAAATATTTATATATACCACCACTTTTAGAGAACAAAACTGAACTTCCCAAAGGAGCTGAACGAAGTAATATAAGTACTACATATTATTCGAGTTCATATTGAAAGACATATAAAAACTGGAACTATCAAATTTTAAATAAAAGTCCTCACAATTTATTTCGTTTCACTAATAGCTAATATTTTATACATGTATGGCGTATTTAAAAAAATTTACGACTCCAATTTTCTTTTAAATTGTGAAATAGAAGTTGTCTAGTTATATGGGCCTGTGTCAAATAACTGTGGCCATTAGTTGATAACTTTCTTCTACATTTCTCACATATTATTCAAAAACCCATTGATTGCTTTTCGGTGTCATTTGAGATTGGAACGTAATATTATGGGTAATACTTTGAAAGTCAGTCTTAATTATTACACTCACTATACAGAGCGTTCCAAATTGTTTGAGTCGTCCAATGTCATTCAATGTATAATTATAACAATTTTGCCGCTTATGTTTTAGGAAGTACAGAACTATCGTCCAATGGCGGTGCATTAAAAAAAAGTAGGTACTTCAATAATAAATAAAATGGCTTGATTAATTTAAGAAAATTTTATTCTCACATATTTTTTGTTCACAATTCACAAAAATGACTCAAAATGTTGGCCTCCCACTTCCATACACTTGGCCGTTCTATTTTCATATTTTCAAAGACAGTCTAAAAATTCTTCTATCCAACTCTATTTCAAAGTCGAGAAATTGAATGTTAAACTACCGTAGTGTAACGTTTAGTCGTACTCCTATATATTTTCTGCGGTTTCTGTTGCACTTTTGAAATATGCTTTCAATAAAAAGCGATCCTCCTCTTCGTTAAAAACTATACTACAATAAAAGAAAACGTAAATTTACTTATATTATTAATTTGAATTTTTAATTTATAATTATTATTTTTAAAATAATACATAAAACAATAAACATTTAGAGTTTACTAACTACTATGATAACGGGGTAAGTAATAAGAAACAAATCTAAGATCAAGATAACGCAAAACTAAAATCAAGGCCCTAATAATCTTGACGTAATCTTGGGAGCCATCCATAAATTACATACGCAAACAGGGGGAGTGGGTAGTGGCTTAGTGTAATGAAGTGTGACGTAGAGAGGTGTATGGATCCGAACAGATAATGTCACTTTTGAAAAAACTTTGAAAAACTTGTCTTTCAGTTGACGAGCAAAAAAACAATATTTTCCCAAAAAAATCTCTATGACAGTAATTATAACCGTAACCGAAACAATTTATTATTTTTTCTGTATTGTACCGAAATTTAACCGGAAAAAGAAAATGTTGGTTCGAAGCCCTAGTTTAAAATGATTATGAATTAAATTGTTTCTTCTTTATGTAATTCTATCTATCTCTGATTTTCTCTCTCTAATATGTTCAATAGTATGTAATTTTGAGACCGTACATTACCAAAGAATCAAGGACTGTAATTAAATGAGCTAATTGTAATTCTATCTATTTCACTCTGTTTCTTCATAATAATAAAAAAATGTTTAAAAAAATTTGAATCAACTGTAAAATAATTAATTTTACGAAAAATAACTACTTATTATTTATTCTCTCCAAACAAAAGCTATTGTTTATACGTTTGTCAGTTTACCTAATTGTTGAAAAGTATGTAAATAAAAGTTTAATCGAAAAAGTTGATATGTTTATTTTGAAATTCACTAAAAACAATTTGTTAAAAATTAGTTGTTCAATTCGCATCACTAATTAGCATTAAATTACACAATATACATTCTCTATATATAAAGATTCTAACAAATGTCGCAGCAAAACGTTAGTTTAATTGACAGTAAAATATTTCATTTCATGAAAATGTAATTATCAGTTTTATTGTTCATGCTCAATCTTTCCAATTCACTTCTGTGACGGTAAAAATGTTAAAACATTTCTATCATATTGATTTAATGTTTTTTTTGATAAGAATAATATTACCTCTAGGTTGCATAAAAGATTGGGAGCAAAATACATCTTGTAGACATAATATCTAAGTCGTATTTTTAATTTTTAAAATGTGAGAAAAAATGTTTACCAAAAAAGTTAATAATACGAAAACTATTAACGATAGATGCATGAACGATACAGTATTCAAAAGAGCAAGAATCAAAACATCCTTTAGATATTACTAGCTGTACCCGCGACGCCATTCGGGCACAAAGTCAATGAGAAGTAAGTATATAAGTATAATAATTATAAAAAAAAATTGCATAGAACAATAGTTTTGCGTAATGCATACACATACTCAAAATGGTTTTTGTATTTTCTCGAGGAAAGGAGGCATTTTTCCATAATAAAAAGTATCCTAAGATTCTAAGTATTGACGTTGTAATACGTTACTACCACATCAAATTTCATCAAAATCAGTTCAATAGCTTTTGCGTAATGCGTGCACACGCTCAAAATGATTTTGTATTTTCCTATGAGAATGAGACACTTTCCCGCAATATAAAGTATCTTATATATTTAGGCAGGTAATAAGTTAACAATTAACCAAATTTCATCAAAATCCGTTCAATAGTTTGCACGTAATGTGTGCACAAGCTCAAAATGATTTTTGTATTTTCCCGTGGTAATGAGACATTTTCCCGGAGTAAAACGTATCCTAGATGTTGACCTAGGTAACAAGTTATCAGCACATTAGATTTCTTCCAAATTCGTCCAGTAGCTTTTGCGTGATGTGTGAACAGACAGACACACAGGCAAAAATTTTAAAATTCGCTGTTTTGATATCTAAATCGATAACTCTCTACAACACCAGTATAATTTTCAAAAAATATTCTATGTACAGACACGGTCCCGTTACAGTTTTATTATATATGTACAGATTGGCACTGACTTGAATTTCACGACATCTGAGGTCTATTTAATTTATCTTTTCTATTGTAACGTAAAAGCCCCTATACCGGAACACTATTTTTAGGTGTGTAATTAAACTGGCTTATAAAAATCGACAAATAAATTGAACACCCATTTTTTTTTTAGCGAATTTCGAAAACTCGAAATTCAGCTATTACAGTAGGTGTCATGACGCAATCTGAGTCCGGGACTATGGCAGAAATCTGTTTTGAGGTCCCTAGAATACGAAAATGATATTCACTAAAATTTGTATATATATATATATATATATATTTATGTGTTCCCACGATAACTCTCGAACGAAAGGTCTAACGCTTATGAAATTTTGTGTGCGGACTGGATTCTGAATTGGCTTGGCTAAGTTCGTTAGCCAGACACGTCGGATGCCTAGAAGTAGGTTTTCTGGCCATTTTTTATCATTCGATCCTATCATAAGGCAGTTCAATTTTTACATCGTTGAAAAGGAAAAAAAAAATTATGAAGAAAATATTCTTATAATTTTCTTTCTATTTTAAGTATTTTTCGAGAAAATGTAAATTTTCACTTTTATTCTTTCTTTGTTAGTCTAATAAGTAATTTATATTTATATCTCAGTTCTTTATAAAGTATAAAAATATTTCACTTTTTTATTAAAGAATTTTGTGAGAACAAGTGAAAACTATTCACATATATATGATATAACACACATACATGTATAGAGTTTTGTTTCTCATTTATTGCATTATAATTAGCATGGTTCTATCCCATGTTAAAAAATGTAAATTAAACAGATTTTCTAAGCTAATGTAATGAAGAATTTTTTTTTTTTTTATTGAATTTTTAAGTAAACAAGAAATTGAAGATTATGTTATGATATAAATATTATTAAATATGAAACAAAAGAAAATATGTACAATGTACATATGTATGTACGGAAAAATATTTTGAATCGATTTTGAAAATTTTTCCACTAATAATTAATAATGTTAAAAAATTAAACCATTTCAAATGGATTTAAGGTATTTTATGTGAGGTCAAGGTTTTCGGGACCTAAAAAGGCCAGAAGTTAATTAACCAATCGATTTTAAAAATTTTTTCACAGTTAGTAAGTTAAAGTATTTGAATTAATTAATTAAATGATGTCCGCAAGAAGCTTACGGACTGCCATAAGTTATATGAGATCCTTAGAACCCTTTTCTTACTGTTAGAGTACTAGACTTGTATGAGTTTCGCCAGGATTTACTGATCCCATAATTGTAAAAAATAAACTAAACGACCAATTTTAAAAATTTCTTCACTGTTACAGAGCTAAACTATTTTAGATAGATTTAGAATACATTATGTAAGGTCCGCCAGGGTCCACAGGACCCAAAAGTGTCAAAAATAAACTAACTGACCGATTTTGAAAATTTTTTCACTGTTACAGAGCTAAACTATTTTAGATAAATATCGATTACGTTATGTAAGGTCCGCCTCGGTCCATAGGACCCAAAAGTGTCAAAAATAAACTGCCTGATCGATTTTGAAAATTTTTTCACTGTTACAGAGCTTAACTGTTTTAGATAAATGTAGATTCCGTTATGTAAGGTCTGCCAGGGTCCATAGGATCCAGAAGTGTCAAAAATAAACTAACTGACCGATTTTGAAAATTTTTTCACTGTTACAGAGCTAAACTATTTTAGATAAATATAAATTACGTTATGTAAGGTCCACCAAGGTCCATAGAACCCAAAAGTGTCAAAAATAAACTAACTGACCGATTTTGAAAATTTTTTCACTGTTACAGAGCTAAACTATTTTAGATAAATATAGATTACGTTATGTAAGGTCTGCCAGGGTCCATGGGATCCAAAAGTGTCAAAAATAAACTAACCGACCGATTTTGAAAATTTTTTCACTGTTACAGAGCTAAACTATTTTAGATAAATATAGATTACGTTATGTAAGGTCTGCCAGGGTCCATGGGATCCAAAAGTGTCAAAAATAAACTAACCGATCGATTTTGAAAATTTTTTCACTGTTGGGGAACTAACTATTTTAGATAGACATACATTACGTTATTTAGGGTCCGCCAGGGTCCATGGAACCCAAAAGTGGTAAAAATAAACTAACCGACCGATTTTGAAAATTTTTTCACTCTTACAGAGCTAAACTATTTTAGATAAATATAGATTACGTTATGTAAAGTCTGCCAGGGTCCATCGGATCCAAAAGCGTCAAAAATAAACTAGCCGACCGATTTTGAAAATTTTTTCACTGTTGGGGAGCTAAGCTATTTTAGATACATATAGATTACGTTATGTAAGGTCTGAAGTGTCAGTAGGACCTAAAAGTGTCAAAAATAAAATAACTGACCGATTTTGAAACCTTTTTACTATTACCGAGGTAAACTATTTTAGATAGGTACAAGTTGTGTTATCTGAGATCCACAACTGTCCTGCGGATGCAAATGCGGCGTAGAATGCTACACAACGGGTTTTGAATATATATATATATATATATATATATATATATATATATATATATATATATATATATATATATATATATATATATATTACATAAAGTACGCCTAGAATATACGGTCGAGCTGATTTTTTAATGAGGTCCGCCGGGATCTTGCAGATCCGAAAACGCTAGTAATAAGCTATCGAACCGATGCTAAAAAATTTCTCACTGCTAGAGAACTAAATTATTTTAGATGGATACAACTATGCTGCACAAAATTCGTTCGGGTTCTTGGGTCCCCAAAAATACCAAAACTAATTACCCAACCGATTTTAAAAATTCTTTTACTCTTAGAAAGCTAAACTATTTTAAATAGGTACAGGTCTTAGATGAGATCCGCCAGTGCCCAAGATTTGGAAATTCGCTATGTTATGCAGATGCTGCGACAGGGGTATTCTTAATAAGCATTAAAAAATTTTTTTTTGGTCCAATGAATATGTTTTTGAAAAAATAAAAGCCGAAAAATTTTTATTTATTAATGTTTTGTTTTACAAAATGTCGACATCTATATCTACCTAAACAGAGAAATATTAATGATACTAGAAGTTGAGAACCGATATCCAAACGGACGTGTAATATGAGTAATATGACACATAGAGTGACATATAGACGTCAAAGTAGGAAACATAGAATTGTTTAAGTATTAAACGTAAAGAAAGGATCAAAATACTGTATATTCAACAAAAATTGTTATATATATATATATATATATATATATATATATATATAACCAAAAAAAAAAAGGTCAATGGTGCCGATTTATGGTAGGATCCAGGTGACTTTTTTTTGTCATCATCCAGGTAAAAATTTTTTTGCTGCGAGGGGCGCCAACAGGAAAATTTACCCCGCTCCTTATAACTCTAGGTCCGGCCCTAATATATATATATATATATATATATATATATATATATATATATATATATATATATATATATATATATATATATATATATGTATATATATATATATATATATATACCATATGAGTTTTTTGAGAGTTGCCATTTTTATTACAACCAAATTTGTAGTGATAACCAAAAAAAAAAAAAGGTCAATGGTGCCGATTTACGGTAGGATCCAGGTGACTTTTTTTTGTCATCATCCAGGTAAAAATTTTTTGCTGCGAGGGGCGCCAACAGGAAAATTTACCCCCCTCCTTATAACTCTAGGTCCGGCCCTAATATATATATATATATATATATATATATATATATATATATATATATATATGTATATATATATATATATATATGTATATATATATATATATATATATATATGTGTATATATATATATATATATATATATATATATATATATATATATATATATATACATATATATATATGAGTTTTTTGAGAGTTGCCATTTTTATTACAACCAAATTTGTATGATAGAAATGGTAGTGGAAAAGGTTCTTTTCTTGGATGTAATGGAAATGTAACCAACTAGTACATTATCGGTTGAAGTAGCCTCAAGTACATATGCATATTTTTACCGCCTAACTGACAAATTAAAAAAAATTAAAAAATTAAACTTGGTTAAAAGAATTTTTTTGCTCATTTATGTTGTTATTTAATGCATTAGATCAGTTTTATCGAAAAATTAATATATAGTCTCATTTAAAAATCTATAATCATAGTTCGAAAATCATAAGAGCTATAAAGCTCCTGACTATAGCAATCGGTTGCCCCCGTCGATATCTACAACTTTTATTTGGACAATTTTTCGATTAAATCAAAGGTTTGGTTGAAATAAAAATGGCAACTCTCAAAAAACTCACCCAGTATATGCATTTCTTTAATTAAGTAAGGAAACATTAAATGCGAGGTAAATTTAAATTGAAAAATAATCATTATATTAATAATAATTTTTGTTATCAGAGGTTTCTTTCAGAAATAACTTCATTAATATATAAATGTCAAAACTGTTCGGACATATGATCGCGTTCCGGTATAGGGGCTTTTAGGTTATGTATAATTTATAAAATCTCATAATTTAAAAAATATAAATGTTGGGATATGAAATGATGGTTTATTTAAGAGAGTAGAATACGTCAATGGGGCAACATGATAAATAAAAAATAATTACATATCTACAACCCTCTTTTCATTCATATTGGACATTTGTTCATCTTACAGGTGCAACGTCTCAATTTGGAAACGTTTTCGGCGAGTCCAATGATATGTAGCATCGGGAATTCCAGTTTTCTGTATTGCTGCTCTATGTATACGTTTTATATATACCTACGTTTCTTATAGGCCCATGCCTAAACATTTGAATGATTTGAAAGATGGTCACGGAGTTGTTTATTTCCAGAGACGCAATTATTCTTGTGAAGGTACTGAAATAATTCACATTAGCAAAATATGTCGCATAGTATGCATTTGTCATCAATTTGTTTATAAAATGTAATTACCTATTAATCAATTAATTAATTACATATTTTATGGCTTATAGTAAACAATAAAGTTCTCCATATTTAACAGCAATCTGTTATTTAAATAAAATTATTACTACCGAGTAAATATTTAAATTAAACAAGAACTGATTGCTAAAATTTCAACAAATTTCCAAATTTTAATGGATTCTCATTGTAGTATTTAAGTACAGGCAGATAGTCTAAAACTCTACAGGGTTGAACAAATTTTAAAAGAAATGAGAAGTGACGTCTTTAGGTAGACTAAATTCTACAGAGACTTGATATTTACGGATATATAAGTATTTATTCGAGTCTATATACCGTTTTTAGAGTTTTGTAAACAAAAAATTTCGAAACCATTATAATTTCGTTGTCCGTTCATCCGTCTGTCGGTACGTCAAATTTTCTGAGGTGCGTTCCCCTAGATTGAAAAAGAGGAATGAAAAAATTTTCCCTTTGTGTAGGATTGCGTTGTGCGAAAAACAGCGAATGAAGTTGCGGTTCTTTTTATCATTTACCGTTTTTAAATACTGAGCCTGATTCTTTGTGAAATACTGAGCCTTAGAGTGAGACTTTTTTGCCCCCTTTGTAATTTTTCAACCAGATATTGGCACTTACTAAAAAAATTCAATACTTTCAGAACTTAGATTATATTTCAAATGCTTTCAGTGTTTGAGTGGTAACGACAAAGTACCGGTTCGATTTCTGAAATTCCAAAACACGTTCAAAATGAAAAGAAAACAAAAAAATTTCACCTCTTTAAAATTTATAGATATATTATGTAAGATAGAAATCAAAATCAACCGTATCATACAAATTCTTTCACTAGTCGGGCCCGGATCTAAGGGGGAGCAAACCGGAGCCCCTGCCCCGGGCGTCAGTTTCAGGGGGCGCCAAAATCATGCCAACCAAATGGTCTATATCAAATGGTCTAACAAAAAAGTTGGTTGCTCGACCATTTTAGAAAAAATTAATTTTTTTCCAATTGTTTCTATTGCATTTGAGGTATTGACAAACAATTCTTAAAAAAAATTAACGTGAATCGCTTAAACGTGGTAGCCATTTGTGTTTTCCAATTTGCGCTGATTTTTGTGTTTACAGCCATTTATGCCAATGCACATATTTCATAAACCGTTCATCCTAAAAGGTTGAAGTAAAAACAATTTTATAGGTAATAAATCTCTTTTGTTTTTAAGTTATGTCCATAGTTTACCTATTTTCGTCCCTTCCATAAGAAAACTTTACCTAAAATTGGATATCATCATTTACCAAAATTCACTTTTTGTATTTCTTATAGAAAGAGCTTGGTATTTTTATGGGTATAGCTGTATATGGGGACAACTACCCAAAAAAATTTCAATTTTTAAACTTGTATCCTTTAATTTTTACAAACTTCCGAAAATTGACTTTTTTCCAAATTTTGGAACTTTGCACCCCTGTATCTCTGATGGAGCTGGTGATAAAAATTTGAAATTTGCACAACTTCTAGTGCTTTCGGAGTAGATTTATTAAAATAAAAAATCAACTTGTACATTGATCCTTTACAAAACCCTCAATTTTTACTATTGCCGAAACAGGAAAAATACGAGTTTTTTAAAGGACTTATATTCTTATGAGTTCTTTTGACAATTTATGTCAAAAGTTGGAGAGGGGGGCGCCACTTTCAAGTTTCTGCCCCGATTCTAAAAAATCGTAGATCCGGGGCTGTCACTAGTATATAATAGTCACTAGCAGAAAACAATAACACGTGATGCTGTGTAAATATTTTCTACAACGAAATTTTAGTCGGTTTACCTTGTGTTATCTCCAAAATGCCATGCCATGACATTATACTAGACAAAATTTATGTGATGTATAATATGTATCATGCATATGTATTGCTACCGACAATATCACTTTTTATTAGTAGGTAAACGGGCAAGACGCAGATAGCAATCTAATGCCTATGAGCAAAATGAATGAAAAAAAAAAATTGTAAAGAAATATATTTTTAAATTAAGTACTAACTACAAGACAATAAATAATAATATAAGCGACCTACTTAATGTATAATTATCATGTATATCTTAACATGAATAACTATGCTTTTAACTGTATGATGCGTAATGCCTAATCACCAACTTGTTATCATAATAGCCTGTTCACATTATTCCACAGTCCAGTAATTCAGTGAGCTAGTCTGGATTATATCGTTTACATTATTCCAGTCATTCAATTACATTACAAAAAACAACAATGCATTGAACAAACTGTTCAATGTTTAATCCAGCACTGGATTGGCCGTCTACACTATTCCAGTGGCGCTGGAATGGCCTAACTGAAATGAAAAGTAGACCGTCAATCCAGTCACTGGACTAGATTGCCTACTGGAATGAGTACATTTCAGTGCCAGTATACATTATTCCAGTGACATTCCAGCACTGGTTTCGATCACTGGACTGGAATGCTACTGAAATAATGTGAACGGGCAATAATGTGTAATGATTAACAATAATTTATTAAAAATTTTAAATTTTAGATGATTCGAAAAGGGCATAGCCGGGTAAGATAGGGAAAACGGCCCTTGACGCAAAATTGATTGTTTTTATAGGAAATGATACTTCTTAGCCCCAGATATATTCCTGCCAAATTTCAACCCTCCGAGGCTAATAGTTTATGAATACACAACCAGAAAAAAATTTTTTTTGACGAAATTACTGAACCGATTTATTTGAGTTTAATATATATTGTGTACCCACCTTAGACGAAGTAATGAAAAAAAAACTAAGGTTATATCCCTTTATTATACTAATTTTTTTAAATTTTTAAATTTAAGAAAATTTTTTTTGACACTTATGTTTCAATACAAATGCATGTAATATTTCAATACAAATGCATGCCATGTTCGGTACTACATATATTACTTATGTATAAAAAGGGCTATAAAGTAAAATATCTACCCTATTTCTAAAATAATATAATTACATACGTTCATAATTACGATAAACTAGTTTAAATTTACAAAAGTCCAACATTATCTGCCGTTTGTCTTTTTTTATCAATAAAACAAAATAGACATTGATTTCTCTTTTGTTAGAGTTTTTTCCTTTGTAAGACGTCAAGTGAAACTTTGTTAGCTCATACACCACGTCTTACGATGTCAACAATTTCATACAAAGTTGATTAGCTGTCAAAATAGTATACCAGTTGGTCATTTCGTTATAATTCCCCATGACCCGTCATCGTGTTAACAAAATAAGACAGACGGCAGATAAAGCTAGACGTTTGCCTAAGCTTGTTTGTCGTAGTTATGAACATATGTAATTTTATTACAGAAAAAATCCACTTTCTGCATCTCCTTAAGAAGTGCAACAAAAACATCAAGTGAGAGGGACGAGCTACATATTGCGTA
Organism: Brachynemurus nebulosus; assembly: GCA_035578155.1. Classification (NCBI taxonomy): domain Eukaryota; kingdom Metazoa; phylum Arthropoda; class Insecta; order Neuroptera; family Myrmeleontidae; genus Brachynemurus; species Brachynemurus nebulosus. The sequence continues at coordinate 118,579 of JAPWDM010000041.1, read as the reverse complement.
CAATTGTACACTATTTTCTTCAAGTTAGTTATATGTACATGTAATAACTACAACAGGTTTTAGCCGGATTGTTGTTATTACTATACATTGTTGAAGTTTTTTGTTCCATTTTATTAAGTTAATGTTTATTATTATTAAAGCAATATAACATTTAAGACGTATTATTGTTATTATTAGTATCTTTATTTGAATAAAGTTTCTAAAACTTATAATTTTTGTTGAGTTAGATATAATTTTAATTAGTAAGTATGCTGAGATAATTTTATTGATTTCATTCAAATATTCAGATTCATGGTAAAATTAACCTTGAAAATTATTTTTTAGCAAGCTAAAACATATTTTTTATAGCAGCTCAAAATATATATTTTTTTAGACCGTCACAGGAACTCCAAGAACTGCAACTCAGGGGGGAAAAGAACATTTTATTGCACTGCTTAGAGTTCTACTGTGTTTTAGAAATAAGGCAGATGCTTTACTTTATGGTCCTTTTTATACATAAGTAATATATGTAGTACCGAACATGGCATGCATTTGTATTGCAATTTTACTATGTTCTACCAACTAAAATTTTTCCATAAAAATATATGTTATAGAGTACTAAGAGACAAATTATTGAACAAAAAATGGTGGGTGTCGCTAACACCTAAGTGCCAAAAAAAAATTTTCTTAAATTTAAAAATTTAAAAAAATTAGTATAATAAAGGGATATAACGTTAATTTTTTTTTATTACTTCGCCTAAGGTTGGTACACAATATATATTAAACTCAAATAAATTGGCTCAGTAATTTCGTCAAAAAAAAATTTTTTTTGAAAATTTTTTTCTGTTTGTGTATTCATAAACTATTAGCCTCGGAGGGTTGAAATGTGGCGGGAATGTATCTGGGGCTAAGAAGTATTATTTCCTATAAAAACAATCAATTTTGCGTCAAGGGCCGTTTTCCCTATCTTACCCGGATATGCCCTTTGGAGTGATATTAACAGCGCACATAATACTACCGTGTTAGGTATCTGAAAAATTATAAGAAAAATGTCAGATGATCTTAATTACCACAGACACTTTTTAATTGATTAATAGCACATAAGTTATATTATTTGAAAACACTTTAAATAGGCGACATGATGCTCGTACAATAAAAATAAAATTATAAAATAAAATTCGTCAAGTCGTGTTGGATACGTATTGAGTCAGGAGTCAGGAAAATATAAAGTATTTAAGCACAATTGTTACGGTTTATCTAAAAATAGATAAATATTATATTCGACAAGAGTCTCATTTAATTTGCTCATGACTGTTATAGTAGAAAACGCATGAACTTGGAAGTTCAATATTTCGCAAACGAGGCTTATAAATGGAGAGTGGTTAAACGAACCTCATCTTTAAAAAATCTTTTTATCGATATCTCACACGATAGGATATGTAGATTAACTTCCGAAGGTACTTACGAAAAACGAAAATTTTGTACATTTCCCAGCATTTTCCTTTAGCTTGAATTTTTAAAGGATTTTTTCCAATATTGAAACATACCTCAATACAAAAATTTATTTATTAAGAATCATTTTCTCAACTGCAAATTACTTTTTGAATTTTCCAAAATTTGTCTGCCTATATCTGCGAAAGTTACCGACACAACTTATTGTTAGCTGAAGCAATATTAATTGAGTATTTTTTAATAAATGTTAGTATCTGTAATTTTCAGATTTTGTTAATCAAATTACGAAGAGTCGCCACTTCCTTGAAGCTCAGGACCTCGTAAATGGAGCTTAAAAATGGAAAATGGTAAACGGAACCTCAACTTCATTTTGCGAGCTCTTTCTAGCGATATCCCACGCGACGTGGTACGTCAAAGAAATCTTCCTCCCTTCTTTTCAATACGAAAAGTATAGCTCAAAAAATTACTAAAAAAAGTTTTTCTTGAGATTGGTCTGACACGACAGCATAGACGTAGTTACATATTAAAAAACTGAATTGATCTTAATCAGATAATCAGTTTTTATTCGAAGTGCACATTATATTTTGCGCAATTTGAGACATTTAAGGTAAACTTATTCATGTCAACATATGTACCTTATATGTACAATAGCAGCGATTATTATGTGTATTTATATAAGATTACCCAAAAAATCAATATTTATATACTTTTATAAAGAAATATGGTGTATTAATTAGGTATTTAATAAAAAAACTTTCTTAATCATATAGTTTTTTTCTTTTGAACTATTAATTTTCAGACATTTTGAAGGAAAGTAAAATATGACCTATTTAACAGTAAGTCATCTAGTGACTTGATTTCGAAAATTTTTATAATTAATTACAAAATATATAGCTTTTTAGTCGAATTTTTCAACTGAAAAAATTTCTTATATAGCCTATAGCCCTATATGATAAGAACGAAACGAGGTGAGAGTCGGGGCGCTATCCGTTTTCGGACCCGTAAAACACGATTCTGCAGAAAAAAATATATATACAGAGTGTTCATAAAGTTGCGGAACAGCTGAAAATCTTAGTTAATATTGACCTTATTGAAAAATAACCCGAACAAAAGTTTCATGGGAAGAAATGAGGAACTAGAAAATGACCTCGAATTTGACCTTGAACGTGACCTTGACCAAAATTTGGTCAAGGTCTATAACTTTGTTTTTTTAAATGGAAACCCTTATTTTTGACCTCGGATTCGGAAAGAGCAGGAAATTCTACCTTGAAAATCATATTCATACTTCATATCCCAAAGTCGTGTGAAGGTCATAAAAACGCAAAAAATATGATACTGATTGGTCAAGGTCATGTTCAAGGTCAAATTCGAGGTCATTTTCTAGTTCCTCATTTCTTCCCATGAAACTTTTGTCCGAGTTATTTTTCGATAAGGTCAATATTAACTGAGATTTTCAGCTGTTCCGCAACTTTATGAACCCTCTGTATATGGGTAGTTCTCCAAACGAAAGAAGAAAATGGACTATATATATATATATATATATATATATATATATATATATATATATATATATATATATATATATATATATATATATATATATATATATAATCCGAAATTTCATATCTGTAGCATCCCTAATATATATATATATATATATATATATATATATATATATATATATATATATATATATATATATATATATTCCCGCTACCCTGGAGCTGAAATTTGGTAAGTGGGGCTCATTCCGATGCACAACAATACTATCAAAGTGGGGTCACATTTTGGGCAAATTCTGGATCCGACCCAACCTTTAAGGGGGTGGTGGAGGGCAACAAAAAAAATAAAACTTTTCCAAACAGATTGGAAGATATAATGTTTCGGTCAATTATCTACAACATATCAAAAATTCTGCTTCCTAGGATGATTTGAAGGGAGTAGAGGGAGAAAAAAGAATTTTGGCTGGATCTAACACACCCACAGCCCCCCAGAATTAACTTAGAGGGTTGAAATTTGGTATGTTGATAGAATATGTATACCCTAGTACCTAGGGTCTGCTTTTTGGAGGTTTTAATATGCTGTTAACTGCTATCGACATAAAATTGAAATTTACTGAAATTAAGTCCTTAAAAACTTAAAACCTTTTTTTAAAGCCCCGATCAGCCGGACACTCATCATCAGTTTTGAAACCACCAAAATGACAGATCGCTTGTAGACTTTCAATCATATTTAGATATCTTGAAGATACCAAAGATGAAGGGAAAATTTCGACTTCCGAGATGGGGCCCCCGCTGCTTTTTTTTAAATTTATTTAACGTAAAAACTCCCATTATGGAACGGTATCTAATACTGGAACAGTTTTGACATTTACATATTTCTTTCTTTAATTAAATAAGGAAACATTAAATGCGAGGTAAATTTAAATTGAAAAACAATCATTCTATTAATAATAATTTTTGTTATCAGACGTTTCTTTCAGAAATAACTTCATTAATATGTAAATGTCAAAACTGTTCCAGTATTAGATACCGTTCCATAATGGGGGCTTTTACATTATTTATTTATTTATTTTTTCGATTTAAATTTCAAGCTATTAGTTATTAACCCTAGAATCATACGTTGGTCTACGAGTCAAGTTAATCATACATCGGCGTCGTTTCGACGAATGGACTTTTTACGGGGAGTTTTAGAGTTTATTTGCAAAAAACATTTTTTTTACATAACAATACTACAAAAGCGAACAAAATATTTAAAAATTTGGATTTGGAAAAATTTCTTAATATAAATATTTATTAATTTTTTTAATCTTTTTATCAAAGCATATTTTCACTACAAAAATTAAAAAATAGATAAATACATCAATTGTATCATAAAACATGTCTTTCAAATAATTAATTTATGAACTATTATGAGTCTACAGAAAATAGATGAACTACAGAAAATAGATCGTTTTTGGTGGAGGAAGACACAGAATAGGAAGGAATGGAACTTACTGGGGGAAGCCTTTACCCAGCAGTGGGTGGTCCAGTATTAAAACACTTTATTTTTAGTACTTTTAGATATTTAGTTTACAGAATTTAATTTAATTTTCGTCTTTTTGTATATATTTTAATTTGTATTGTATTATTATTTTCTTTTGTATTGTATTAAGGTAAAAGACCCGGTAATTGACCCTGGCCCAGTTTCTGAACTTTTCAACTTTGTTATAAATTAATAAAAAAACTATATTTTAAATAAGAAAAAAAATAAATTCTTAATTTAAAGTAATCTATTCTGTGTCTAATGAACAGCAATTTAAAAAGTTTAGAATATATTAACTAAATAAAAAAAAATTTTTAAGTTTAAAATGTGTGTAAACACTATTTTTTTGGTAGTTTCTTAACAGTTTATGTTACAAAGTACTCATTTTGATTTGTGCAATATTCATCATGTAAGTATGAAAACTTAATTAAAAATATATGAGCAGGTTAATATTTGTTTAAAATTTATTTTAAAATATTTATAAAATACCTTAGAATGATTTTTATTATTGAAATATGAGGGTCAATTACTAGGCTCACTTCTAAAGTGGTATGGCCCAGTTAAATTCTAACCAGTTTTTGTTAGTTATTTTGTTATTTATAGTTATCTTCGATTAGTTTTTGTTATTTTTCATAACGTATTACATTAAACATTCATTTTTATCAATAAAAAATTATTTATAAATTAAATTTTAAAAAACCCCTGTCGCAGCATCCTGCATAACATAGCGAATTTCCGTTTATAAAAATCCGTTTTTCTGTGATTTTTCACCCTTTTAAGTGATTTTTTCTCCTCTTTCTAATGGTGTAAATAAATGTCAAAAAAATTTTTAACTTTAGAAAATTTTGGCAAAAAACTAATTTTTTTCACGAAAAATGGTCAAAAAAACCATGTTCTAGGCATCCGACATGGCTGGCTAACGAATTTGTCCAACGGTGTGGGACTAAATATAAATTTAATACATAAATTTTAGTGAATATTATTTTTGGTTTCTAGGGACCCCAAAACAAATTTCTATTATAGTCTCGGGAGATTTATTTCGGAGCTCTAAAAAATAGAACTTTCTTCGGAACCCTAAAAAACGGCATATAAGTAACATACAAACATATACATATGTACGACGTATATGACTTATGTACAATCTATCTTCCTGTGTTGTACCACAAACACATTCTTTCATATAATTATGCATATAGGTATACCCCTGTCGCAGCATCCTGCATAACATAGCGAATGCTCTTTTATAAAAATTAAATTTTCTCGGAAACTAGTTGACATAGAATAATAGTTTAAAGACCTTTTTTATGTAATTTTTTTTCGTCGTTTAAATGATGTAAAAAAATTTCGCAAAAATTTTTAAATAAGTGGAAATTTTGGTAAAAAACTAATTTTTTGCAAGAACAAACACCATGTTCCTGGCATCCGACGTGTCTGGCTAACGAACTTGTCCAACGGTTTGGGACTTCCAACATTGTCACCAAATTTCGTATACCTAGGACATTTCGTTCGAGAGTTATCGTGCGGACACATATATATATATATATATATATATACATATATACATATATATATATATATAAATTTTGGTGAATATTATTTTCGGTTTCTAGGGACCTCAAAACAAATTTCTGCCATGGTCCCGGGTCATGAGAGTGGCTGTAATAGCGAGCTTCCATTCTGGAAATTCGCTAAAACTGTATTTTTAAATTTAAGGATCAGAAACTAGGCCACTGTCAGGGTCAGAAACTGTCACATGAGAAATTTTGAAGGTCAGAAACTGGGTCCTTTTTGTCAATTTTTAAAACATTAATTTAAATTATTAATTCAATTCAAATAATTATTTTACTTGTATGGCTTTATTTTGAAAGCCATAAACTAGTTGATAAAATTATTAATTGTCTCTTAAGTTGAAACTTATATTTATTACTGTCGTTTAACCTCAGCCGTCACTCTTAAAAGGTCAGAAACTAGGCCCGTTACCTTATATATTACTTTTATTTTTTTATTTTTTTTTTGTACTGGAATGGCTAATAATAATAATAATAACTACAAAAGCGAACAAAATATTTAAAAAATTTGGATTTGGAAAAATTTCTTAATATAAATATTTATTAATTTTTTTAATCTTTTTATCAAAGCATATTTTCACTACAAAAATTAAAAAATAGATAAATACATCAATTGTATCATAAAACATGTCTTTCAAATAATTAATTTATGGACTATGAGTCAGTGGACATGTGTGACTTTACAGAATGTGAAATTTCTCAGTAATAAATATTCCTCAAAAAATAATAAAAATTAAAATATTTTCCATAAAATAAATTGTTAACCTTTTATTAAGTGACTTGAAACGCATTCTTTAGTTTTCGATTCAATATATTAAAACTTCAGTATTATGTCGTCTCTATAAGTCAAACAGCTGTAATCATCTTTCACATTATCATAATCATTGAATAAATTAATTATAACATCCATATCTTTAATAAATTTTAGAAAAATTAGGAAAACTTTTATATGTGGAGTACAAAATCTTTAAAAAAAAATATGGGTTAATCATACATCGTCGTCCTTTTGACGCACACTATTTCAGTATAAAAAAACGACAATAGCTATAAACAAAATTTATACGTCTTATGTGTTATAATAACAAATAAATTAGATAACAGAAGTTTCACAGCAAGGAGGCACCGACAAGTTGTAGTATTGGAGCAAGTAGAGAAGTTCGTTCGTCGTTTTGACGAGTACGTATTATTCTAGGGTTAATATTATTTTCTTCCAAAATATTATTTTCTTCCATAAAATTAGAGATGATAAATGAAAAAAATATTGTAAAAAATGTGGAACGCTTCACGATTTTGCGTGTCATCCTTGCGCAGGGGCCATGCTAATCTTCTCTGTATCGTTCCAATTTTAGTATATGTACTGCCGAAGCAAGTACATTTACTGCAACCTTAATCCTTATATTTAACATCACAGTATTATTCATGTCAATTGCAAGAGTTGTCAAATTTATTTAATTTTTTAAGAAAAATTAAAAAATATATTTTAGTTTTGATTAAATATTCTTTATGTGCACTTGTGCTTTTATATTTTTACTTACGCAATCAAAGAATTTGTTTAAAAATATTATATTGTGTTTTTTAACACTTTAGGATACAATACTACTTACAATTATAGGTAGGGAGCAAGTAAAGTCAGTTATCAAAAGTCGTGAACCACTTCTGTAAACTCTTCCTGATATTTACCTTTTTGATCGTATAGGAAATATATAAGAAAATAAAAAGATTGCAGTAACATTTGATTCACCAAATCAGTGATGAGGAACCTATAACATGTGTGTCAAATGTAACATGCTAAAATATTTTGAATGGCACGCACTGCTTATTTAAAATGACCAAATTTTAAGCAAAAATATTGACCTTACGTTTGAATGTAAAAAAGCATACATAAAAGAGGTCAGAGGATGAAAGAGTTCCACTAAAAACCGGAAATTTGAAGTGCTTGAAACCTATTGCTACACACTTTTTGCACCCTGAAACGCCCAACGATGGTTTTACATACAATTTTTCCCTGTATTTTTTTTGAAAATCAGATTTCATACAATAATCCAAAAAATCTATCTTATTTGATTATTTCCGCTAGCCATTATTTCCACTATTTACAACAGTGTAAAAAATTTCAAAAAACTTTGGCTTTTTGAAAGTTCGTTATTTTTTTTTTTTTTTAATTTTTCTGGAAAACCAGTTTGATTAAAACAATGTTTCGAAAATCCATCTTATGTGGTTTTTTCACTCTTTCTGGTGGTGTAAAAATAAATTGGAAAACTTTTGAATTTTTACCAGTTTTGACAAAAAACTAATTTTTTAAAAATATCGAATGTGCCTGACTAGCGAAATCATCCCAGATTTTCAAACTTCCAAGCTTCCAACATTTTCACCAAATTTCGTAAAAATAGGATTTTTTGTTCGAGAGTTATCATGCTAGCAAATATATGCAAATATATATTAGTGAACATCATTCTCGGGTCCTAAGGACTTAAAAACAAATTTTTGTTACAAAACCGGGTTCAAGTTTCACCATGACAATGGTTGTAATAGTTGAATTTCCCTTTTAAAAGTTCGCTAAATGGTCTTTAAACCGATTTTACTTTAAAAGAAAAAAAAGAAACTGTAAAATGACGCAATTAGGAACTTGTGGTTAGCACGTTTATTGCCGATCACGCGATATCGCGTGATACGTCTACTTTATGGCCAATCACGCGATATCACGTGACAAATATATGAACCTACTTATTTAAATTAAAATATTTGGCCATCTCACAAAGTCGATATACTTATTTAGCTTAGCAATGAAAGTGTTAAGGGAAAATCCTATAAAATATTTAATACATTTTTTATCTAACTAGTTAACAAAAAAAAAAAGAAAAGAAACAAAAACAAAAAAAAAAAAACATTCAAACCGGAAAAAATATTTTCTTATTGATTGTTTATTTCGATAATATCTACTTCCTGTAATTCACGTTACATGCAGATAAAAAAAACTTGGCAAAATTATTAACATACACTATAATTAAATTACATCAAAATTATGTACTTATAAGTACATAATATAAAGAATTTGTAATATTTAATAATTTACAGTAATTTAACTATTAAAATCATCAGTTCATTTTAAATTAATTGAAATTATTTATAAACAGACAGTGAAAGGTAATTTTGGACTTCAAAAATGATTTATTTTACAGTCAAAAATACTTTTTTACATAGGTAGGTATAAAAAACTTCTATTTCAGTGTTTAAAAATTTCAATTTCAAAAAAATAACAAAGGAAATAGGAGAAAAAGCGTGAATTATAATTATTTTAGTTTAAAAATACTATAACTGTACGTTGAGTATATTTATTTAAGCTTTAAATCTAAAATTATAATCTAAAAATCAAAATATTTAACCTAGATTTCATAAGACATTTTTCATCCAATTTCTATTTGTATAATAAAGAGTTAATTTTACAAGAAAAATGAATAAAATTATAAAACTTGCGTTAAATAACATAAAGGTATATCTTAGTAATTAAGACCTTATTAAACTCACTATCAGCAATAATAATGTAGCCTGCCTAGCCTGCAGCAACTGTCAACATACATAGATACATACAATATTGATTGTATGTGTACTACCAGTACTACATAAAGCATTGCGTTTAAATGGAAAATTCACTTTTTGGGTATAAACAATGACTTTTCTGAAAATATGTTTGAGCTAAGATATTGATATATAACCGTATTTGAATAATATTTAAATAAAATTTCAAAATATTTAGTAAATTTACTGAAAAAAATTCTATTAATTTGTCAATTCTCGCTAGTGACATGTTTCTGCACATGTAGTATAAATACAGGTATGAAAAACTGTACAATCGTACTTGCTTCGGCAGTACATATACTAAAATTGGAACGATACAGAGAAGATTAGCATGGCCCCTGCGCAAGGATGACACGCAAAATCGTGAAGCGTTCCACATTTTTTGCACAATTTCAGATTTAATTTTTTTGCAATTTTATTTACTTTTTAAAAGATAATAATAATAATTAGTAAGATAATTAAATTACACGAAGAATTTTTTCAACCTTCTCCTTTCAACCTTCTCATGGGAGAAGGTTGAAAAAATTCTTCGTGTAATTTATATATCCCAAAAAAAATATTGTTGTAAGATAATTAAATGTTTAAAAATATATATATATTTGTGTACATAAATATATTTTTAGGTTCAACATGCGCTACACTGATAAAAAAACTTATCTGTGATTTATGCGGACAAAACGATTTATGAAGATTAATTATTATGACATCTATTTGTTTTTAATTTTAATATTCAGAAATAAAAAACATAAAATTCATTAATTTTTATAAATCTCAATTTATTAAATTACATATTATGCTTGATGAGAATGATGAGAGTTTATTTCATAAAAATCTGTACAATGCGTGGGGACAATTTTAAAACTTTTCTAGCTTTGTAAAATCGACTGTAGCAAATTATGCAGTAGTATAGACTTTGCTGATTTTAATATCAAAATAATATAATTAATGGTAAAACATTATTATTTATTAAATTATATTACACAATTCACAGCTTTCGGGTAAAATATAGAACAATAAAGTATGTTTTTGACAGTTTACAATAAAACTAAATATAAATAATATATTCAGCAATGTTACTTCCACAAGTATTGCAATGAAGGTCAATTATGCAATAACTTGGTATTTGGATCCACAGTTGAGACGTTAGAGCAGTGATTATTCTCAAAGTAATGGGTTGCTACTCCCGAGAGAATTGCAGACACAACTGACTACAGATTACATACGAGTATTATCCATTTTCTACAGATTTCCTTAATAATAGTTTTATTCAGTAATCGTTTTAAACATTGCAACACAATAATACCAGCGCTGAATTTGCACCAGGGCCCGCTCCAGGGAGGGGGGCAACCCAAGCATCTGCCCGGGGCAGCAAATTTTAAGGGTGGCATTTTTGTAAAATTTGTAAAAAGAGGGTAGCATTTTATAACTGACTAGCAAAAAACAGAAACATTTGCCCAAGGTGGCAAATTTTAAAGATTTTTTGTGATGGGCGGTAAAAGAGGGTCATTTTTACACGACGAGCAAAAAAAAGGTCGTCAGTTTTACACTGAGGCGGAGTTATTCTTTTTTGTCCGGGCGGCGAAAACGCTAGAGCGGGCTCTGTTTACATTAGAGGCTACTGCCCATGCGGGGTGTCAAATTTTCAGAGGCGGCAAAATTTGGAACGTGAAAACGTGTATTATATTTCGCAATGTTTGTTTTAACTTAAATAAAAAAAGTAGAATTTATAAAAACAAAAATATTCTTAGCTTATATATATATTTAAGAATACTGACTATAGTAGCAACTTCCTTAACAAATGTAAGTTCGTATACCTTAGAAACACAAATTAAATTTTTTTTTAATAATTTTCATATTATATTGCAATATATGAGTCGTATAGTTCCAAAACTGGCCTTGTCCATTTTGTAAAATTTTTCAGGAAACGCAAAAAACTGTTACTAGTACACATGACCTCTAAAATATTCAGATGGTAAATTTTTTCAACACTAAACTGATGTTGGATTAAGAAACATTAACAAAAATTATGAAATATTGCATAGTTTTCTATTAGCTTTTTAATTTTGGACAAGACCACTTTTGGAACTAAACCACGGATAAGGTCAGTTTTGTAACTAACCCTAATGGATTAGAAAGGTTTTGGAAATGACATATTCTGGAGGGTTTAAACAACACAGAATTGAACTTCAAAACATATATTTACGAGGCTATTACATTTCCAAAATAAACGATTTTCATAAAGGCTCCTACAGATAAGATGGTGAATTTACCTAAGGCCCAACCAGGGTAATGAGCGCCATGGTAATGCTCGTCCTTGTACATGTATTCCGTAGTTGCAGTAATAGGCCAAGCTACTAGCTTTGTGTTTTCAAGTTATACGAAAATATTCAATTTGAACTTTTCCTAATTTCCTATTTTCTTTTCGCTCAAGTGCATATATTTGTGCAAGTGTTATGAATATATTTGTTTGTAGGATTCTAGGAGCTCCATAAAACGATGCATGTAGTTTCCCAAAACAAGGAATTTAGTTAAATGTGGAGTAAAGATGAGTTAGAGGTAAGGAACATACAAAACCAGTGCTCTAAACAAAACTGTTTGCTAACTGCGATATAAATTTAGCGATAACTTGTCTTTAGCTTTTCACTTCACTTTTTTGTGACAGCAGTCGTGTTTTTTCAGTAAGGAACACTGGTTATGATCCTTTATTAATTCAATGATGTCAATGGTGTTTGTATCCGGACTATTATTTAGTGACACTTCTCTGAGAGAATTTCTGTAGAATTCCAATTCTTCAATACTTTTCCATTCGTTTCCAAAATGTTTTGTGAATAAAAATTTGATATCATTGAAGTTAGCAGCTTTAGTTTTACTTTCAGGGGAAAGTATCTCTGGCTCCAAAGTGTTCTGGATGTTATTTAAAAAGTTTTAAAAGCAGTAGATAAATTTACTTGGATTAGTTGAGTTATGGATAAGACTAGTTTTGAAAATAACTGTATAAGGCTAGTTATGAAATTGACACAGGAGTGGATAAGGCTTGTTTTGGAAATAACTTCAAATTTAATTTACACCGGGAAAGAATTTTTTGAAAGTTAATAATTACTGCTACAGGCAATTTAACTGCACAATAATACAGCGTCACTAACTGCAAATCGATTTTTTGTGGACAAGGCCACTTTTGAAACTATACGACTCGTATGTATTATTTCAAAACTGCAGTAATTTTAGTGGGTATGTATATTAAAATGTATACCTAATTCAACATCCGTTTTCAATAAAGTTAATTTTAACAAAAAATATAGTAGATATCTACATAATAACTATATGAAAAAAATATTCCATAAAATATTTTATTGTCTTATTTGATAGATAATTCTACGTCACAAACAAACAAACAAACAAATATACATATCTTTTTCTATTATATTTAAAAGTCTTGTCTTTCTTCAATTTCCAGAATAGTGGCATTACAAACAATAAGTTAGAAGTTGTACATTTATAATGAAAGTATCACTAAAAGGCCAAGTCCGGATTTAGATGATTTTGTAGTGCCCCATTCGTTGGACCTGACATTTATACACGTTAGTAGAAGACTCTTTAATTATAAGGTCTTATATGTCAATTTAATGTTTTTATCTATCTGTTATAATTTTCGAGTATTCAAGCAAAATCGTCACTTTAAGGGACAATTTTACCGCTGGAATCATTTTGATAGATAAATAATATAGGAAATACGACTCAATTATTTTTTATTTGTATTATACATATAGAACAATTTTCACCAAAATCGGAAATTGGCCTCAGGGATACTTTCCATGTTAGTGATATAGAAACATAAAAAGTATAACATTCCGATGATAAACAAATGCATCGTATCAGAAATCTGTATAGCATCTAGTTTTTTCATTGTTATAGATAGAGCTATATATATTACATATGTATATAGGAGAGATATGTGCATGTAGCTCGCTACGTATGTTACTATTTTAGTGCTAACACAAGCTCTTTTTTATGGGCATACAATGTGAAATCAAAAGATATCGTCTATTTCTTTCTTTCCAATACCAATTCACATATATTATGTATGCACTTAGGTCTGTGAAAATTATATGCAATACCCTGATAATACAACATTAAATGGGCTACTGCATACAATAAAAATACAATAGGCCGAATTTTGTTCAAAAATTACTAAAAATTATTTATTAAAAATTTTATAACAATTATGCAACGATTAACTTGGTTTTATTTTCGCAGATACCTATTTATAAAAAAAATTTAAAACAACAAGCGCTTTCGTTTTTTTTTTTCAAGACTATAGAGAGACTACACAGTAAAAAAATTTGTGTTCTGCGTAAAAAAAACTGCGTGGTTAAAATTTTTGTGTTAAATAAGTAACACAACCCTGCGTTAATGTAACATTTCGTGTTTGTGTTAAATGAAAATATTAACACAAATTTCGATTTAACAGAATAAAAATGTTAACCTGTTTTGAACAACAAAGAAGTAATATAATATTTGTGTAGAGCAAAAGAATGTTATAAGTACCTAAGTTAGATTAGAATATATATCTACCAAAATATATAAAATAGAAAAGATGAGAGTAGTTCTTATTATTAAAAAAAAATTATAAGTTTTTTTCAGTTATTGACGAATACAGTTTTATTAAACGTATAAAAATGAAACAATTTTCTTAAATTTTAAGGTTATTTTGTTGCAGATTCAGTTACAAAAATCATGTAAGCTTACTTACATGTAAGATTGTATATTATATAATACAATCTCAAATAAGCTTACATGATTTTTTCAAAACTGAATAACCTTATAACAATATAACCTTAAAATGTAAGAAAATTATTTCATTTTTAAACGTTTAATATTACTATATTCGTCGATAACTGAAAAAACTTAATTTTTCGGTTTTGTTTAAAGGAGTCTCCACATTCTCGCCGAGGTTGGACGAAACGAGAATGTAGAGGGTCATTTCGTTGTGTCTCGCGGTTGGTGTTTTAATGCTATTCATATGGCTGAGCCAACCTCAGCGAGGAACTCGACGAGGAACCTCGTCCAACCTCGGCGAGAATGTGGAGACTCTTTAATAATAAGAACTACTCTCATCTTTTTTATTATATGTATATATTTTCGTAGATATACATGGACACAAATAAGAATTGTTACAAAGAACTGACTTACTTTGCGTTCTTTGAGTCTCATTTATAATAATATATGAACAAAATCGTCATAATTTTTGACGATTTTCAAATATCTTAAGCTTCAGTGGAATTAAAATATTGAATAAAAAAGTTTAACAACTAACTCTGAAAAATCTGAAAAATTAACACAAAATGTATGTCCTCTTGTGTGTGTTAAATCATTGACACAAATCTTGTGTATAGATTTGACAAATATACTTTATGTTAAAATAACACAAAAAATTGAGTGGACCGTTCTGGACATGTGAAATATATTAATTTTAACACAATTTTTTTCACTGTGTACGGCAGCCACGTCTAAACTTGGACCTGTACATATTACTAAAAATGCTTCTAAAAAATTCCAAACGCATGAGAACATTCCTTTAAAACAGAGGTTCCAAACGTTTTGCGTCGCCGAGCCAAATTTGAAATACCAAAATAACGAACCAAGAAAAAATTTTAAAATTAAACGGAAAAATGTTTAACTATGTATACTGTATAACATAGTCAAATTTATAGACTTTTTTTTACAGAAAATGGTAAATAATCTTTACGAATTTGACATTGCAGACGACCTGGCAACGCGGACCACACTTTTGGAGTTCACGGACCGCACTTTGGGAACCCCTCCTTTAAAAATTTCCAACACATTCTTTTAATGGTAATTCAAAATAAAAGTTGCACAATTACCTGATAGAGCAGATTCGTAACTACAATGGGGCATATGGAGCAACTCCTCCAGGACGCAATTTTTTGCAAGCTTGTAGTTTCGTAGTTCTTAGAACATTCATCAGAAAGAAGGGAACTGAGAATTTTTTTTTGCTCGTCAGCTATTTTTGGGGGGAAAATGAACTTGTCAGAGGAGAGTACTTAAGTGGAAATCGTTCCAGGGCACAACGTCTCTGTGACGGAATACGATATAAAGGCAAGGAGAACTAGTAAACTTATAGTAAATAAAAAAATTTGCCTAGTTATATCTTTATTGAATTAATAGTACGATCGTATTTAAAACTCGAGCAAATATTATACATGTCTATGAATATATGAGGAATATGATATACACCATATAATATACAAAGACAAAAAAAAAACTATCGAAAAAAAGAATCCACAGTGCAAATATAGGCGATAAAAAATCAATGAGTAAATACAGAACTAAACTCTTACATCGGTGTATTAGCGAATTTCCAGAGTGGAATTCAGCTATTACAGTATTACAGCCACTGTCATGACGCAACTTGAGCCCGAGACTATGGCAGGAATTTGTTTTGAGGTCCCAAGAAACCGAAAATAATATTTACTAAATTTTATATATATATATATATATATATATATATATATATATATATATATATATATATATATATATATATATATATATATATATATTTCGAGTTGCCATTTTTGCCAAAAAACTGCTAAAAAAATTATATATATATATATATATATGAGTTGCCTAGTTTCAAAATCTACTAAATCCAGTTTTAAAATTTTTTATTTTTTAGGGCCATTATCTTTTAAATGCAATAAGGTATATGCCCCCAAGCATTTTTTTTTTATAATATTAATTGTTTGCTAAAGGGTCTCGTGGGAGGTAAAGTCGTTGTGTCGATGCGCGTGGGTGCAAACTACGGTTGATATTCATTATTTTTCGTGTGTCTCGGTCTATTCCAATTCATTCACATTCCACTTAATTGAGCCAAAAGTATATAAAAGGATGCGTATGGTTAACATATTTGTAGCGCTGGTCTTATTCTTCGCCGACAATTCGGAACTCCAAATTTGTCGGAGAAGGCGCTTATATCTACTACTTAAGGCGGACTTCATGTTCTGCACGTCCTGGATGTGACTTTCGCCAACACCAAGATACGTATAGGTCGCTCCTTCATCAAGATGTTCTATGATGCTTCCATCCACTAATTGGGCGTGTGAATCAAAATTCGGAACTACACCATGCTTACAGTGCACCACCGCGCATTTGTCCAGTCCAAACTCCATACCGATCGCGTGCGTGTATTCGTGTCTTAATTTTAGAGCGCAGTTAAGATCACTCTCCGACGAGGCATACAGTTTTAAGTCATCCATATAAAATAAATGTGTGACTTTATGCTCGCGATTTCCTACCGGGCCACACAAGTACCCGGGTTCCTTTCTCAGGCTGATTGACAGGGGCAACAACGAGATGCAAAACAAAAGTGGGCTGAGGCTGTCTCCTTGGTATACGCCTCGTTTGTACGTCACCAACTCCGTTGACACAACGTGTTCACCGGATGTTATTGTGAACCTTGTTTTCCAGAGCGGCAACAGGTGTTCAATACATTTAATAATGTCGGGGTGGACTCGCAGACAATGGAGAAAATAGATAATGAGCTCATGCGACGTTGTGTCAAATGCTTTCCGATAGTCCACCCAGGCCATGCTCAGGTTGCGTTTGTGCTGTCTAGCGTCCTGACAGATACATCTGTCGACCAGCAAGTTGTCTTTGCAACCCGACATTCCTCTTTTTGAACCTCGTTGTTCATAGATCGAACTCCACACTGGTTCAATCGCCTTCAAGATGCGTTCATATAGAATGGAAGTGAACGCTTTATACACAGTGTTCAGGCACGTTATCGGTCTGTAGTTCTGTGGTTGTGATAGGTCTCCTTTTTTCTGTATTAGGACCGTTCTTCCCTCAGCGAGCCACGATGGTATTGGCTCACAGTTAAATAACCAATTTGAAAATATACGGGCAAGGTGGCGGTGGGTACTAGCGAGCTTCTTCCACCAAAAATTCGTTATTCCATCAATGCCCGGAGCCGAATAGTTCTTCTTGCCTTTGAAAGCAAGTTCGACTTCCTCTTTATCAACAGATGTTATAATGGTATGAGATGGCACTTTGCCAAGCTGTTGTTTGCAGTACCATCTAAACTGGCTGATGGGAATACAGTCCAAGTCAGTCTCTTTAGTCGTCTCATATATCCCCCGCCAATAATTCTCTATTGCGTCGACCGTCGGTGGTTGCTCCACGACAGGGCTTTTAGATGCGAACAGGCGTGAAGGGTTCGAGTTAAAGATCTTATTTTCCCGAATACACCGTTCACGCCGGGCTACTTTCTTCTTGGCCAGGGCCAATGCGCGTATCTTATCCAAATGTGTCTGTTTGATGGTCAACAGATTGCCCAAATTTATTGTGTGATAGCGGTACCTTAGTTCTCTGGCAAAAGCCCGTACCTTTCGCGTAAAACGCCTGTTGGTCTGAATATATTCTATCACACATTGGATACGCGATACCATCTGTCGTAGTGCCCTCACTTTGGTGTCAATTTGTTTAATACGAATCCGTGCCTTCTCCTCTGCAGTCTTTTGCTGCTTAGTACATGGGTTCAGGACACGCATCGCTGCATATACTGCGTTGTCGACGTCGGTGAGATCACTGGATGGGGATAGATGATCGTCCAAAATTTCGTTTAGTAGGGTCAGTTGTTCGCCCTTTACATACGTCCGTCGGTGTTTGGGACGTGGTCGTTTGTCAAAGTCTAAATCAGTCTCGAGAAGATCGCGAAATTGTTTTCTTAAATTGTCTGAGACAGAAAGGGATTTATTTAGATCGGCATCATTCTGTGTGGGAGTTGAACTCGTTCTGGTGTAAGACTCTAGCACAGTATCTGTGTTGGCTTGATTTAACAAGTCCGTCTGTGCCTCAGTAACCATGCTGTCACCATGAGTTACCGGTTGATCCTGCTCTGTGATGTTAATATTGGCCAAGCTCTCACCATTGACCGCAGAATCCTGTTCAACTTCCACCACTGCAGTTTCAGCAACCCTAGCTTCTTCGCGAGCTTCTCGATTATCGTCATGTCCGGTAGGTATGTTTAATTTAATGATTCGGGCTACATGGTCACGCAGATTTTGTGGCGTTAAATTAGAGTGTTCGGGATGCATCTGGCACCATATGGCGTGCATCCTTGCCATGTACCCTCTCTTATTCGGCTCACTTTGTACGCGGCACGTGAGCAAATCTCTCCTCAAGCTGTCCGTCCACTCCAGGTGCACGAGACGAGAAGATGAATTTTGACTGGTTCCGCCTTTATTAGCGGGCCCATCCGAGAGACCCGCAGCACGACCAGCCTTCCTAGTTCTTTTTCCGTCTGGAACTAGTAGATAACCTGTTAGGGGTAGTTAGCCCGTTAACAGAGACCACCATTTAGCGCTGGTTGACTCCACGCACCAGGTACCAGAAAGTACCTGGTCTTAGCTCGGGAACCCCGGGAGCGCTACTTCCCGTGTTGTTGTAGCAACCGATCACCTAAGCAACCAGATGTTACAACAAGCCCCTGAGGGTTTATTATTATTATTATTATTATTATTA
Source organism: Brachynemurus nebulosus (assembly GCA_035578155.1). Classification (NCBI taxonomy): domain Eukaryota; kingdom Metazoa; phylum Arthropoda; class Insecta; order Neuroptera; family Myrmeleontidae; genus Brachynemurus; species Brachynemurus nebulosus. Next base: position 99,437 of record JAPWDM010000041.1, on the reverse strand, counting down.
TTATTATTTTTTTTTTTTTATTTTTTTTTTTTAATTAAAATTGGGACACTACTGCCGGTGGATGGCACGGTCAGCAGTGTCCGGCGGCATCGCCATCTCTGGGCATGCGCCGCCAAACACAGTAGAAAGATAAAAACGACACATAAAGACAGGAACACATAAATGCAATAGACAAAGGACAACATACACATATTAAAATACAGCAATGAGCCCTGCCATCCCAGGGCTTTAAAAGGAGCGAACAGACCTTGGTGAGGGTACGACAGGTACCAGCCAAGTCGTCCGGTCATCAAGGCCTGAAAACCAACGATGAGACTCCCCCCGAGGTATAAAGGGCCTCGGGGTGGAGGAAACCGACTAAAAAAATGTACGAAAGAAAAACTAAAACAATATATTACAAAGAATATCACAGACAAAAACTTACTACGTCACTGGGGAGCCACTGGCTTACCAGGGACGCAATAAGGGATTAAAACAATACCGCTGCAGAGCCATGATAACAGGCCTACAGCGGAATAACGAAGAATAGATAAAACAGAAACATAAAAGACGAGAAAGATTAAAACAAAGAAAGAAATAAAGTAAACTTATTAAAAAGACAAAACAAATATATCACAGTGATTAGATTCCTTTGCCCTGCAGCACGATTCCGCTCCCTGTACCCTCGACAATTTCGAAATGGCTTCGTCAATACCAAGGAACTCGCCCATGTAAGGACAGTTGACGTCTGATTACTAGGCTACATGAACTGTTCTATCAGATAACTGATTACTAAGTTACATGTGCTTTTCTGTCAGACGTCGGGGTCTACTTACTGGGGAGACCGGTACGTAGACTAGGCCACGTTCGTCCGAGTCGAGGTCACAGGAAACGGAACAACGCAACAGAGTATCACAATAGATCTGACCAGTGTCCCCATCACTTCGACGGGGCGGAAGCGGCCCAGGACGCCGACAAACGCATCCGTGCGAGGGACGACAACGTCTCCTTACTAGACGAGCTCGCTCAAGCCGTTCGGGCAGACGTTGACTCACACGTGTGGCCGACGCGAATGAATGCGTCAGACGCCGCATTCCTACCCATCGAAGCCACAGGGACAGAAATCAACATTATATCACAGCGCAAATTAATCACAGTTGTGTCACACTGTAGTGCACCCTCCAGTGGACACTAGGAAAGATAAAAACAACGTAAAAAAAAAAATATCACAGCACTAAATATCACAATGTCGACAAAGGGAAATCACAGAAAACTATCACCTATTCGACTCACCCGAACACAATTCACAACTCCGGCAATCACACCCATACAAGTTACTAGGCTCTCTCAATGCTGAATTCCGGTCAAGGTACTTACAGACACATCTCAACTTTCGGTGGCACTTCTCTTATACGGGAGATATAACCTCGGTCGGTCATACGACGTTCATCGTCGTCGAAAATTTTACCAGAGCCTCGTCAGCCTGCTAGCCGAAGCTAACAGTTGCCCGCCGGGCACGAACGGGGACGTGAAGGATGGATTTTAGCCCAGCATTATTATTATTATTATTATTATTATTATTATTATTATTTTTTTTTTTTTTTTTTTTTTTTTTTTGATTAAAATTGGGGGTACTGCTTCCGGTGGATGGCGCGGTCAGCAGCACCCGGCGGCATCGCCAACTAAGGGCATGCGCCGCCACGCACGGTAAAATAAAAACATACACAAAACAGACAGGAACACATAAATGCAATAGACAACGGCCAAACACATAAATTAAAACAAAATAACGGGCAGACCCTGCCATCCCAGGGTCTAGTGAAACGCTCGGTTAAGGAAGGACATGACGCACTAGGCGATAAGATATAGGGTCCTCTCCTCAAATGGGCAAAATTGCGTTCTTCACACCACTGGTCACAGACACAAAACTCAGTGGTGCGGAGCAATTTCACAGATAGTCATATCTTCAAACAATGCAGAAAAATAAAGACGAGAGGTAACAAGAAAATTTAAAAAAAATACAACCAGGGGTGTAAAGACCTCTCTGGTGGCATAACAAAAGATAAAAAAGTTAAAACAAGCACAAGGCGATTAAAAACAAACAACGCAAACTTTGATTAAAAAATAAAACAGCAATATCACATAAGTTCCAGTCGAATTAATTGCTCTGTGACACGATCCTGGTCCCCATAACTCCGACAATTCCGAAACGGCTTCGTCAACTCATAGGAACTCATCCGTGTAAGGAACAAGTGACGTCTGCTTACTAAGTGAGTAACTTACAACCTTTCAGTCAGACGTCGGGGTTCAACTTACACGGGAGACCGGTACTTGACTCAGCGACGTTCGTCCGAATCGGGGCTACAGGGAACAAGGCAATGCCACAGAGTATCACAGACAAAATCTGACCAAGACTGTCTTCACCATTCCGACGGGGCGAAAGCGGCCACATCGACGCCCAGGACCGCATCCATATGAGGGACGACGACGTCTACTTACTGGGCGAGCTCGCTCAAGCTGTTCGTCGACTCATACAGCGAAAGAGTGCGTCGAGTACCACATTCCTACCCGTCGAAATAACAAAGACAAAGATCGAGACGTATCACAGTAAATATATATCACAGATGTGTAACACTAGTGTGCACAAACCAGTGTACACTATAAAGAGTAAAAACAATAATATCACAGCACGGAATCTATCACAGATCAGACTACCACAAATCACAGCATAAAAATATCACTAATCGACTGGGCGAAACACGACTCACGACTTTGAAAATCACACACATACGGATACTAAACGCACACGAACTGTTGCCAGACATCAGGGCGAGAAGCTATTGCACAATCAGACGGTGGTGTTTCTCTCATACGGTGGATATCTCTGTCGGTCATACGACGTTCGTCCTCGTCAAAAAAAATACCAGAGCCTCGTCAGCCCGCTAGCCGAAGCTAACAGTTGCCCGCCGGGCACGAACGGGGACGTGAAGGATGGATTTTAGCCCAGCATTATTATTATTATTATTATTATTATTATTATTATTATTATTATTATAGACTTTTACGCCAACCTGGCGCTCACTACTCAGTAGGACAGTACTGGGTAACATTCACCTATACCGGCATTATGCAAGGTATTAGGCTCTGTGGAAGGGTAATGTGCCAAACCAATCCGTAAAAGTACCGTAGTACATTCACGGACGGGTTTGTCACATCACTCCTTATAATGTTGTTGTTGTTGCTTGAAACGAGGTGTTATGCGTCTATTTTGGTGTACACTGGTTCGTACGACGAGACTTTTGTGGGAGCGTAGATGTTGGCTCAATGACAGACGGCTGTGAAAGCCTAGTTCGTTTTCGTGTCCTCAGAGAATAGGTAGGATTAGGGACAGAGGGAAGGGAAAGGACTGTTTGTGTTTGTGTGTGTGTTCGTGTATGTGTGTGGATGTGTCGTTCTATTTTACGTTTCTTGGTGTAAATGTGTTCTGGTTCATCAAAATGCTCATTAAGATCTGGTGTTCCTGGAATTGCGCGTTTAGACGGTACAGAGGTTGACGGACTTTGTGTGTTATTGAGTTGGGGAGGATTGTGCACCAGAGCGGTAACAGTGATGGTGCGGCAGTTGGTCGATCCTCCCTCTCCATCAGACGAATCTGGATCTGTATGTGTGTTAAGTGTTTGTGTTTCAGTGTTAGTGTATTGTGTGTTTATGTATGTGTGTTGTGTGTCAGTAGGATAAGTGTCAGTGTATTGTTCGCTCACTGTAGATGGCTCAGATGGAGTAGAAGCAGGTGTTGTGCTTTCACGTATCGCAGTCGGATTCGTATTACTGAGGAACTTCCGTACTATACGACACGTGTTTATGATCACTGCCTTTTGCATAGTGACATATGTGTATTTTGGGAGACCCAAGAGGCTCAAACTATTATGTAGTGTGTGTGGAATGACCCCGGTGGCACTGAGCACTATTGGAACGATGTGGACATGTTCCATTCGCCATTGTTGTTTTATTTCGGCTGCGAGGTCAGTGTATTTATCCAATTTAACTGCGTGTGTTTTTTGTAAGTTGTGTGTATTTGGAACCGCAATATCGATCAGATAGGTTGTCTTAGTGTTTTTCATTACGAAGGTGATATCTGGTCGATTATGATTTATGGTCTTATCTGTAATAATCGACCGATCCCAGTAAAGTCTACAGGAGTCATTCTCCGCTACTACTTTTGGTGTGAGCTTGTAGTAAGGTGTTTTATCGGTTATAAGGTGGTGCTTAACCGCTAGTTTCTGGTATATGATTTTGCCAACCTGGTCGTGACGGTGTTTGTATTCGGACTGAGCGAGCTGAGTACAGGCAGCTGTGATGTGTTGGATCGTTTCAGGTTTGGAATGGCATCTCCGGCATGAGTCAGATGTTATTGACGAGTCACGAAGTATGTATTTTGAGTAATTCTTTGTATGAATTACTTGATCTTGTATAGCTAGCATGAATCCTTCAGTCTCCGGGAAAAGACTTCCTTGACTCAACCAGGCGTGCGACGCTGCTTTGTCGACGTTACTCTGATTAAGATCATGTGGATGTCTCCCATGTAAAGGCTTCCGAATCCATTGCTAAATTTTGTCCTCCTTCGTGACCAAACGGCAAAAACTATCTGGCATTTCTGTGTGTGAGAGGTTTAATGGTGTGTATGCCTTGTCGGCTTGGATTATTGCATTGTGTAAGTGTGATGTGTGTGTTTTGGTGTAAAAGTATTCTCGCAAGTTATGAACCTGTTTATTATGCGTGTTCCTTATGTCTATAAGACCTCGACCCCCTTCGGCTCTTGGCAGCGTCAATCGTTCTATCGCTGCTTTGGGATGATGAATTCTGTATTTGGTCATAAGGACGCGGGTCTTGATCTCGATGTTTGTCAAGTCCGTAGGCGTCCATTTGATTACCCCAAATGAGTATGTTAGCACCGGAACTGCGTAGGTGTTAATTGCTTTGATGGTTTTTTTTCCATCAAGGTGGGTGCTCAGTAATCTCCGTACACGCGTTAGGTATTGCTGCATCAGGTGTTGTTTTACAGCGCTGTGATCTATACGTTCGTCCTGATTGAATCCGAGATACCGGTACGACTCTCCCTCGTCCATGGGCTGCATAACAGACTCTGGTTCGAGTTCGAATGCGACCGCATCTCGTTTTCCTCCAGAACGACATTGTGTTCGACATTTATCGATTCCGAACTCCATACAGAGGTCTCGCGAAACCTCGTTGGAAAGTCCCAGCAGCTGCTGTAATTGATGTTTAGTAGCTGCATAGATCTTAATATCATCCATGTACATTAGATGTGAAATGGTATGGCGCGAATTCGTTTGCGTACCTACATTGTAACCGTATTTGGTTTCATTTAACAGGCGAGAAAGTGGATTCATTGCGAGACAAAACCATAATGGACTCAATGAGTCACCTTGGAATATGCCGCGTCTTACTTGAATAAGGTCGCTTGTTGTTTTTTCATTACCAATACTTAAATGTAAGGTCGTTCGCCAGTCGGACATGATCGTTCCAAGGAAGTTCACGATACTTGGGTGTATTTTGTACAACTCCAATACTCTCCGTAACCAGGAGTGCGGGACCGAATCAAATGCCTTTTTATAATCAATAAACGCTGTGTACAGGTTACGTTTTCTCCCTTTCGCTTGTTCCAGTACTACGGAGTCAATCAGAAGCTGCTCTTTGCAGCCTTGTGACCTCTTTCGACATCCCTTTTGTTCTTCTGTCAGTATGGTGTTAATCTGACAATGCTCATTGATCTTTTCTGCCAGACAGGACGTCAAAATCTTATACACTGTAGGTAAGCAGGTGATAGGCCTATAATTCACAGGATTTTTTGTATCACTGTTTTTAGATTTCATGTATGTGATACCCTGCGTTAGGAACTTCGGTGTCAGGTTTGGTGTTCTTATAAATAGTGTAAAGTGTTCAGCGAGATACTTGTGTGTTGATGTAAAGTGTTTGAGCCAGTAGTTTTGTATGTTGTCGATGCCAGGTGCCTTCCAGTTATGCGATCTCTGTAAAGCTCTGGAGACGTCCTCTGTAGTAATGTCCGTATAGGGCATCTCCGGAAGATGTTCGTTATTCCTGCACTCTGTATCGATCCAGCTGGCTTTGTCATTATGGTCAATGGTGTTGGACCATATATTCGCCCAAAAACTATGGAGTGCGTTCTTCTCCGGTAGACCATTACTGTCAGTTACCGTGTTCGTTAGAGACTGATAAAACCGTCTCTCGTTTCTGCTGAACGCTTGGTTTTGTCGTCTGCGTTCAGTACTGGTCTTATATCTTCGTAAGCGCTTCGCTAGTGCTGTTAATTTTTGGTGAAGCGTATCTCTGATCTCTGTGAGTGTTTTATTGGGTTCCTCGTATTGTGTGTGTACTGTGTGTTTGCGTAATATGTCGTGTATGTATTTGTTGAGCCGTTTGGACCTCGTACCCTGTTGGTATTGGGTGATCCTGCCGAGGTTGCATCGGATGTTGCTGATGCGTTTATTCAATCGTGTTTCCCAGGCAGGAGTTTTGTGTTCCTTCGAGTTGTACGCTACAGGTGGTATTACATCGGACCCGTTACAACGTATAGCTGCAACGGCTCCACAATAGATAGCTGTGTGTAACTCGATAAAATTGTCACATGTTTCCAAGTGTTTAGGCAGTATTGTATTGTTTAATATCTCAACGATCTCAGCCAATCTACGTGAGGTGTGTTGTTTAGGCAACAAGTACCTATGTGTGGGGTCCGTCCCTTCAAATTCAGTAAGCGCTGTGTTAAATTCCAGTTCGATCTTTTGCAGTAGGGTGTCATTTACTGCTGTCTCATGGTGGTCAGGCTCATTCTCGACAAGTTGTTGAGTGTCGTTTTGTGTGGGGCTCTCCATTTCTGGTGGGCCGTCGTCCTGACTTTCTTCATTTTGAGCAAATTGATGTGCGACTTGTGTTTTAATGGTGTTTATGAGGGAGGAAGGGATGAGGTTATTGGTAAAAATGACACGTTTTTGGTCTGCCAGTCTCTGTTCAGTAACGCGACTTAGGTGAGGGTAGCTGTGCGCGAACTTTTGATGTAATTTTGTACGGTAACCAGTTTTGTCCGTTTCAAGTCTAGTAACTTTGAAGTATGTGCGTACGATGAATTCATTCAGTTCATCTGTCCATTGCATACGCACACGCTTCTTACCAGCTTTAGTGGTCCCCAAAGGATGCTCCGAGGAAACACTTAAAGTCGGCTGAGCCAAAGGTGTTGGGGGCTCCGTAAGTAGGGCAGTAGCATTTTGGCTGAAGGTGTTGTTACAGCTGACAGGTGGCTGCCTAGAACCCAGCCTGTCGTCACCGCGATCTAAGCTGTCACATTCAGTGGTGACCCTGATGCGCCCGGTCGCTCCACCGGCAGCGGCATTTTTCCGAGGCTTTTCTTTACTTAACTTCTCCATCCTAATGGGTTGTCCTTTTAGTCGCCTTTTACGACAAGCAGGACTTACTGTGGGCAAATTCTGCAAAGTGAAGCCCCCACCCACAGGGCGTTTATTATTATTATTATTATTTTTACGCCAACCTGGCGCTCACTACTCAGTAGGACAGTACTGGGTAACATTCACCTATACCGGCATTATGCAAGGTATTAGGCTCTGTGGAAGGGTAATGTGCCAAACCAATCCGTAAAAGTACCGTAGTACATTCACGGACGGGTTTGTCACATCACTCCCTATATTGTTGTTATTGCTACTTGAAACGAGGTGTTATTCGTCTATTTTGGTGTACACTGGGTCGTACGGCGAGACTTTTGTGGGAGCGTAGATGTTGGCTCAATGACAGAGGGCTGTGAAAGCCTAGTTCGTTTTCGTGTCCTCAAATGGTAGGTAGGAGTAGGGACAGAGGGAAGGGAAAGGACTGTTTGTGTTTGTGTGTGTGCTTGTGTATGTGTGTGGTTATTATTATTATTATTATTATTATTATTATTATTATTATTATTATTATTATATATGTGCGCACGATAACTCTCAAACGAAATGTCCTATTTTTACGAAATTTGGTGAAAATGTTGGAAGTCCCAAACCGTTAGACTAGTTCGTTAGCCAGACACGTCCGATGCCGGATACATGGTTTTTTGGGCATTTTTCGTGAAAAAAAATTAGTTTTTTGCCAAAATTTTCCCAAGTTCAAAAATTTTTGCAACAATTTTTTACACCATTAAAAAGAGGAGAAAAAATCACATAAAAAAGGTTTTAAACCATTATTCTATATAAACTGGTTACCGAGAAAAACTAATTTTTATAAACGGAAATTCGCTATGTTATGCAGGATGCTGCGACAGGGGTATTTTTTACGTTACATGTGTAATAATGACTAAAGTACACAAATGTGAATGTAGTTTGATGTAAAAGTCACTTGCAGGATCAAAGAGTCAAAGAGTTTGATGGAATTACATACGTTTTAAACATAGGCATTTTTCTTTTGATAGATAAAAACCGTCGATCGATTCATGCGTTTAAAAGTTTAATAATGTAAATTAGAAATTAGAAATTTTTTTATATACTAAATAATATCAAATATTACTTTCCTTTGTTCCTTTTAAATTAACTCTAGGCCTTTGAAACGACCAAAATACAATGTCTGTATTAGATACAGACTGTATAGAACAGTATCTCCCAAACTCTGTACCGCGGAACACTGATGTTCCACAAGCAGTCATTAAGTGTTCCACAAAAAAAAAAATTTAAAAATGGCGTCCAGGGAAAATATATATTATTAAATATTTATTGTTGAATATATTTATCTATTTTTAGATCGACCATAAAAAATTTACTTAAATACCCTATATTTTATTCTAAAAGTTGTAAAAAATGAAACTATTGAGAAACCGTAACTTTAATACGTGTTCAACACATACTTCACGAATTTTGATAAAATAAAAACCGCAATAGTAATCGAAAATAGATTCTTATAATAAAATTGGAATTAGCTTATAGCACGCGCATGAACCACACAAAAATGAATTTTAATAACAAGCACTTAAGGAATCTTTTACAAGTGATGTGCAAAAAAAAAAAAAAAAAAAAAAAAAAAAAAAAAGACACTTTTTTGGGGGGAGGGGGGGGGAACTATTTATCATAATGGAAAAAAAAACTTTTGTACATTAAAGTACAGATAATTAAGTGTTGAAGGTCACAGGCCTAAAAAAAAAAACGGTGCCAATGATTCAAAGAAAACTATAAGTCCGAATGGACTAAAATTGGAGATCATTCAAGACTATCAACAATCAGCCCTTAATATGAAAATTTCGATTTTTTATAACACCTGAAAGGTCAAAAAACGGAACAATTTTTCTTACTTTTTATTCATAATGACGCCAAAAAGAAAGTATGAGGTCTGATGGGCTGATTCTAGATAGTCTTACAGAGAACACCAAAATAAAAAGAATGTACCTATCCAATTTTAGTCCAATCGGACTTATAATTTTTTTGAATCGTTGGCACCGTTTTGAATTACAAAATTTACATGTGACATTCAACAGGCCTACAAAAGTAGATGGAAAAAAATTCAAGGTACACAAGGTGACATTCAACAGGCCTACAAAAGCCAGACAAAAAGAAAAAAATTCAAGGTACACTTAATTATATGTACTTAAATGTAGGTACAAACCCTTTTTTCATTACAATAAATAGTTTCTCCAAAAAAAAATTCCAAAAAGTGTTTTTTAGCACATCATTTGTAAAAGACCCCCTAACCCTAGAATCATACGTACTCGTCAGAATGACAAACGAACTTCTCTACCTGCTCCAATACTACAACTTGTCGTTACCTGCTTGCTGTGAAACTTCTGTTATCTAATTTATTTGTTATTATAACACAGCAAATATATAATTTTTTTTATAGTTGCTGTCGTTTTGTTTGTATTGAAATAGTGTGCGTCAAAAGACGACGATGTATGATTAACCGATGTTTTTCTTTTAGAGAGTTTGTACTTTACATGTAAAAGTTTTCCTAATTTGTCTAAAATTTATTAAAGATATGGATGTTATGATTAATTTATTCAATGATAATGATAATATGAAAGGTGATTACAGCTGTTTGACTAATAGAGACGACATAATACTGAAGTTTTAATATATTGAATCGAAAACCAAAGAATGCGTTTCAAGTGACTTAATAAAAGATTAACAATTTCTTTGTGGAAAATAATGTAAGTTTATTATTTTTTGAGATCTTATTCGAAAAATTACTAACAAATTTTCGAAAATTTACAAATGTGCCTAATCAGGAAATAACTACATATCTACGGGAATATTTGTGACCGAGAAATTTCACATTCTGTAAAGTCACACATGTCCACCGACTCATAATAGTTCATAAATTAATTATTTGAAAGACATGTCTTATGATACAATTGATGTATTTATCTATTTTTTAATTTTTATAATGAAAATATGCTTTGATAAAAAAAATTTAAAAAAATTAATAAATATTTATATTAAAAAATTTTTCCAAATCCAATTTTTGTAAATATTTTGTTCGCTTTTGTGGTATTGTTGTGTAAAAAAAATGTTTTTTGAAAATAAACTCTGAAACTCTCCGTAAAAGGTCCATTCGTCAAAATGACGCCGATGTATGATTAACGTTTCTCATAGACCAACGTATGATTCTAGGGTTAAAAATGGTCTGTCACCGAACATCGTAGATTAGTAATCCAGTAAAAGTATGTATAGAAAATAAAAACCTTCAGAACCATCAGAACCCAGACACACTGGATGGATTTCCAAAACTACTCTTTTTTTTAGTTTTTGATACCAAATATTAGATTTGTCATTTAAAATTACAGCTAAATTTTCTTTTTTTTTTATTATTATCTTATATCAAACCGACCCTTACTATTATCCTGGGAAGAATACGTCATGATCTTTTGGAATTTACAAGAAGTATCGTATCACATTCTGAGTTTTTGTGTAAAATTTTATAAAAATCGACAAGTAAAAATAGAAACGGCATTTAATAGGTTAAAGAAAAATTCCAAATTCAAAACAAATATCGATATTCTAAAAGTAAAAACTGAAAATTTTCCCTCCAGCTACTAAATTTCTACTAACAAATTTACAAAGTTATTTGACTAACATAAGCGTTTACTTAAGGGAAAGAATGTTCAGCTTTGTCATATCATTAAGTTTAAATTTGAGATATTTACTGCTTTCAAAGGCAAAAACGAAAAATTGACCTTCAGTTTACTAAAACAAATATACAGAAAAGTGATGCAAAAATTGAAAATTTAATTCTGTGACAATCAAATATACCCAATGTTACAGTTTCCAGTGTTCTTTTTCAGAGACAGCGCAAAAGATGGGCGACTGAGCCTCGTGCCCTTCGGAGCCTTGCATGTGCAAGGAAGCTGCTAGCTTTGATGCTTCGCATGCAGGGCCGGACGTAGAATTATAAGGAGGGGGGCAAATTTTCCTGTTGGCGCCCCTCGCAGCAAAAAAATCTTTACCTGGATGATGACAAAAAAAAAGTCAACTGGACCCTACCATAAATCGGCACCATTGACCTTTTTTTTTTTTTGGTCATCACTTACATACAAATTCACTTTAACCCTATCATAAATTGTTACTATTCACGTTTTTTTTTTTTTTTTGCTCATCACTTGCTCTAGGACCATTGACCCGATCATAAATTATGACTGTCGACCTTTTTTTTTTTTTTGCTCCTCACTTCAAAAATTTTTTAAATTTTGCTCCGCCCAAAAAAATTTCACCATTTTCGCGCCCCTCAAATTACGTCTTTGGCGCCTCTAAAATCACCCAGGGGGGCACGTACCCCCGCTGCCCCCCCTAGATCCGGCTCTGCTCGCATGTACAAGAAAGCGGTAGAACTTGTAGAACTTGATTCAGGTGGTTGTTGAAAGGTTTTTTTGCTCGTCAGCTACTTTTAAGAGATAAATTTTTAAAAAATCAAATTAAAGTGACCTCGCATATACATATTATATTATAAGAAAAAATTTTGTACGTGCAAGAAAGCTGGTAGAACTTGATTAAAGTGGTATTGAGAGTTTTTTGTTTTCGTGTTTTTTTGCTCGTTACTTGCAACAATCATCTCCCATCTTACGCTCCTTTCACATTGTACGGTTTTCGCCGTACGGTAAAAAACCGTACGGCTTTTTGCCGTGATATTGTTACTTTCACATTGCACGGTTTTTTGCCGTTGTAAACTGAATATCTTTATTCGACTTGCAACATTATACAAGTAATAAGTGTCATTAATGTTAATTTTATAAATCAGAGGAAATAGAAAGTAGGATTATTTATTATCACACTCTTTGAAGACCTGAAAAATTACGAAAATAAGTTTTTCAACTATTTTCGGATGTTTACAGACTCATTTGATTAATTTCTTAACGAACTTAACATCAAAACACACAATTTCGAAATTACATACAATCTATTAAAATATTGGTTATCACATTCAACATTAGTTTAATCCATTTCACAAATAAAATTAATAATTAACATGAAATTCAACAAAAAATTGTTAATGCCGTACGTTAAAAAGCCGTCTAATGTGAAAGCATCCATTTAATTACATACACTTTTGAGCTAAAAACGCCGTACGGCAACCGTGAAGTCCAGTGGCAAGAGACGGCTGCTACACGGCACGGCAACGGCATTTTGCCGTGACCGTGTAATGTGAAAGGTCCAATGCTCTTCTTCACTACACTAAAAAAATGCGACCGTACGGTTTTTTGCCGTACGGCAAAAACCGTATAATGTGAAAGGAGCGTTAGTCTTGCGCCACCGCTGTTCTTCTTCCCATTTCTGAGAAAATTACAACCGTTTCAATCATAACTGCAAAGAAAGTTTTAACGCCTTCATAAAACAATCTATACATACATTCCCACCTACCATCAAAAACAATAACTACATTCTTTAAAAAAAAAAAAAAAATCAATTACCAATTACGGAATAAAATCTACGAACTATAACTAATCCATAAAAGATATTTAATTGTTTATTGATTACTCTTTTTTTTTTTAAATTAATTTTCATGACCATGAAACGTATCTAGTTTTTTGTGAGTGTTTCATGTTTATTTTAGAAACAGTACAGTTGCGAGTACAGTACAATAAGTACAGTGCAACGAACAGAGAACACACTGTTAACCTACTCATTAAATCCTATCATTCAATCTCACGTAATCAGAAAAAAATATGATATAATTATGTACATACACATACAGCTGGACCTTTTTGAGGCGGTCTTTTTTGTACGATTTTTTGTGAGATTTTTTTATGCGATTTTTAAAAAAAATGGCCCTTAAAATGCATAATGTGAATCAAAAGCAAGAGAAAGTAAGAAACCTAAACATTAATTATAATAATTTACTTTGATAAAATGACTTATTGACGGTTTTTAAGCATTTAATCAATACATTGCATCATTTAGTGTTTTTACAGATGTATTTATTACAATTTTCATAAATACACATTATAAAAATGAAATAAAATGTTCTCATGTGTAAATTAATGCATTATCTTGTTTAGAAAAGCAACTTTTAAGGAAATCGTGAGGTTTTGAGCGTTTTGAGTTATGAAACTTTTTATATGCGGTGCCGATTCACTGAATAAATTTTTTTTTCACAATCTTGAGCGAACTATACTTTTTATAGCTAGGGTAAAAGCCCCCTTTGTGGAACGGTATCTAATTATGAACATTTACATATTAATGAAGTTATTTCTGAAAGAAACGTCTGATAACAAAAATTATTATTAATAGAATGATTGTTTTTCAATTTAAATTCACCTCACATTTAAAGTTTCCTTACTTAATTAAAGAAATAAATATGTAAATGTCAAAACTGTTCCAGTATTAGATACCGTTCCACAAAGGGGGCTTTTACCCTATATGTATTTATAAAGTTTTTGAATATTTTTTTATGCAATTTCTTTTTATGCTGTCCCGATCTACCGCATAAAAAAGGGTTCAGCTGTATATCCAAAATTGCACATTTCTTATTTTCTTATTGTTAAGATCATGTCGCACCTCGACAACAACCGGGCAACATCTATTTATCTATACATACAACTCCATATAAGATGTCGCTTTGTTTTTGCCGAGGTACGATATATACTTGTATATACTGTAAGTAAAGTACAATCATCAGGCTTGGATGTATGTAGATTACACTGGGTATTATTAAATTTATAACATAACAAATGTAAAAGTATATATAAAATTTTATTATAAACTGTCTATTCTCATCCAGAATCCGTGTACACTGTACACAAGTCTGACAAGTCGAAAGTTTATCTATTTCATAGATATATGTATAGATAAATAAGGACAAATAGCTACGAAAGCTCTAGGTAGATTAGATGAGGCAGTCTTTTTGAAATACTGCTATATGAGTAAAAACATATACGAAGCTTCAACTCCGACTTCGGAAGATCAAAAATGGGAAAATTTGGTGTGACATATTTTATGGATGGTACCTAGATATTATTTTAGGATTTACAGGATAAAAAGATATCAACTAAAACAAATCTACGTTTTCCGATTTCGAAATACTTATACTCTACTTTTGTAAATAACAGTATAGAAAAAAATTTAAAATAACACCATTTTTATGATTAAAATTGTCTAAATAAATATAGGTACACTATTGAGAAAACAGAAAACTTCACGGCAAATTAATACACTCGTGCATATTACAAATGTTTACCTACACCAGAAATCAAGAACAAGTTTCTAAATAACTAATAATGTAGATATCATGAATCATCTTTCGATAAAATATCAAAAAAGAATCCTTTTTTGGTATGAATAAGTAGTATATAACACCATTATTATATTATTTAACAAAAAGAATGTATTTTTTTATACAAAGAACGGTTACAAATCCAGACTGAATTAAAAATTGATTCAGAATTAATTAAATCTTTCGATTTTATGTTCAACAAAGGCATATAAAATAGAAATAAATGCTACTAAATAATGGAAAGTGCTAGAAACCACTTTACATTTTCAGTATAGTTACAATGTATAGTACATCTTTTGAAACATGACCGTATACATATGAGTTTCTGTATAACAGATTTCCATATATGAAAAACGGATTGTACGTATTATAAACACGTATTATAGCCGTATACAGCCGTATAGGCGGTATAGGACGTATAGAATTACAGACATGTGTGTGTTTTACATATTTTATGTAAACAATAGGCTTATTAATATGTAATTAGCTAAAATGTATTCTTTTTTTTTAAAAGATATTAAAATTCTTCAGTTTTTAGTATGTACTTTAATCTCTTAGTGTTTACAAATTATTTTTAAATATAGGCACAAGAGTAATAAGAGGTTTATTAAAAAAAGTTATAAATATACATTACTTATTATTCGGATATATACAAAAACTAAAAGCAAGAATTAACTAATATAAAAAAAAAAAAAAAATGGTATTTTTTAGATTGTCCGTTACTATTCTATTCCTCTTTATCCAAAGTATAATAAATGTATAAGCATATCTTATTTCATTTAATGATAAAAATAAGAAACATTGAAAAATTGTTTATAAAAGATAGATACATCATTAACAAGTAATTTTAAATAAGCTTGTGCATATTTCTCTCTTTTTTCATCAATATTTCAATAAAAATAGGCAAACGTACTTGTTTATTGTTACATACTTGGTAGGCTGGGCTTTAATGGCGCTGAAGTCGCAACGACAGAGTTCGAAAACAAGCTGTATCAAAAATGGCGAAATCGCTGCTGATGCGTTTAGTCGTGTTTAATGCACTCCGTAATTACATCCTCAGATAAGAATATATTTTATTACGAGAAATTGATTTTTAACATTAAAATAAAGTGTTTTGTGAAATTTGATAAAAATGAGTGAAAATTTCGAGGCAAAAGATCGAATAAAAATTGCAATGGAGAAAATCCAAGATGACGTCGGCCACCAAACAAGCTCTACTAATGCGCCATCTGGTGATAACAATGCCGTACTAGACGGTAGTGGAAGTGGGCATGACGACATCCCAACAAAGAAAAAGAAAACGAGACGCGGTAAAAATAAACGACGTTACTCCGCAAATCCATATCAAAAGTTAACTTGGCAACAACGTATGGATATGCAAAAGAAGAAAGGTAATCGAAGACGGTCGCGAAAAATTTTAGCACACAAACAAGCATTGGCGCCGTACAATAGTAATCAGTTTTTAATTGAAGATCATGACCATGGCTATCTGCAAGAAATTGAGGAACGTCTGAAAAGTCGTATTGAACGGTACAAGGGTAGATCGGGTGGTGGACAAACGCGTACTCGTGACTCTAGTTTTAGTCTTGATTCCGATGTTGATTATTACTCATCACCGGAAGACGAGGAGGAATTTTTAACACGTGAATTTTCAAATACGTATCAGGACATTCGAACAGAACGGCTAAATTCGATGACTCGCGAAGAACTTGTGCAAGAATGTATACAAATGGAAAATCGTCTTGAAATGTTAACGAAATGTTTAAGTAGTGGTAGATCACCCGGCCGCATCGAAAGTAAAGACGCCGATGTGAATATTTCGCGTAAAGACAATGGTATCATGGTGGATATTAGTTCAGTGCCGGACTTTCAGTTACAAATAATGAAATTAATGAATGAAAATGATCAGTTACGGCGAGAAAATGAACGTTTACGAAAGGGGAGACATCCACGCAAACGGGGTTCTGTGAGTTCATCAATGAGTAGTTCAGTTGACTCTGAAAGTGACAGTTCATCGGGTAGTTCGTCTAGTGATAGTGACTCCAGTGATGACGAACATAAAATTCGTGAAAATACACGTTCACCGTCACCACAAGAAACATTAGTTGATTATTCAAAAACAAACGGATACACTTCATCACCACAAACTGAACCATTGACACCTGAAGATGTTACCGAACAATCGGAAGTAAATTGTTCCCCTGAAGAAGATATTCAAATGGTTGCAGCTGTTTAAAGACACGGAGGGAGTATATCTATACATTTTTTTGTTTTAGATATATCAATTGCCAAATTAATTTAACTACCCGAGCGCGAAGTTTAAATATTTAAATAACAGTATAGAACAGTGTTTAAATAATACTTATTTTGTTAATGACTGTATATTTGTAATTTAATGTTGTTTCGAATTGTATGTGAGATTACTTTTTAATTAATTGAGAGATAAACTGTGATTAAATATATATAAAACAAATTTTGACACTATTTTTGTCCGATTTTATTAAAGGCATTGCAGATTATCGTAGATTATTTTTATTTTTTAAATAAAAAAAAGTGTTTTAAAAAAAAACTCACGTGTTTTAAAATCTTTAAAATGAAACCCAACAAAAAGTATTTATTTTTAAAATTTTAATCTATTTTTCGTACCCAATTTTTATAAAAAAAAAAAATTAAACATTTTTTCAAAAAAAAAAAAAAAAAATTTAAAAAGCGAAAAAATCCGGATTTTAAATTGCCGAAAACACATAGCATTTCGAAACAATCAAAAAAATACACCATTCTAATTAGAAAAAAATTGTATTACTTAAATAATCTTTTTTTTTATTTTGTTGTATTTGATTTGTACAAAAACAATTCAACTTAGTGTCATTAACGATATCAATAAATAATATAGCTTTAAATAGTTAAATAAATATCTTACAACAAAGGATTATATAGAAAACAGTAAAACCCGTTCCTTGCGTGTTCAGTTTTATTTTAGTTCAACCGAAAAGTACACAATGTTTATCGATTAATTAAAATTCGAATTTCGATAACATTCCTTCATTTCATCGCGTGTCATTCATTTAAATTTTGTCCGCCATTTTTATTACAGCATTATGGGAAATATTTACATTGAACAATCGTTTAAATGACGAACAAAATTTGAACTTTTCATTATATCAGGCCTTGGTTTTTAAATTTTTCATTTCAATCGCTTTATTTAATTTTTTACTTAAATTGTCTCATGTATTTTGCAAGTTTTATTGATTTTTTTTTTTGGAAGCGATAATTTTTATGTTTGTTACATTTTTTTTACATATTTATAAAAAGTGATTATTAAGTTTTAAAATAGATTGTATTTTATTGTATATTTGTTGTATATAAAAATTCGAAAAATTTATTATCTTTATTGATATTTTGTTTTAATTTCTTGACCAGCATAATTACAAAGTCCTAATTAAAATTCCTATGTCGTGCACGGAATTAATTTTGTAATACATATTAAGAATTTACATATAAAACAAATTTTAGGAAATGCATTTCCTGCTTTGAACCCTATCAATTTTTTTTTTTTTTTAATAAAATTTTATTGTTCTTGTATATGATACATTTTTGACCATTGGTTTCAGATTTGCATACAATTTATCAATTTTTATCAATTACTCGATTTAATCTATCAACTTTGGAAGAAATTTAAAAGCTATTTTTTTTATAAAACGTGTAAAATAAATGTTTTTGGTAATATTTCATGAGATAACTTGCCAAATCGTCGCGTCGTTTTTTTTTTTTTAGCTATCGTAATCGTGCGTAATATCAGCACTCGCGTTTTGTAGTTACCTCATCTAAGCCTGTGATCAAAAATCGCATTCAAACGATGACTCACTTTCAAAAATTTTTATACAAATATTATAGTAATTCTGCAAATTTTTCAAAACATTTATCGTAACATTTTGCAAAAGAAAATTAATAAGCGACCTTGTTATCAAAAATTTTTGTCAACAGTTCCTGTGTGTTGAAGTATTGATTATTTAACTTTCACTAAATAATTTAAAACTAGTTATTCAAAATTTGCGGTATAATTTATTCTTGATTAATACATAATATACGTCTTCAAATTATAATCGATTGGACTGAAACATTTTCACACTATGGTAAACTAATTTCGAAAAATTTGGACTTTCTAAAGTAAGGTGTCCCAGTTAGTGCCCTAACAAATTCTTTCGGGACAGTTATTTGCTCCGGTTTTTTAATCTATTTATTACCAGATAGGTATACCATTTTTATTTTAATAGTCCGTAACACACGATAGAAGTTCAATAAGTGTCGTCTTAAGATGTGTCTTAAACCGTATATTTTTGGCATGTAGCTTTTTTTGGATTTATAGTGAAGGTTTCCAAGTGTGCAAAACAGTTTTCTGGATTGATTTTGTTCCATATAGATCATATTTTTTTAAAATAAGGTCGAAATTAACCTCTATAAATGTGTCTGGCGAAAAATTAATATTAAATATATTTTGACTCCAGCAAGGATTTAAAGTCAGGAGATAAGAAACTTGGGAGCTAAATAATTTGGTCGATTTTTTACAATCTTTGTAACTTAATTAATTCTTTATAATCAGTAAGTGCCTGGATTCATTTTTAAAAGTAACTAGAAAACTTACTAGTGATTTTTTTTGTTCGCCACCTTTTGGATAAACTAATGTTTCGTTTTAGTCGCGTTTATATATCGATATGTTGATATTTTTCCGTCGATACTTTTTAGGATTTCGTAGTTTTAACAACGAAATCCTTATGAATTTGTGATTTCTGTCATCGTAAAGATGGAAATAGTTTTCCTAGTGATTTGAAATTATCATATCTGCATCCAATCAATCTATAACGAATAACCTTTTACTCGCCAATTTTTGAAAAAGTCATTTAGAGCTACTAATTTCTTTTACGTATAAATTACAAAAATTTAATAAACTTTAACGTAAAAGCCCCCATTATGGAACTGTTCCAGTATTAGATACCGTTCCATAATGGGGGCTTTTATGTTACTACTTTTTTTTAATTTCAATATTATCGATAAGCTTGTGAACATTATCAAATACGGAAAACCTTTATTCGTATTTAAACATATGTTAATATTTACATGCTCACTTTGAATGTTCACTTAAACTAAAACTGGAACACACGATTTATTACTTTGGTGTATATGTCCAAAGTAAATCCTATATTCAAGTTTCAATTTACCTGAACATTAAAAGTGAGCATATGAATATCAACGTATGTTTAAATACAAACAAAAGTTTACCATACTTGATATGTTCACAAGCACATTGATAATATTGAAATTAAAATAACTGTTTCTCGTATTCAAGAGAATATCTGCGATTGATTAGTTGTCAGAATGGAATAGCTCTCGAATAGGGATCGGTAGTCTAGTGGTAAGGCGTTTGACTGGTTATCAAGAATCCTGGGTTCAAATCCCAGCTAATCCACTTTGATATAATTTTTCAGTCACTATTCGCTACGTGCGCGATGGCAGTACCAACTAGCGGTAACAACTAAGGTAAAAATCCCGAATCGGTATCACTCACAGAACGAAAAGTACATTACAATTTAAATAAATTTTTTAACGATTTATGTATAATAGAAGTGATGATAACGAGTTATAGTATTATTTTAACGTAATTCGGTGTTTTAAATTTTCATTTTATTACAAAAAAAACACAGATCTTACTGTTTGACAGTGGCAGATGATAAATTTTCCTTCCTAAATTCCCCTTTTGATCACATAATGCGCTACGATCTTTTCATCCTCCCTTCCATGTACATCGCATCAAGCGATTATAGGACGTTTGATTAAAATTATACTACTATAAAGATACAATTTTTTTGAACTAGTTCAAAAACCTAGTCAAATTTATACAAATCTTTATGTTGTTCCTGTAGTCTTTATCATCTTTTTATTATTGTTGATATTGTTCAGTATGTTAGCTTTTAAAGGGATAAGGGCACAAAATAAGTTCCAACACTAATTTTCATAAACTTTTATTATCGAAATACAAAAATTCAAGTACACGCTCGTATCACATAATAAACTTAACCAACTAAACTAAAAAATATAAAAACAGTAAAAATAAAACAGATTTTTAACGCATAACGTAAGAGCCCCCATTATGGATCGGTATCTAATACTGGAACAGTTTTGACATTTACATATTTATTTCTTTAATTAAGTAAGGAAACATTAAATGCGAGGTGAAGTTAAATTGAAAAATAATCATTCTATTAATAATAATTTTTATTATCAGACGTTTCTTTCAGAAATAACTTCATTAATATGTAAATGTCAAAACTACCGTTCCATAATGGGGGCTTTTACGTTATATTCATAAAACAAAAAAGGTTTAACATTTAATATTAATTATCCCAATAATTATATATCCCAAAAAAAATATTGTTGTAATTTAATATTAAACTTCATTGATAAAGAAAAAAAACTTATAAAATAAATGAATGAAATAATATAATAAAACTGACGAAGAAATTTAAAATTTTCGTACAAAGCAATTTTCACACTCATGTATTTTCACGTGAAATTGAAATCTACTTACAAAGCATACTTTTGAGGCACGTGATGCTTACAAATGCACCCGCTATAAATTAGATGAATGAATATTATGTATAAAGTACAACTCTCAGGCATATGGTCGGTTTATTTTAATAAAAATATTGAAAGATATCGGATCATAGAAAATTACAAATATTTATTAAATTTTACAAAATTACTTTTAGGCCAGGCGCCAAGTATTTTTAAATGGAAGAGATTCCGACTGAAGTTTTTTTCTTTTCATAAAATTGTTATTTTAGATGTCATTAATAAAGTATGAAATTTTCACCTTCCAAAGAGCACCGGGTACCCCTCTTTGCAGAGGAGGAGGTAAAATATTACTTTCGGGTCAATTTTTTTTTTTCAGTTTTACGGGAAAAGCAATTTAGTTGTTAAAGTTTATAAAATTTTCTGCAAAAAAAAATTTTATACCTAGCTTCCCCCAGGTTAATATTCTTCAAGAAATGACCTTATAAAATTAAGTCTCACTTGACCATTAAATTTTACAAATATTCAATCCCTCTAGACCTGGCCCTCTTGCCTTTGCGGTAAACTTGAGAGTTATTCATGAGCTTCTGAAGTGGTATAGTTTCGAGTTTTAAGCTTACCCCCTTAATCCTCAACTACCTTTAATTGCTGGAACTTAAGAAAAACCTACTAAAAAAAAAAAAAAAAAAAATACGTGATATTTCAAATTAATTTTTATTATTGACTTGGAACTCCTTGACAAAAAAAACTACCCTTATTTTAAAAGTTTATTCTTAGAGTTTTATAATTACATTTAAAATATAATGTATTTTCTTCTTTTTGTAATAGCTCTTTCTTGAGTTCCAGCAATTAAAGGTTGTTTGAAGACTAACAAGTAACACTACCCAACTTGATACTCACCGATTTGAATGAAACTTAACATACTTATTAAATAGCGAAAAATATTAAATACGTGTTTTTTTGTTTCGGTTAAATACGCTTTTTAGGGGTAGAAAACACCTCTCGATCCCTGGAGGTGGAGAGTTATGGATAATTATTTCTGAAACGATACGTTTTCTGAAGAAAGTGCTTAGAACCAAAGTTGTAGAGTTCAAAGTGATGCACCTGATGGTGTCCTTGAAGTCGACTTTGAGGTCGATTTTCAAAGCCATTTGAAAATAATTTCATGTTTTCCAAAAGAAGTAGTTTACTTTTCATCCCTAGGTGATTCAAGGTATATTCGAACGAAATTTACGAGCAAAATAGCAAGTAGGTGATCAAGAAGTAATTTTGGAAAATGCTTGCTCAACGACAGTCGGGAAAACAATAATTTATCATAATTATGTCCAAATTAAATCTTAATACCAAATAAAGTATAAAAGGTATTGTGGATAACTACTACAGAGTAGCAATAAAAATTTTAAAATTTCCAATATATGAGCCGTTTATTTTGAAAGTGGGGCAAGTCCATATTTTGTTATTGCGAGATATTTAAGGGTTTGCGTTTCAATAAATTTAAAAATATTGGTAAGTGTTAATAGACATATTTTTTGTATTTTGTGTTATTAGATAATGTAAGTTTATAATCCAATAGTGTTTATAGTGCTGGCTAAAAAAAATAGTGGTTTTATTATAACTAAATGGACTTGCCTCACTTTCAAAATTAATGAATTATTGTAATCGTTAATTTAAATGGATAACATTTTAGTTCTATCATTTAAAAATAAACATAATAAAAATTTTTCACACGACAGTTCAACTTCAGAAGCACGTACTGTTACCTTATTACCTCCTGCCAGTGCCTTAGTAGTAGAAATGAGCGTATGAAAATAAGTATGTACTTTAAAAGGGCGACTCATCCCCTTTGCAGTGTTGCTTAAAATGAATTTTGAAAATTTATTCTACTTGTTTTAAACTATTTTCCTTGTAGAAGTTTTTAATTACTCAAATAGTACGATTATGTCGACACAGTCACCCCCGTAGTTAACTACCCCTGGATTTAATATTAGGAAATTGAGTAAAACAGGTCGATTAGAATTTTTTACGTACATTTGAAATCTGTAAATAAAACTTTATTATATTTTATTTTTTACCCCTTTTCGCAAAATTAACCAATTTTTAACCCTAAACTACCCCTGTTGGTCTAATTTAAGCAAATTACATATCAATATATAGCTTTTTAAAAAAGAGCAATATGGCTAATTTAAGCTTTTGCTCTATTTCTTACCGTTTTCGAGATATTTGAAAAATTACATTTTCATCCCAATTTTTGAAGGACGATTTCACCCCTTCCAACCGCTTTTCCGCAGATAAAGAAAAATACGTGTTACTTATTTTTTAGTGTTCTACAACATATCTAAGTTTCATCAAAATCAATAGGTCCAGTCTCGGAAATTTTACTTGTAAGATGGACTTGCACCACTATCAAAATAAACATATTTACAATACTGTTAAGAGCTAAAACTTCAATCTTGCAAATATTAGGCTTCTGAATTTTTTTGACTATAAATTGTTGACAGATAAAAAGATCATACTAAGTATTATATGTAACTACCATTATCTTCATTTTTTTCAAAAATGGACTTGCCCCACTTTCAAAATAAACGGCTCATATCATGAAGGTAATGTTTATGTTTTCTTAACTTTATTTCTATTCTGAAAATTACTTACAAAACTGTTTCCTCCTAATTTTTTCTATTTTTTCTATAAATTTGCGTCTATTTTCCCATTACATCAGGTTTTTTTTGTTTTCTAGAAAAATAACGCAACAAATCAATTCTGAAGATAGATCGAGTCAACCCACGAAATTACTGCTTATAGATACAAAATATGATCAAAGTTCGGCAACGGCTAATCATTTTCATATTTAACTGACCTTGAAAATCGACCTCAAGATCTCCACCAAATGCATCACTTTGAACTCTACAACTTTGGTCCTCAGCACTTTTTTCAGAAAATGTATCGCTTCAGAAATAATTAGCCATAACTGTATCCACCTACAGGGGTAAGGGGTGTTTTCTACCCCTAAAAAGCGTATTTAGTCGAAACAAGAAAAAACGCATTTAATTTTTTTTCGCTGTTTAAAGCATGTTAAATTTCATTCAAATCAGTGAGTATCAGTTGGGTAATGTTACTTGTAATTTGCAACTCATTGTCAATTAGGATTCCTTACTGAATACGGTACTTGACTATATTTAATATTGGTGTCAAATGTTAAATAATTCTATGCATTATCATTACATATGTCCAATTTTAATGATGAAACATAAAAAAATTTGATAACTATTTAGAAATTTTATTTTGAAAATCGCCATTTTTCAACAAATATTCAAATTAGTGAAAACGCGCCATTTCTTGAAAATGACGTAACATTTTGTAGCTAGATATGTCGATTTTGATAATTTTCATCGGTGAGGTGAAATTGTGTTTTCTTTTGAATATTTCTATTAGGTTACATATTATATTGTAATAATAATCGACCAGAATTCAAATAAATACTTGCTTTTACTTTGACATTTTATGAATATAATCAAAATTTTGAGGTTATAAATATTGACGTTAGCGTTTAGTTGCGTCAAACTGTGACGTCACTATAGTGAAGTATTTTTCCCGCCTTTTCCTCATTTAAAATTGTAGGATTTTTTTTTTTTTTTTTTTGATGATTTTTTTACAGAATCTGTCGAAAATAAAGAAATCACTTAACTGATATGGAAAAACAATGCTTTTAGAATATTTTTGTAACTTCAATCAAGAACCCTATTATCTCTACGAAATTAAGCAGAAGTCTGCACAAATTCTCCCGTGTTATTCGTTTCCACTACATGTGTGGCTTCACTCTTACGTTTACGACCCTTTTTCCCTTTCACTTTTGGTTGTGGCGCATTTGGATTAACTCCTTTATAAAAATCTCTCAATAATTCCATTGCTTCATCAGCAAAAACGCCACCTTTAACCACACAACTATTTTCAATAAATTTTGAAACATTTATAACAGTTTCACCGCCAAACCGGTCATTTTTACATCCGTATATGACCGACCGCACTTGCATTTCATACAGGGCCGCGGCACACATAATACACGGTTCCACAGTCACGTAAACATCAATATTTCGAAATATTTCACCGGCGTTTAGTTGGTTTTGTTGACAGTAGGTGTAGACTTGATCAACACAATTGAATTCAGCATGACGGGTGGCGTTTTTGGTCTCATTTACTGTATTACGCCCACTAGCTATTATGTTTGAATTATAGACAAAAATACATCCCACGGGAACTTCTTGGGCATCTAACGCTTCACTTGCATGAGTTAACGCTATTTTCATGTATTTGATGGTAGTATCATCAAAATTCATGTTTTGATTGAAATATTTTATTAGAATTCTAATACTGAAAATTTGCTGGAGAGATTTGAATAGGGTATTTGACAGTAGTTGTAAAAAAGGTCTATTTTAACTTTTAAGTAATTACTTTAGTGATAATAGTACTGAATATTGCCCTTTTAAAAACTATACCATTCAAAATTATAAAAATTTTAATTAAATAAACAAAATTTAGGATAATGATGACGTAATCAGAAACAACAATCAGAAATAGCTACGTCACAGACCAGTATAATCATTATTTGAGGTTATGTCAAAATTTGGTCAAAACATTAAATGTTGAATGTCTCTTTTTTTTCGTTATTAATCATTTTACTGAACGTTATGAATATTTGACGATATTACTAAGAATCTCTTGTCTAATTTTTGACAATACCGGCACGTGACGTAATAGGAAAGGATGTGAAGGCTCGGGAAAGATGTGTGTGTTTTAAAGGGAAATTTTAAATTAATATATAAAAAATCATTTTTTTTAAAATTATCAATAAATTTTCCCTAAAAATAATTTTTTTTTGTTATTTTAGATGCATACCGACAATTTAAAACACTTTTTGAAAAACTGTCAACTACCGTATTATCATAAGGATCCTAAATTTGGTATATTATAACTATCTACTGTACTATTACTAAATGACGAGTACGGTTAGGTTTATATTAGTATTTCATATTTGATATGGTCAAATATACTAAACCCTAAAATTTTAGATAAATCAAAAATAGTGAAACTTTTCGCTCCTCGCCATAAACTATAAAAAACTTTTTTATAGTTTAGTTCTCTTTAGCAAAAAACTCCAGAGGGTAGAAAAAAAATAACAAGTCTGACTGAGTTTTGAAGTTACCCGGCTGTTACAAAATCTAATAACACTTTTTTTTTAACACTAATTAATATCAAAAAAATTAAAAATAAAAAATAAAAATCACAGATTAAATAAAAGGAACTTATTGCTTCTTGAAATATTTCATCAAGTCCAAATCGTTCAAATATCCAACAGCCTTCTCTTGCCAATTTTCGTTACCCACAACTCGTGGACTTGGATGGGGTAGAAAGACAACTTTAACATCACCAACAGAATATTCTTTCATCACCGTATTTGCTCGTTTCTCTGCATATCGTCCAACACCAACCAATACTTTCACTTCGAGTAATTTAATTACTTCATACAGGGCTTCATCACAGATTTTCATAAGTTTATCAGACGCAGCACCCTACAATTTAAATAGTATGTTAATAATTAATAATTGTTATTTTTCAGGTACTAGGGGGTGATACTGGCGTAATGACCTCCAACGATTATGTGAATTTGGAATTGAGTTTGATTTTTCAGAAACAGTGTAACAATTTGAATTATAAATCAGTATTAATTTTAATTGTGTTTTTCAGGTTTGCGTGATTATGGTTAATTTTTGAAAATTCATAATTTGAATTATAAATATAAAAGATATTACAAATATGTTGGTACAAGAAGTTTTTTTTTATTAATTAAATAAATAAATATTAATCGTAAATACACCCAACTATGGTCCAAGTTTTTGCACTCTTACCATGTGCCAATGTTTATGTATAATTTTTTGTACTGGATATTCCAAAAGGTCTAGAAAATTGTATTTACATATTTTATTCAAATTTTTAATTTTATATGTACAATGTTTACAACTATGGTCCAATTTAAATTTAGTGTAATAAATAAATAACGAGCTATAATACTGTCAGTTATAAAAATTTTGATCCATAAACACATTATTGTTCTCTACTAAAAATTTTTCGAATCGAAAAAAAAAAATACTTTTACTTTGGAATTACCATTTTTAATTGCCTTTAAAAACTGTCTTTGTTTTTCTTCCTTGTTGTACGCCTTTATACTGAAACTAAATTCTTTCATTTGGGTAAAGTAAAGGTTAAAGACGCTTCGCTTTTATTCGTTTATTTTTTATTTTTGTAATTACTTATTTAAAACTGAGGTGTACTATCGGTTTAAAACTGAGACTTCAGGATTTCTAAAGTCAAAGAATCTATACAGTACAAACACCTTATTCATGTGGAAGTTGTCTGCACAGAATAACTAGAAGCAACCTACATATACAAATCTGTCGTTCGTAAGTTACAATTACACCGCTGCTGATTTAGTTTGTTACTGTCCGTGATAAGGTTCACGTCGTAACGAGTATCATTGTTTTTTTAATCAATTGGTGAAATTTAAAAAAAAAATGAAGTGTGTCGTATTTAAGTGTAAAAATTATATTGAACAAAAAATTCTCAAAATAAAGGGATATCTTTCTTAAAATAAATAAATTTAGTTTTAATTGTTGATTGTTAATCACAAATGGTTGGCCATGATAGTATATGCTATATGTATGCAAGCTGCACACCATATTAAACTAATACATTCACATGTTTGTGTTGATATATGATGTGTTTTGTTTATATGTATCATGATCGCTTGGAAGGGATAACGGTGCCACATCACTCGCCGGCAACAGAGGACACAGTAGGTAGAGATAGAAATATTACTTGTTGTTATTCTGTGATTGTCTGTTTCATAAATCCTGCTTTCAGGCAAACAGCTGTATTTCAAAAATTTTGTTTTGTATTTAACTATTCGTATAATAGATAAATTGTGTTAACAGCTATGAAAACACATCAACGACACAATTTTCTGAAAAATATAAATATTGTTCGAAAAACGACTGGATTATTGCTATGGGGTCATCATTAGCAGTATTTATCATAAAGTAATAATATAAACTTTATGAGCTAAGTGTACCAAAACAAGCATAAAGTTACTTTTATACAACAACAAAAACCAGGACAATTACACAAACCTTAAAATTGTTAAATAAAAATTTACTGTAAGAAAATATTTCTGTAAAACCGAGACATTTAGTGGTCAGCAAGCACTGATTTGAAAAAGTGATAGTGACATCTCTTTGTTACTCTAAATAATTGGCAACGCAAACATTCTTACTCGCGCCTTTGGTGGTAAAATTACAAAACTGTATCAAGTAAAAATATACGTATACGTTTAACTGGCATTATAAAATCTAGTAATCCGCACATAATTTGTATAATATACCGGATGTCCCGGTCGGATGTATACATACGATTTACATGTTAATTGATAACACTGGATTTCCATAAGGAAAAAGTTATGTCACAAGAGTGCTTTGGATAAACGTATTTATATATTTGGAAATTTTCTTTTATAAAATATTTTTTTTCCACCAAATTATCTGCACTATTTCTTCAACAGAGTATTCTTTCCGTATTTTTATTATTTTAATATTTATTTAAAAAAAATTAAAAGATGCCTTTTAAATTTACAAAAAATGACACAAATATTTATGTGAAAATATGAATTGCTTGAAAATTGCGACATTCATTTCTTTGTTTTACTGCATTATTGTTGTTAAAGCGATAGCAACAGTAGTTACAATATTAAACTGGTATTATTAATTTGTTCAAAGCACTCTTGTGACATAACTTTTTCCTTATGGGAATTCAGTGTTATCAGTTAACATGTAAACCCTATGTATACATCCAAACGGGACACCTAGTATATTAATATTTCTATGCCAATTGAACGCATACGTACATTATTTTTTATTTTATACAGTTTCTAATTTTATCACCAGAGGCGCGCGCGTAATCTTTGCGTCGTCGTTTTCACAATAAAAATATCCTGCTTCTCGTGTTTTCTGAAACATAACGTTTGAATAAACATGCTTAATTGGAAATAATGGACTACAGTTGGGTGTATTTATAGTAATTACAAAGTGTTGATCATATTTATTAATTAATTGTAAATTTGTTTACCAAAATATAAAGCTGTATTATTTAATTTAATAAATTTTTATATAATAAAAATAAAAATAATTCTGAAATAAATTTTCATTCTGTTTTATTTTACCCTCAAAATATTTTTTAAAAGTTTATTATTTTTTTTTAAAACATATTAACATTTTTACCAATTTCCAAGTGCAACTTTTAAATTTTGGAAATCTTTTTTACGCGCGTAGTATACCTTTGTTTTACGCGTGGATTATAATTCAAATTTATTAAGATTTTATTTTCACGTAATATGGGGATTCGATTTCAAATACATAAAAAATGTTGCCCTACAAGGAAAAATAAATATTAATAATAGTGACCGACCGAATCTTCAGTTTCGGCCAAAAATCAGCCGAAACTTCGGCCGCACAGAAACTCAGTGTTCGTGAGTTTTCGCGCTTCGTTCGGACGAGTTCGTGTCTCGTACGTACACTAGATTTCAGCATACAATTGAAATTTTAACATGTCTAAGTAAGTTTCGGTTTCGGCCGAAACTGAGATCGAGGCCGTAGTTTCGGTTTCGGCTGCAAATCCTGTTTCGGTCGGACACTAATTAATAAAATTAAAGGGGTAAGTGGGTGAAGGTGCTATGTGATATTTTTACAGATATCGATGGTTAAAATGCAAAACCACGTAAATGTATCTTTTAAAATTTTACAAGGGACGAAAAAACGTCTCGACTGTTAATGGTACCGACTTTATTTTTACACATTTTATAAGTCTCTACAAGCTGTAAATGTAGACTGTTGCTTACGAGGTTTTGTGGGTTGATGGCTGTCATTATTGTGAAGCTCTTAAGAGCAAAAACTCACAATTGAAAAAAAATCGACTTACGAAGTTTAACCATCGATACACCTCTTTTACAGTAGCAATATTAATTTTAGCATGTGTATTGGACGTAATAAAATTAAATTTTAATACGTGATATTTTACCCTGTTAAGATATTTCTAACAAGTAAAGGACCCGAGGCCAGACCTATCGATTTTGATGAAACTTAGATATATTGTAGAACACTAAAAAATAAGCGACACGTATTTTTTTTTTATTGGCGGAAAAACGGTTTGAAGGGGTGAAATCGCCCTCCAAAAATTGGGGTAAAAATTTAATTTTTTAAATATCTCGAAACCGGTAAGAGATAGAGCAAAA
Organism: Brachynemurus nebulosus; assembly: GCA_035578155.1. Classification (NCBI taxonomy): domain Eukaryota; kingdom Metazoa; phylum Arthropoda; class Insecta; order Neuroptera; family Myrmeleontidae; genus Brachynemurus; species Brachynemurus nebulosus. The sequence goes on along the minus strand of JAPWDM010000041.1, from coordinate 68,797 downwards.
GTTTAAATTGGCAGTATTGCTCTTTTTTAAAGAGTTATCTATTGGTATACAATTCGTTCAAATTGTGTCAACAGGGGTGGCTGTGGGTTAAAATTTAGGGGTTAATTTTACAAAAAGGGGATGAAAATTAAGCAATATAAAAATTCTGTTTACAGATTTGAAATCTACGTCAGAAAATCTAATTGACCTGTTTTTGCTCAATGTCCTAATATTAAGTCTAGGGGTAGTTAACTAGGGAGTGACTGCGTCGAATAGTCGTACTACTTAGGTAGTTCAAGACGTTCTTCTTCATGGAAAATAGTTTAAAACATTTAGAATAACGTAGAAATGAAATTTTCGATTTCAAAATTAAGTTTGAGCAATATTGGCGAGGGGGTGAGTCACCCTCCTAAATTACATACTAGTTAACATACACTCATTTTTAATATTAACACACTGACATGACAGTGGGTAATAATGTCACAATAAGTGGTTCTGAAGTTGGACTATCGTATGTAAGGTTTTTATTAGGTTTCCATTCATTTTGAAAATATCGTTATTTTCGATATCGATAATTTTCGATAACGAAAACTATAACATCCATTAAAAAACAAACCTTATAAAAACCTTACATACGCCAGTCCAACTTCAGAACCACTTATTGTGAGATTATTACCTACTGTCAGTGTGTTAATATTAAAAATGAGTGTATGTTATCTAGTATGTAATTTAAGAGGGTGACTCACCCCCTCTCCAATGTTGCTCAAACTGAATTTTGAAATCGAAAATTTCATTTCTACGTTATTCTAAATGTCTTAAACTATTTTCCATTAAGAGAAACTTCTTGAATTACCCCAGTAGTACGACTATTCGACACAGTCACCCCCTAGTTAAATACCCCTAAACTTAATATTAGGATATTGACCAAAAACAGGTCAATTAGATTTTTTGACGTAGATTTCAAATCTGTAAACAAAATTTTTATATTGTTTAATTTTCACCCCCTTTTTGCAAAATTAACCTCTAAATTTTAACCCCCAACCACCCCTGTTGATATAATTTGAACAAATTTAATATCAATAGATAGCTCTTTAAAAAAGAGCAATATCGCCAATTTAAGCTTTTGCTCTATCTCTTAGCGTTTTCGAGATTGTATTTGAAAAATTAAATTTTTACCCCAATTTTTGGAGGGCGATTTCACCCCTTCAAACCGTTTTTCCGCCAATAAAAAAAAAAATACGTGTCGCTTATTTTTTAGTGTTCTACAACATATCTAAGTTTCATCAAAATCGATAGGTCCGGCCTCGGGCCCTTTACTTGTAAGTTATACAAAATATGACTTTTTAAACAACTTATTCACTGCTTAGTTCTTTGAGATTTTATCTAAAAATCAACAATTAATTTCGAGTATAAATTTACCTTGATATCAGCCGGAGTTATGTTCTGTCCATTTGCTTTCATTAACGCCAACGGACAATAATTATATGTGAAAGCGTGTTTGAAAAAATTTTCCGGAGTCCCACACAATTCTTTGAACAGGCCCCAATAACGTTTACCACTGACTTCCGACCGATGACAATCAAATCCTGTAACTGGTCGTAAACCTAGCTCACGAGGTGGTTTCCCCACTGGACCAACAATTTGTAACCAATCACGCGTTATCGGAATTTCACCAAATGGCACCTAAATCAGACATTTTGAAATCAATATAAATTTTTAGAATTTACATTTAATTTTCATGTTGTTCTTGTACAACTAGTATATTTCTTACCCCTGTTTGAACCATACCCCAAGGACCTGGATTCATACCCAGGAATAATACATCCTTGGGACTATTACAATAACGATTAATATACATAGAAAAAGTATGATGAGCGTATTCAGTTGGATTATATATAAAATCAACTGGTGCCGAAAATTTGATTTCTTTTAACAAGGTATTCATTTTTGCAATAATATTTAAGAATTGCTCTGGAATATTTCCTTCTGAAGGTACCGTAGGTGCGGTAGGTACTGTACTATTACATAAAGAATTTGTTTCATCTTTAATACGTTTACTTGTTGAAAAATTTTCATTACTAGTGGCACTAGTGCTTTCTAAAGATCGTTTTAATTTAGATCGTAAAAACATCGTGGCACTAAATAAAATTGTACCTTCACAATTATTTAAATTTTTACTAACAACTTTAATAATAGATAACATGAAAATTAACTTAAAATCTTACTTTGAAGTACTTAACAAAAAAATGTAAAAAAGCCTTATCTCTTACGTCTTATGCATTCGCGCTCTCTTGACAAATACCACAATTACCAATAGAAACAAACAAAAATTTTTTTATATGTCATACTATTGCCAAAATACGAACAATTAAATTAAAATAAGATTCCTACCTGAATTTTTTAAAGGATATTTTATAAATGAAGGATTCTTTTCAAATGTTCTGTTATTAATTTTGGGAATTTTGTAGAGGACCGGTTCATGCGATATTTTTTTTTTTTAACCGATAAAAACGAAGCAATAGTGGTGGAAATTTTAAATTATGAAAAGTTAAAGCGCGGTAGCATATTTTTGTTTTGGAAAACTCAAATTTATTAATATTTTTCAAATTTTTTATAATGACAACTATACGATATAGCACATATTTTAAAGCAAGTTAGTGTATAATTTATTTATAGGAAACGGTAAAAATAATAAAACACTACGAAAGACACTTACATATAACTAGTAAAATAAATAAAAAAAAATTTAATTTAAAAAAAAAAAACAAAACGGAAAAATTTTATTTTAATTATGACATATAGAACATTGATTCCATAGAGAACATCCAGAACATAGGTACTCGCAGAACACTAGAAGCAAACTAAAATTATTAAAATCCAAAAAGTGTAAATTGCTTGGAGTGATTTGTTGGTCTGTCACAGGTTAAGGTGATAAGTCGTGCATCAGCTCCACCAGAGCAAACAAGCATTGTTAGGTCGTGGTTACTAACAAAGATAAATACATATAATTTTATGATGTGTAATAAAATTTGATTTTGTGTTAATAAATAACGGCAAGGGTGTAAGGTAAGGGTGTTTGTAGTTCAACATAGTAATACATATACATTTATACCTGCAATTTATTTCGTATACAAAATTAAGTACCGTTTTTTCAAAACTGCATAAGTTTAATATAATTTATTTTTAATACAGCCGAAAAATTTTTATACAAAATTTATAAATAAAAAACAGCATAAAATTATACGGTTTACACTGTATCAACAGATCGGTTTGATTTATGTAAATTTGGGGCGTCAGTGGGTGGCGTCGGTGGGCGGCGCGCGCCACCCACCGACGCCACCCACTGACGCCCCAAATTTACATAAATCAAACCGATCTGTTGATACAGTGTAAACCGTATAATTTTATGCTGTTTTTTATTTATAAATTTTGTATAAAAGATAAAGGAAAATTATAATTACTATAAAAGGTCATCTCAGTGCCGCGCCTGGGACCCTAATTTGTAGGATGCCATGCGTCATGCTAGTAACGGCGCTTCGCGCCGTAATTTGTACGACGCTACGCGTCGTTCTCATAACGGCGCTCCGCGTCGTAATTTGTACGACGCGTAGCGTCCGGGCCACAACGGCGCTTCGCACCGTAATTTGTATGACGCCCGCATCATTCTCATAACGGCGCTCCGCGCCGTAATTTGTACGACAACGTATCTGACACACTCAGACACACTGCTATCCACAATTTTTTACACATACGCTTAGGGCTTGCATGTATATATATATGTATATCACAACTGGAGTATATTCTCTCCGAATAAGAAACATACATAATATGTCGTTCTTTTCAGACGTATTAAAATAAAAAGGTTAAAATTATTTAAAAAATTTTTTTTTGTAAACTTTTATTATAATTTTCTTTTTTTTTAAGATTTAGTAGTTTTACGGTTTTCTCTTATTAAATAATAATAAATAATGCAAGTAATTGTGTTAAATTAATTGTTATATCAAAAATGTGTGTAACATTTAAAATGTAATATTTAATAATAAAACGCAATTATTTTTAATAAAAATATGTGACCGCGCTTTAACTCTTTAAGTACAATAATTCTCAGCCACATTTGTTTTTTTTTTCCGGCAAACATCGAAATTACAGCATGAACCGGTCCTCTACAATTTACCCTTAATTTTACGTACTGTGTTGAAAAAATATGAAAATTTGATAAACAGAAACCAAATTTGACAATTACCTCACATGCCTCCACATGAGACTCATGAGCATAGATAAGTTACACCAGAATTTTATTTCTGAAGATAGCCAACTTCAATACATTTTTTTGACCCTCTATCATCACTCTATGAAACTGAGAACGAGGGCGACGCGTATAGATGTCATCGTTGTCGTTATCATCATGCGTAGTACACTTGAGAAGAACAGAAATGTCACTATAATAACCATAGAGCAACTAGAGAGAAAATACATATTTCTATACTACTGGAACCTGTGTAACCACTTGAGATAGAAAATATGTTGTATACGTGCACGGTGTTTACTTTGTATTTGTGCGGTAAACTCTGTTTGTGTGAGTGGTGATAGCCGTCACGTGACCTTTGGTTCGCATACATGTATGTGATGTGTGTGATACCACAACGCTACTTGTGCCGGTTCAACAATCAAATTTATTCTTGTTTGACTGACTTACACTGAGCGACGGGTACTTAGCAACTGACACTAAGCAACCTAAGATGCACATACTTGCACATAAGTGATTGCAGAAAAGAGGTAGTTATATTCGTTCTATTTGTTCTGTGATAATAACTTTAAATTATTTTTAGCCTTATTCGATAATGTAGATTACTACTAGTAAGATAATCCACTAAAATTCTCCTAATTGCATTTTATTTTGATCAGTCTTTCAAGTTTAAAACTTACAAAATAATTATCAACTCATATATTTGTTTAAAAACTAAAGTAAATTTACTTTCATTCAAAATTATACATTAATCAAATATTTCGTAAATGAATATCACTATCACTGATTCTAATTTCTGACAAGTGTGCTCCTACTTTTCTGCAACAGTTAAAATGTATTTTAATTTTCTAATTAATTTACTGTGATAATAAAATAATAAGTAATTATTTTCAAATAAAAATAAACTAACAAATGTTTATTATACATACAAATGTTTATTATACATACATGTAAAATTATTAAATCTAATATTTGGGTTGGCCGTATTAGCGCACACACGCCGATTAATTGAATTCTTAAAAAAAATATATCAGTTTTATTTGATAGTTCAGTATTGTTGTAACGACTACATTATTGTCAATTTCATGAAATAAAATGGACGACGACGTATTAATGTTTCTGACATATTTTATTCTTTTATTTGATGTGTTTGCTCTCTTTCTGATTGCCCGGTCCGGGCGTCGCCGGTTGCATTCTGACCGGCCGTTCTGACCGGTAAGAATAAGAAAAGTGTGCGGCAGTAAATGGAGTTACTATGTTATTTACACCATCAGGTACCCGCTCCGGAGCCCGGCCCGGTTAAAACCGGAATGTATGCGGCCGGCCTAAACTCAAAAAAATAGACGAATTTCTCATAAATAATTCGAAAAAAAACGAAATTTCCTGATAGAATTTTTTGTAATTGTTACTATATGTAGAAACGTTACAAATAATAAATTTCTAAAATAATTGAATAAGTTCTATGAACAGCAAATTCGACTGATATCAGCTAGTAGCACCGTCTACAATTACCATTTTTTTTAAATATGTTATGCAGTGCTACTGCACTGCCCTCTGAACCCATCGCCAAAATAACCGCTTGCTAAGAAAAAATCCTATAATTTAAGTGAGTGCTCTTCTATGTAAATATAGTGTTATTCTCTTTTCTCACGAGTTTATAAACTGTTGATTAAAGAAATTTCCCTAGACATAGCGCCTTAACTCTTCTAAACAAACCATACGGAAAATTTTTTTGTCTCAAAATGCCGGACCTTTTACTGCTAGTGATAAGTACAATAGATAAGGTAACGGAAAAAGGAAAAGAAAAAAATCAAAGATCCCAACATCAAAAAAGGATGAAAAAGTGAACCCTAGGAATTTACAAAATAAAAATTATACTAAACTATGTTAATAAAATTGAATATTAGTTAGAAAAACTTAAAAATTTAACTTATATTTGCTTGTTTATTAATATTCAAAATTTAATCAAATATGAATAAAATAAATTCAGACGAATAACCAAAATATTTAGATGCTCTTTAAAAAAGTTTTATTTGATTTTTAATTTGGGAAATAAAGTGGAAGGGTGGTTTAATATTTAACCTACCGGCAATAGTTACACGACTTTTCCTTTAAGCGGACGTTCTTTAAGGGGACGGTGTTTATGTATTTGTGTTCACATATACAGTCTTCGTGAGAATATTTTTAAAATAAACAATATTTTAATGTAAACAAATTTTCAATATTTAACATATACAGGCGATTATTTTGGAAGTTAACATAAGTATATGATAATAACAATAATAAAAATTATTAATACACATATGAATGTATAATTTCCAAGCTTACAATTAGATGTAAATATTATGTAGCTAGAAAATATTATTTAGAAAGTTATTTTAACAACACTACTTTAACTTTTGTATAAAAATAAATTGTGTAGAGAAACACCTATATATGAATTGTCTAAGCGGACAACGTTTGTGTATTGTCGTTCGGTTAAAGAGAAGTCGGTGTATTTCATTTGTCACCAGATGGCAAAAGTTGACACCTAAAAAAATGGTAGCAATTTGGAATTGTCAATTTTTATTTGGAAACAGTAAATTATTATGAGAAAATAAGAATGACATTCAAAAATATATGCCAATTAGTATTTTGTAAACTAAACAACATAAATTTTGTGAATTATCAAAACCTAAAGTGCGAATCCACCGAAAAAACATTTGCTTCAAGTATTTGCAAATGTTTGCAACTTTTTTTAACTGTTTGCAAACACACTGTCTTCACTGAATAAACAGTTACAAACGATAACCTGTTTGCGAATGTTTGTAGCTGTTCCACGTGTTTCTATATAAATACATCTGTATATCACATATAAAAAAAAAAAAAATGACTTCAAGTAAAGAACTTATTGTTAGCACTATGTCATTCGTAATAATCTCTAATGAAAAAAGAAAAGAGAAAACATAGATTTTAGATATCCAATTTTTTAAAAACAAGAAGATCTACACAGTTATTAACAGACTTAAAAACAGACCTTAGGAGTGGTTTATTTCAAAATTTTCGCCGTATGTCATCGGAAGATTTAGAATTTTTAATTTCCCAAATTAGCCCAAAATTTGTAAACGGGATATTAACTGCAGAGACTGTATACCTATCGAAGTTGGACTAGCGATAATATTTTTTAGCTACAAGAGATTCTTACAAAAGCCTTATGTATGTTTTTCAAATTTCGAGGCAGTTAATTAACAAAATAATTCCCAATAATTCCCGAAGTATGCACAGCCTTCTTCTTTGGCCTTTTCACTTCTGAAAGGCGAGAGTAAAGAATTTCACGCATCCTGCTTTTTAATTTGATTATAATAAAATTTATTGGTGGTTTGCCATATTTTTGGTTTTGATTTAAAAAATTTGATTAATGGTAGAAATTTTTCATATCTCAATCCATGTTATTTTTATTCGTTTATTAATTTAAAATTACAGTAATCCTTTTTAAAACACAAAACTATGTAGTTATATTAAAAGTAGATTAAGAAAGGTACACTACATTTGAGTCCAAAATAAGCTTTTTTTGCGTAGGTCGCCATCTATGTCATAATACGTCACATATTTGAATTTTTAGAAAAAGACAACATTACAATTACTTATAATTATATTTATACAGCGTGAGTTTTTTGAGAGACCATTTTTATCACAGCCAAACCGTCGATAAGACCTAAGAGCTATAAAGATCCTGACTATAGAAATCGGTTGCCTTCGTCGATATCTACAACTCTTATTTGAACAATTTCTCAATTAAATCAACGGTTTGGCTGTAGTAAGAATGGCAACTCTCAAAAAACTCATGCTATATATGTATATGTAATTCGGCATCTACGTCATCAAGATCTGCGCGTCGGCATACCTTTCTTAATCTACTTTGGTTATCTTTACAACAAAGCTGGTGTTCGGGACGAAAATTTTGTTAGGCTAACGTGATCTAATGGAGCTTTCACCGTTACAAACCAGAGGGCTCTGATTCAAAAAATTAATGCACGTTAAATATTTTTTCATGGTTTTTCACGGTATAAATACTTAATTTCTGAAGTATAGCCACATTTAAAAATTATGGAATAAAAGCAATCAGTCAGCGTGTTAGAAATTGTTGTTTTAATATATAATGTTTGTTAATTTTTTGAATGTGTGCCCTCTAGTTTGTAACGGTGAAAGCTCCGTTAGCTCACATTAGCCTAACAAAATTTTCGTCCCGAACGGCAGCAAAGTAACATAAAACCAAAAATAATATTAATAATTATACATATGGATATATTTTTTTATTTAAACAAATCAAACCAACTGATGGGAAAAAAGTTACAATTAGTACTAAAAAAGAACGACAAGCCCGCAAAAAGCAAGTGATAACAATCACCACATAAAATTCAGCATCAAAAAAGAAAAGAAATCAAAAATTAAAACCTTAAAAAATAAATAAACAAAGGAAAAATAGAGGTCACGTTTGACTAGTTTCGACTGTATTAACAGTCATTTTCAAAAACAGCAGACCCTAAATCGTAGTCTATGAAACGTAACGTTTAAGAGAACGTTTTGAAATTGTCAAAGGTAAAAATTCTTTTTTGTATCTGGTGTGAAAAAACAAATTTTATCCACATCATTACGAAATTCTATGGTTAATGTTAAAACTAAATTACACTTTAAGTTTTAAATTTTTAGAGAGGTTTGGAAACAAAGCAAATACGAAAAAAAAAAACACACCCAAACATCAGACAAAGGAATTATCTAAAAAACAATAAATTGATAGTTTTTATAAATTACATTTTAAATAAAGTGTGAAAAAACGTTGAGAAATAAAAGGAACGTTAAAATTTAGAAAATTTAAACTGTGTTTTTGTCAGTGTTTTCTTTCTAAATTTTAACATAGAAGAAACAAAGAAACAGAAAATTGTTTATATTACGTATCTATGTGTAGAATTTTTGTTATTTGTTATTTTCCTAATTATGTAATTTCATTTCATAACTATATAAACACACTTTTGTTTTTGGTAATAAATAAAATAATATTAAAGATCGTATACACGGTATATGTGCATAATACATATGTATACAATACTTTATTAACTTTTGCATATTGTTCTAAATATCTAAACGTTAAAATATTCACAATATTGTTTTTCATTATTATTATTTTATTTTAAAGCATGTTGGGCATCTAGAAAGGTATCAATTTACCTTCTATTTAATATTTACTGTGAAAAAAATCTGTATAATAACCCTAGCCTGGCTTTTTAGTGTACTACTAATTTTTGAAAAAACTTACTAAAACTAAAAAAACTTACTACAAATTTGATGCTTAAATAAAAATGTGAAAATTATTAGATTTATGACTTTCGAAAGATAGTATTGTCTTTTATTGCCAGATATATTTCTCTCTTTGTTTCCTTTGGCATGTTAACATGCCAATGGCCCCAATGGCACTGAAGCGGTTAATTGGCGACGCAAAGATTACGCAAGCACTCCTGTTTTTTAAATTAGAAGCTATATCAAGCAAAAATTGTTATATACGTTTAATTGTCGATAGAAAAATGTACTATATAAATTATGCGCAGATTACTAGATTTTATATCAGCTATTAATCCTATACGAATATTTTTACTTGATGCTAGTTCTAATTTTACCACCAGAGGCGCGAGTGAGAATCTTAGCGTCGCCAATAAGCAAACCTTGCTTACTGGTAATAGTTATTTTTTTGACCACTAGTTTGCGCATCTAAGTTTACAAAAAATTCCCATCTTATATCATTCTCGAACACTGAGTAGCGAATCGAACATATTAACATATGTTTCCTAGAGATACCACAAACATTAAATTTTGAAGCATGACTCCATTTTAGTAAGCCCAAATTGTAACCACGGAGACTTGTTTATAAATATTAGATAATCCATTGAATTAATGGTTTGACCGCCATTAAAGTAATCCCATCAGTTAATTTTTTTGCTCACATCAGTCAATTTTTTTGCTTCAATTTCTGAACGTATTTGTAATACACAGCATTCTCTCTAGTCGATTCTCTACACTCAGTGTTCTCGAATATCTGTGTTCTCAACTGTCAAAAACAAATGTCAAAATTCAGATGCACATGACAATTTTGCACTTGCCAAAAGTTAACAAAATCGTTCAAAATGATGCTCAATCAGTATATGAAAGAACTGGAGCAAGTAAATTCTAATATTTTCATTTAATTTCTGATAATTTACATAAATAATGTGATTTGACTTTTTTTTAATAGGAACCATTCAATGCAGATGAGTTCGTTGAACGCATCGCTTGGAGAACTATTTCAGAGACCCGAAGTGAAGGAAGTGATGAATTTAATCCTGGTCTAGTACACGAAAGTTTCGTTCAAGCTATCAAGTACGTACAATTTCATTTATAGATAAAAAAATAATACTAAGATGTAAATTTTTGAGTGGGTGGACTTAACACGTTCAGGGCTAATTATTGCATTCAAAGTGAACGTCAGTGTCACACTTTGAGTGCCATCGCAAGTATTAGTAATTGTAAAAGTGCGATCAGATGTCCATAGATGCCAGGAGCACTACTTATTATATTAACGTACATATCCTGGGTACTTAAATACGATGGATTGGCACTTTAATATGTAAGATGTTTGTACACGAACTGACTGACGCTTATTGCGTATTTGGAAAATATACCCGTATTCAGAGCTCAATGTATCTGAACTCGGGTATACATTCAATGTTTAATAAGCATAGTTCGATACTTGAAAATATACCCATTAAAAGCGCTGCGCTCGGGTATATTTTCAAACTCAATATTTAATAAGAATAGTATGAAAAACATACTCACTTTCAATTTATTGGTAAACAAATGGTTCAATCAAGTAGTTAAGGAAAAACAGCACTGTGACACCGCAAAAAATTGACAATTTTAGCGAAAGTGAGTGAATACCTATATGAGGGTCGAATTAAAAAGACTTTAATGAGTATCCATTTGTCCATATAAAATTTTATAGAATAATATTAAATATTTGTAAACTTAATAATGCAAATGCACCTAAAAAAATTGCAAATTATACCAACAATATTGCAATGATGAATCATTTCAAATTAAAAGAAGAAAAGAAATTATTAAAGTACATAATTGTAGCTATCGTTATGCATAGGTTTTTTTTTTTACATTTTTTTCATAAAATAGCAATGGATTCAAAAATTTTTCGTTTTGTTTTGTTTTGTTTTTGTTGAATTTTGATCTAAAATTTTCACAGTATATTATCAATATGTTGTACTTTCGAATTAAACAAAAAAAAAAAAAATTTTCGATTTTTTCAATCCAAGTTACCAGACTACTACCTTAATTGCACCAAATATTTTTCAACGGATTCGAATTCAAGTAATATTGTCCATATTCATACGCTTTTGTAAAAAACCCTTCTAAATCTGTTTTATTAATCATTATTCAATTTTAAACAAATTTTGCACGTTTAATTCACACGCTAACAATTGAGAATTAAGATAAGAAGCTAAAAATTATGGATGTGGCTATTTATACATACAGTATGTATACGCAATTGGCTATTTATACATACAGTATGTATACGCAATTGGCTATTTATACATACAGTATGTATACGAAATTGGCTATTTATACATACAGTATGTATATGGAATATTTTGTTTAAACATGCAGTATGTATACGCAGTTGACTACTTAGGTATTCAGAATTACCGTAATTTCTGATGTATAATGCGCACATTGAGCACCAAAAATATCGTCAAAATTTCGTGATGCGCGTATTAAAATGGACTTTTCCACTGGTGACAGTAAAATAACTTATAATAACAAATTTATCGATTCTAATAATAATGAAATTCTCGCGTACCACCGATTGAATTTTGTATAATCTTTTTAGCTTAAGAACGGATTTTTGGCGACGCGAACCGGAAGTTGCATATCTGAGGACAAAAAAAAGGTTTCCTTTGTTATGGTAATAAAAGATTAGAGGTGGATTCTTATAGAATTTGATCAATGGAACAAAAAAAGAAGAACAATTTTTTTCGATATCCTGTTTAATTTTCGAGATAATATGTGTTGTATTTCTAAAACTTACTATAATGAGATAATGAATTGTATATTACACACATACACATATACGTAGTATTAATTTTTACGGATATAAACTCAGTTTTAAATATAATTTTTGAATGGTATATTTTGGTTTCTATTCATAGAAATTAGTGAAAAATGAACGGGACATCACCAATGAAACCTCATTCTTGGGCAAAGGGTAATTATTTACAAATATGTCTCGGCGTGTAATGACTTCAAAATTATTTAATTACCCTTTGCCTGAAAATGAGGTTTCAATGATGTTGTCCGGTCCATTTTCCACTTACTTCTATCAATACAAGCCGTAATATACCTACCGTAATTGTCTATCCAATATAGTAAGTTTTTCAAATTTGACACGTAATATCACGAAAACTAAGCAAAATATCGAAGAACTTCATTGTTTCTTTTTGTGCTACTCACCAAGTTCCATAAGAATCGATCTTTAATTTTTGTTACTATGGTAACGGAAAACATTTTTTAGTAATCCCTAGGCTTGACATTCGAAGGGTTGAAAAATACACTTCCGGTCCTCGTCGCCAAAAATCCGTTTAGGGGATAACTTCTTAAACCAAAAATATTATATAAAAAAATAATTCAGCTCAATCGGAGGTATTCGGTTTTTATAATGGTGAAGTTATTGAAAAAATATTAATTGTAATAATAGCGCATTCAATCAGTATGTATAAGTAGCCAACTGTGTATACAGTTTAGCTTTAGGTAGTACATAACTACATACTGTAGGTTTAAATAGCCAGTTCAGTATGCACATAATTATGTATAAACAGCTACTTTCATATACAAACTATATATGTATAAATAGCCAATTTCGTATACATACTGTATGTATAAATAGCCAATTGCGTATACATACTGTATGTATAAATAGCCAATTAGTTATACATACTGTATGTATAAATAGCCACATCCAAAAATTATTTCAAAAAATTGTAACGGTTTTTTTTATTTGCAACAAAGTAAGTCTTGTTTTAAATCATATGTGCATATTTTTTTTTATGAAGATCAACTATAAATTACAGTTGAAATAAGTTTGAAAATATACCTTATTAGTAACTGTACAAGATTACACTAATCTATTATCGGGTATATATTCAAATTCTCATAGTAGTATTCTTGTACTTGAAAATATACCCGATTTTGGCTCTGAAATGAGGTATATTTTAAAGTCATTTTGTTAGTTTCTGTTTTGTAAATAATACCCGATCCTAGATCGGTCAGTGACGTCACAAGCTCTGACTTCGGGTATATTTTCAAAATACGCGACGACTACACTACAATATATGCGATGCAGGCTTTGTGTAACTGACGACTATACACGGGCCCGTGTATAGCTGCATTGTGTTAAGTTCAACCAATAAGTCTGACACTTGATTAAATTAAACTTTTTAATATTGTTAAACTAATTAGGTTCTGGATTCCTGAAGATCTGGACTGGCTAAATTGTTCTCAAATTTTCTCTCGTGTCCATCTGTTTATGTCACAGAGGTTTCCCTCGAAAACTATGTAACATAAGCTTTGTTCGTGCAACAGTTTTGAAAGTACAAAACTATACGGAGCATGCGTATTTGTTAAATGAGCGTCCGAGCAAAACTAAATTTGTGATTTGATTGCAAATCTAATGTTCTAGCAGCTTAAAAATTAAATTTCGAACTAATACACGACAGCAAGAAAAGTTCTCCAACTTTTAACAAATTTGTCGGATTGTACTTGCGCAGTAGATCTCAAATATATTACTGTTTAAAATTTAAATATTTTATTGTCTGTTAAGTTAGATGTATTGTTAGGGAACTTTTATTTCAGTTATTTTTTCTTGTGAAATTTTTTTGAAATATTTTTTTACTAGGTACAGGTAAATAAATTTTAAAAAGAAATATTCATATTTAAATACAGTTTTAATATGCCCTTTTTATCGTTTAGAGAGAAGAAATTAATTCACCATAATATTTTTCATTAGTTTTTCTTTCTCTTATTGTACAAAATGAAAGATCATCCAGCTCCAGTACGTTTAGTTCCAGTGACTTGTCTAATTCGAGCGATGATGATTTACTTGATTTTGAAATTAATAGAATTCGATCAAAAAATGAAAATTACTTTGAAAGTACTATTCAATTATATAATAATAAAGAATTTATTGAGCATTTCAAAATAAATAGACGTGTAGCTGAAAGTCTAGCAGAACATTTTCAGCTTAGTGAATATTTAAAACATTAGTTGGGTGGGAATGGAAAATTAAATGTGCTTTTTGGAATGGAAAATTAAATGCAATTAAATGTTTTAATATTTCTTTGGATATTTTGCAAATATTTTAATAACCAAAAGCATAATTGTTAAGTTACGTAAAATGTCAATCTTTTATAACCTTATTAGTCTATAACCACTATAAAATATATATGACATCCATGAGGCCCGTGAGTCCAAGACATGCCGGACACGATTAGAGTGACATCTGGTGGTTCTTAATTAAACCTAAATCTCGAATTCACCGTTCGAGCGTCAAAATAATTTGAAACCATATATGTAATATACATATATAGCCAAATGGATATGAAAAAAACGTCCCAACATCACGGTGCAGATTTGGAAGTACTTTGTTCGTTTTGCGCAAACGCGACTTTTTTGGTGGTAATATGAACCAATCTGAACAGTAAACACGGTAAACACTAATTGATGCATCTGCGCAAAACAACTGAAGTGCCTCTACCCGATGTCTATCCGTCTCACTTCATCGGAACCACTGCCTCTTATAGGGATTGGCCATATAGTTATAATAATACATATATGTTTGAAACTAGTTTGTTGTTGAACATGCGCAGTAGTCATAGTTTGAAAAATCACTAATTAGTTTGAAATTGGTTGCACGAACAAACCTATAGGAATTTTAAAATTGCCATAATGTTAGGTCTTGATAACGTACACATAACATATTACCAGCTAACGATTAAAAAAAAATTATTTTAGGTGAAAATGGGGGTCCGTTTGGTTCAAAAATAGGTTGTAATTAATATATCGTGTAAGGAAGGTATCATTTATATAAACTACCTCTAAGGATCTTAAAAATATATAATATATATATATATTTTTTTTAAATTTTGATTTTAATTGGGTTAGTATAGATACTAAGTCGTAGATTATTGGAAAATTACGAATTTTTCTCGACAGTGTAATAGCTACTGAAAAATAAATAACAAGAGAAAACGCAGTAATAAATAACGTATGTATTAATGTATCTGTACAATCTAAATATACATAAATAAAAAAAAGTTTAATTTGGCCTATTAATTGCTTACTGTATGAAACCCTAATTGTGTGAGCCCAAATTTCTCTTGGCCGATTTTTGCTGCTTGATAGTAATTTATTTATTTTTTTATTTAGAGATTTAGAAATACTCAAAGAACGACAGCAAAAAAAGTGTGAACGACTCGAAGCTGAGGTTCGGGAAGAAGAACAAATCTATTTAAAACAAGTTCAAGGGTTACAAGAACGTAATAAAGGCGCAATTAGCACATTTGCTGAATTAGATGAAAAAATAAATAGCGTCGCAACAAAAGTAATTCATCTGGGTGAACAATTAGATAGTGTTAATGGTCCCAGAGCGCGTGCAGTCGAAGCTCAACGTCTGATGACACATTTATCAGGTTTTGTTGAATCGGGAAAGTTGAATGATGAATTATGGACAGATAAATCTCGTGTAAGTTAAATAAATATCATACTTTTTCTTTTTCAAATAATTCTGGGTTTTATTTTGGATTTTAGTTAAATGAAGCAGCTGATATTATCCAAAAATTACATCTGATTGCTCAAGAATTGCCGTCTCCAAAGTGAGTGTCTGCAATATATTTCATTTAGTACAGTGATAATCAAATTCTTGAAGTGAATATTTCGGGAAGCGAATAAAAAAACAAGCTTCGAGATGAAGCGTTCATTCGGTTAAACTCGGGTTAGGAGCCGAGTTTTATCGAGCGAGGGAAATACAGTCAGCGTTGTACAGTGTTGGCTACCATATAATAATTATCTTACATGTCCGATAATTTGATAGTGACATAATTTCATAATTTATTTCAAAATTACAAAAAATATGATATTTTTGCACCTTTGATACGACCGATGCCCTTTTTTAAGTTGCCAACACTGGCTGTAGATCGCTGTTCACCTCAGTTGTATTTAGTTCACAATAGGAGTTTTCGCTTCAACCATACAATCTTTTACATCCGGTTTTTATTATATATCTTTTTAATGAATTAGATTTGAAGGTGCGAAGAAAAAAATTGATAAAAAGTATGATGAAATTGAGCGGGCGTTAATTGAAGAATTCAGTCAAGCTCGAACTGCGGGTAATATTCCTCGTATGAAAGAATTAGCGTCAATATTAATTCAGTTTAAAGGATATCCTCAATGTGTTGACGCGTTTATTGAAAAAAGTCAAGCGGTAACAACATTTTTTGTGTAAAACTGGCTAGTTGACAGTATTTAAAAAAAAAAATTAAAAATTTAAACAGAAAAATTTATTATTTTAAATTGGGAATCGTAAAACTTGGATATGCGAACTAGTGGTCAAAAAAATAACTATTGCTAGCAGGCAATAGTTATTGCAGGTTTGTTTATTAAATTTTAACAATTCACAAAATTTATGTTGTTTAGTTAACTGGAATATTTTTTTGAATATCTGATTTACTGTTTTCAAATAAAAACGGACAATTCAAAATTGATACCATTTTTGTAAATAATAAACAAATATTTTACTTCGCAAAAATACCGCTTTTATTTTGAAACTGCGACAATATTGTTTCGAACCTAAATAAAAGTGGTATTTTTACGTAGTAAAATACTTGTTTATTATTTATAAATATGTAATACCATAAAGTAATGCTCAAATCTATTAATATTGATACCATTTTTTTAAGTGTCAATTTATGCCATCTGGTGACGAATGAAGAAACTACTGGCGATAGGCTAAATATTAAACCACGCCTCCATTTGATTTCCCAATATTATTATTATTATTATTATTAAAACACACTGGTGCTCCACCCAGGCCCGACGAGAGGGTGGAATAGCCGGGGTTGTAGCCCCGGGGCCCGGGCAGAAAAATGGGGCCTGGGAAAAAGTAAGAACCTTTCTTTTGGCTCGTCGCTTATTTTTTTTTTGGGGGGGGGGTATTTTTAAGAGATGTGCTCTATTCTCGGGGCTCGCCATTTCTCTCTACGGCCCTGGTTCCACCTATCATTCTCTGATAGTAGGTGTGTAAAATAATAAATGATTATTGCATTTTCCATTAGAAATTGAAATTGTTCGGTTATATTATAAAAATGAGAGCAAAATACAATAAAAGTAAAAATGCAAATTCAGTTTAAGTTCGTAGCAAATAGAAAATTTGTTACGAAAGTTAAATATGATAGAAGGAATGTTTAATAAACGATTGCATTGTAAAGTGAAATAAAAATTAATTATAAATTGAATCCTAAATTTCGTCAAGGTTAAATATTTTATTTGTAATATGACTCAAATGGCAATAAATGGATATTAGATTTTTATATAAAATCTATAAAATTAATTCGACTGGTTTCGATGCTATTCTAATATCATCAGGAAAATCAAGAGACCTATTATAAGGTCTAAAAAGTTCTTTTTGGGTCTTTTATGGGTTTTTTGATTTTCCTAATGATGAAGCTAGAATAGCATCGAAATCGGTCGAATTAATTTTATAGATTTTATATAAAAATCTAATATCTGTTTATCACCATTTGAGTCATATTACAAATAAAATAAAAATTAATTCTTTTATTACTGTTAGCGGTACACAAAAATTTTTTAAAAATATTTTTTACTTACAATTCATCTAAATAAAAAGTTTAAAGCTTTTTTTTTTTTTTTAAATACGTCAACTAGTCTGTTATCTATCATTTCTTAGTGTCAATTTTAATAAATCAAAATTTTATTTTTAGGAAATATTTACATCATATTCAGATATTTTTACCGGTCTGGTACCGTTGTGTGAACGGAATTATAATTTAATGACACAAGTGTTCCAAAATCCAGAACAAGTAATGGCAAAATTTGTATTGAATATTTATCATCTAACATTACAAACGAAAATTACCGATCAGCTTTCAAAACACAAAAATACTTCCGATTCGTATTTGCGAAATTTGTATGAATTATATATGAAGTGAGTTGATATTTTTATATTGACAAATTTTAATGGCTTTTACACAGTAAAATGCCGTAGACTTAAGACATACGACGTTATTTTTTTAGGACAAATCAACTTTCCAAAGAACTATCTCAATTCAATATGGGAACAGATGATACGTATCTGTCGAAGTTAACAAATAACATTTTCCAGAAGTATCTGGATAATTATCCTGGGTATGATTATTTTACTGACTCAAATTCATTACTTGAATCCATCCTAATAACTCATTACTTTTTTTATTTAGTGTTGAATTAAGGACTCTTAAGGAAAAGTGCAAAACAGCTTTACAAAAATACTATGACTCAAAAAATCATCAGAAAAAACAAATTCAAACTGGCGGGTAAACAACTTTTTTGCGCTTTTGAAATAATTTTGTTAACTATTTCTAATTGTTATAGTTTTCAAGACTTACGTCGTGACTTGCAAGCCGTGATTGGAACTCGCGCCAACATCAACATCGCTCAAATTGAAGACTACGGCGGTGAAACGTTCTTATCCGAAGAATTAGCGATCAACATTCTCCAAGAAAGTAAACAGTCGTACCAACGTTGTCAAGTCGTATGTATTAATTTCGAGGGTTTTCACTATTTGCATAGTTGCATGCACGCGTAATCTAACTAAACAAGTGTTGACTATGTAAGCATGCAACCAATGCAACTGAAGCAGTGAAGAGAGACGTATATAGAACTTCAATCCTGTGTTAAATATATGGACAGTTTTAGAGCACCCCAAAGCACAATATTGGTACCCCATCAACAGACGGCAGTGCTGTGCAGGCAAACAGTAGAGTCCTTATAATAAATAGAGTCGTGACATGTGTGCTGAACGCTGATTGGTTCCGGCATTTTCTGCCCAAAGTAAAATACATTGGAAATAAATTAAATATTAACAAAAATCATTTAGATTAACCTAGAAAGAATAATTAAACTAAAAAGTTTGTAATAATTTTTCGGTGGATATATTATAATAATATTTATTTATTTTTTTTTTTCTTTTTGGAGTGTTTTCGGTGGATATATTATAATAATATTTATTTTTTTCTTTTTGGAGTGTTATAATAGTTATTTTTTTCTTTTTGAACACTCCAAAAAGAAAAAAATAACTAAAAAGTTTTAATTGTTCATTAATTCATAACTTATTAACAATAATTATGTACTCAAAAATATTTACTCAAACATGTGATAATTAATTTTGAAGCTTCCCGCTCTGTTTTGGACTCTGTGCAAAAGGGACTCTAGGCAAGAAGTACGCACTGTTATGTCTTGATAAAATTGTACTTTTGAAAAGATAAATTTGTTTATGGAAGAAAAATGGAAATATACAGATTGAAATATACGTTCCTCATCTCTTCCTGTTAAACTGAAGCTCCACCTGACAACTTGAAAGCATCTAAACAAGGAGCCAAACTACTGTATAATAGTTAGTATCCCGTTGTCGCCAAAATTTTACGTCACAAAAATGGGAGGAGCTTCTATGGTTATATACATATTTAGAGTTTGTGTCTGTATGTGCGGTATAGTTCATGTTCATGTGTGTGAGCTCGGAAGCTGGAGGGAGATGATACGTATATCCATCATACATCGCATACATCATACATACAATCTCGACAATGGATCTGGTGTAATATGTATGTACTCTAAGCGCTACGTATTCATGTATTACATTGTTGCAACAATCAATATCCGAACCGAACCAAGGTGTGCGGACGACTGAACCACCTAAGCTGTGACAGGCCTACAAAGAGCTCCAAGGAAGCTACACTTTTCTGATATTAGTTGGTTTCTAGTAGTTCATTGCATCTAAACCTCGATCGTTCTGCCATCTAACAGAAACAAAATTGACTAAAATTTTTGTCCACATTGGCGCATAAGAATTAAACTTCTGTTATACGTCTCTCTTCACTGACTGAAGTCAACAAAAAAATGCAGACTAGTATAATGAATAGGGCTGCCAGATTATTTGTAACAAACCCGCTGGCAGAGGCTGCAGAAATCGCCTAAAACCGCTTACATTCAAAGTGTACCGCAAAAAACCGCACAGTTTTTAATAATTATGTGTTAATTTGTCAATTCTATCTCCTGAAAAATACTGTTGGCGAGCAAAAAAAAAAAAAAAAAAGAAGCAAAACGAGAAAATTTGTTAATTATGATGTTTTTACACTATAATCGCATCAACACTCAAATTTTATTTGATTTTCAATTCCGCCTAAAAAGCGGAAAGCCGCAAACCAGAGTTTTTCACCGCAAATTTTATTTCTAAACCGTCCAATTTGCGGAAAACCACCCAATCTGGCAGCCCTAATAATGAACAACATGCGTGGCACAGCCATAGACAATCGTAATATATCGGTTATATCTTATCTATAGGCCTACATCTACAGAATACATATATAATTAGTTTCATAAAAAAGTCGACAAGTTTTGTAGCTCATTTTGAAGTTTTTTAGTATTGCAAAACAGACTGTGGCAAATTAAATTATGGTAACAAATTTCGTTGATAAAAATGTTAATTTATGTTTTAATTACAATGAAAAAATTAATTAAATTATTTTATTTAAAGCTTAAATTATATAACTTTGTCAAATTTGTTTTTGAAAGTAAATATACAACAATTATGTGCATATTTGCTTGCGCATATAAAAATAATGAACAGAAAGCATTTTGCAGATTTTGCATATAAAAAAAATGAACATGTAGTATGCGTCAATGCAGGCAACTGTGCAGACAGTGAAAACGCTCTTCTTTCTCAATAATACAAAAAGTAAACATTTTAAAAATTGTTTCAGCTTTCAAAAAAATCAGACATTCCGAAAAATGCCGCATTCATTTTCGATTTAGTTGTCAACCTGTTAATGATCGAACATGTAGATTATGCAATTGAATTGGGCCTACAAAGTGTACCGATTGCCGAGAGTGGCAAAAGTGCCCCACCGGATATACATTTTTTTACAATTACCCGACAAGTTAATGCCATTGTTCATTTGTTCGAAAAACAATTTATTGATAGCTTGATTCCTTTAATAATGTAAGTGTACAGTCGATATAAGTTGTAAAGGCAGAGCGAAGCTTACGTATGTTCAATTTTTAGTTCAACGCCAAAGTATGATGAGTGTTTAGAGAAAAAGAAACAAATTTTAGAACAAATCGAAACTAAACTAGATATTGGTTTAGATCGTTCATTAAACGCGATATTGGGTTGGGTTCGAATTTACTTACAAACGGAACAAAAGAAAACCGATTTTAAACCGGAAACCGATGATATTGATACAATTGCATCACCAGTATGTATTTTTTTTCTTTTAAATTTTGATAATTTTTAAAAAAAATTCCATTTTAGGCATGTTTGGTAGTAGTCCAACATATTAATAACGTTATATCACAAATTAAAAATAGTTTAGATGGTAAAAACATCA
The DNA here is from genome assembly GCA_035578155.1 of Brachynemurus nebulosus. NCBI lineage: Eukaryota > Metazoa > Arthropoda > Insecta > Neuroptera > Myrmeleontidae > Brachynemurus > Brachynemurus nebulosus. The sequence continues at coordinate 46,843 of JAPWDM010000041.1, read as the reverse complement.
ATATGGTCCTAGAAGAATTAGGGATACGCCTTCATCGAGTTATTTACGAACATTTATTGCAATTCCAGTATAATACAGCTGGTAAGTTAGTGGATCTATCGAGTTTCATATATACTTTCTGAAAGACGACCTTAGTTGGTAGAAGGACTAAATATTTCTTGTTTCCAATTCAATGAACATTTATGTCAGTAACTATAAAACGATAGTACAAAAATTTATCTGTTGGCTATGTACTATAGAAAAAATTCTATGAGGATTTCTTATCCAGTTTTTCATGACCTATTGTTAGTATTGTTAAAATTTTTGAAAATAAAATCATGTTATATGTATAACGCCATGAATAAGTCCTAAGTTAATTTTGTTGTTTTTAGCATTAACGTGACAGTATTTTTCAGCTAAGCCCTAAATAAAACTTCACAATATTCGAACTAATCAAATCAAGAAATTTTGACTTTTTTGGATACCCATTCTGAATGAAATAATTTTTGTATTTTAGGAGCTATGTGTGCAATTTGTGATGTAAATGAGTATCGAAGGTGTAGCCGGCCGCTAGGACCTCTTGTGGAACAACTTTTCGATTCACTACACTCATTATGTAATTTGCTGTTAGTAAAACCAGAAAATTTGCACCAAGTTTGCAACGGGGAACAATTGGTTTGTATTAAAATTTGTAAGTTTTACAATTCAATAAAATAATTATTTGTTTGATTTTTAGAAAGGTCTGGACCGATCGATTTTACATAATTTCATTCAGTTGAGGAGCGATTATAAGACACAAAAATTGGCAAATTCTTTAAGGGGACTTTCTTCGTAAATATTCGTACTGTGATATAATGATATGTACATTTTCTTTAAAAGTTTATAAAAATTTATTTTTCCGTACTATTTATGTATTTTTAGAAATGAAAATAAATTTTCTTTATCGAAAAACGTTTAATTTTGCCAAAATATTATTCTTTAAATTCTTTGATATCGGTTGTAAACAAAATCAAAATAGTGTAAAAACCGAAAGTCGGTTCACGTAACCATTTGTTTTTTGGTGAAAAAATGATAGAGAAAATACTTTATTTTGTAACACAGATTTTTACAACGTAAATCTCAAATATTAATTACTTAAAATTAAAGCTAATGACAATTTGCTTATCTGCTAAGTCTAAATTATCGTTTCTCACAAAAATAAACTACTGGATATCTTGACTAATAAAATCCATTCAAAGTGAAATTAAAAACATCAAAAATATTATAGTATCTCGGCCTGCATAAGTAGAAATTTACCTGAAAATACTTATAATATCTCAGGAACACTTTTTAAAAAGACTTTTTTACTCAAAAATATTAAGTGTCATCGTTGCCCTCATCACTTCTAAATGATGTAAGCACATGGGCACACTAATTAAAAACTACGTGGGAAAGCAATAAAACTTTTCCAAACGGGTTTGAAATAATGTTTCGGTTAATTATCTACAACATATCCAAAGATCAGCTTCCTAGGATGATTTGGTGGGAGTAGAGGGGGAAAAAACGATTTTGGCTGGATCTAACACGCCCACAGCCCCCCAGAATTAACATAGAGGGTTGAAATTTGGTGTGTTGATAGAGTCCGTACCTAGGTTGTGCTTTTTGGAGGTTTTAATATTTTACCTCCACCCCCCTCATTTTTAAGCTACAATTTCATGATTTTACGACGTTTTCGAAAAATCATGAAATTGTAGCTAAAAATTTTTTCCTTGAAAAAATTAGACTTATACAGTCTATACGACAAGAACGGCGAGAGGCGAGAGTAGGGGCGCTATCCGTTTTCGAAGTATATATATATATATATATATATATATATATATATATATATATATATATAATACATTTTTTCTACATATTCGTGTTCTACGGGTCCGAAAACGGATAGCGCCCCTACTCTCGCCGTTCTTGTCGTATAGACTGTATAAGTCTAATTTTTTCAAGGAAAAATTCGACTAAAACGACAATAGCTATAAACAAAATTTATACGTTTTATGTGTTATAATAACAATTAAATTAGATAACAGAAGTTTCACAGCAAGCAGGCAACGATAAGTTGTAGTATTGGAGCAGGTAGAGAAGTTCGTTCGTCGTTTTGACGAGTACGTATGATTCTAGGGCTAATAAACCCAACAGTTTAGGCTGTTGTCTGTCTGTCAGTCAGTGCCAATAGCCTGTCCACACTACACAAACTTTTGTTTGCACAAACTGCGCAAACATAAATTTGTACAAATGAAACATGTGGATGTGAAGTTTGCGCAAACATCACATTCATACGTCCTGTTTGCACAAACAAAAATTTATTAGTGTGGACCGGCTATTAGAGATTTTTATTAAGTAGATAAAACAGACTGAAAACATATTTTCTCACAATTTTCTATTGTATTTCCATAACTGCTTTGGTCGGAAGCAGTGAATATGAGATACTTAAATAACGGAAGTTATACATATGAGATACTTACAGTGTTACGTAAATGACGACATAGTTACTGATGTAAGTTTTTATCTGGGGGAGATCCCCTATATCTGACTATACCCTTTTTTCACTTTTCCCTGATTATCTCGAAAACTATAATTTTTAAAGAGTTTTCGATTGACATGCTTAATTCCAGGGTCGGACCAATTGATGGGGCTGCTCGATAGGTTAGGGGTAACAATTATATTTTTTTTACTATGTTGCACCCCTTGCATTTAAATACATCTTGGTATGGTAATAAAGTTGACTAAGGCCCAGTTACTGTATTTTTATTTTTTATTTATTTATTTATTTATTTTTTTTTTTTGAGGTGATAACTCAATAGGAATCCTATGAAAATAACAATGGATCGGATTTTATCCTTGTTATATTCTGGAGTGTCTGCCTTCATGTGGATTTGGAATTATTTTTTTATGTTAAGTAGTTACCGAGAAAAAAGTTTTTGAATAAAGCACTCATTTTTTATTATTTTTTTAGTTATCTCCGTAACTACTCGGTTTTAGCCGTGAAGATGGTAGATATTAATTACTTCTAGTCTCACCATACCGTTAGTACGGTTATTAATATAAGTTGCTATTGGGGGTAGTTTCACCATGGAAGTACTGTTAGACTCTTTACTGTTTTCAGATAAAAACGGACAATTCCAAATTGCTCATTTTTTTAGGTGTCAACTTTTGCCATCTGGTGACGAATGAAAAAAAAAAAACTACTGCGGTGGTAGGCTAAATATTTAACTACGCCTCTGTTTGATTTCCCAATACATATATTTATGTTTGTTTATTGTGTTTAGCATATGAATCTGTTTTGCAAAACAGAGAAGGAAATATGGTGTTCATTCCAGGTGTTCATATTCCAAACAAAATAAAAAGCTATATATAGGTATATATATATATACCTATGAACACCATATTTCCTTCTCTGTTTTGCAGAACAGATTCATATGCTAAACACAATAAACAAAATATATTTATTTTTTAAATTTGTCAACACGTCTATTGATCCAGAAAAAATAAACCTCGATCCACACTATAATGCCGCTCTCGATACACTTCCACTTCGGTAAAATCTTGTGTTCACATCATAGTGCTGGTACCTATTTGTTCTTCAATCAGTTTATAATGTCGCTCTCGATACGCTCCCAGTTCGATAAAAAAATTTCATGAGTGTATTTGTTGCTCTTATCACTTCTAAATGATGTAGGTACATGCGCACACTAATTAAAAACTGCGCGAGAATTAGCAATGCCAATTCCCGCGCAGTTTTTAATTAGTGTGCGCATGTGCCTACATCCTTTAGAAGTGATGAGAGCGACGAATACATTCAATAATTGAGTGCTAATGGAGTGGCGTGGAATCAAGAAAATGTTCACATTAACGGTACAAGTCATAATAAATCTGATACCGCTCCGATAAAATATTTGAATGGAATGATATTGGACTGCGATTGAAACCATACTTGGATCTAGGGCTTGCAATACCGGTGTCTTTTTATAATACCGATATTTATTTGGTATTAAAAATTAAAATACCGGAATTCTGGTATTTCGGTATTTTTTCGGTATTGAATGAAAATGGTATAGAAAAAAAGAAAATTATTAAAAAACACTCTTAATGAAAATCGTGACCGATGATTTTAAAAATCTAAAACTAAATACAAAATATAAAATAGTAAAACAAAGTAAACGGAATAACAACAAAAAATAATAAAATATAAATTTTCTTCGATTCTACTGAACATCTAATTTAAAGAGATACACACGAACTGCAAGGGCGAAAAATCATGGCTTAAATAGTCCAAACTGTCCAAAGACGTGGGGGCAATTCTAAAATAATTTTAAAAAAATACATGGATATCAATTTTTAAATTTCACCCTTTTATTTACACAGAGCAAAGAATTTTTTAAATATCATTAGAATTAACAACAGTATTCAACAATAGTAAAATATTTTACTACTACTACTAATGCCAAACATAGGTAATTTTGTATTTTTTTCGACAGAAAAATACTTAAAAATATGTAGTCCAGAATTAGTACAGTCATCTGGTAGTTTTACCTGGAAAGTTTTCCGGGAGTTTTGAAAATGGGTGATTTTATAGATTTTGAGGTGCTCTTTTTGAATTTCCATTTTGCCACCTCGTATCTTTGCCGCTCGCGCCGCCATATTGGAAAAATGGTGTCGAAAAACAGTTTTTTGACGATATATCCTTTCCGAGTCATTTTACGAGGAAAATATGTATATACAAAATTAAACTAGAGAAAATTTCCTACAATTTATGTGTTGATAATTTTTTGCGTAAAATCAATAGTTTCGGCGTACGAGCGCCGCAAAATGTTAATTAATACGCGTTTTCGCGGAATAACTCATTTCCACACCACTTTCAGTTAGAGTAAGCTACGCGTTTTTCTAATGTGGTTTGCCCAGTAGGCCTAATCCCCTTGTCATTTATAGTTCGGAAATTTGGCGTAATCTTCTTCGTTTAGATTTTCTTGATGGGCCAGGTTCATCGTCTTCAGTAACGATTCTAACGTCACTGACTGAAATTTCTTGGTTTCCTGCAATGTCATCATCAAATTCTTCTTGAAATTCTTCATTTTCAATGTCATCATAAGTATGGTCGAAACCTGCATAAGTTTCTTTGTCCGTTTCTGTGGGTATAATTACAACGTGCGAACAAATTTAATTTTGTTTGAATTTTTTCGCGCGAAGAAGTCCGTTTCATGAGTTTTTTACTTTTATTGAAATGAAACTGAAGGTAAATTACAATTATAACTTTACATATTACGTGCCACAAATTGTTTTTTACGTATGTTTATATCATCTATAGCTTGCGAAAAAAAATTAAAAAGAAAAATAATGACGAATATTGAGCTAGTGGATGGACAGTAGATATTATTTCGGACGAACGATAAATATGCGTAATCGTCTGAATCAAATATCGCAGTTGTCCGCAACCAATGGACGATCAGCTTAATAGTGTGCCTCACTATATCTCAAGGTGGTGTGGAAACGAGTTATTCCGCGAAAACGCGTATTAATTAACATTTTGCGGCGCTCGTACGCCGAAACTATTGATTTTACGCAAAAAATTGTTAACACATAAATTGTAGGAAATTTTCTCTAGTTTAATTTTGTATATAGATATTTTCCTCGTAAAATGGCTCGGAAAGGAGATATCGTCAAAAGGCTGTTTTTCGACACCATTTTTCCAATATGGCGGCGCGAGCGGCAAAGATACGAGGTGGCAAAATGGAAATTCGAAAAGAGCACCTTAAAATCTATAAAATCACCCATTTTCAAAACTCCCGGAAAACTTTCCAGGTAACCCCTTTTATTTGAACCAAATGACTATACTAAATTGTAAAAACTAATAAAAACATATGAATGAATATAAGGTAATTTGGTCAACTGGACATCTGGAAAACATTAAACAAAATTGAAGATATTGTAATAATTTATGATCCATGCTTATACTGCTATATACAAAATATTCTATAACCATTCAATACCAATAGTAAATCTAACGTAAAAATATTTAAAATATGTAATTATATAAAGTATCTGATTTTGCTAATACCGAAACCGAAATACCGGTATTTGAAATTTTGATACCGGTTTTAAAAAACATATAAAAATGTCCGGTATTCCGGTTTTTCGGTAGTACCGAAATACCGGTATCCATGCTTTACTTGGATCGTAGTGACGATGTGAATACACTCACTGTTTCTTGTCTAAGAATATTTTATCAAACTGAGAGCGTATTGAGAGCGGCACAATAGTGTGGATCGGGGATAAACTTTTTTAAAGAAGGGTTGAAAAATAAAACCAAACAAGTCCGTTTCACAAAATTTAATTCTATTCAATACAAATTATGTATATTAAATTTGTATTATGAATCTCTGCATTATTCAAAACAATTATTAATGAAGGACTGAATTCAAAAATAAAAAGGTAAAATTCAATGTTTTCTTTAAATTAAATATGACACATTAAAAATAATACAGTTGAAAATATGTCACATTTGCCTTCAATTTTTTACTGGAAGAATTATCATCGGTTAAAAAAGAAAAATAATTAAGTGACAATCACATTATGACTACTACTGATCAAATTTAAAATTACATTTTTAATACCACTGCTTAAATAGGTCGTTTATACGTTCAATAAATCTCGTAATGAAATTTTTATATCCTTATTTATGACTTTTTTAAAGTTGGTCATTATAAATACTAAATGTATGTTTTTCGTGGATAGAAGACAAAATGGCGGCCCAAACGCGATTATCCTCGAAACTACATTTTTAAACACAGCGAAATCAAAACTCGGACACTTTTTATCCGATGGACTCGAAATTTAAACTGTAGTTTCTCAGAAATATAAATCAAGTTTTTTAAGATTGATTAAAAATTAGTTTTTATAAACAAATTAAATTCAATTTTTTCCCAAGGAAAATTTAGCTATTATAGCCACTCTCATCGTAAGACTTTTGCTTTTGGTTTCACTATGTTTAAAGAAATGTAGTTTGGAGATGATCGCGTTCGGGCCACCATCTTTTTTTTCATTAAAATTTTTTTCTGTAAGTATACTTGAATAAATGTAGAATAATTCTTTAAAATCTCATTTTGTTTGCTAATATTTTGGAAAGTCGGCTAGATGTAACATCTTAAGCATTTTCATCAATTTTTTATCCAATCTGATCTTACATCAATATTACTGAATATACACTTTCAAAATAACAGCTATCAATTAACAAATCGAACGGGACTCGAATGACTATTACGAAATCGTTCGATTCTAATCAGTTTTTTCATTCGGTTAGATTTCGACATTTATCAAACGTATTAGCGCTCTGATATAATTTACAATTTATATAATTTAGCACCAATCTAATTATTCGGCTATTTTCACTATTTCTTTTGGAGACAAGGGCCCTGCCTTTGGCAACTGAATATTCCGAATAAATGATTTAGTGCTGCTGTGTCATTACATTATTTATAACTCAAGTATTAAAAAAAAGAAAAAACATAATAAAATTAAAATCACTAATTATTATGTATTTACGAATTTATTTTCATTATAAATTAAACACAAAAATGATGCATTCATTAGTTATGTATGGATCTTTAAAAGAAAAAAAAAAATAAAAGTTATAAAATAAAAATTCATTTTTTTTATTTCAAAAATTAATTTTTTTTCATGATTTTTCACTTTTCAAATCTAATTGGTTAACAGTATGGAAAAATTAAAAAAGTCTATTTAGTCTAAAATAATGTTCAAGTACTTATAAAATCTAACGTTAAATTCATTTTAAATATGGGATAATCGGTTTTAACAGGTTACAACGTTGGATCAAATTACCGAAATCACTAGAAAGTTGCCACTGTGTTCAAAAGGTTAAAAATCATTTTAATTATTTTTGAATTGTATATGAAAAACTACCTGTTAAAACTGATGCTAGTTTTTCTTCACTAAAGTGATGATAATCAGTTATGTAAGCTACCAGTTAAAAAAGTTTTCAATTTTGCTATAATTATTTTTAAATTGGACAAGGATAGCTTACATCTGTTGATTTGACAAGGATCGAGTGTGTTTTCTGAGGAAACGACAAGAAATTTGGTGTATTTTAAAAATGTCGTCTGTATAACAGTAACTGCTCTTTCTAATTAAAAGCAACAAATTACTTAAATAAACTTTTAAAGGTTATATAATTTTATAAATAATATAATTAATTTTAGCGCATTCGGTATCTGTTCGTTTCGTGGACTTCGCCAAGTTCACCTTTAAAATCGATCTCAATAATGAAATCTAAGTCCCTATTATTTCGCGGGTTCGGTTTCATCGAAAATACACCGTAGATCTCCTCGTTCTTCTTCACGATCATCGTATCATCGAAATAGAATACTGTTTGCTTCCAGTGTGTGTATGGAGCCTCTGGGGCTGTACTAAATCCAAGTCTTTTATGACACTTGGTGAATTCAACGTTAAAGAACGTAACCAACGCTTGAATATAATCGTTTCGACGCACTTGTAAATGGAACGGAGCAGAAAAGTCGAGATCCGATTTCTGTACTGTATATAGATCAACTTCTTTCACGAGACAGGCATTTGTAACGACTTGTTTCGGGTCAACAACGTCGACTAGCGGTTCGCTGATTGCCACTTTACGAATTGAACTCATATCGAAACCGTACACGTCGTCCCACCAATTGATTTTCTCATCTTTATATTGTCGGTCTTCAATGCCGGTTATGAACAAAGAACACCGATCAGGGAATAAAAGGCCGCCGGGTTTTAGCCATTTATCTCTTGCATAGAGTACGGTATCTAACATACTTTCGTAGAAGAGACAGTATCCCATCCATTCGGAGATAATAATGTCAACGCAGGGCACATCTTCAGGTAGAGACACTTCTTCAACCTTGCCTTTAATGATGGTGATGACATCGCTCAAATGGTTAGCTTCAATAATTTTTCGCGCATATTCAACAATATTTGAACACTCAATTGCAATTACACGAGCGGCACCGGCCTTTGCTGCGAACATTGACAAGATGCCTGTTCCACATCCTATATCGAGAACTGTTTTACCTTTAAATAAATGTTTGTTATGATACATTGAGTTACGATACGTTAGAGTCCGTACTTCATCTTTTAACATTTCCTCATGTATGCCGAAGTGAGCATATGAATCGAAATAATAATCCCGCGAGGTCATCTCTTCGGCGGATACATGTTCTTTTTCGGTATCATTTTCGTTGGAGTTTACTTCTTTTTGTGTGGTTATCGGGGTTATATCCATTGTCTCCATACTGTTACTTGTACTTGTCTGAAAAGAATCATTTTTCTATTAAAGTTTGTTTTAGCTGTGCATTTACACGACAATGTACGTAAATCTAAACGCTGCTGCTGGTAGTATGCGAATTACGGCACATATCGGTCAGAACGGTTAAATTATGAATGCTTTTTTTCTTTTTTTGTGTATTAATTTCCTTTCTACATTTTTTTACTATGTTGCACCCCTTGAATTTAAATAAAACTTGGTATGGTAATAAAGTAGACTAAGGCCCAGTTACTGTATTTATTTTTTTATTTTTATTTATTTATTTTTTGTGAGGTGGTAACTCAATAGGAATCCTATGAAAATAACATGGATCGGATTTTATCCTTGTTATTTATCCTTAATAACAATAACTGGGAACTTAATAAATGTGTTTAATATTCTGGAGAGTGTCTGCCTTCATGTGGATTTGGAATTATTTTTTTATGTTAAGTAACTAGTTATCGAGAAAAAATTTTTGAATAAAGCACTCATTTTTTATTGACTTGCAAATGTAAGTTATAACTCACAGAAAGTAAAATATTATTGACTTGCAAATGTAAGTTATAACTCACAGAAAGTAAAATATTATGTTAAACCATCTTTTTCATATGATTAAAGGATTTACGCGTAGAAGGCTCAATTTTACCATAATATGTTAGTATTAAGAACTATTTTTTAAAAAATATTTCGAAAGCTTTATCCTTTCGAAAACTTATGCTTTATTCAAGGTCTTTATAAACGTTCACACCAAAGCGGTAAGTGATAAGTAGAAAAGAAAAATACAATTCTACGTTATTGTATTTTTGTTTTACTTATGCGTTTTACTTGTTACTTACTGTTTTGGTATAAAAAAACTAGTTTTCGTTATTTATTTATTTATTTTTGTTTAAAATAAATCACATAAAACAAAGGAAAAAATAAGTCACTTTAATTACAAACTTATTTAACCTTTTTTCTCAATAAAAATGAGCGGGAAATCAAAATCGTCTTTTATGCGCAAACAATGCCCAAACTCGTTTTAAATAGTTTGGAATGTAAATTTTAGATATTTTGTGTCGTGTAAACGCAGTTTTATAAGAATTTTTTTTAAGTTGTAATGAAACTTTAGCTTTATAAAACCACAGAATACTTAAAACAAATGAAGAATTATGGTGGTATAACTGACCATAAAATGGCACAAATATTTAAAAAAAAAAGTATTATCAAGTATTTTTGGTGTTTACAAAAATATTATTAAAATGAATCCCCTATGATAGTCATAAAATCTGGTTTATTTTAGAGACTTAGTTAATCGATATTTGTAAATGGTTAACAAATTTGAATTAATTTTTTTATTTTTAATAAATCAACGACAAAACCTACCATAAATTATAGGCTTATTGATTTATCAAAACGTGTAGTATTGATACTATTCAACATTTTAAGGAAAAGCAAAACAAATTATTTTTAGTATTTTGTACACATTGCAGCTATTTATTAAAATTTATTATTTATAACATGCTTAATTCTGGATTTTTAGAAGTTTTATCAAGTTTTTAAATGTTTTTAAAAAAATGTTAATTTTTTATGGACACATGTAATGCGCAGTCATAAAAAATGTGGATTTATATAATAATGAATGTAAGAAAAAGGTATTTAATTGAGTTAATGAATATGAATCTCGGACTCTAAAACATTAATTTTGCTAATTTTAATAAAGTACACAAAAAATTTTAACTATACACATTGAGCTATTGTGAAGTATACCAAACAATATTACTAAACACTTTATATAAATACTTTGATGAAAGTAGAATATTTTGTTAAAAAATATTACCTTTAGAAAATGGAGGATATAATAAAATAATATACTGTGTAAATTTTGTGGATATACAAATATCCACAACGACAAATTATTAAAAAACGTGCAAAAATGCCATAAAACACCAATCCGGCGGCAGATGTTAAGAAAGAAGGACTGGGGAGGTTTAATTATCATGGGGATGTATGTTGGTACATATTAAAATCAATTACCAACATTTAAAAAACTACAGTACCCAATAATGATTATGAATCATAATATTAAAATAATGAATTTTAGTACCAATAATACACAAAATTTATTAATTTATAGAAGAAACTGAAAATTTAATCTTACATGAGCACTATTTTCAGCCGAAGATGCAAAACTTGAAGAACTGGAAGCCATTTTAAAATTATGCAAAAAATGATGATTTAACTAAATTTTCTGCTGCTATTTATATAATATTTCCACGTACTGTTCAAATTAATCAATTGAAAAAACTGTTCACATTAATAAAATGAATAAAATTAGAAAAGATTTATAACACATGGTTTATTATAATTAAGTTTGACATTTTCAACACTTTCTAATAGTGATTTTTATTTCAATAATTTAGTAACTTTACGCGCGTAGGGAATTTTTGCTCCATAAATGTTTGACATTTGATCAATGAACTCTCAATAATGTTTGAAAAATAACATAAAAATCATATATTTTTAATTTCCAAAAAGAAATCAGTTTTCTAAGAGATGACATCGATTATTAAGCTTCATGCTCTTTCGGGAGCGATGGATGAATCGCCCCCGTGTTATTTATTACAGGTTGATGAAGTTCGAATTCTTCTAGATTGCGGTTGGGATGAGAAATTCGATCCAGATTTTATTAAAGAATTAAAAAGGTCATAACATTTAATGGTCTTCTTTTCATTGAAATAACAAAATTCTGTACTTACAGACATGTCCACAGTATAGACGCGGTGTTACTTTCGTATCCCGATCCGCAACATCTTGGTGCATTACCGTATCTTGTTGGAAAATTAGGTCTAAATTGTCCAATTTATACGACTATTCCGGTGTATAAAATGGGACAGATGTTTATGTACGATTTGTATCAGTCGCATCATAATATGAGAGATTTTGACCTGTTCACATTGGATGATGTGGATGCGGCGTTTGATAAGATCATCCAGTTGAAGTATAATCAGAGTGTTTCGATGAAAGGTTCGTATTTTACTGGAAAGAGATTACGTTTTGATTAATAAGGTTTTTCAATGTAGGAAAAGGATATGGTATTACGATTACTCCACTGCCGGCTGGACATATGATTGGCGGGACAATTTGGAAAATTATGAAAGTTGGCGAAGAGGATATTATATATGCGAATGATTTTAATCATAAAAAAGAGAGGCATTTAAACGGTTGTGAATTGGAAAAGTTACAGCGCCCATCGCTACTTATTACGGATGCTTTCAATGCCACCTATCAGCAAGCTAGACGACGGGCTCGGGACGAAAAACTTATGAGTAAGTCATAACTAAATCTTCCATCAATATGGTACGGTCACAGACCAATGAACATATTATATATTATATAGACTAATTATATAAATGTATAATTGAGGCAGCTAGTTACGACCAAGTTCCAGCCTAATAGTATTCTGTAATATAGTAATCAATGTAATAACCAATTGTATCCGTAGTAACGTTTTCAAATAATTGTTGTCAAAATATAATATTGATAATAAAATTTTACTTTTTGGAGAAGAAACTGCAAAATTTTGAAAGAAAGAAACTGGTATTCGCTTTATTTTCAAAATACGTACGTATACAAATTATGTCTTGCAATAATTATAGTCGCATTTGCTCAAAAATTGACATTTTATTATATTCATTAAATCTCACCCGTCTCACCCTGTTATCTGCTTCAAGAAAAATGCCTACAAACTGGCTTTACGCTTTGTCTAGTAGTATAATATAACAGTGTTCATTGGTCTGTGGTAGTAAGTGATATATGGGTCAAATAGAGCCGGTAACGTATTGTACCATTTATTTCATAAAAAAAAATATACCGGCTGTCAAAAGCAGACCCGACGAGAGGGCGTGGTAGTCGAGGTTGCAGCCCTGGAGCTCGGGCTTAAAGAGCGGGCTCGTAGCTGTTGGTAAGGGGTCCCGGAAAATGATGAAAGACTTTTCTTTTAGTCATCACTTATAGTTCGGAGGAAAATTTTTAAAAAATGTAGTTTATTCCCGGGGCCCGTCATTTTTTTCCACGGCCCTGGTCAAAAGTATGTACTATTTGCACTGTATGCACTAAGCATTATGCAGGCTGGACTATGCCAATCAGAGTTATTCCACAAGTAGTTTTTGCAATCTCCTGGTATCAACTTCGTGTATAAAGTTCATCGATGATGATAGAAATTACTGGGTTGAAATATGAGTCTGATAATATCATTTTCTTATGAATTTTATTTAGCAGATTAAATGCCGATATGGAAAACATTAAGGGCCGGTATTATAAAATTAAAATAAATCGGTAAATAACTATCCCTAGGTTAACCTGTTTGATGGATAAAAGTAAACTAGGTATTGTGAAACATTCTAGTCAATTAAAATAGTTATTTTTAGATTTACCGACTGAACCATAATTATAATTTATAAATATTACCACTAAGTAGCCTTAGCGACAATTTCAAAATAGAGTCCCTATAATAAATAGAGTCATGACATGTGTGCTGAACGCTGATTGGTTACGGCATTTTCTGTCCAAAGTTTGCGTAAAATACATTGGAAATAAATTAAATCTACCCGGCAGAAAATGAACTGAGAGATGCGCAGAAACGCATTTTCAAAAGGATCAGTCTAAGTCATTTTGAAGGTAAGGTGAATATCTGTCAAATACATGTATCTTAGGAACCATAGGCCAGTGAGTTGGTTTATTTTACCCACCCCACCTGCGTAAACGAAGATAGGTCTCTTACTTCAAAATCTTTTGACATAACAAAAATCATTTATAGACCAATCAAATTAACCCATTTAGAGGGAAATAAAACAAAAATTATTACCTAGACTTTTATTAGTGGAAATGGTAAAGATGGTTATAATACACATAAAAAAATAAATGCGTGAGCAGGGCAGTGGAAGGGCTCATATGGGGGGTTCCAAAAGGATGAAAAATTATATTTTTGCAATTTCCGGTGAAAGTCGAAGTCAAAGAAAAAATTACAACAATAAATTTTTCAGTAATTTTTGACAATTTGGTTAAATTTTTGAAAAATTTCAAAAATTGATGACACCACTCAATTGTATGGAAAAAAATACTTCATTGTTTGACTCGAAACATTATTTTTGTAGAGTATTGCTATAAATATTTAAGTCGAAAAAATAAAGTTTCGAGTCCAACAATGAAACACAGTTTCTTTCGTATTTTTTTCCGTACAATTGAGTGGTATAATCAGTTTTTGATTATACCAAATATGTGATAATTAATTTTGAAGCTTCCCGCTCTGTTTTGGACAGAAAATGGATGACATGTCACCACTCTATTTATTATAGAGACTCTGTTTCAAAACTTTAACGCAAAACACATACACTAAAGTGTCATTATTATCATTATTCTATTATTCAAGTCATTCATATTTTTGTAAATTTTTATTCTAGATATCTTATAAAATTAGAACGAGAAATAATTTAATGATTTTGTTATATTTCGAGATGTTTTAATAAATCGAATGGTCGACCATATTTCAAAAATTACACAGAATTTAAAAAGCAAAATTTATTATATATTGTATAATATCCCTGCAGTAATTATCCACCTCCTAATTTTTGCATTTCTGTTTTTTATTAATCATATTTATTTTGCTAAAATGTGAACTAGCAATGAGTGTATCCGTTGTCCTTATCACTTCTAAATGATGTAGGCACATGCGCACACTAATTAAAAATTCCGCGAGAATTGGCGGGAATTAGCAATGTCAATTTTCGCGCAGTTTTTAATTAGTGTGCGCATGTGCCTATATTATTTAGAAATAAGTGATGAGGCTAACGAATACGCTCATTAAAGCGCAGGGGCAGTGTTTGATATATGTTATAAAAAAATATTGCGCATGTGCACTACTAAACTGCGCTAACACATTAGTAAAAATTTCAATTATTTGACATCTATTACCATAGTTGAAAGCTTGTAGATGTTACATATTTCAATTTTAGTTATGTGTTTATGCGGTTTGTTAATACGCATGCGCAAAACGAGAATTTTTTTATACCACGGAACGAATACGACCCAGATGTATTTATTTTTCGTTTATAATATTCAAATTTGATTTATCACAGAAATAAATTTATTCTATCGTTTATAATACCGGCCCTAAAAAGATATTTTTTGGAAAAGATTTTTCATTCGTCTGATGATTTTCCTGAAGATTATGATAATTATGTATAATACGAATTACAAATCATATGGACTTTTACTCTTATCTTGGAAAGAATACCAAGATCTTCTTTGGAGATCTACTTAATAATATCATTCGTATTTCGTATTATTATACTTAATATATCTTTTCGTAAAACTTCAGTGAAATCTGATAAGAAATGGGGACGGAATACAATGGGTTAATAGATTTCAATGTTAGTTGTCGATATTTCATGTTTGCTAATGCCGCTGCTACACGATGCTACGAACACCTTCCAACATTCGACGTTGGATGGTTCATAGCATCGTGTAGCCGTTGTTCGAACCTACGAGTGTCCAATGTCGAGCGTCAAACATTCGCATTTGGTCGTGTCCCGTTCGATGTCGGTATTCTTGCACCGAGTCAAAGGGATGCTTCGAACGTTTGAAGGTCAATGTTGGTTGCGTTCGTTGGTTGCGCACGACTCGTTCATGTGAAGAGAGACAACATCAGTGTATAACATTAGAGATAACATCAGACAGATAACAGCGTTGTCGACTGAGTACCAACACATCATCATTCGTATTGGATCAAACATTCGATTCACCGTGTAGCAGATACATTCGTCGCATCAACTATCGAACTTAATTGCCTCAAACGTTCGATCGAACGTTGGAAGGAACGTTCGTAGCATCGTAGAACCCGCTTAATAATTGTATAATGATCGAACGTAATCAAACGTAACGTTTAACACATTAGTCTCTGAGATATCAGATAATGGTGATATTAACATTTCTCTCAAAAATTTAGCCGTGTTGGCCTGTTCTCTGCTCTAATTTTTTGTTTGTTTGTTAATTTCAGCTAATATTTTACAAACTTTACGCAACAGTGGAAATGTTCTGGTTTGTGTAGATACAGCAGGACGCGTTTTGGAATTAGCTCATATGTTAGATCAATTATGGCGGAATAAAGAATCCGGTTTATTGGCTTACTCACTAGCTTTATTAAATAATGTAAGCTATAATGTAGTTGAATTCGCAAAATCACAAATTGAATGGATGAGTGATAAGGTAAATTGATAGAAGTTTCACTTTGAACGCATTTTTTGAAGTAAAAACTTCTATAGGCATACCGCGCACACTTTTCTTTTGGCTGTGAACAAGTCTCGCCTGTCAAGTTTTGTTTAAACTTGGATTGAGGAGTCGAGTTCAGCCGAGATAGGGAGAAAAAGTCAGCTGTATGTCGTTTCTGTTCGAATCATTTATGATCGCTATAGAAGTTTTTACTTCTAATAAATGTTCACAATTTATTTAAATTTTTTGCCCTTTTAGTTAATGCGGACATTTGAGGGAGCCCGAAACAATCCCTTCCAATTTAAACATCTTCAACTATGTCACAGTATGGCTGAATTGGCTGCAGTTCCCAGTCCAAAAGTAGTTTTGGCAAGTTCGCCTGATATGGAATGTGGGTTTTCACGGGAATTATTCTTACAGTGGGCTAGTTCACCAAATAATAGTATTATAATTACGTCAAGGTAATGATAGATGACACTAGTTTCGATAATAAAGATTTTCTTAATTGTATGTTTTTGTGTAGAACGTCACCGGGAACGCTAGCGCGTGATTTAATAGAAAGTGGTGGGAATAGGACAATTGAATTGGAAGTAAGGCGACGAGTGAAGCTGGAAGGGGCTGAACTGGAAGAGTATCATCGACAACGTGAAAAACAAGAGGCAACTGAGAAAATGTATGATATTTAGTTTTTCGATATTTTCACTGGTTCCCAAATAGAATATTCTAGAACTTTTGTCAAATTTCGTTAATTTAGTTCTTTTTCAATGATTAGTTTAATGGTGAAGTCTGTTGTTATTATTTTTATATTACTGTTAGTTCCTAATTATAATTTTTTGACAATCCCACTCTGATACCAAAATGTTACGTTTATAGTTTAAATAAATACAACACTGTTTACATAAAAATTAATTATTTGAATTCAGTATTTAGTGAAAATTTTCAAGTTACTGAAATTTCATAACTTCATAATAAATCATTAGAATAATATTTTATTTCTAATTTATTTTTTAATTTTTTATTAAGGGAGCAAGAACAGTCAAGTGATTCAGACGATGACCTAGAAATGAGTATTATATCTCGTGGAAAACACGATATCGTAATCAAACATGAATTCAAAAAACATGGGACAGGTTTTTTCAAAGCGACCAAAAAACAACATGCTATGTTCCCGTTCCATGAAGAAAAAGTATGTTCAAAGTCTAGTCTAGTTTGTAATTTTGTGTTTGGGATGACCTTTTAATACTTATTTATTTTGGTAGATCAAATGCGATGAATATGGTGAAATAATAAAACCCGAAGATTATAAAATTGCTGAAGTCATTCCAGAAAATACGGAAGAAACAAAAGAAGCTGCACCACCAAAGGAGGAAGAAATAGTTGGTAAGAATGAACTGGTGGCGAAACATTTTTTTTTTTTTTTGAAGTGACATTTCTATAACGCAAGTATAAGTCAGAAAAATTTTGAAGCGAAATTCAAATTGAAACGTTTGGGGTTGGTTGATTAGGTTTCTATATGATAGAATATGTCACTGTTATATTGTTATTGTTAAATTTAAATTTTGTTTAAATCTATAATTAATATGTCGCTCATAATGTTTTAATTTGCATGTTTGTAATATAAAAAGTAATTTTGTACGTATAATTTGTAGTATTCGCTGCAAGCTGAAATTACAGCCACCTCTATTGGCGACGCAAAAATTCTCATTCGGGCTCGCACTCTGGTGGTGAAATTAAAATCTGTATTAAGTAAATAATTTACGTATACTTCTAATTAGAGATGTCGATTTTAAATCGATTAATCGAAAATCGATTAATCGAAGCTTAAAAAATCGATTCTTTTTTCGATTTTTTTCTTTTGAATCGATTCATGAATCGATTATTAAAAGCAAGAGATCGATAACCGATTTTTTCCAAAAATAATTTCATTTTATTTCTAATTCTACAAAGAAACATGTGTTAAAATGAAACAGGAAAAACGTTATTGTTAATTGTCACTTTTTAGTTTTTACTCTTTGTTATCAACGAACCCCCATGTGCCTCTGTACCTATAACTACATATTATATGTATACGCAATATCTTGTCCAGTAGTCCTAATAGTATCCAATAGCACCAATATGTATATTGTATACACTTATACAGTATAATATATATATATTAAGTACTACTATGAAGACTATTAATACAAAAGAAAGCAAGACCACCTATCTGGCAAACCATCCCTTTCCCATATAAGCGATTTATTTAGAAAACATTTTTTTGTCAGTTTGTTTGAAATTTTTGAATAAATTTGGTTCATTCCATGGTATTCTTCCTACATATTCGATTTCGTTGTTTGTTTTGTTTATTTGCTATAATTATAATTGAAAAGTTAACTCATCGCCTTTATAAGTATAATGTAAGGCGTTTTTACACGATATTCCCCATGTACTATCAATTAAGTCCCTTAACAAAAATTATCAGCTAATTTTACTAAACTTTTCAAAATTTCGATTTTTTAGATCAACCTTACAGAATCGATTCTTTTTTAGCCGATTTTTTTTTGAATCGATTTTTTTAATTTCGATTTAAATCGATCCAAAAATCGATCTTTTTCTTGGAGAATCAACATCTCTACTTCTAATTGGAGATATAAAAGTAATTAGGGAATACTAGTAACTTGTACATAATTTCTATAATAATTCTTTCTATTGCCAAGTAAATGTATATATTTTACTTGATACAGTTTCTAATTTTACCACTAAAGGCGCTTGCATAACTGCATCGCCAATCAAGAGAATATAAGTCAATTTATGAGGACGTTATACTACTACAAATGAACGCAAAAAAAAAATAAAAAAATTGAAATTTGTTTAATTAGAGTCATAATATATGTTCATTTTGCTTTAAAAAGGTTTAAGAGTGAAATAGTTTCGAATAATTAACCAGAAAAAGTTGTAAAAGGTATGAAAAAAGTGACCTTTAACAGTAAGGTTGCACAAATGTCCTTGTACAAATGAAAATTATATTATTTTGCAAAAACCAGTAAATGGACATCGTATAAGTACTAACTTTGGAAAAGTCAAACAATATTTAAAAAAAAAATATTTTTAAAAAACAATTAAAATAATAATTTTGTACAATCAGCGTCCCGATAAATTTGACAATGACATACAGGAAGGATTCTTTTTATAATACACGCGCGAAAAAGAAAGAAACATATTTCGTAATCTTTTTAAGAAAAAAAGAAATATATTTTTATTCCTTTTAAGAATGTACTACGAATATATAATTTGTATACAGGATGTGTCATGTATTAAAAGGATGTGCCATGTATTAAATATGAAATGCATTTTTAATACGAAATAGATTTATTTTTTATAAAAGTATAAGTTTTTAAAGTATAAGATTATTAAATATTTTGTACTAAAATGTATTGCAAACAATTATCATATACATTTGTATTCTATGTATACACATCGAAATCGCAAGTCATAGTTATCAATCGGTATATTCTGAATTTATATTTAAAAAGAGATAGAAATTTAATTGCATTTCTATTTGATCAGGGTGTATTATAAAAAGAACCCTTGCTCTATTTGTTCACCATGAGCGCTGTCGTTGAATCCTTGTATCCCCTTATATATAGTAAAGTCCACGGGCATATAAGTTGCACAAAATTGCAAAAACCTAGTCAACGATTGACGTCGTTTGCTATAGAACAGTGTTTTTAAACCTTTTCCATGGCGCGACCCCCTTAGTATGGAAAAATATTTCGCGACCCCCTACCCTCCGCTATTACCAATTTTTATTTTTTCATCTTATAAATATCGAATCCGTTCATCATTATTAATTATTTTCATAGTTAGGTATCGATTAAATACGTAATTAAGGACTTGAAACAGGCGTATTTTTATATCCACATCGAAATTGACGACTTATAGTAGCTTCTGAAAGCGCACGTGGCGTAAAAAGTGACATGCGCACGTGCGACGGTCGTCACCGTTTAACACTTCCGAGAGTAATCCATTTGAATTCTTTGAATTGTGAACTCGCGTTAGTGTTCAAATTTATTGAATTGCCTTGTTTAGTAGTTGCTCACTTATTATTGTCTAATATTCAAAATTCTATGCTCATTGTAATTATTGAAAATGGATAAGTTTTTGGAAACATATGCACAACCGTCAGCTTCAAGTTCCAATGAGAGTAATAAAACAAGACCAAAGAAAAAGTGTCTATATGACGACTGTTGCAGCCATGCAACATATATACCTTAATTGTCCAATGCATTGCCTATGCTTGCATAGTAAAATTGACGGGCCTTAATCAACTGCCTGTTATAGGCGGTCAGTAGAAAAATTGTCACCAAAGTGTTTTGAACCTAATAGATACATATATTGTTGCTAACCATTTTGTGTAATCAACCTTAACTATTTACGAGTTACCGTGTAAAAATCGATTCTTCGACGCGTACAAAGTGCGTTTACCAGCTAGCTTGCCGTGCTGGGTGTGAACAGTTTAGTGTTTTCCCTTTTGCCCATTCCTTTCCCTCGTGTAACACGAAGAGTGTCCACATCAAAGCAGAGGTAAGTCCACATTTTGTAGATTATACAGTTCACAATTAATTTCGATCAAAGAAAACCAAAGGGGCCAAACCAGCCCTTTGTTTGGACCTTCGAACCGGATTTCGGTTTTCGCGGTAATTCAAACTCAATTCGTAATTTTTGTTACCAAATTTGTAGTTTTCGTTTCCGAATTTGTAGTTTTCGTTTCCGAATTCGTAAGTTATTGCCAAATTTTATTGCCATAAATTGATAATTTTGTTCCTATCGTTAGATATTTCCTCATAAATTCTTAAAATTTATCGAATTTTCGAATTTAAGTATTACATAACTTGTGCAAGTTAAGGCATAGCATTTAATTTACCGCGCATTTACTTATGTCCATCCAGCTAGAAAGAGAGAATCTTGCCCATAAGATACACATATCGCATTTATTTGTGTACGATCAATAAGCTCTATCCTTTTTTATATTAAATTTAATTTATTATATTTTTGTAATTTGTTGAAAATTGAGGTGCACACGCATACATACATACATAAATAAACTTTTGTCTTAAATAATTTGTAAACAACCGAACCTTTGTCTAATTGCATGTTTATACGGAACCAACAACTGAATTTAATTTCATAATTGTTTTGATTCGTTTTATTTACATAATCAGCTGGCATTTATTTTGTACATAATTTTGTCACATTTATATTTAAATTTTCAATATGTCGAAAGCTGAAAAATTGGAAAAAAATTTAAACAGGCTCGTAGCTAGACAACAATCGTTGTTTAACCGCGTTCAATTGATATTTGATTTAGCCACTGCATTAGATAATCAAATTGATCCAGATAGATTAAAAACTTTCCAAATTCGTTCTATTCGTTTACCAGAAGTCAAGTTGGAATTTCAGAATATCGTACAACAGATAGTTGAAGTAAAACAAGAACTTAATCCAGATGAATTACCTAACTACGCATCGTTGGATTCATTTGATGATCTTTGTGAATTTATAGAATATGTCGCTCAAAAAATTATACCTCAACCCCAGTCTGATATACCTCAACCCCAGTCTACTGAATCCAAACCGCGTATGATAAACATGCCCAAAATTAATTTGGTTAAGTTTAGTGGAGAAGATGTCTCCCTTTGGCCCTTATTTTACGAAAACTTTAAAAGTTTAATACATCAAAATATCGACTTGTCAGCTGCTGAAAAACTACAGTATCTTTTGGGGAGTTTAGAAGGAAAAGCTTTAAAGTGTTGTAATTCAGTAGATGCTATTCCAGATAATTATGAAATTATTTGGAATTTGTTAGTGCAAAATTATCAAAATAAAAGATACCTTGCTTCCTCATATTTTGAAAAAATTTTAAATCTTCGTCCTATTCCTAACGATAATCCTGCGAATTTGCAAAGCTTTTTAGAAAAGTTTGATCTAAATGTTTCAGCACTGAAACGTTTACAGTTACCAAATCTTGCAGATTTTATGTTAGTCTATATAGCGCTCTTAAAATTACCTCAGAATCTCGTGAATAATTTTGAATTGTTGAAAAACAACGATGAAATTCCACAATATGATGAATTAATTGGATTTATTCGACACCAAAGTAAATCGATGGTAAAGATAGAAAAACCTCGTCACACACAAAACTACAATTTACCCTCAACATCTAAATCACCCAAAACGTTTGTGGCTAATGAAAATGTCCGAAGGAATTGTGTTGCTTGTAAAAAGGATCCACATTTGTTAATCCAATGCCAAATATTTAAAAAATTTTCCCCAGATAAACGGTTTCAAATTGTAAAAGAAAATAATTTGTGCTTAAATTGCTTTTCCTCGAAACATCATTTATCGTCGTGTGATTCCAAATACGCATGTCGCGAATGCCGTCAAAAACACCATTCGTTGCTACACCGTTCCCCTCCCAAAGCTTTCGATAACTCAAAAACTCAGTTAGTTTCAAATGATCCAGTACCTAGAACTTCAAAGGATTTAACCCATTCATTGTGTACTACAAACAGTGAAACCCCTTTAAACAACCGAAATAATTTAGTATTGCTTTCGACAGTCATAGTAAAGGTTAATGACAGGTGGAATAGAGAACAAAGCTTACGTTTTCTACTCGATAGTGGTTCTGTTTCGAATCTGATAACTTTGAATTGTTGTAAACGTCTGGGTTTACAAACTTCAAGATATTTTTCAAACGTTACAGGTATTGGAGGAGTGACAAGTCCCATTAAAGGAAAAACTCAGTTTGTTATTAAATCCAGTATCAATCATGATTATTCCATCCCCATTGATGCACTTGTTGTCGAAAAGGTCACGAATTGTCTTCCTGATATGCCTGTCGATACACAAAAACTGGATTATTTGGAATCTTTACCACTGGCGGATCCCACATACCATACACCTGGAATAATAGATGGAGTTTTGTCCGCTTCAGTTTTCGTTCAAATTCTAGGATCTGGACGAATTGTTGGCCCACCGGGTACACCTACTGCACTTCAAACTTCGTTGGGTTTCGTAATTGTCGGTAATGCTCCCATTTTGGAAAACAAAAACATGCATTCGTATTTTTCTTTCTTAACATTAGAATCCCTTGTCGAGAAAATGTGGAATCTGGAAGATTTATCGCCTCCTATTGTTGGTATGGATGATGAAATTTGTGAAAAATTATTTGTTGAGAATTTTAAACGTGAACCTAGTGGAAGATATATCGTTGCTCTACCATTCCGAGAAGATCCCTCGCTCCTCGGTGATTCATATTCCTTAGCCCTTCGTAGATTTCAGTCTTTGGAAAAACGTTTTGAAAGGTCTCCACAATTAAAACAATTATATTCACAATCCATTCGAGATTATTTGGATCAAAATCATATGATTTTGGTACCTAATGATACTACAGTGAAACCTAATTATTATATTCCACATCACTGTATTTTCAAACCAAACAGTAGTAGTACCCCATGTCGTGTTGTCTTCGATTCGTCAGCTAAAACCCTTTCGAAATCGAATAAGTTACTCTCGTTAAATGATATTTTATACACCGGTCCTAAATTACAAAATCACATTTTCACAATTCTTATTAATTTTCGCCTTTTCCCTATTGCAATGACCGCTGATTTGAAAAATATGTTTCGGCAAATCAAGATTATTGAAGAACACCATAAATTTCAAAGAGTACTTTGGCGTTTCGAACCAACACAACCCATAGCAACCTACGAACTTACCCGAGTTAGTTTTGGTGTTCGATCGTCTCCGTACCTTAGTTTACGAACCATTAAACAACTGTTAACAGACGAAACCAAGAATTACCCACTAGCTGTCAGTTATGCCGATCGAGATATGTACGTTGACGATTTGGTATGCAGTGTTCCCACTATTGAAGAGGCAAAATTTTTACAACCTCAGTTAGTTGAATTGTTCGCAGCAGGTGGTTTTCCATTAGTCAAATGGTCATCGAATTCACTTGAATTATTGTCGCAGATTCCTAGTGAAATCACACTGAATAAATCGGTTACATTTGATGATTCATTGCCAATTTTAGGTTTACAGTGGAACCCGTACAGCGATGACTTTGTTTTTAAAATAAATTCCCAGTTATTGCCTTGCACTAAACGAAACATACTTTCATGTGTAGCCCGTATATTTGATCCATTGGGATTCTTGGCTCCCGTGATCCTACAAATGAAATTACTAATAAAGGAATTGTGGAACTTAAAATGTGATTGGGACGACCCTACTCCAACTGAAGTTGAAAATGTGTGGTTGAATATCATATCGGAATTTGAAGTTTTAAATAATTTAAAAATACATCGCCCTATTTTGTGTAGTGAACCAAATAGATGTAAAATCTTATTGATCGGATTTTGTGATGCCTCCCAAATGGCCTTGGGTGCTGCGGTATTTGTTCGTGTCGAAAATCCTGATGGTCAAATTCACACTAGTTTACTGTGCGCTCAATCCAAAGTTGCACCTATGCAAAGTACTACGTTGCCTAGATTAGAGTTGAATGCGGCGGTTTTACTTTCGAAATTGTTAACGCACATATGTGATACCTATTCGCTCCGTACTGAAATTAGCAATATTTATGCCCTCTCAGATTCCATGATCACGTTAGCGTGGATACACTCCAATCCAAAACGGTGGCCAGTCTATATTTCAAACCGCATTAGTAAAATTCAACAAAATTTATCCTCACGTTATTGGCATTTTGTACCTGGAAAATTGAATAGTGCCGATTGTATTTCGAGGGGCTTATCCCCACGCAGTTTGATTAACTCAAATTCGTGGTTTTCTGGACCGTCATGGCTTCATGATAACCCAGAACACTGGCCAATTAAAAGTTTTGATGATTACGAAATTGTAACTCCAGAATGTGAAAATTTAGTTTTTACAGTCAAACCCAGTATACTTTCGCCTTTGTATACTATTATAAATTATTTTTCGTCGTGGTCCAAGATGTTGAATTCGACGGTTTATGTTTTGCGATTCATCAAAATCCTCCCAAAATCTCCTAACATTCGCGCCTCTGATTTAAATATGGCCGAATTATATTTGTTACGTGCCGTCCAACAGAATCATTTCGCAAGCGAATTTAATGCGCTTTCGAAGAATATTTCAGTTTCCAATAAAATACTCAAGTTAAATCCATTTCTACAAGACGGAATTATACGCGTAGGCGGACGACTTTCTAATGCCAGTCTGAGTTATGACGTCCAACACCCTATTGTGTTACCTAAAACGGACCCTTTAATTAATTGTTTGATTGATTATACTCACCGAATAAATTGCCATACGGGTCCCCACTTAACACTTGCCTTGCTTCGCCAGAAGTATTGGATTTTGTCAGCTCGTGACACTGTACGTCGCCGCATTTGGGCTTGTAATCATTGTTTTCGGTCTCGTCCCAAATCCATTATGCCACACATGGCAGACTTACCAGCACCAAGGGTAAATCAAAATAAAGCATTTTTGCATACTGGAGTGGACTATACTGGTGCCTTTTTAATTACTCTCTCTAAACATCGGGGAATCAAGTCACAAAAGGCATATGTTTGTTTATTTATATGTCTAGCCACAAAAGCTATCCATTTAGAGTTGGCTTCGAGCCTGTCTACCGAAGCATTTATTTCTGCCTTTAAGCGTTTCGTATCTCGCCGCGGTAGTTGTGCTGTTTTATATTCCGACAACGCAACAAACTTCGTTTCAGCAAAAACACAGTTTGACGAAGCTTATTCTTTGTTAAAATCTCAAGAATTCAAAGACAAATTCCAGCAAGAACTTAACATTCATCGTATTGAATGGAAATTTAATCCTCCCACCGCTTCACACTTTGGTGGAATTTGGGAAGCCAATATCAAAAGTGTGAAGGTTCATTTAACTCGTGTTATTGGTTCCCAAATTTTGACCTTTGAGGAATTCACCACCGTCTTGGCGCAAATAGAAGCCTTGTTAAACTCCAGACCTTTATGTTGTTTGAGTGATGACCCAGCGGAACCTGTAGCCTTGACTCCGGCTCATTTTTTGTATGGATCCCCATTAAATTGTTTGCCTTCCGAAAATGTGTCCGACATTCCCGTACCTCGTTTAACCCGTTTCAAACTATTGGATTCCTTAGTACAATCCTACTGGAAAAGGTGGCACATCGAATATTTAACAACGCTTCAGATGCGGCAGAAATGGAATTTGCCCAACAATCCCATTAAAAGAGGTACCATTTGTGTCATTATTCAAAATAATATACCCCCATTACAATGGCCCTTAGCTATTGTAACGGAACTTTATCCCGGAAAGGACGGGATAACTCGTGTAGCTTTAGTTAAAACCAAACATGCACAGTATGTGCGACCTGTGGCAAAATTATGTCCTCTACCGAACCAGTAGTTATTCCAGAACTGCATAGTCCCTTTTGCATTAGTTTTAGTTGTATATATATATATATATATATATATATATATATATATATATATATTAGCTTAGTATAGTTTACCTATTAAAATTCGTAACTTTATATTTGTTTGATAATAATTTTATAATTTTTGATACTGAACCAATAAATAATTCCTATATTATGTATGTATGTATGTGTCACTATTCGTACGTATATCCATAAATTGGTGATTCGTTACACGGATCATTTTCCCCCGCCGGAGGATGTTGCAGCCATGCAACATATATACCTTAATTGTCCAATGCATTGCCTATGCTTGCATAGTAAAATTGACGGGCCTTAATCAACTGCCTGTTATAGGCGGTCAGTAGAAAAATTGTCACCAAAGTGTTTTGAACCTAATAGATACATATATTGTTGCTAACCATTTTGTGTAATCAACCTTAACTATTTACGAGTTACCGTGTAAAAATCGATTCTTCGACGCGTACAAAGTGCGTTTACCAGCTAGCTTGCCGTGCTGGGTGTGAACAGTTTAGTGTTTTCCCTTTTGCCCATTCCTTTCCCTCGTGTAACACGAAGAGTGTCCACATCAAAGCAGAGGTAAGTCCACATTTTGTAGATTATACAGTTCACAATTAATTTCGATCAAAGAAAACCAAAGGGGCCAAACCAACGACAATTATTTAAAATTCGGATTTACTGTTGTTGAAAATAAGTCGCAATTTTGAAACTTTATCGCGCAAAAGTATGAAACTCTCATATTAATGTAACCATTAATTAACCTTCTTTTTATTAAATATCATATATTTAATAAAAAGAAGGTTAATAGAGTGATTTTATTTTTAAAGTACTGCGACCCTCTTAGAAACGCTTCGCGACTCCCTAGGGGGTCGCGACCCACAGGTTGAAAAACACTGCTATAGAAGTTTCACTTTTTAAACAATGGGCGGGCTTACATGAGTAAGGCACGTATCACAATTTTTTTTTTTTAAATTTTAAGCTGATGTTCCGGAAGTACCCACCAAATGTATCGTATCAACACGTCGAGTCCATGTACAAGCTCAAGTTCAATTCATCGACTTCGAAGGCCGATCAGATGGTGAATCACTACTGAAAATTTTATCGCAGTTAAGACCTCGTAGAGTCATTGTGGTACGTATTTTAACTAGATTTTGTAATATTGATAAAAAAAAAATTCTTAATAATCTCCTAGGTACGAGGAACACCAGCAAGTACAAAGGCCATCGAAGAACATTGTCGGGATAATGTTGGCGCACGCGTATTCACCCCGGCAAAAGGAGAAATCGTAGATGCAACCACAGAAACACATATTTATCAAGTACGATTAACAGACGCCCTTGTGTCGCAATTGGAATTTCAAAAAGGAAAAGATGGTGCGGAGTTGGCGTGGATTGATGCTCAAATTAATTTTAAGGATAAATTAGCGGATGCTAAACCAGCTCAACAAAGTCAAGACGAGGAGATGGAAGGTTTGTACATAATATTTTTTTTTATTAATAAGCGAGTTGAAAAATTTGTCAAAAATATTTTTAGCTATTTATTTGGATAAATTATAAGTAAAGAAATTTTTTTATACCTCTGGCATTCAAAAAAAAAAGTTGAATTATTAAACAAAATTTTTTTTTTTTTGATTACGTTTTTTGAAAGCTGATTATGTATAGAAGGTGGTTTTATCAAAAAAAGGTAAGGAAGTTATGGGACAGTTAAGGTACTTATCTTATTACGCAACAATAATTATTACATCAAATAAAGCAGACTTCGTGGTACAAGTGCAAGAATGGAAAGTTGAAGAAGTATTATTACATGGCCCATATATTGCGAAGAAAAATTTTAAACGTGTTTTTATGAAACTACATTTTTCAAATCGACATGGACGTTAGCTTTTAAATGAAACGACAGATTGGGTTGATTCTTATTTTATTTTAAAGTAAATGGAATTTGTTGGAGGTTATTTCTATAAAATACAAAGTTTTTTTCTTATTTTAAATATTTCTAGTTTTTGTACGATACCTTCTTGTAGGATATTTTTTTTGTGACCTTTTATTCACAGTATGTACTCTGAGGGGCATTCTTTTAATAAGCCGTATAAATTTAAATAATCACGTTAAATATTTCTTCGTGGTTTTTCACGATATAAATACTTAACTTCTGAAGTATAGCCATATTCAAAGATTATGGATTAAAAGCAATCAGGCACCATGTTAGAAATTGTTGTTTTAATGTAATGCATTGTTTTAATCACAGACAGTGGCGTAGCTGTGGTGACTGGCGCCCTTGGCCAGACTTGAAAGTAGCGCCCCCTGTTTGATAAAAAGAGATGGGAGGGTTCAGTAACTTAATAACTTAAAAAATCCGCCCTCTACCCACAATCACATCATACGTTTCTTCTCATCTTTTGCACAAACTACAGCCACCTGCGCTACTGGGCACGATTTATCGAACTTCACAGAATTACGCGATAACGACACCCATTTTTGTTTCCCAGACTTATAGAAATGCTAGATATCTTTTTACTTTCAACAGTTTAAACTTATAGTCTAGTTTATGACTAGCGAGTGTAGCCATATTTATGTTAATTGTTATTTTATCTCATTGTCAGTCTGTGTTTTTGAGTAATTTTTTCAATGTTCTTACAATCAGATGATGTCTATACTTTGACGATTAAGCGAAACCATCTCCGGCGCCCCTGGTGGGAGCCATCTTTACCATCCGCTTGCCATGCCACTGATCACAGAACACTAGAAGGAAACTAAAATCAAAATTGTGTTGCTCGCTTGGAGTCATTTGTTGGTCTGTCACAGCTCAAGCTGATTAGTCGCGTATCAGCTCTGCAAGAGCAAACATGCATTGTTAGATCGTGGTTAGGTCATTGTTACCAGATACATACAGTCGTTCCACAGTACATATATCCACACATACTAATATCCACTATACTACACATACAAACACAAACTCTGAATATGTATATAACATATAGGGGGGGATTTTCTACCTTTTTTGGCGACACTGGATTAGGCCGTATGAGATAGCTAGTTATATTATATCTATGATGTTAATTTTTTGAATGTGAGCCCTCTGTTTTGTAACGGTATAAGCTCCGTTACGTAACGTTAGGCAAACAAAATTTTCTGGCGAACTCCAGCATAGTTGGTATTTCAAAGAGGGAAAAATCGAAGTGCCCGTTTTGCAGAACCGCCGTTTTCTTAACTTTCGACTACAGTCGGACTCATGTATTTTCAACCTGGTGGGACTAATCCACTCATGTATTTTTAACTTCTTCTCCATCCTCACTTAGTGGCAGTCATAGAACCACGTGATAGACTTAGAACCAATCACAAAAAGCCCGCACAAATGTTTACATTGTAGATACGTGTACTTCCCCAGTGAATAACCTTAAAATGATAAAATGTCAAGTGACTTCAGATGAGACAGATGAAGCCTACATATAAAAAAGTGTGGTCCGAAAGTTGCAATAAGCTGCATTTTTTACTGCTTACTGACTAGTCGTCCATCGGCTCTACAAGAGTACACAATCATTGTTAAGTAAGTAGTGGCTCTTGATTGTTACATCGTGTTAGTAGCAGGTACATGCATACTGTTGTTGGGTAGTATGTATCCACTCCCACCATGCACCTCGATCACATACATATTGAGTATTACACATACTAACACACAAACACAAACTCTAAATATGTATACTACACACACAAACACAAACTCTAAATATGTATATAACCATAGAGAGGGGTGGCTTCGCTGCCAAGTTTGATGACGTAAAATACTGACGACAGCCGGATTGCTAACTATCATATAGTAGTTTGGCCCCTTGCAAGTGACTGACACATGATAAATAAAAAAGTGGAAAATGAAAAAAGTGTAATAAACTTGTAATAAAATTATTTTTTAAACACTTGGGAATAAAGTAAAACCATATATTTATAGGATAAAGTCACTAATAATCGATCGGTTAATCTGACAGTTACTTTTTTGTGTTAAAGTATTGCGTGAAAAGTGAGGACCAAAAACTTGAAAATCTACAGTAAAATCCACAGAATATTATCAGAAGGGATGCAACTATCTCTTTTTTGTAATCACCAGTGTGCATTTCTGGGTACGTTAGGCTACTTAGTAGTCATTCGTTCAGTGGTAGTCCATGAGTGTAGTTCAATTATTGTGATCACGTTCTGATTGTTTAGTCATTATTGCCACCGCCGTGTTATACGGTATATGTACCACATACATACGTATGTAATATTATGTATGTGTATGCAAGATAGGTTACTTCAGTCACACATATAACATAAATCACACAAACACACAAACACACACTAAACCGAGCGCACATATTTAAAATTTAAGTGAGGATTTTCTATTTTTGTTTGGTTACACTAGTTTCAGTAGTATAGAGATAGTAGCGTTCCTTCTGATATTATATTCTGTGGTAAAATCAGTTGAAAATAGATGGTGTTGAAAATACATGTGTCCGACTGTACTTAGTAATTTTATTGGTATATAAAATATTATATATTTCATTGCATATAACATAAAAGCCCCTATACTGGAATGTGATTTTATGTCCGAACAGTTTTGACATTTATATATTAATGAAGTTATTTCTGAAAGAGACCTAAGAGATAAGAAAAATTATTACTAATAGAATGATTATTTTTCAATTTAAATTCACCTCGCATTTAATGTTTCCTTACTTAATTAAAGAAATACATATATATTAAACAATTTTTGTTGAATACAGTATTTTGATCATTTATTTACGTCTAATACTTAAACCATTCTGTTTCCTACTTTGACGTCTAGATGTTACTCTATGTGTCATATTACTCATATTACACGTCTGTTTGTGTATCGGTTCCCAGCTCCTAGTGTCATTAATATTTCTTTGTTTGGATATAGATGTCGACATTTTGTAAAAGAAAAACATTAATAAATAAAAATTTTTGGGTTGTATTTTTTTTAAAACATATTCATTGGATTAAAAAACTTTCTTTCATACTTATTAAGAAAAAAAAAATGGGTGTTTAATTTATTTGTCAATTTTTATAAGCCAGTTTAATTACACACCTAAAAATAGTGTTCCGGTATAGGGGCTTTTACGTTATGTATGTAGTATAATAAATATATGACCAATATGGATATGAAAAAATGTCCCAACATCACGGCACAGACAATATTAGTTCTTTCTTTCTCTTTGGAGAAATTTGGTTCGTTTTGCGCAAATGCGACTTTTTTTGTGAAAATATCAGTTAAAGGTATATGCCGGATACGCTGCTTGGCGCTGCTATTGTTTGTAAAACCATATGCGGTTAAACTTTTTAGTTCATTATTATTAATTATTAATAATACATATATTATTATTTTAAATTTCTTTGAATTTTGACTTTTAAATTTATTATTATTATATTTTTGTCATATAATATTTTTAAAAATGGTTAAAATGTGTTATTTGGTGTGATTTTTAGTAATTTAGTTATTTGTAGCTTTTACTCATATCTCTTAATGATAATGTTAAATGAGTTAACCCCCCCCCCCCAAAAAAAAAAAAATAAATAAATAAATAAATAAATAAAATGGGAAACCAAAAGGTGAAAAACTTGAGATCAAATAACTAGGTTGATTCTTTACAACTTTCTATATCACTTTGAATTCAAAATTTCACGCAAAATTGTTTTAAAAATCCTTATTTTTCTCGTGCCTTTCGGTATGATTTTGTTAATATATGAACAGTAAACATTAATAATATAAAGAAATTATATTTAGGTAAAACAGAAAATTAAAAAATTTTGAATAAATTAAATAAAGATAATTTTGAAGTATATAAAAGATTTTATGGGCGCAAGCACAAAAAACCTCTAGAAATTGAGGTGAGAACAAAAATTGTATTATTTACATAGTTACCAATCAAACGAAGTAATTATGTTTTTAAATGAGTGAGTGAGTAAACTACTATCTATTAATATAACAGACAAAGATAAATTCAGATGTAGTTAAAAAAGTTCTTTTTGGCTTGCGCCCATAATACTTATATTTTATATTTATTTACAACGTATGACATACAGATTTTTACACTTTTAAATTTTAGTAAATAAAAAAAAACTTTTGCACATCAAATTTTTTAAACTTATATCATTTTAAAATACGCGCAAAATTTATCTATTGAAGCCACTAATTGAAGCACCTGCGCAA
This sequence comes from Brachynemurus nebulosus, assembly GCA_035578155.1. Classification (NCBI taxonomy): domain Eukaryota; kingdom Metazoa; phylum Arthropoda; class Insecta; order Neuroptera; family Myrmeleontidae; genus Brachynemurus; species Brachynemurus nebulosus. Next base: position 13,643 of record JAPWDM010000041.1, on the reverse strand, counting down.
AACAACTCAAGTGTCCCTACCCGATGTCTATCCATTTCACTTCATCGGAACCACTGCCGCTTATAGAGATTGGTCATATATTCTTATACTGCATATTATATGTTTCATTGGCAAATTTCAAAATTTGATTTTGTATAACTTTTACGAGAGCTATAATCCACGCTAATTGAATATTTGTTACCTGAACAGTTACGTTGCAACGCATGTAGTGTGGTCCATTTCACTTAAATTTAACCATGCTTCGTCACTTTGAATTTAAATAATTTCCGTTTTCTTAGCTATATCTCTTTCATTATTGCATTTACGTAAATTTGAAAATTGCAGTTTGTTTTTAGAAAACAATAGAAGATTGATTTGTTTCAAATATAAGAATTATTTAATTTTTTAACGAAATCTCAGGATCAATTGTATTTGAAATGAGGTATAACTATAAGCTTACACAGCCTTATTTTTCGATAAAAAAGTTTTCTCTATACTTCAGTATCTAGTAAATATGTATAAGTAAAAATTCCGGGCTTACAAAAAAACAAAAAAAAAAAAAACAATCAGAAAAAACATCTTATTTTTATATGAGAATCCTCCCCTTAATCATTTAAATTTCTGATGGAAAGTAAAATAACTGTTTTTATATTAGCGAGAAGTACGCTATGACAATTTCAGTCATAATATATTCAGTGATGATGATTCAGGTTTAAAAATTTTATTTTTTTCAGTTGATGAACAAATTCTCACGCTAGAACCATTGAATCCGAATGATATACCACCGCACGAGACAGCCTTTGTGAACGAACTGAAACTTTCGGATTTCAAACAAATTTTAACACGACAAAATATTCCATCGGAATTCAGTGGCGGTATTTTATGGTGTTGTAACGGTACAATAGCACTTAGAAAGGTAAAATTATTTTGCATATTTGAATTATATTTTACTTTAATGAAATTTATATTTTCTAGGTGGAAACCGGTCGAATTACATTAGAAGGATGTTTGTCCGATGATTATTATAAAGTACGGGATCTCTTGTATGAACAGTATGCAATAGTTTAAGATGCTTTTAATTTAAATGTCTTTATAATTTCTTAAAACAAGAAAAAATGTTATTTTGTTATATAAATCAGTTTTTACTAAAATACACTTTTTTTAATAAAACGTAATTATTAGTTTTTTTCTTTTTAGAAATCATGATATAAAATCTTTAACCCCTTATTGCATCAATTCTGAAGGAGGTGAAGAAAAAAATTTTTTTACTGATAATGTCTTTCACTTCTTTTATTTTAGTAGTCAAATTAAGAAAAAAAATTAAGTCTTATTGTTTAGAAATTACTTAACGAAGCCCCATATATGGCTTCGTATGCATTCTAGTATTATAATTATAATCGATATATGACTTCGTATGCGTTAAATAAAAAATACAATTTATTATGTTTTATGAAAATCTGTATGCCATTTTATTTGCCATTGTAACATAAATAAACTTGACACTTTCCACATTTGGCGAATGAACGGAATTTTGAGCAGTTTTGACATAATTGTCAATTTAGTTTTGTCCATTCGGGGAAATGGTCACCTTATCTGATCGCACAGACTTCAAAGGGAGGTCTTGATGCCTAGTTGGAGTTTTTCGTGCTTTTTTAATGAGTATAGGTGAGCCGGGCAAGCTAGATGGCGTACCTTTTCGGCTTGTTGCAGTACATTTTCTGGCGACCGAAGTTGATGGACTGCCTTGGCTGGTGAGAGTACTGGGGAATCAGAAGCAAAATCATCGTCACTCACGAAGCCATCACCAGGAATAGAATTGACATGCTGGGATGTACTATAAAAGCGATACGAAGCCATATATGCCCAATAATAATTTGGATTAAACGCATACGAAGCCAAATATGGTAATTTCAAAATAAGCCCCAAAAATCGAAGAAAACAAGAAAACACACACGAATTACAACTATTCCATGTTCTTGAATATATAAAGAATGTGTTTTGAAAATTTTTGATTTTAGTACTTACCGTTTTATTGTTTAGTTTTCACAAATAAAATTAGCACCAATTAATTGCACTGTAACGGCCGGACACTCTGAACATAACTTCAAATAATTTGATAACCTGCACTTAGCAAAGACAACAAAAATTACGTTCCGTTACTCGAAGGAGTATAAAGTTAGGATTTAACATTAGTTACAAAAAAAAAATTTTAATATGTTGGAAAAAAGATAGTAAATTTTTTTCAACATATTAAAACCTCTTGTATGCGATAAGGAGAGTAGTAAGGATTGGCCGGAGCGGGGCCCTCCTTCCCTCCTGCCGACTTTTTGAGCCACCTCGGGAGGAGGCAAACTACCGAGGCGGTTCTAGAAGCCTCCGGCGGTGGGTGGAGCAAAATTTGGTTTCCAACCTAACGATATCTAGTGAAATTTTTTCTAACCTAACAGAACAAAAGTTTCAAATGGAAAACGATTTTGCGTATGCGACTAAAGTGTGACTTGTATATACCTGAATACCCCCGGGAGAGTTTTAAGTTTATTGTTGGGATGTCATGAACCAAATCGTTCATCATCATTTTTTTGGCAAACTTGTTATACGATTTTTGTTAATTTTTCAAAAACCACCGATATTTTTAAATTTTTTTGGATACTGTGATAAAGTGACCATCTTCGCGTAAATTTTTAATATATTAAAGATTAGGTACTCATAAAATAAATACAAAAAAATACGGTGTGAAGTCTGAATGCGTCCCTATTCATCCTTGTCTACGGTAGCATATTTTTTATTGACATAAATATTAGAAACGCAGGAAAAGAGACCAGGAATCAACATAGAAGTGGATTATGGTACGATATATTTTCTGAAAAAAGTGCTTAGGACCAAAGTTATAGAGTTCAAAGTGATGCACTTGATGATGACTTTGAAGTTGACCTTGGGGTCAATTTCCAAAGTCATTTGAAAATCATTTAATATTTTTCAAAAGGAGTAGTTTACTTTTCATCCCTAAATGGTTCAAAGTATATTCGAACGAATTTCACATGCAAGATAGAAAATAAGTGATCAAGAAGTAATTTTGAAAAATACTTGCTCAACCGCAATCGGAAAAATAATAGTTAATCATATGTTCAATTGAATTCCTAATATGATAACTACAGAGTAGCAATAAAAATTTTTAAAAATTTTGAAAATTTCCAATATAGCATAAAGTTAATGTTTAACTTACAATTGGAGTGATATTAAATCTTTTCTTAACTTTACTTCTAAAATTACTTACAAAAATGTTTTCTTCTAATTTTTCTATAAATTTGCGCCTATTTTTCCATTTCGTCAGGTTTTCTTTTTTTTTTTAGAAAAATAACGCAACAAATCAATTTTGAAGATAGATTGAGTCAATACATGAAATTACTGCTTATAGGTACAGGATATGGTCAAAGTTCGGCAACGGCTAATCATTTTCAACTGACCTTGAAAATCGATTTCAAGGTCGACTTCAAGGTCACTATCAAGTGCATCACTTTAAATTCTACAAATTTGGTACTCAGCCCTTTTTTCAGAAAATATATCGTTTCAGAAATATTTAGCTATAACTGTTTTCATCTACAGGAGTTGAATGGTGTTTTCTACCCCTAAAAAGCGTGTTTAGCCGAAATAAAAAACACGTATTTAATATTTTTCGCTGTTTAATAAGTATGTTAAGTTTCATTCAAATTGGCGAGTATTAGTTGGGTAGTGTTATTTGTCAGAATGTTTTGCCGATCTAGTTTTTTCAATATTTCTTTGCTCGTTTTCAGAATTTGTATTTTAATTTCTACGGACAAATAACTCATTTTTTTCTTCGATTTGAGTAACTTTTATTTGCTGATGTTGACCATTAATTGATCGGAACATATCAAATATTTTTCAATGATTTTTTTAGCGAATTTCGAAAATTTTGAAAATTTTTTCACCGTTAGTAAGTTAAAGTATTTGAATTCATTAAGTAATTAAATGATGTCCACAAGAACCTTACGGACTACCATAAGTTATATGAGATCCCTAGGACCCTTTTTTTACTGTTAGGATAAACTTTTTACTAAAATTATTTTAGATGAATAAAGGTTATGTTGTATGAGTTCCGCTAGGGTTTACTGATCCCATTATTGTAAAAAATAAACTAACCGACCGATTTTGAAAATTTTTTTACTGTTAGAGAACTAAATTATTTTAGATGGATACAACTATGCTGCACAAAGTCCATTCGGGTTCTTGGGTCCCAAAAATATCAAAACTAATTACCCAGCCGATTTTAGAAAATCTTTTACTCTTAGAAAGCTAAACTATTTAAATAGGTACAGTTCTTAGATGAGATCCGCCAGTGCCAATATTTGGAAATTCGCTATGTTATGCAGATGCTGCGACAGGGGTATTTTTTAGAATTAAATGAATTTCTTGTATTACAAAATGGACAAAATATATCTATTGAAGCTCAAGAAGAAAATCAGTCCAGTTTATATGAAAGAAATGATTTCAAATGTATTCGTCATATTGGGGTACTATTAAAAAATAATATGTGTCTTTAAATAGTTTCATAATGAATAAAGATATTGAATAAATTATTACCTAAATAAATTTCTTTTTTTTTTTTTACTGATGTGTTCATTAAAAATTCTAAATCTTCATCTTCACTAGATTCAGAAACGAAAAAATCATCATTATCTAACACGTTCATACTAATTCAAAAGAAATATTTCAGAACAACAGTCTTTATTTTATTATTAATAGTCTTATCTTATTTTATTAAAAAAAGAAAAAAAAACGGTAAATCAATCAGTTTTCAAAAAATTCAGTAAAATTATCTATTGCGCAGGTTTAACAAGTAGTTCACATTTCGATACATGCTCTTGACTGTCGACTAATTTGACCATACATGAATCAGTTCATGTACTAATCAGCATTTATGTTGGAACATAAACCGGAAGTTAAAATTGGTACATAAATATGTACTATAACTTGTTGGAACGCTAACTTCATTATGCGCATGCTATAACCGTACAATGTACGATATTTACGTTTGTTGGAACAAAGCTTAAAAATAATCAAACTCAACAATCAGTTTTAAATCAACAAATAAAATTCAAATGTACGCTACCGTATTTTAAAACAATGTCCAAAGCCAACAATCAATTTTAAATTAACCAACAGGAAAGAAATGTATCTACATAAGGCTAAATATGTACAACTTATTTGTTAAATTCTCTTATTATACATCATTTGAGGACGGAAATCACTATAATGTTTTGTGTATTATTGTTTGAAAAAATTCACTAAAAAATTTCTTGAAGATAATATTAACATTTTTTAAATTTTGTTTTATTAAATTAAATTCAAGTAATGGCTGCGTCTAAAATAGTAAAATGACTGAAAAATTCAAATATTTAAGAAGGTACAGAAAAGAGTGGAAAAATGAACCCACGTTTTCAGGTAAACTACCTAATTCTTAATTTTTAATTCTTTTATATAATTATTATCGATTTACGTTGTAACATAGACATATATGATAACTGATTGTGTTAACATAGACATAACAATAACAATCAGTTATATCTAGGTATATAATTCAAGTGACAATGCGATAAAGTTCATTTTTTTTTTTTTTAATTTTCAAATTTTCGAATACCTATATGCTTGGATTTTAATCAAGGTAAAATTTTATTTGTCAGAAGATTTGTTCATTACTTGTTTTTTTAGTCGAATTTTTCCTTGAAAAAATTAGACTTATACAGCCTATACGATAAGAATGGCGAGAGGCGAGAGTAGGGGCGCTATCCGTTTTCGGACCCGTAGAACACGATTCTGTAGAAAAAAATGTCTGATATATATATATATATATATATATATATATATATATATATATATATATATATATATATATGTATATATGTATATATATATATATATATATATATATATATATATATATATATATATATATATATATATAAATAATATTTTCCCGCTACTTTTTAATATGTGTAGGGCCCCTCTATGGAAGTTAAGAGCTCAAATTTGGTAAATGGGGCTCATTTTCGATGCACCTAATACTATCAAAGTGGGGTCAAATTTTGCATGCGACCCAAACTTTAGAGGGGTGGTGGGGGGCAACAGAACAATAAAACTTTTTCAAACCGGTTGGAAATAATGTTTCGGTCAATTACCTACACCATATCCAAAATTCAGCTTCCTAGGATGATTTGGAGGGAGTAGAGGGGGAAAAATGATTTTTGCTGGATCTAATACGCCCACAGCCCCCCAGAATTAACGCAGAGGGTTGAAATTTGGTGTGTTGATAAAGTTCGTACCTAGGTTGTACTTTTTGGAGGTTTTAATATTTTTAAAGTAATGTGGAATCTCTAAAAGGCACTAGTTGGATACTAACTCAATACACGTACAAAATTTCAGCCCTTTAGGTTTTCTTAGAGAGTCGCTAGACGTGTTAGAAAAAAAAACAAAAAAAATTAAAGAAATATTGGCGTAAAAATCGTGGGAGTAAGGGTTAAAAGTTGAAACCTCCAAAAAGTAGTGGCTAGCTATTAACTTAACCTATACACAAAATTTCAGCCCTCTAGGGTTTATTTGGGGAGATTTTGACCCGAACGAAACTGTTAAAAAACAAGAAAAATCATGTTCTTTTTGGTATAAAAATCGTGGGGGTAAGGGTTAAAAGTTGAGACCCCCAAAAGGCACTCCCTTGATACTAACTAAATCTGAATAAAAATTTCAGCCCTCTAGGTTTATTTGGGTGACCTGTGCGAGTGGTACAAACTTCAAAAACGGCGAAAAAGCATGAAATTGTAGCTTAAAAATGGTGGGGGTGGGGGTAAAATATTAAAACCTCCAAAAAGTACAACCTAGGTACGAACTTTATCAACACACCAAATTTCAACCCTCTACGTTAATTTTGGGGGGCTGTGGGCGTGTTAGATCCAGCCAAAATACTTTTTTCCCCTTTTACTCCCTCCAAATCATCCTAGGAAGCTGAATTTTGGATATGTTGTAGATAATTGACCAAAACATTATTTCCAACTTTTAGAATTCTCATAGAGAAAGCATCTGCATATAGTCAAGTTATATAGCACATAAAGAATACATTGTATAACTTTCTTAGATTCTGTCATTTTTCTTTTATTTCGAAAAGAACAGCTTAAAAGTACAATTGGCGCATGCTATTACTATGCCCTGACTAATTAAAAAATGTAAAAAATTGTTAACTAAAGCTGAAAGAAGTTACTTTGATGATAGAACAGACGTCGTTTATATAAGAACAAACGTTTATTCATAATAAAAGGCCAGTAAAAAAAAAAAAACATAATTAGTATGTGGGGGGCTAATCTGAGTTTGCATTTTGACTGCTTTTGATCATAGTTTTTTATAGATAAACAATATACGAACAAACAATAATAAATGACGAACAATAAAGAACAAATGACGAACTAACGATATGTGAAGATTTAATTTCAAAAAATAATTGATGGGGGCTAAGGTATCGGAACCCCGACGCAGGGTGCAAGGGAAGTGAGATAATTTGGTAGGCCCGAACTTATAAATTACTTAATTTCCTGATGGACCAAAAGTTCAATTTTGGCCGCGAAATTTAAATTGAACTTAAAACCCGAACAAATTCGGAAAAATCATGACTTGACACCCTAGTTTTATCAGAGGTGGCAAAATCAAATGTGTAAAGTTAGCAGGAAACAATTATTAAAATTTACATAATTTACACGCTGATATAAGTCAAATCAAATAAAAATTATCTGACGCCATTAACAAATGAAGCAAAATTAGACGTACTGACGTACAAACTTAAGTTACTATAGTGACTCATATATGTACGTAGATCACGGCATAAGTCTTGTCGTACTGCACTTAAACATAACGCGGCGTCGATTTGTTTACTTTATTATAAAGTACCCTCTTTGTATTGTCTAAATACAAAATATAAACTATTAGCTATTAACACAATTTAATCGGTGACTTTTTAAATAGGTCGCTATAGAGTCGTTTCCAACTATCGGTTATCGTGCTATTATTTTCTACAACTTTCGTCGCGGACTACCGGCTAAACAGTGTGAAGAGGAAATGAAGCAGGTATTTGGAAAGGACTGTCCATCCTTAAGAACCACTGAGAGATGGTTATTAAATTTTAAGTGTGGGTTATTTAATTTAGAAGACGATCCTCGTTCAGGCTGGCCGATAGAAGTCATAACTGAAAAAAACATTGAACTTGTGAGAGAAGCTATTACTAAAGATAGACGAATCACATATAAACAATTAGCAGAAACTCTGAAAATTTCCGAAAGAAGTATTGGAAGAATTATATCGAACTATTTAAATGTTAGTTTGTACCCTGTGGATTCCCCACAAGTTGACCGGCGCACAATGGGAGACACGAGTAATTTGGTGCAAAAAATTTGCTAACTCAACAGACTTTTCAAGAATCTGGAATCCGAGTATTGGACCATCCACCTTATCGATGTTTAAGTTGTGATAGCACGTAAGTGACATTTTTTGGAAATTTTTTTTTATGCAGATGGATAGATATTAAAAATACGCATCTATCGATCCAGAAAAAATGGTACTTTTATAAAAACTAATGAGGAAGAACAATGTTTTTGACACCACGTATTATGCGGAACCTCAATTTTGTAAGGTTGACTCCGCGCCTCTTAACATACGTGATGTCTCAATTTCATGTTCGTCACTTACGTGCTATCACAACTTAAACATCGTTATAGTCCTGACTTGGCACCATGCGACTTTGGTTTTTTTCCGTTTGCAAAATCACAACTAAAAGACATAATTTTTCTTCGGAGGAAGAGCCTGGGAAACAATATGTGATTCCACTGAGAAAGCAAAATGGGAGCATTGGTTTGATGAGTGGTTCTTGCGTATGGGAAAATGTATTGAGTGCGGTGGAAAATATTTCGAGAAACAATAAATAGTTTTGTCATACGACAAGACTTATGCCGTGACGTATGTATAAAAAAATAACGAAGATCATTACAATTAAGCTGTTATGTAACAATTATGTTTGAGACTATTTTGACACTGTTTGTGAAATCAATTTATTGGTCCGGGATTGTATTTGATGCTTTAACGGAGAATCCCATTTTGATAAACGTTAGTCTGTTATACATTACATATAATATGTGCGATTGCATAACGATGCGATTAAACAAACATTGTATTTTTGATTGCTTTTAGTTGCTGAACGTGACTGTTATGTTTAGTGGTTCATTTACAATTTTTAATTAAAAAAAAAAAAAAAAATGGTTGGAATCTAATTTTACCAAAAAAATTAAATTTTAATGGTATTTTTTAAATTTTGTTTTAATTTATACCGGGTGTAAAAAAATAGAAATTAATACAATAATTTAAATAAATTAATTCTTTTGATTTCAAATCTTTTCCTAGCAACTTCGCCATAGCTGACATTTACATTTTGTTTGATTACAGAACTCAGTTGATAAATAACATTCAGTTATGCTTGATGATTAACTTACTGAATTTTTACAATTATTAATATTGTTTCAGTATGTAGAAGGAATTTTGGTAACATTTGACTGCTTTAACGATAAATCTACTCACAAGGATAGGTATCCAACAGTATCTCTCAAAAATTTTTGAAACTTTGGTGGATCGTAAATCTTATTAAAACTAATCCAAAGCCATATTTCGTTCGTGCCCATAAGCGGTTTAAGGGTGTGAAACTCACCCCTGAAAATTACGGTTTTTTTCAATTTTCTTAAATATCTTGGAAATGGTAAGAGCTTTGGTAGGGAAACTATGTATATTTGTAAATGGCACTTTAAAGATCTTTATTATGATACGAAAATTAGAGTTATAAAATCATTGGGGTTTCATCCCCCACCCCAACCCCTAATTTTATCAGGTATTCTTTGGTAAAAGAGGAGACTGTTATGTGTAAATAAAAGAATTTTTAATTAATATATTTTACATCACACCAGTTTATTTCCTGTTGCATAAATACACCCTTTGTTAATATTAACTTGCGAAAATTTTTAACTTTTTGATTTAATTTGAACAAAAATATGGACAAAGAATCTCGTATTTTAGTAATGAATTGTTACAAACTTACAATATACTTTAAAATACGTAATTTAGAACGACAAAATACATTGCACCCCCCCCCCCCCCCCCCCCCTCATGTTTTACTGATATCTATATAAATCTTATTTACTTATATATTTGTTTTATTTATCTATACAATTGTCAATATTTTAAGGTTTGTATTCTACACAATAATGTTATTGTTCATAAAGATGTTCAAAACACACACATACACTATACTTTGATGCTCCTCTTTCTTGTTTGGAAAAAGTAATATGTTACAGAATTTTCAAAACTTTCTGGTCGTTGGTCAATATATCCACCTTTATACCATCCATACTTGAACAAATTTTGAAAACGAGGCGACGAAAACTGATTGTGAGCTAGAGACTGAAGATTTAGAATATTGTTACGGCGATGTAAATCAACATCATATACTCATTTAGAATTACATTATCCGAAAATAATCTGATGAATTGTTTCCCAGAGTAGATATCCATAAACATCCAGAGGTTAAAATATTGACAATTGTATAGATAAATAAAAATAAATAAATAAGTAAATAAGATTTGTATAGATATATAGATATAGATTATAATTATAATAATTATAATATAGATTTGTATAGATAGATAGATTTGTCAAGTATGGTGGGGGGGGATGCAATGTATTTTTCCTTTCTAAATTATGTATTTTAAAGCATATCGTAAGTTTGTAACAATTCCTTACTAAAATACGAGATTTTTTGACCATATTTTTGCTCATTATTAAATCAAAAAGTTAAAATTTTTCCCAAGTTAATATTAGCAATAGGTGTATTTATGCAACAAGAAATAAACTGGTGTGATATGAAATATGTATATTAATTAAAAATTCTTTTATTTACACATAACAGTCTCCTCTTTTACCAAAAAATACCTGATAAAATTAGGGGTTGGGGGTGGGAGATGAAACCCCAATGATTTTATAACTTTAATTTTGGTATCGTAATAAAGATCTTAAAGTGCCATACTGCCATTTACAAATATATATAGCTTCCCTACCAAAGCTCCTACAATTTCCAAGATATTTAAGAAAATTGAAAAAACCCTAATTTTCAGGGGTGAGTTTCATCCCCTTAAACTGCTTATGGGCACGAACGGAATAAGGCTTTGGATTAGTTTTAATAAGATCTATAATCCACCAAAGTTTCAAAAATTTTTGAGAGATACAGTTGGATACCTTTCCTTGTCAGCTTGTTATTTGAATTCTTAACAAGCCGTGTACATAATAAAATGTAATGAAATTTTCCGTGAATATACCATGTGAGTTTTTTGGGAGTTGCCATTTTTATTACAACCAAATTTGTATGGTAGAAATGTTACTGAAAAAGCTTCTTTTCTTGGATGTAATGGAAGTGTAACCAACCAGAACACTATCGGTTGAAGTAGCCTTAAGTACATATGCATATTTTTACCGCCTAATTGATAAATTAAAGAAAAATTAAAAAATTAAACGGGTAAAAAAATTTTTTTGCTCATTTATGTTGTTAATTAATGTATTAGATCAGTTTTATCGAAAAATTAATATATAGTCTCATTTAAAAATCTATAAGTTTGTACCATAGCTCGAAAACCATCAGAGCTATAAAGCTCCTGACTATAGCAAATCAGTTGCCCCCGTCGATATCTATAACTCTTATTTGAACAATTTCTCGATTAAATCAACGGTTTGGCTGTAATAAAAATGGTAACTCTCAAAAAACTCACACAGTATTCAAGTGGAGATCTACACGCCAGTATATATTTCATTATTGTGCTCTCTGTGACCTATTTTAGGATATACAATCGACTCTCAATAATTCAAACCTGCGATAATTCGAACCTCTCTATAATTCAAAGTTATCACGAGTTCCCTACAAAATCTCTTTATATTTCGAACTAAATCAATACATTTTTATGCATTTGGTAATTCGAACGAAAAAATCATTGCTACTTAACAAAACTACGCGTTAATTCGCACTCACCGGCGTCAAACACTCGACAATTCAAAGTTGCAGAGAGAAAGAGACAGAAAGATTGTAAGTACATTTTGAGACAAGTTCAAACTTGTACATATAATCGTACGCGAGCCTTTGTTTTTGAACCATTTGATGTATCAAACACTCGATAATTTATAATATTTTAAGAGTCCCTCGAGTTTCGAATTAACGAGAGTCGGCTGTATTGATTTTGAAGTCTCTATTGATTCTGAAGAAGTTGAAATGAATCAGTTAGTTAATTGAAATTAAAATTCAGAAATAGTGGGTAGAAAGGATTTTGAATGGAATTCTTTGAGCTACAGTCTGTAATTTTTGAACCAACCCAGAGTCGTTTCTATAGTTAAACAGGTGAGGCACCTGCCCCGAGTCTCGCGACTTATGATTTCTTTAAATCAAAGTATTAAAATTAGGAGTAACCAAAAGTAATAAAATTAGGGTAATCAAATAGAATATTTATCGTTTATGATTAGAATAGAATATTATAGAACACGCAAAATCAAAAATTCCAAAAAAAAAGAATGTTTTTCATGGTTCCGTAATAAAATAACTAAATGACAAAATAAAAGAAAGAAGAAATAACCTTTTTCTATTATATCCCTTTTTATATCTAATTTTTTTTTATATTTGGGGCTAAAAAAATTCTAATCGAATTATATCCTCACGTATCTTAACTGAAAGGTATATTAGTTCTTTCTATCACAGCCCTTTTTGTCCCTAATTTTTGGTGTATCGAGGATTAAAAAATTTCTAATCATATAATATTTACACATATCCTAAATAGAAAATAAAAAAACGCCGTGAGCAGCGGGGGCCCCATCACGGTAGTCGAATTTTCCCCTTCATCTTCGGTATTGAATGTCTACAAGCGAAATGTGATTGAAAGTCTACAACCGAATTGTCATTTTGTTGGTTTCAAAACTGGTGATGAGTGTTCGGCTGATCGAGGCTTTAAAAAAAGGTTTTAAGTATTTATGGGCTGTATCTCAGTAAATTTTCAATTTTGTGCCGAAAACAGGTAGCAGAAAAAAAGCCAACACAATTCGTACGAGGACATTCCTGCCCATGTTTATCCGCTAATTGCCTTTATGTTTTAGTTTTAAATATTAAAAAAAGGACCTTCAATAGTAAACTGGAAGGCTTTTATAAAGATATTTTTTCTTTCCAAAAAAATCCAAAATTTCTATTTTATAAATACTAAAAATCCAAAATTCCTAATTTATAAATAAACAGTGACTTTAATAACATTTTTATAACACCTGCTTCTAAAGTTCAATATTCGAGCGTTGTGTAGTGGGCGTAAAGAGCAGTTTTTTATATCATTGTAAAACAAATGACAGTAACTGTGCGCGAAAGTACAAGTGTGCGTGAAAATAGCTAAAACTATGCGAGAAAATAATGATATTCATTTATCAGTGATAATCATATTCAAATTAACATGGAAACGATCAACAAATTAATAAAAAAAACAACAACGTTCTACAAATTAATAAAAATTGCTTAAAAATAATTAATTTTTTTCTCTCTATTAAACTTTAGA